>JBAMJR010000359.1:0-597500 GCA_038501785.1 Myoxocephalus aenaeus | reverse complement strand
CGATGTGCGAGAGAAATATTGATTGCTTCAACATGAAGTCTGTGTATTATCATTGTAAAAATTATTTATTAAGCAATGATATATTACAGGCTCCAAATAATACTAATTTATCATATTTATTTTATCTTGCTTGTTTTATATTGTCATCTGAATCATGAGTTTGATTGTGTCATATATATATATATACAATCATTTAATTTAATTTAATCTTTTAATTTAAAATACCTCCTTTTTTCCTATTTGTTTTGCGATATTTAGTTGTACACGTTATTATTTTGTTCAATGTATTGTAACCCAATTTCTCATGAATTAGTGTTTATGTATAGTATATATTTTCAAAAATGAAATATTAACATTCAATATATAAAAAAAATTCTAATCATTCCCATCTTTTATTTGTTTTAGGTTTCCACTATTGTAGAAGCATTATAGTGTGATATAATATAAGGTTTTTGATCTTCACTTGACTTAAGCCATTATTATAACGATGGCATACAAAGCCTTTGTTGCCATAATAACACTGGTCCTGTTCCTATCTTTGGTTGCAGTTTCTCTCAGAGGATTGGTGTGTTGCATGTCTTTGCTCTGAGCCCCTGAGCAGGACACTGAGCATGTTTGGCATCTCCTGGCCAGATCCAATCGCTCCCAATCAGCAGCAGGAGGAAAAGGTGTAGATGTGGATGGAATGAGGACAGGAAACGGCTGTGTGCCGTCACTCTGCTGCAGGACAATATTTGACTGACGAATTCCTTAGCCCTCCAGAAAGTGTCAGGGCGACCGCCTCGACCCTCAGGTGATTCTGTCTTTCTCTCGGTTTTGCTGTTCCCTACTTCCTTTTCCCTTTTCCATGTTTTATCCTTCCAGCCAAAACTATCAAAATAAGCAACACCTCTCTCAGCTCAGCAAAAAATATGCTTTTTACCAGCATTTCATGATTATATTGATATATCCTGTGTCCTTATGCAGCACCTCAAGCACAAACACTAAACAAGACAAAATAATTGAATGCTGATAGCTTTATTTGCAGCAAGTAGAAAAGAAGGGGGAGTGTAAGGCACACAAAAGTTTAGAGACCATGTTTAGTGTTACTAGTGAGGCATATTTAAACACTGTGAGGTGAAGGTTTCACTCTGCGGCAAAGGGTCATTCATGGTCTTCTTGTCCAGGGCAAAGGGCAAAGGTCAGTGCCCAGACATGGGCTTTGGTCAGTGCAAAGCTCAGAGGGGCGTGGAGGTTTAAGGCCGAGGGGAGGTCAATTGGGAATTCATGCTGCTCATTCCTCGTCGGAGTCGTCGGCTGCACCGGTGATGATGTAGGTCTGTTCCTGGTGGTCCACCTCCAGCACCTGATCGGCATTTTTAACCGTTCTGTAGGGGAGGACAGAGAAGGGCTCAAGTATCCAAACTATGTGTGTTGGACCTCAAAGTAGCTGTATGCTGGCTTTAAAGCAGGTTTAAACACTTAAAGTTATTTCCTAAGCATGGGCATGTCTGATTTTATTTTCAGAGTTTTACTGCTGCGATACAAAAAAATGTATTGTATGGATAAAAGAAATAGAAAAAATACCTGATGGTACCTTTACCTAATGAGTACCGTCCTCCTCTCCGTCAGCTCCACAGCCTGCTCGGCGTAGGGCTCATTGTTGCCATCATAGCCATCGGATCCATATCCCATCCCGGCCCCACCAGTGTCCCCCATTCCTCCACCAATCTTCCCCATTCCACCAATGCCTGACAGTGCAACACCTCCCCCCAAATCCTCAGCTCCTCTATTGCCTCCAATTCCGCCACCCATCCCATTAGAACCCATTCCACGATCTTTACCTCCAGCTCTATCTATGCTTCCGCCCATCCCATCACCTGTACCTCCACCATTTCCTACACTAAACCCCATGCCAGTGCCGCTCATGCCAACCGAACCTGCAGTGCCACCACCTGCACCCATTCCAACACCACCCTCACCTTTGCCTCCAGAGCTGAATCCCAAATTTCCATCAACACCCACACCTCCTGCCCTAGTGCCCAAACCTCCAGCACCAGTGCCCAAACCTCCGGCTCCAGTACCCAAACCTCTGTTACCAGTGCCCATTCCTCCAGCACCAGTACCCATTCCTCCAGCACCAGTGCCCATTCCTCCAGCACCAGTACCCATTCCTCCAGCACCAGTGCCCATTCCTCCAGCACCAGTACCCATTCCTCCAGCACCAGTACCCATTCCTCCAGCACCAGTACCCAACCCCCCAACGCCAGCACTAGCGCCAACACCATTCATTCCTCCAGCACGCACTCCTCCCCTGCCTCCACCAGTACCCACACCCCCAGCACCAGCTCCTACACCTCCACCCCCAGCTCCCAATCCATGAACACCACTCATGTCTGCTCCTCCTGTCTTTCCAGTAGGACCCTTCTTGTCATCCGGACCACCAGCACCCATTCTTCCACCCATTCCTCCACCCATTCCTCCACCCATTCCTCCAGCCCCACTGCCTTGAGCCATGCTCCCACCCATTCCTGCTCCACTCCCCATGCCTCCAACACCTCCACCACTACCTCCCATCATCCCGCCACCCATTCCACCCCCCATGCCTCCTCCTCCTCCTCCTCCACTGAAGCTCATCCCACCACCAATGGCTCCCATGCTACAGCTGGTAATGGACAGGGTTTGCATCATGTCAGAGAGTCGCAGATCCTCTCCTTCAATAAGTTTCCTGTAACAAAAATCAAATATTGGAAAAGGACAAAACTTTTGTTTACATATATTAAAAAAAATATTTTATCGCACTACATCAATCAGTATTTATCGCTTCACCTGTATGTTGTAATCTCAATCTCAAGAGACATCTTGACATTTAGAAGTTCCTGGTACTCGCGCAGGTGCAGTGCAATTTTAGCCTTTGTGGATTTCAGCTCAAGCTGCAGGGCCTCAATCCGAGCCTATTAGGTTAAAAGAACCATAATATTACTGTTACTAATGAATTATTGTGGTGCTTTGTGTCTGCACGCATGAAAGTAAGCATATGTGTTTCACAATTGACTCTGATGTGACCCAGTTTGCAGCCTGGGACTATGAGTCCATCTTTACCTGCAGGTCTTCCAGCTCCTTCTTGTACTTTTCTTGTGTCTCTCGGATCTTGGCCTCCAGAGCTTCATTCCTGCTCCTCATGGTATCAAATTCACGGTCTTTGCTTTGGATCTGAAGATATTTTCATGAATATAGTAATATTATATCGATTACTAATCAAGCCTTATTAATTCATTTTCACTTTGGATACTCACGTCCTTTTTGGCACCTGCTATTTCATCTCTAACACTTCGAACCCTATCCACGTGCCTTGACGTCTTACTGGTCAGATCTTCAAACTTGTTTTTGTACCATGAATCCATCTCCTAAAAATAGGGAATGAATTTAATGGCATGGGTTTAAACTACAACACAGAGAACTTGACCTCAGATGTGCCAATGTGCGATTATTTTACCTGGAGATTTTTGGCTGCGATGTCGTCGTACTGCGTTTGGATTTGTTTCAAAGCAGCTGCCAGGTCCGGCAGGGCGAATGCACTCTGAGCTGACGCGTGAGCCGAGTAGATCCGATTCATGAGCTCCTCAATTTCCTGGAGTAAAGAAAATTGTTAGTCATCATACAAAAATGGACGCCAAACTCGATACGTACTTCTTCCATGAAGATAGTATCCACCTGTGCATGGATCCGTTTGAGGAATTCAATTTCAACTTCCATCTGCTCCAGCTTCTTCTCCAAGGCGATGCGCGAGGAGGTGGCTTTGTCGACATCCTGAGGAACACACACCACGGTTATCATGTGGGTTTGGGACTGTCAAGTTAATTCAGTGATGAAGGAGATATCGGCTAATTAAATGGAACCTACTGGACGGAAGGTTTCAATGTCTAACTCAGCTTTCCTCCTCAGCTCCACTGCCTCCTGGTATCTGATTTTGATTGCCTCCAGTTGAGCAGCTGTGGACTCCTTAGTCGCCAAGGAAATGTCCTGAAAACCAAGAAGCCAGAAGTAATATAGTCGTCTATGAGATTTGAAGATGCGTGCGAGGGTGTGTGCAAAATGTAGATCAGTCACTTTTGTGATTTGCATCTTAACTTCATTCCTGTGTGTGTGTGTGTGTGTGTGTGTGTGTGTGTGTGTGTGTGTGTGTGTGTGTGTGTGTGTGTGTGTGTGTGTGTGTGTGTGTGTGTGTGTGTGTGTGTGTGTGTGTGTGTGTCTTCAGATGTACAATCAAGCCATCTCATCTGTGCATAAAACATAGCTGAAGACAGCTGTACTCCATGACACCTTAACACCTGAGGCACCTCTCCATTTTCCTGCCAGAAATAAGCCCGTTACCAGGTAAGGAACCTTGAAAACACCAAGTTGACGTCTTGTATCGTTGCTTGGATGGATCCAGCTACAGCTCAGTGAGGTGTAAACCTCGCCGGAAACCAATAATTCAGTCCTTTACACTCTGCTGAGCGTCTGAAATGTAAAAGGAGAAACCGAGGCGATGTGCGGCTTGGAGAATTCTGTCTCACCCGCTGAACTCTCATCTGGTCGGCGATCTTCTTCAGCTCCCTCAGCTGCTCCTCATACAAAAGGCGCAGACCTGTTGGACTCTCAAAGCGGTTCTGGTAGGCCTCGATCTCCGATTCCAGAAGCTTATTCTGCTGCTCGAGTGAGCGAACCTGTGAGTGCACACACACAAAAAAAAAAAACCTCCTCTGTGATTTCGAGTGCGTCTGAACCAGACACCACAATGTGCTCCCTGTCCATGTGCTCAAAGAGGTGAGAGTAATATGCTCCAATTTTTAAAGAAAGATTTTTTTTGCCGGGCCTGAAAAATATAAGACAAATGTGGTTAGTTTGAAGGCTGTTTTACCTTGTCAATGTATATAGCCAGTCTGTCATTGAGGACGACCATCTCCTGTCTTTCAGTTGTGCGGGTGCTGATGAATTCTTTGTTTTCGGCTGCAGCCACATCCAGATCCATAGGGACTTCTCCACTTGGCCCAACACAGACCATGGCGCCTGCACTCACCCTGAAAGGTTACCCGTGTGGCAAAGAGACATTTGAAGAAGGGGTAGATGGCATTTCATGAGAAAATAGAGGAACTTACATTCCCATAAGGTTAGTTTTTTTTTTTTTTACAATGACAAATAATAATTGAACTGTACAGCCCTCTTACTCATAACCCTACATCTGCCCAGTAGGCACTGGAGCTGAGGCCGCTTACCCGGCTCCTGACATGCGAGTCCTGCGTGCGACCGAGGCGGTCCTCCGTCCCGCTGACTCCCCACGCATGCCGCCGGTCCCGGCTCTGCAGGAGTAACCGACGGAGGCATGACGGGCGTCTCTCCTGGTGGGGGATGGGCTGGACACCCTGACCTGGTAGGACGAGCTGCTGCTGTCCTCAAAGTGACGGCGGTAGGAAGAGATCCTCTCCGGGCTGCGGCTCATGGCGGCGGCGAGATGACCGTGTTTCCTCTGGTTTGCTGAGATGAAGGAAATGCTCAAAGCAGGGCCTGTCTGTGGTTTGCTGCACTTCACTTCACTGTTCCACCTTGTTTGCACTCCCTGATTATCAACCAGCCTCAGGTTTTATACTGCCCGTTGCCAGCCATACCCCCAGCTCTGTCAAAGGCAGCCCAGTTCATGAGCCCACACCTGTGGAATGTCGAGCCTCTGCTCCAAATCAGGCTTGACCTGCCGCTCAGATATCTGCCAGCAGCTTGTGAGGAGCCGAGCGTGGCTGTTATAGTGGCTGACGGCATCACCCGTTAGTCTTTCTGCAAAATGCGATCATCAGTCTCCCTTTTACCAGAAGCACAATGGGTTTTGCTGGGATTATTGTACATCTACCACCTCACTGTCCACTGGGCAGCAGGCAGGCAAGCAGACAGGGTCCGGCAGCAGCCAGTAGGTGCAGCACTGACGTGATGTGCTCTGATGGGACGCGGGGCTTTAATTGAATGCTGAGCTGGAGCTGGAGGGTGACCTGATGAGGCTGCGGCCGTGGAGGAACAAAGAGCCCCAGCATGATTTGACATAAATTAGCACTTATTTGTGTGATGTGTTTTCAACATATTAAAACCATAGTAATAGGGGGGAAAACGAAAATTAAATTAACTGCTGAGGGGTAATAAGGAGGCAGAATAAAAGGAGAGAGAGGGAGGGGGTAGTCTGGAGTTCATGGTTGACATGGCACGTGATATGAGGGGAGAAAACAGTGCTCACGTCTGTCCAGGGGCCAGTCTTCTCTCTTGACACCTTCGGGGTCACTTGGTCAGGGGTCAGTAAACGCTGCACTGTTCCTAATATTTACTGTAAACATTAAATACCAGCAACATTAACCCTCATAGAAACCCCAACACCCAGGTAACACACACACACACACACACACACACACACACACACACACACACACACACACACACACACACAGAGGCCACACACATTTTAACCTGTTCAAAAGCTAGATGATATTGTTTTTTCAGCACATTTATGAAATGCTTTTTAATCTACTGTTCCTGTGACAACCTGTCCTGATGGATTAAGCTCGCGTCTATTCCTTTCCACTGAGCTTCGATCTTGCAGCAGCGTGGGACTTTTTTTGGGCGAGGTGGAATCAGTCACATGAACAATCCATCTCCAGCGGACCAGCTCTTTCTTTTTTACGTGGCAACTGAATAGCGTCACTCATCGGTAGTTTCTATTTATGAAGCCTCACTTCAAATGCGGATCCAACCCCACCTTCTACGTCAAATTTTTTTATTCAGACAAACATTTAGAAGGGGAACACAAGATTGAGATGGTGTGGACGTGGACGTGCTTCTTTCCAGAGTCATTTATTGCTTTTTGTGTTTTCCTAATGAAACGGGCCAAATGATAGGGTGTGGTTACACGGTTTGAACTCACAGACCTGCTTTAACAGTTAAATATGAATATGTACAATAATTTAAGGATTCCCTTGCTTGCTGGGAGAACACTGTTTATAATATGAACACAAATGGCATTAACACCTCTGAGCCAGATTATTTACTCATGCCTCTGGTAAATTTCCCATTCAGTGACAATGATTCAGCATCGACAAGCTGCCTCTGAGTTTTGTGGGGCACTAGGGTGATTTAGACATCCTGATTGAACTGATCACGAGAATGTCATGTGTGTGTGTGTGTGTGTGTGTGTCCCGTTCGGACTTTCAGCTTAAGCTGTAAAAGGGTAAGTTACTAAGGAACAAGGTCCCTGGCAGCGACCGACATAGTGTAGTTGAGGTATTCTCCTCCGTTGAAAACAAACACATTCATCAGGGATGACGAAGGAAGCTGTTATTGTTCCCTGTAGGGTGGGTGGCACATTCATTCTGAGACACAGTGGTTATTAGACACAGCCCTTCAATACCGTAGATCATCTTGGTCCCAGCAGCTGTCATCTCAGCAAGCCGCTCTGTGCATATCACCATTTGTTAAATGACCTGAATTTTTTTTTTACAAAACACAAACTAAACATCACTGTTAATCAAAACTATAATTTTATTTATTGAATGATGTTGGCAACAACTGCAGATCAACGAGCATCAACTTAATTTGAACTCCTAATCATATAGTAGTATCGTATAGTAAGTATCGTATAGTAATCAAAGTAGTCATTTGCATAGATAATGTAGAAACAAACAACCCTTATTGTCTATTGACATTTGTATTATGGTTCAGAGTAATCACAGGTTATATATTTGTCTCTTTAGAAGTCGTAAAGGGTTTATAAATAGTTCTATGAGGAAATTAAATTACAAGTGACTTCAAGTAACATTGCAGTAGTTTTGAAATGTTTTCTTTCTTTCGCAGCAGATGTGACTTGTTGATGCGTGTTGAGCTCTCTGGTTTCAGTCTTTGGGTTTCACAGATGAGGAAAACAACAGACGAGTGAATGAACATCTTAAAAAACCTTTACAAGACGCCTTTACACCTTTACACTCCAGTTTGCCAGTCTGATCTCGGTTAAAAGCTTAAAAAAAATTATATATTTCCAGTTTCGCCATCCCTGGATCAGTTCTGTTGTTCATTTTTGGCCCAGTCTTGCCATCCACCCAGGTAATGCTGAACACTGAAACGAAAGGAAGAACAAATAAAAAGATGAAAATGTTACACGAATAGAGACGCGTCAAAAATAAAACTGCATTTGTGTTTGTGAAGTAACACTCTGCATGTGTTATGTTGCAGCTCTCAAAAGAGCACTGCATGATGGGCTGGCATTGTGCAACAGCCTGTTGCAGTAATCTCAAACTAGTGAAACTCTCACGACGAAATATACCAGAGATAACCTTCAGCCATAACAACGTAGCGGTAGGTACTCGAGCATTGACTTCGACTGGAAAAACACATTTACTACAAACAATAACAAGAAATTGTATTCAACACTTCCTATACATGACTCGTTCAATAATTTGTGGATTTGACAATGAGGTGCAAAGCAATGATTGTGACAGATACGCGACAAGGAGACTCACTCTTTGTATCCCAACGACACGGCCGCGTTGAGCGCCGTCTTGCTCCTGACCCCTGCCAGACAGGTGAACACAATGTTATCCGTCTGCTGGGGCATTTCACCACCGTACTTTTCATTGAACTCTTCCGGACCCAGCTGGAGGGCAGTGTTCACATGTCCCACTGCAAAGTCAAAAGAAGCACAGACAGGTCAGCTGTGGCCAGTAGAACTTGAACTCTGTGCCTTGAATGGGCCTGGTGTGATCTGGGAGCCGCTGTAAGTGTCAAAGCATTGTACCCAGATACGCTTATCAGGCTTATCTAAGGAATGTTAACCACGAAGAGAGTTGTGCAGTGTGTCTGCTGGTGCCATTCATGTTGAAATATACTTAATTTGACTGGGAATGTAATATTGAAGGCCTCCAATTATAAATTGAGACACAGCAAACCAAGCAGCTATACAACAAACATATTTGTATGACAGAACATTCAGAAATCTGTTCATGTCCCGCACATAACAAACTATTCACATTTGTAGACTGGTCAAACTGGGCATGACGTTACATCCTTTGCCAAGCTAACACTAAGTGTATATGTACTTCAGGAACGACAACACTCACGGGGAACGTTGATTGACCCGGGGATGACGCCGTACTCCCTGAGCTCCCAGGGCTCCCTGACATCTATAACCACAGCTTTCCGGCCCGCCAGGAGCTGCTTCAGCTGCTCATAACTCACATCCGTGCTCGGTGGCGCAGAGCTGAACCCGCAGAGCTGCGACCCTGCGGCTGAAAGCGGAAAACAGGCATATCAGAAGGCTGCGCGGCGACAATGTCGAATCGTGCGTCACGAGCCACCCGGCTGACAGTCACGCTGACATTGCCCCGCACCTGGGCAGCAGCGCTGCACATTAAGACGACGCCAACGTGAAATGCAACGCTCACTTTTGCAACCGTGGTGAGTGTTGACAACGCTGGACGCAGGGGTTCGTCCAGGGACAGAAGCTGCAGGCAGGACGGCACTGTTCCATAACAGCCGCGGAGCGACCCCCGCAAGTCCCCAACACCTTCTGAGAGCCATGCGATTAGTTTACACACTAGGTGACACTCTATATTACCACTTCGTCAACATAAACTCGCCAGTACGCAATAATACTACGTGCGACAACTACCGTTACTAGAAAATACCAAATACCCACTGCTCACGCTCACCCTGACGACATTGACACGCGCATGCGCAGACGTATGGATCCCCAGAAGGACAAACTACTCCTTCCTTTCACTTCTTAGTGAGTGCAAACACAAGTCATTAACCTGATATTTTAACCCATAATCAATACAAATAGGCGCTATGTGTCCGAAGTAGCTGTAACTAATGACCTATAAAAGTATCAAGAGAATAATATATGATGCATTCATGCACATGGGAAAGACGGAACAGTGATAATGACGCGTCTGTCCAATCTGGCCACTACTACCTATAAGTAGGTAGTAGTGGCCAGATTGGACAGACGCGTCATTATCACTGTAGTAGTAGTATTAGTAGTAGTAGTAGTAGTAGTAGTAGTATAGCAGTATAGCAGTATAGCCTCGGGCTATACGTGAGTTTACCTAAACGCTAAATAAACACATTTTGAAAAATGATGTGTGTTGATGTCTTGATGATAACGCTAATTTCACATCACGTAAAAATAAAGATGTGAGCCACATTACATACAATTATTACGTTTGCATCCATAGTAGGGCACCGTAATATTTTCACGATCTCTTGAAATAAAACATAATAAAACGCTGAAAAGATCTTCCTCGGCACCTGTGACGCTTTGCCTTTTCTGGATTTTCCATTGTACGTGAATGCAGCATTTGGCCAAACTGAGCTACCGTAGTGCGTCACATGTTGACTAGTTTGCTAGTTGATGCTACCGAAAGCCCGAGAAATAATTGAAAATCAAAGGCAAAAACGAACAATTATTAAGATAATTGTGCTGTTATTGTCGGTACCCTGCACTTTTCTTTGACATGCCTTAATATCTTCGGGGGTTGTTGGATAAAACACACTTGTTAATTGTTATATTTATCCTAACGAGCTAATGTAGCTAGCCTGTTTGCTAGCCAGGAAGAGTTGACATCTCACTGTTGGCTGTAGGTTAGCTTACACAGTCAACATAGGAGCTAAAATAAAGAGGTGAGTGCATGCTGCTTGAAAGTCGAACTGCTGAAAAGTTGTTCATTTGTTGTTTAAATATATTTGATACACGCCATATATGCCTCTTATTACCTAAATTGTCGGGGCAGATTGAGGCTTCCTAACCGTGTCATTGCCATTACTGAGTGCTTATCTTTCATATATGATAGGCTAGTTTATTCTCGTCGACATACGTATTGGACGGTTACACATTATCTGTTGTTTTGGCTGAGTGCTCCTGTCCAATGGTTAAAACATGGTGACGTTAATGTGACTGGGGACAGGCGACGTTCAGCTGTAGAGATGCTTGAGGGTTGTCAAATCCATACAGGGCCCCCCAATATGACGACAATGCAGTAGGATCATTATCTTAAACCCAAGGGCTACCATGGGATTATAAAATCCAAACAGTGGATCTCATTCCACCTGAACAGTGTTTCACCTGCTACAGACTAGATTGAAGGTGTAAATCCCCCCAAAACGAGGAAGAAATGAACATGGCAGCATGACAGGACTGGTATCCCAGTGATGAAACCAAGTATGAGCTGATGTCTTTCGGATGTATACCCAAGCCAGTCATTCGTTGGAAATGATTTGCAAGTGGATTCGAAAAATATGACATTCAAATTTAGCTTTTCTCAAAACGAGGACTATGTTTTAATTGAGCTCAAAGTTCATCCGTGGCAAATGTAAATATCCTCAAAATATAGCTTTAAAAGGGCTCACAGATTCATTGTAGATCCACTATAATGGGTTACTGTACAGATACTCACGGACTGCACTGTAGCTAGTTTGCACAGTAAATATTTGTGTGCTACAAAAAGTAGCATGGATCATGGACGAGTGCGAATGTTTGTAACATTCATCTGTCTATATGTGTCACCTGTTGTCTATATGTGTCATCTGTTCTGTCGAAGTAGTTTAACCTTATATAGTAAGAATGTTTGTCCTCCTCTTATCCAAGAGCTCCAGATGCGGCTAAAGGACCCCTTCTCTTTGAAAGCCGCCAATATGACTAAGCGGACAAATAAACCGAGAAAACCTCGAGATGAGGAGTCCTCAGACGAAGTCAGTGGTGAGTCACGGAAGCAGCACCAGACTGGTAAAGTTGGGGCTGTGCGTTTTGATGTGAGTGCTAGCACGGTGGATAGTGGCTTACCTCTTTAGTTATACTCCCAAAGCAGAGTACTTATTTGTGCCACATCATAGTACTTTTTGTAAAATGTTCATCAAGTGATTTACAGATTACATGCTTCCAGTGTCCTTGTCTGTTACCAGTATTAAAATAACGTCATTGGTTTTAACTAAACAGTGATCGTTTTGTAATTTCTGTCTATTTTGTTACTAGTGAAATACCCATAAAGGGGAATTTATCTTACATCTTATCTTTATCTTCTTTTTTGTGGGGCTGTCCCACCACATGTAATTTAGCGGGTGTTGAGCATTTAGCATCGTCTCCCTTTCCAAACAAAATGACTCAGAAGCCTAAACTGGTCCCTAAAAGTGATGAGAAGGTAGATCAGTCATAAAAGCATGTTTTCTTTTTTTCTTCTTCTTTTTTTAATCAGGGTTGACTTGCCAGCATGTGAGTAAGGCGGTGGACCTGAGCTCGGTGAAGAAATCAGTGGTCTCCAGCGTGTGGTTGGTGTGCTCCGAATGCTTAAAGGAGAGGACCATGATCGATGGAGAGCCAGCAGCCTCCCATGACATCCTGGTGTGCTTAAAGTGTGGCTTCCAGGTAAGAATTGTTTAACAGTGATATTATATATAATGACAACACACTTGATATTATATTTGTGTCATTCTTCACCAATAACCTAGAGTAACAATACCCTTAATATCGTGGTCGTTTTGATTCGTTTATGTGTATTTACTTTTGTGCATATGTAAAAGGAAGCAGGTACGGTTCACTTCTCAGCCACTAAAATATTTGGTGTGAATCTAACCTGCACCCATATTGAGGTAAAATGTTGACTAGTGAATTATTGCACCAGAAATATAAAGAGGCATGTACACATCTTATCTTCTAATTTACTTAAATTAGAAGAAATACATCTGTATTTTCTTCAGTGAAAAAATATAATGGTTACACAAAAATGTATTTAAATACATCATTTACATAACATTGTTGTTCTAATTAGCCTTTGTAAATCAATTTAGGAGATACACACACACACACGTATGTATGTATGTATGTATGTATGTATGTATATATATATATATATATATATATATATATATATATATATATATATATATATATATATATATACATACATACATACATACATACATACATACATACACACGCACACATACAGTGTATTGTATACTGCAGATTTGGCATTATTGAGGTGGAAATGAGTCTTTAAACATGGGCATGTGTGTTTTGTTATGTTATGCTTGTTCACAAAGACTCTTAACTAAAGACATTTAAATGAACTCT
Source organism: Myoxocephalus aenaeus (assembly GCA_038501785.1). NCBI lineage: Eukaryota > Metazoa > Chordata > Actinopteri > Perciformes > Cottidae > Myoxocephalus > Myoxocephalus aenaeus. The sequence continues at coordinate 584,386 of JBAMJR010000359.1, read as the reverse complement.
GTTACAGGGCTGTAACCAGTCAGGGATCCAGCACGCTGTCCGGCACCACCAGGCCTTCAATCCAGAGTCTCACTGCATCACCATCAGCTTGAGCACGTGGAAGGCCTGGTGAGAAATCTCTGCCTTTATTGTGAACCGTAATGAAAAGCCAAGAGTGCACGCCGTACCAATGTGTGTCAACCCGCTGTGACACACGTCGAGATGCCACCAGTGTTTGGGCTTACATAGAGATCAATAGGCGTGGGCGTCTTGTGTTTTCATGTGTTGTCTAAAACACCGCCTGATCTTTGCTACCACAGTTTACAGGGCAGTTTCAGTTTCTAGAACATTATATATTATTTTATGTACTTTCATTATTATATTTGATAGTGTGTATAAATGGCTCTCCACTTCAGCTAAGTAAATTCCGTTCAAAAATTTTGTTTAATTTATTGTTTCAGTTTCTTGAGTGTTTTTAACATTCCCCAGTAATTTAAAGCTGTTCTGTGTCTGCCTGTCTCTTTGTAACAGGTGTTTTGAATGTAACGAGGAGCTCTCCACACACTGCAACAAGAAGGCTTTGGCTCAGACCCTGGACTTTTTACAAAAGCACTCTGTCAAGGCAACATCAGGTAAGGTGTTTGGCAACATCTTGGAAGTCTGCCCTCCCCTCCTAATCTTTTATGAGACGCGTGCATCTTCACTGCATCTTCACAGTTTCAGCGAGGCGGAGGTCAGTTCATTTGGAGTTTTGTTTAAACATTCTTTTAATTCAATAACCTCATCAGTTATAGCAGAAAACGATTGTCTTTTAACACAGACATCCTGTAATGATAATCAAATATTAATGGGACAGAAGGTTTCATGTGCCTAAAGTCTTAGTGTCCGCAGCAGACCCATGCACAGGATGCCAAAGGCACAATAACACCATGGCTGTGTATCAGACTACAAGATGCATGGTTGTTGAACATGGTGACCTGTAATACAGAGGAATTTATTGACCTGGTCACATAGGTTTCAATGTGTTATTATTATTATTATTACCAACCAGGAATTGACTGCAGTACACCTACTCCCCCTGGTGGCGGTGGTCGTCTGAATCCCGGTATTTCACCTGTCATCAGTTAGTTATTAGGGAGTACTGCAGTGTGGCGGATGAGTCTCCTCTGTGTCTGGTGCATTATTTCCTGTGGATACAGCTACTTCAGCTGTGGTTTACTCAGCTGCTTAGGGCTTGCGGAGCCTTTTTTCATGGCTTCTAATGGTTATATAATTAGAATGTATCCTTGACATTGAAATAACTGTTATATATATACATACATACATACATACATACATACATACATACACACACAAGGAGGGCTCAGGTTGCCTGAGTGAGGTGAGAGGACATAAGACTGAAAGTCAGGCTTTCAAATATCAGAATGAACGCAACCTGCAAATAATGTAAAGAACTTGAGTTGTGTCGCAGCAGGTTGCGTTCATTCTGATATTTGAAAGCCTGACTTTCAGTCTTATGTCCTCTCACCTCACTCAGGCAACCTGAGCCCTCCTTGCCCAGTCAGTCAACCATATAGATATTATCTCTGCCACACACACACACACACACACACACACACACACACACACACACACACACACACACACACACACACACACACACACATACTCAAACACCTTCTGTTCCTGCCTTCCTTTAACTCTCCCACTTAGTGCTGGCATGCAGAGAGCCCTCCTGACTAGGCTGTAGCCGTTCAGGGTGGCGGGCGTCGCCACTTTCGGGTCTCACTGACCGCCTCGTCTTGGCCCAGTGGCCAGAGTGCCGTCCGCCCCGGCCCAGTCAGGCTGGTCCCCCTCCATAAGTCCCTCGGCCACAGCTTCAGAATTGCGGGATTGGTGCTGCATCAGTCCCCCCTTGCCCCCCCTCACCCTACAACATTGCATGACTGCACACATTAGCGGAATTAGGCGCTCGAGCGATGCTTCCCGGCTGGGTTCCCTGAAGAACAAGAGCAGCTGCGCGGGGGTTCAGCCACTGCCCTGTCGTTCTTTGTCTCTCCATCGCTATCCGTTTCTGTCCCGCGCTCCCTCCGTCGAGCCGCTGTATGTCTCACCACCTCTGGGCCTGTGTGCTGCACTAGTGGGAGCCAGGGTCCTCAACAAGTCGGAGCGACTGGATCCGAAACAGCTGGAGCTAAGCGCTAACTCTCAGTGGACGCACTCGCAGACACACAAACGCAGAAGGTTGAAATTAACAAACGCTGTTTTCTTTTCTTTCTGTATCATATGTTTGTTGGCCACTACGAATGGTTTCGTGTCTCAGTTAGAATTATAATTAGTTGAACTCTCATGTATTCTTTGCAAAAGGGAGCACAAGCTCTCCCAGGAACAGAATCGGAATAACTTTTATTTGCCAAGTACATTACATACCTGAGGAATTTTCAGATTTATTTGAGTAAAATGTGTTTTTAGAGGGCCTGTATCGTCTGTTTTATAGGCTACACCCAGGCACACAGAGTTTTAGGGACAGACAGGACCTCACGCAGTACAAGAAATGAACACGAGTATTCATACATTAGATATACTGTATAGTTGACAAACGTAAGCGTTTCTCGTTTGGTTCTGCTCTTAATAAACAGATTCTTTCCAGTTTAGTTTCCACATCAACGTTCATTCAGATTTCCGCGCTGTTCTTTCGGTGATGCCGTTTCTCCAAACAAACTCTTGCGTAGTGCACCAGTTCTTTGAACCAGATAAACAGAGAAGACTGCGGATGAGCAATTTGTGTGTGTTTTATGTTGTCCATATATTTGTGGAGCTGCCCTTTAGTGGACATGGTGCAAACCAGGGGTCCACGTTGGTGGGAAAAGCCCTCCCGAGCTGGACAGTTGCTACCTACAGCTTTCCCCTTTTGCCTCTTTAAATTACCTGTCACCTTTCCTGCCAACCAATTGTTCCACACCGGTCGGCCAAATGGATATAGAAGCAGGCTGCCATTGTTGCAGCAAAATAGGCGGTTGTTGTCTGTTGAGGAGCTTGTGAAATTGCATTTCAGTATGAAGGCCATGTTTTCACAGGAAACTGCTGTTGTACGGTTTTTGCTATAGACCCCAAGCACAAAAGAACCCCAGCAAGGATTTTTTTTTTCAGAATTCATAATAATTTTATACAACAACAGCTCTGGGTAGAAAGAAAGTCGATTAACTGTGCTCTCTCACCATCAAGGCTTTCAGCTCAAGTACCAGAGTCCCAGTAAAAAGCGAATTGACCTCAGGGAGCCAGACTCCAGCTTGTAACACAGCTGGGGAGTCTTTGTGGAGCAAATTAAAATATTGGTTCTGAATAGGCACCAGAGCTCGTCTCTCATTGGAAGCTGTCAAATCTGTCTTGTTTTATGCAAGCAATTGTTATCAATCGCTATATTACAGTGTCATTGTATTACCATACTGTGTATTTTCATAATTTTTTTATATCAACTTAAAGAATCTCTTATAAGATTATTTATCTTGATGCTAAACTGTGGGTCTTTTTGCATTCATTCATTCAGATGTAGTTTATAGAAACACAATACATTTAATTTCATGAAATCCTGACATTGAGTTGTTTGGGCAAAAACATCTTGAAACAAAGGCTATATCTATTTAAAGATATTAAAGCAAAATTAGTGTGCTGGGCCATTAGGCTGGAAAATTGAAAAATATAAGAATATATGTGTATACACATGTATATCCCCAAAATTGCATACTCTAAAGCAGTGATTCTCAACTGGTGGGGGGTCGCGGACCCGTTTTCAGTGGGTCGCGTTTTCAGTTGCCTGGAAAAAAAAAAAATGCAAAAAAAAAAAGAAATCTCTTTTCTTTTTTTCATCCTGTGGTTTTATTTTGAAAGGACTTTTTTATGCAGCGGAGTGTCGTTATTTTGCCGGCTCTGGTTTCAACTGGTTTTGCACTTGTCCCTCCATGTTTTCAGCAGCGTGGGCCAGGTTGGGTCAAACCATCCTGATATGGGGGAGACTCTGGGTTTTTAGGATAATTAAATTGAACAGCCTACTGAATATAACATTGACAACTGATGGCGCTGCCTGCATGACAGGAAAAAACTCTGGGGTTGGGAGGAGAATTGAGTGCTGCTTAATTTTCTGTAAAGCACAATGTTTTTCAGTATTTACTGATGAGGTAATCACAAGAAAAGTTAATGTTGTATATATGAATACTTTTGAATTCCACTTTTGTTTAATTTATTTTGAGTTAGTGGAAAAGCTGCTCCTCAACACAGTGACGTGTTCCACAGTAAAGTGTTGGTCATAGATTCGGTGAGTGTGTGTTCTCAGTTAAAGTTAGGTCATTTCAGTCTTTTTGAAACTACTTCTTAGTTGTTGGACTTTTTTGTTTGTGCATGAAAGCTGTTGAGTCTGTTTAAAAATAGCTGAAGATTCTGAATTGTTATATATGTTGTAATACCTCGTGTCCTGAAGATGCAGTTTTAGTTGTTTAATTAAAATGCAGCTAATTGAGTGTAAAAGGGAATAGTTCCCTCTCTATCATCGCCACCAGCTGCTCGTTTTGGTTATTAAACTTGTTTGTGTTAGCATACATATTCTGTACTATCTCAGGTTCAAACTGCACGATCTTTTCATTAAATACATTGGAGAAGTTGAGAATGTTCCTCGATTTGGGTCGCGGCTTGTCATTCAGGGATGATAGTGGGTCCCGGAGCCAGACCAGTTGAGAACCACTGCTCTAAAGAGCACAAGGCAGAACTGTGTAAAATCAGGTTTCCTCCCGGAGTCACCTGGATGATTTTCCATGTTGTTAAGAAAAAACAACTACGTAATATCAAGATTTCAATGTAGTTATTTCTCATTTCACCCGTGGTATCTATATTTATTTGTGTATTTGACTCAATCCGGTACAGTTTTGTAGGTCTTTATTGCGTTTCTCGTTTGGTTCTGCTCTTAATAAACAGATTCTTTCCAGTTTAGTTTCCACATCAACGTTCATTCAGATTTCCGCGCTGTTCTTTCGGTGATGCCGTTTCTCCAAACAAACTCTTGCGTAGTGCACCAGTTCTTTGAACCAGATAAACAGAGAACACTGCGGATAAGCAATTTGTGTGTGTTTTATGTTGTCCATATATTTGTGGAGCTGCCCTTTAGTGGACATGGTGCAAACCAGGGGTCCACGTTGGTGGGAAAAGCCCTCCAGAGCTGGACAGTTGCTACCTACAGCTTTCCCCTTTTGCCTCTTTAAATTACCTGTCACCTTTCCTGCCAACCAATTGTTCCACACCGGTCGGCCAAATGGATATAGAAGCAGGCTGCCATTGTTGCAGCAAAATAGGCGGTTGTTGTCTGTTGAGGAGCTTGTGAAATTGCATTTCAGTATGAAGGCCATGTTTTCACAGGAAACTGCTGTTGTACGGTTTTTGCTATAGACCCCAAGCACAAAAGAACCCCAGCAAGGATTTTTTTTTTCAGAATTCATAATAATTTTATACAACAACAGCTCTGGGTAGAAAGAAAGTCGATTAACTGTGCTCTCTCACCATCAAGGCTTTCAGCTCAAGTACCAGAGTCCCAGTAAAAAGCGAATTGACCTCAGGGAGCCAGACTCCAGCTTGTAACACAGCTGGGGAGTCTTTGTGGAGCAAATTAAAATATTGGTTCTGAATAGGCACCAGAGCTCGTCTCTCATTGGAAGCTGTCAAATCTGTCTTGTTTTATGCAAGCAATTGTTATCAATCGCTATATTACAGTGTCATTGTATTACCACTAGTGCTGTCATATTAGCGCGTTATTAACGGCGTTAACGCAAACCAATTTTAACGCCGTCAATTTTATTAACGGCGTTAACTCATTTTAATTTTGCAATTTTTTTTTTTGCGCGAGCACCACGCCGGATGTAGCTCAACCGGAAGCAAAACAATAGGCACGCCGTTTGGGCTTGGAAGCTAGGCTAACGTTACGGTTTGAAATGAATGAATGGTGAGCGCGATACGGCAAAATGAATGATATTCAGTGAACTGCGAACAGGTGCGCGTGCCAGAAGGGAGCGCGAGTGAACACATTGAACACAGCAGGAGAGAACGCAACGTTAGCCAGCTAGCTAAAGCTCCGGTGGAAAATTATTAGCTTAGGCTAAACTAGAAGTTAACACCAATACAAACATTATTTTTGCAGAATGAGTGTGTTAGGGGAGAAGGATGCAGCCATTGTTAAACAGCTGGATTGAAATGCAGCTGGAACTGGTCGTGGCTAAAACTGGAAGGCAAGGTCTCAATAAAAGGGCAAGAGGTGTCCTTTCATCTAGGAGATGTATTCTCCAAAATCAACAGGCAGGGATTCGCCAGATGCATTCTCTGCATCAAAGATATAAATGATGCTAACAAAGGCAGCCATGCTCCCCCTTACCACATTGTGCCTCATATACTGTAAATGTTAGACCCAGTGACAGGCTGGCATGAAATGGCTTGCATAATACTTAGTAAGGAGGCCATAATCATTTTTGACTCATGGCTGAAGTTAAGTTTCTCCAGCTCTCCCCACGTTGGCAAAAAAAGCATCTCAAAATGCATCAGATTGATGCTTTAAAATATGGAATATTTAAATTTTTCTTACGGGGGAGCATGCCCCCGGACCCCCTAGAGGGGTAATATCCTTCTCACCTTTTTCACCCCTGACCCGTTTTCATGCCTGGTGCACTCTATAATTTTATTTTGTAAACCCTTGTTTACCTGAAATGTGCAGTGATTTTATTTTGTACCACCCTGTTTGGCAGTTGTTTTTCAATAAAATAAAGCAAGCCAATCCACTTTTTCATGTTGATAAGAGCATTAAAATGCAAAAATAAAAAATTGCGATTAATTGCGATTAATCGCGAGTTAACTATGACATAAATGCGATTAAATATTTTAATCGTTTGACAGCACTAATTACCATACTGTGTATTTTCATAATTTTTTATATCAACTTAAAGAATCTCTTATAAAATGATTTATCTTGATGCTAAACTGTGGGTCTTTTTGCATTCATTCATTCAGATGTAGTTTATAGAAACACAATACATTTAATTTCATGAAATCCTGACATTGAGTTGTTTGGGCAAAAACATCTTGAAACAAAGGCGATATCTATATCTATTTAAAGATATTAAAGCAAAATTAGTGTGCTGGGCCATTAGGCTGGAAAATTGAAAAATATAAGAATATATGTGTATACACATATATTCCATATATATATACCCAAAATTGCATACTCTAAAGAGCACAAGGCAGAACTGTGTAAAATCAGGTTTCCTCCCGGAGTCACCTGGATGATTTTCCATGTTAAGAAAAAACAACTAATATCAAGATTTCAATGTAGTTATTTCTCATTTCACCCGTGGTATCTATATTTATTTGTGTATTTGACTCAATCCGGTACAGTTTTGTAGGTCTTTTATTGTCGTAAGGCCGATGTTGATCATCATGAAATGTTTTCGTCTCAGCAGTAAAACTACGCATCACTGTAAAACTGTAAATAAACAATTTAATGAATTAAGGGGGAGCTGAAATGTTCTGCCATGAGATTTGTATTTTTGCAGCATTGAGTATAGACTGCTGTCATAGTGGGAAGGTTATCGGATGCTTATATGAGGGATATTTACATCCCGTTTGTCTGCATTGCCTGTTTGACTCTTTCTTGTGACAAAGACATTTAGGAAACGATTATGTGCTCAGATTACTGCCGGGCTTACTTTCCTGAGATCGATATCTCCATCGACTTGTCCTCCTCTGAGGCACGTTGGCTGAAGTCGATGATACAGCGTTGTATGATTACCGCACCTTTGCTCACCTGGTTTTCTTGCCTCTGGTTGTTGATTTTTGGAAACCGCAGTCTGTGGTTCACTGTCAGTTTAGCTCAGCCGAGTCGGTAGCCAGCAAGATGCTTGTCCCCTGGTGGTGCTTTCATGGAGGTAATCAAGGGTGATCCTGTCTTTATTCCCACCACCGCACATGAAAGTAGGCCAGATAGTGGGTAGCAAAAGTGTGTGTGTGTGTGTGTTTATGTGTCTGTCTGTAAGTAACATGGCACTGGGTTCTTTTGGCCTCAGATGGCAAGGAAACAGGCTTTTTGTGCCCTGCAGTCACAACAAATTAGTGAATTAATAAGACATTTGGTGTTGCCTGGCCTTCCTCTTGACTGCCTGCTCTGCATGAAGGGAGCTGGCCTTGAACCTCCACACTGCTGCACTGTGTGTGTGTGTGTGTGCGTGTGTGTGCGTGCACATGCATGTGTGTGTGAACATGGAGGCGGCATGAAGCCCACTGGCCATGCGATTTGACGTTTTCTCAGTCCAACTCTGAATCTGATCAGGAAGACTGAAAAAGTCACTCAAAATGGGAAAACGCATTTATTTATTTTTTGGGCCTTTATTATAACAACAAAGTGGCTGTGAGATAGAAGGGCGGGGCATCGGCATCAACTTAGGTCCTGTAAATTTAAGAGAGCAGCAAATGTTGGTGTAAAACAAACTCGAAAAGAATACGCATAGTTTATGGCATTGTTTCATGAGCTTGAATTGTCTTACACAAGGCCTGGTGTTGGCCTTGTTTCAGCTCGACAAAATGCCAAAACAATGTAAACACATGCGTGGCAGAACATTGTGCTTTTTGAAAGATTTCAGTGAAGCTTTTGTCTTTTTTCTTTTCTTTTTTCAATTCTTTTTCAGTGCTGACTTTGGTAAAAAAAAAAAGCAAACAAGGCCTTTTGTGTGTCCCTTGTGTGAAAAAAGAGCAGGGAGTGCAGGAGGTGTTGGTGTACATGCGTGCATGTGGACAATCCTGAGCACCGTGACGCTTTCCTCTGCCCTGGGGGGGAAAGGCTCCACAGTGGCACTGCTGCCCACACTCGGTGGCTGAGCAAGGAGGGCCAGGTGGTGGTGCCGAGTGCGGCACAGTCAAGCGTGGACGCAGCGCATGCTGTGACATTCGCCTTCGCCGACCGCTGCAGGGAGAGGAAAAATCTGCTTTTCCATATGCTTGTGCTCGTTGCAACCCTTCCCTCCACCCACTGCCCTCCCCATCCCACTGATTCTGCCCCGTGCCGTCCCCCCCCCGTCCCCCCTACTCCCTAGTCTCAACCAGATGGCTCCCTGAACATTGTTTACCTTGGGTGACGGTCCCAGATGCAGAGTGTGTCCATCGGCATCCCCATTCCGCCCAGTTAGTTTCCTCATTCCTCTGCTCCCTCTCAGCTAAAATGCTAGTCGCAGCCCTTACACTCAAGTCGCATTAAGTCTGTTGATTTCTTTCGTCTCAAAAAACCCTCACAAGTAGGTGCACCACGTATACACTCTCTATCTCTCTCTCAATTACTTCCTCTTTTGCTCAGTCGTTCACACTTGCGCGAGCACATCTCTTCACACCTTCTCATTCTCACACCAAATACAGAAATGCACAGTTTGTTTCCCCTGATCGGGACTGCCGTCTTTCCCCTTCCCCACTTGTTTTCCCATGCATTGTGTGTGTGTGTGCGCTGACATATGGGAGCTCCCTTATGGCGGCCTATTGACGATGGAAATAGGCCTCCAGATGTTGCCAGCACAGAAGGGCCAGATGCTTTTAGCACCACTGGGTGGAGCGCCACAAAAGCACGTCGTCCCGACAAGCTGAACCTCGCCCCCTTTCTTAGACAACAAATAAAACCGCTCTCCTCATTTCTCATCAGCGTTGAATTATTTCCAGATAAAAGCTATGTACATTTCAAGCACCACAGTTGGTGCATCCAAGAAAAATGCAATAATGCAGCAGACGGCAAAGTTGTCCTCGTACCCCCATTCCTTTTAGTCGGATTTGATTGTGTATAAAATGCAAATTGCCAGGCCACGACTGAAAAGCCCACGGTTCACATTCCACTAATGCCGCTGGCCTTGAGGAGGAGAAGCTCGCGCGGGTTAGCGGCCAGCAGTGAAGTCACTAGCGCTGCGGGTTGAATAGCTTTTTCAATGAATGTGTTGCACAAGGTATGAATTGAATATGTTCAAGGGCAAGGCCATTGTGTGTTGAGGAGAAGAATGGAGCGAGCAAAGGTGCAGGTTATAAGGATGATTATGAGGGGTTGACGGTTCAATTGAAATTGCTAAGTTTGGACATTACCAGGTTCAGTCCAGTGACCCGCTGCCAGCCTGCTCTCTTGACTGGCTCATATGGGTGAAGTGCTCATGGACCAAACTCTTTTTGTGTTTACCAGCGTTTAGTTGATTTCCCTCCAGCCTGCAGGCCCTGAGGCGCTGCCATCAGTCCCTGTAAGAACTTGCCATTTTGCACTGACATGTCTTATTATCCGCTTACGTCAAAAAGAAGCTGTAGTATCATTTACTATAAAAGCCTTTGAATTCTTTCTGAAAATGATAGCACTGGTATCAGTCAATAATCCTACAGCAATCATTTTCTAATCAACATTAAAATATATGTTCTCTTTTGTAATGTATTAAAGAACCATTTTAATATTTTCTATTCATGTCATGGGGACATGGAGCAGCTGCTGTTGTGCATCGGAATCTCCTCGTGTTGGTGTATTCAATGATGCTCAGGTGAGATTTTCGAGGCTGCTCTTGAAATACGACGTGGCTGGCCACGCTTGACCCTTTTGTGGCTCGCAGTGTGACCTTGGCATATAGAATCTTTTTTTTTTTTTTTATCTGAAGAAGCATTTAAGTCTTATGAGAGTTTATTTCCATCTTCGTCGTCGTCTTTTCTAAAGGTAGAAAAATCTATCTGAAACAAAATTTGTATTTAATGTGCTAAAACATGAACATTTACCACAATATCTATCTATCTATCTATATAGATATATCTATCTATATATATTTTATTATAAATGCAAAATGTATATATATAATGTATATATATATATCATTTTGCATTCCTAATAAGACAGTGCATTCTTACTTACCAAGGTAATATCATTAATGTGGTATATTTTCTTCAGCCGTCCTGACGCCATCCCTGTAGATACCAGTAGGTTACTGTATGTTGTGCCATAGAGATCAGAGGGACCATGCATTTCTCCACTGAGTCATCCATCGTGAAGCCCATGATATCCTGCATGAGGCCAAATGCCTGGGATTTTCTGAATCTGACAAACTTCCCCAACATCACATTGAGCGAACACCTCTCTGCCTCAATTAGCACCTTCTAACTTATCTCACTTTCATTGCTTCCTCCCGTAACTCTAAATCCATCAGCACCACCTCCGTTTCTTCATTCTCTCTGAACAAAGTGTCATAGTGGTATAGTGTGTTCTTCAGACGCGGACATTTTCTCCCAACTGCAGCTACCAATTTTACAGAGAAAGCAGTGAGAAGTCGCGTAATTATTAAAAGGACAATAGTCTGTAAATTAATGTTACATTTGGGAGCCCTTTAAATTATCTGTATTTTGTCAGACCTGCGTGGGAGACTTTTACAGCTGAAACTTGTAGTACTGTTTTTTTAGCCGATTTAGGTATTTGGTTCTACATTGTATATTATGGGTGGTTGTCGGTGTGAATATTAGAACAAGACTCTTTATCAGCAGATACTTTATATTAAATGGCTCAGTTGCAAAAAAAAAAAAAAAAACACAACCTAATGGCGACATCCATCATTTATTGCACATAAACCACTACGAGTATTCAGCAAGAGCTGAATTAACTTTGTCTCTACTGACCATTACAACACTCAAAGTTGAGGAAAATGTTGAACCTATGTTATCTGTTGAGTAGTGAGAGAGAGCGTGGCAACAAGGCTCTGCGGTTTTACCCAAAACGGTGACTGTCACCTCCTTTTAAACTTGCTGAGAGAGAGAATGCTTTTGGCCGCGTACACATTCTCTCCAACTCAACAAATCCTAAACTACTGGCACGTGTCGGTAACACAGTCATTGGTATTGAGTCATCATGGTGTTTTTTGTTGGCTGCTGGCAGCTCGCACAGCTACACTACCTACTCTAGTCTGTGTCACTGTCAGATTCTGACCATCTGTGTCTGAGTTTCTGTTTATGGTTAGTTTTCATTGATGATCAGCAGTAACAGCTGGCTCCGGAGAGCCATCTCTCTCTCTAACCCCAGCCCCCACCCCTCCCCTTCCTCACTAACCAGCGGAAACTTCTACAGCTGTCATCTGCTTTCCCAAATGACCCAGCTTTCCTTCCAGCTGCCATCCCAGCACCCTGCTCCCAGCCCCAGTCTCGCTTCAAGGCTAAGCCCAATTCTTTCTGTATCCTGCCGCAATCGCAATTGAAGGGTTCCACTTCTACCCTCGATCTCAAAACAAATTGCCAACTTAGCCACCATCTCAGCCCAGTTTAAAAAACTGGGCTGCCAGATCTTATTACCCCAAAATAATCTCAAAAAGTTTGTGTATTTCTAAAACATTGTAAATACATCATAGCCCCCATTATGTGTCTGTAATTTCCAGGCTTGTATAGCCCTTGAGTAATTTCACCAATATACAACATTGCTTTTGAGTTTCTACTACTGGGCATCACTCACCTGTTTTGTTTTTCTTTGTTCCAGGAGCATCACCCAAGATCATCAAGCTGCAAGAGGACCCATCAGAATATACTGACTCACCCAAAGGCAAGAGTCCAGCTGCCAACAGCACCTTGGTCCCTGTCAAAGGCATAAATAACCTCGGTAACACCTGCTTCTTCAACGCTGTCATGCAGGTTAGTATAACTATGAGTTAGTTCAAGTGCGAGTATTTTCTGTGCCTCAGTACTGTCAGAAAATGAAACTTATATGAAATATGGTTATAATAGTCAAAATAAATACCTTATGAAACAACAAGTAAGTGTGAGTAAAGGTATCCTTATAAACCTGAAGCATGATCACATTATTTTAATGTGGATTTCTCACGGCACATAACCTGCTCTCAACAGATGATAGTCACAGGGATTTCCATTACAATACAAGACAATATGAACATGTATACCTTTCAGTGTTGCTGCAGGATTTTGTGAAAGCAGTGGTGGAAGTACTGTACTTCAGTACAATTTGAGGTACTTTTCATTTTATGGAACTTTGTATTTATATTCATCAATATTTTTAATGCAGGACTTTTACTTGTAACAGAGTATTTTTACACTGTGCTCTAGTAAATGATTGAATTATAAACGCATTGGTCGTATGAATATGAATGGTGATGACATGGCAAATAAGTCACACTCACAAAGCATTGGAAATGAGATGGGCTTCGTGAGCACGCCCTGGTTAACAGTCGTGCGGGGAACAGGGTGTTCTGTCACTCGCCACAGCGAGCAAGTTCACGGCCGAGGGACAGCCAGCTACTTTCCGAGCCGAACTGGAGTCGGTCGCTGTGGAGGAAATGCACCCGGAGAGAGCCAGCTAGCCCTCCCTTTGAGAAAATATTTTCGGTTCATTATTAGCTGTGGCAGGACAAAATGAACTTTGGCGGGCCGACACAGTCTAAGTAATTATTGGGAAACACTGCCTTTACAATTCTGAAAAACTCCTCAAGTGCCGCTTCTGAGGAGTCTGGCCAATAGTAAACCAGATGTCAGTCTTACAATGACTGTGAGTGTAAACAGGCATGGCCTTGAGGTCATTTTGAAGTATATTCAATGCAGCAGTAAATGCATTGCTGGCTTGGAGCCGCTCACCTTCCCATACATGAGTGGTACTCAGTTGGTGCAGAGCATGTTCACCATACAACACAGCTATAGAGGCTCCCCAGTCTTTCTCTGGTCGTGTCATGGTGACTGCAAACCAACGTGCCTCTTCAACAATGAAGCGGGTTTTTTTCCGCCATTTTGTTAATCCCCCTCAGGGCCTTCCTCGTTGATTGAAATGTGAGTGAGCGCGCTTTACACAGTGTTCCCTCCCTCTCCCTGTCTGTTTGGGTTGTCTCCTTGAAAATTGCAATCTTTTTGGTGAAAACACACAATTGTCAAGGGATGAGCTGTGTGTGCGTTCACAATGCCGGCTCCATTGTGCGTTTTCCATAGCAACTGTCTTCATTGCCAGGATGTGACAAAACAGATATCTCTTGAAAGGGAAGGAAGGGATGTGCCTCTAACAAGAAGGGACAATGATGGCTTCAGACTCCTCTCCTCACCAAGGATCTTCTCTACATTTCTAACTCGCAGATAATAGATAGATTTGAAAACGTCTTTCAGAATACACACCACAAGTTTTCTACAATGGAGATACGAATTTCTCAAGGGTATTTTAATTGACCACATTAGATTGCCACAAGCAAAGCGTGAATACAGTTTATTATCTTTGAAGGATTGCAACTTGTTTTCTTGTCCACAAAATTGTCGTTGGGTCTTTTTTATTTGATGAATAGTAAACTCAGCGCCTACACCAATTTCATGATCTAATCGTTTTATAAATTAAATTCTCCTGCTTATTTTTTGATCTTACGAACAATACCTAGTTCCATTCAAAGCATGGATGGGTTCAAAACGTTAATGAAATGTTTGGAAAGCGGTCTCACAATAATTCTGTTCTCCCCACAGAACCTGTCTCAGACGCACATGCTCATCGACCTCATCCAGGAAGTGAAGGACAAAGGCTACAAACTGAGGATCGGCCCCACTGTCGATACCAACGTGGTACAGTTTGACGTCCATCTCTTCCACTTTGTTAACACCATAGTCTTTTCCAAGCCAAATAATATATTGAACAAATGCAAATGACTTTTCTTTTGAAATGAACATCCCAATGCTGCATCTGTCTGACTGAGTGTTCTCTGCTGTATCTTCCTTGAAATCTTGTTTTACTCTCCTGCCTCCGCGGTAAATAGAGAATCGAAAAACATAAAGTCTTGATGAATTGAAATACACTTAAAGAACAAAAGAAACGGCGAAGCTATATCAAAACATCTGTTTTATAGTCGTGTGCGATTTGACCCCAAGTGTCAACCTCCGGTGCTGAATACTGAAGCCAATGCAGATGTTAAAATGCCCCATAAACATGTTTATAGCCTGGTACAAAAAACTGTTTTGGTCTCTTTTAGTTATTATTTCAGTCACATGACTACTGTACAGAAGGTGAATTTTTGTAATATCTCACCCGTTTAAATTATGTCAAGGATTAAGTTATGCATAATTGAGGTCGTGGCAGCTTCGTAGATAGGTGGGTGCCGCTCGCTGTCTCCTCTGCTGCATCCCCCCGGACCACCTCAGCTCCATCTACCTCCTTGCCCATTTTTAGAGTTAGGCTTTGTCGTCACTGGCAAAAGGCCCACGGCCCTGGACTTCCCACTTTGAGCTTCACAATGACCCTCCAGAAACCAAAGTGACAAAGCAGCTTCACAAGGAAGTTTGTACAGAAATATTGCGCGCAAAAGTTCACCTTATTTCCCCCTCTCTCTGCCTGTCTAAGCACACACTCAATAATTCAAGGTAACACGGGATGAGGATTGGATTTTATGAAGCAAATTTTAAACTTCTTTATCAACATTTGAGGAAAAAAACGGCATTTATATAACCAACGTAATGGTGCATTAAGTTACAGCTGGATCCTCTTTTGTTAAATTCTTTTCACATTTTGAAATAAATGCTTGTATTCTGTCCCTTCACATTACAGAGTCCGTTGACAGTAACGCTGCCCAGTCTAGAGCCGCTGACTGCGGCCATGTTTCTCTTCCTGCAGAACATGAAGGAACCAGGGAAAGGTCCGATCAATCCCAAGATCCTCTTCAACCAGCTCTGCCAGAAGTAAGGCGACGCTCTTCTTATCACTCGTCATCAAATCACCCACGATGATACACCAGCTTCAGACTGTGTTCTGGTGTATTATCTTGGGGTCTGTGAAGTTGTCAGTTGGTGCCGTAGTTGTTGTTATTGCATTATTATCTCCGTCATCACAGCTTTCAGCTGCTTTCATCCCTTCACTACAGTGTAGTGACCACTTTAACCAGCCAGACCCAGGTAGCACCTGGTCCCAGCTGAATGCCTTTCTAAGTTCAACATACACACTACGGGCACTGTAGCCTATTAAATGTGTAGCAGCAGCAACTATCTATTTGTAGCTCTATCTGCTACTTGCCACACTGCTGTGCCACCTGTGTCACGTTTGATACGGAGCAAGGTCCAGCAGGCCGCCTGACAGGCAGAAACAGCCCGACGGAATGAACAGCTCTTTAATGAGCACTGTGAACGTTTGGTTGGCTGGGCTCTTGTTTGAGCATGGTACACTGCTGGTTGGGTCCACCCTGTATGTGTGCGTGTGCTTATTTGAGTAGTAGTGCAGGTGGGTGACCAGAGCAATTGACATTGGATGACTGGGTGCGTCTCTGATGCAGTTTGACAGTTATTCTGGTACCTAGCTTTCATCAGAAAGGCCTGTTTTTGTGTGTGTGTGTGCGTGTGCGCGGGCAGCCACCTCACCTGGTACCACCTCAGCCTGCAACACACATGCAGGCAATTGTGCATTCGGACAGCTAGCGCTGCACACACCTTTATGCATTCATACGTGTCTAATTTCAACGAGGGCTAATCTATTCCAGTGACATGCATTTGAATAGAGATTGAATATGCCTTTAAGCCTCAGCAGCACCCATTATCCATATGGTACACTTACACCACAAGCTAACTTGTATTAAGGCCAGTATGTAACTGCTTTGTACACCCATCTAACTATGAAACAAGGAATCCCTGTCTGTAATTATTTGTGCATGTTCTTCCCGTATGTCTTGAAGCGTTCATCCAATCTACTTGACAAATGGCTATTCTATTGCTGGGGACACCAATATATGTTGAATATGGTGCAATTTGTTCATTGTTAATAAACTGTGAAACAGCACTCTGTGCAGCAGAGGGCTCTGCGGACTGAGTAAAACATGTTGTCTGCAGCGGTTAGGCTAATTGACTTGCATTTGACTTTTGCTGCTAGACTTTACATTTTGAACGCTCGTTCACTTCCCTGGAGTCAACGAGTGATTATTGGTTCTCGACAATGCTGCAAGCGGCACTTTCCGGGGCCATTAAGCCTGTTCCAAACGGACACGTGCCACAAGCTGGATCTGCACTAGTACAGTACATACAAGCCCTAATATCCACTCGCATTGTTTCTTAATAACAAAAGTGAACCGAGCGCTGGAAGTTGGAGATTTCAAAGCAGAAACAATGGTACTGCCCTCCTAAAAAAATATTTGAGCACTTATTTAAAACATAGTTGCATAGGTATGAAGCTGAATCGATTAGTCGATTGACACAAACAAATCTATCCGCAAAAGTGTTTAAGGAAAAAAAACAGTGAAGAACCAAGAAATCACTGTCACTGTTGAGCACTTAAACTCATTTCATTCACTTTAACCTTCACAGCATCAACGTATATAGGGGGATGATAAAATTCTCTGGGCATCTCTTACCAAGAACTCAAAAGAAATAAACAAGGTCTCAGCAACCTTGTTTATTTCTTTGCTCACTCTGCACCATTAAATGGTGCAGAGTGAAATCATGCACAGGCGCAATGCGCGCGTTGTAAACGTTCCTTAAGGAATATAACTCGTCAGTGTTATATTCTGTATGCCTCCCTTTGTGTGCAGCTGGAGAAAAACATTTTTGGACCGCGGTAAAACTTGATTTTGAAAGACTAAATTCCAACAAATAAGGATTGACGTAGAATATTTAAACTGTTTTAACTGTTGTTTTTTTTCCCAATCAATCTTTACTTTTGGACAATACGAGGCTCTGGAGTTATTGGACATGTTTGGATCACATGAGTAGGAAACAATCCTACGCAGCCACCACTGGAATCTAATGCTACAGATAGTATAATACTGTTCACACGAGAGCAGAGGATATTAATAATCGTGTAATTTTTAGCAGCACCATTGCAGAATGAATATAGGGGACACAGTGATTAGTGTGGCCTAATCTTTATCTGCAACTGTGCAGAAATACCAGGTTTAAACATAATGAATAGACATACAACAATAAAAAGATTCTTTTCCCAAATTTAGATGTCAACGTTATGAATGAAGTTTGAAGAAATATTCGGTACAACACTTGTTGTTTTTAATAATTTGAAAGGATATTTTTATTTTTCAAGTAATGGTCATCATGATTTCAGCTGCTTATTCTGATTTATATGGAATAACTGGAGATTTCTTGTACTTTCAAGGCCTTATTCACTTAATATTCCCTTTAACATCCACAAAGTGCATCTGATTGCAGTAGCATTCTGAACTACTCTGAACACTCACATGCTTCGCTGATGAACTCCTCCACACAGCAACTCATCTCCAGTCAGCCAGGTCTATAGCTCTGAGCTGAAAGGACGGGTCAAGAACGGCTCCTGTTTACAGCGACGTGCTCCTTCACTTTAGTGACCTTTGTGCTCGCTACTCTCTCTGAATATAGCCTATCGATGTCTCTTGTCATGGCAAGCTCTTGTCATTCCTGGAGTTTTGGGTATGCCCTTGGCCTGTGGGCACTGAGAGTGCTTTTGCCATTTCTCTTTCACAGTCTTTCACAGTTGGCGTTAAGGAAGGTTAATAAGGATATCTGGCTCCGCTGGGGGACAGTTTGTGTGTTAATGTGCAGCACTGAAACCCTATTGAGCCCTGTTTTTAATTAGTTTATTATGGCTGTACCCAAATCAGAATTGTTTTTGTAAATATCTGGAATATCTGAAAATGAATTGGCATGAATTTCAGAGATGATTTTGACCAAATTATGTCGGCAAATGTGGCCCGTCACAGTTTCATATTGAATTGAATATTTTGTACACTTCTTAATGCTGCACAGTCTGACCGGGGGATTTACTATTAATATCAATGTGTTAATGAGTACATTGTTTACTAGAGCACAGCTATTCTTCATAGCTCTAGCCTCTTAAAGAAATTTAAAAAAAGTGTTCAAGTCAACCAAGGGGTCCCTGGTTGATGATTTGACTCATTGACTTTCAGAGGGCAGCCCTGGAGAGGGGGTGTGTGTGTGTGTGTGTGTGTGTGTGTGTGTGTGTGTGTGTGTGTGTGTGTGTGTGTGTGTGTGTGTGTGTGTGTGTGTGTGTGTGTGTGTGTGCACGCACATGCATTTGCCCTCAACCAGCTGAGTACCCCACAGCCTGCCAGCAAAAGGGGTCTGGTCTGTTCTCGGACCAGTGCCAAGCTATGTGGGTTGGATGGTCAGCACCACACTCTATCTGGTGCCAGAGAGGGTCCCAGCTTGTACCCAGGCCTTGTTTTACTCCAAAGCTTGTCGGTGGTGTGGAGACGGGGGAAAATAACTTTAGATTCAAGTCTCAAATATTTATCTACTTCCTCCTGGACCCCTGGAGTCTGAGGTCAGGGACAGTGGTTTTCATACTACTACAGTCCACTGCTGCTATGTGTTCAGCATGGCATGCCCTTCTCTATGCATGCCTGATGCATAAGATTAATAAAAAAAATGCCACTCAGTGGCATTCATCTACACCTGCTTCTTTCAAGGACTGATTAAATTTTCAGGACGGTCATTGGACACTTTCTTCTATTGCAAAGAAATGAAAAGTATGCTGGCTCTCTGCTACATCCATGATGAGACTTTATGAGAAGCCTTACATCCCTGATAGAAATAGCTGAGGACAACAATAGATTCCATCTCGTGCTCTGGCATGCAGGACACACACATCTACGTTGATGTAGACCTGGTGCAAACATGAAGAGGCAGGGCTGGCATGCTGGTCTGCTCAGGAGGAAGACCTCTTTCAGGTTGAAGAAAAGAGGCAGATATTGATCAAAGTAATACAAATGTTGATGTGCGCACATATGCTGAGCCGAGAACCACAGTCCAGGGATTGTAATTTAACAAGCTGGGGCCTGTATTTCAAAAGGATCTCACAGGATTATAGGAGTGTTGGTGTTTGTTTGAGTCAACGTATGACATAATTGCAATTAATTCCCTTTAAAAAAAAAAAAAGTTAACTATAGACTGTCACCTTCATCAACGAAGCCAGCTAGCTTGCTCGCTCGTTAGCTACTTTATGGCCCAGCTAGTTCCTGTTAGCATAACCTTAGTGAACTTAGCGATTGTTAAAAGTAGGTGACAACTCGAGTAGCTGAATTTGTGCATCCAAAGTTCCCAAAGTAAGTGTGTGCATTGATTGAAAGAAAAGAAACTAAAAAGACCAGCGGTCAATAGATGCTGGATGGTTTACTGATTTAAGAAAAGAAGAAAAAACTGTATTGACATGTATTTATACATATTTTACACTGTAATTGTTTTGCAAGTATGTTCCAATTTAGTTTCCTGGGTGAGATGTAGGAGTTGTATTGTTGGTAAAGACACAATCAGTCAAATCAATAGAAGACATGTGGAATGGAGTTCAGATATGTGTATGACTTTGTTCTGTACCAAACTCTCTATTATTCATGAGGATATTGGAAGTCATTGAGTCATAGTTACGTTTAGTTTTTGCCTGTGCGTGAACAGACGCTGGATGAGTTTACTGTGTGAGCTGTGTACGGGTGCATTGTGTCGTTTATACAGTACGTGTGTGTGTTTGGGGGCGGGCAGCTTGTGTGGCCTTGTGTCTGGTACTAACTCATCCGGCTATTAATTGTGTTAGCACCGCAGCTGTTTGCATTGGCCAGATTGAGAGCAGCGCTACAGGGCCCTTCTGCTTCTCTCCACTGGGATGAGCTTCCAGACCTCCTCATTCCCACTGATCCCAACCAACCTTTTCAATTTCTCTCTCTCTACTTCTCTGCGTCCGTCCGTCTGTCTCTCGCTCTTCTTCCCGTCTCACTCTTTTCCTTCTCTGTTTTGCTCAGTATTCCTCTCTCTCTGTGTGTCTCTCTCCTGGGAGATCGACAGCCTAGACAGCCGAACGAGAGGGAAGCATTCCTTCACATGCTGTCCACTTTCAGGGATGGTGCATAAGTGACATATGTGCTTTGTACCATCCTCACCCCTCCACCCACCCTATCCCATGTGTCTGCACGAAAAGGGCATAAGAGGCAGATATCGTGTCTTTATGTGAGGAGGAGGGGGGGGGCTCCTCCAGACCTCCTGGTTATGACCTGTGTCGAGGGCAGGTGGTTGGCCATCTCTCCCCCAAACACGGACATCCAGTCTTGGGCCACATGTCAGCGTGTCTCAGAGAGATGATTCCTTTAAAGTGAATTATTCCAATAAGTAGGATTATGAATGGCGTTAATAATTGGATACAAAACGCTGTGGCCAGATTGTCTCTCGACCAGGATAATAAAAACCCCACTGAATATTATTATTGTGTATAATTATTATTATAATACGGGTAGATCAAATCAAGCATTCTGATTGGCTGAGAGTGAGTCACGGGGTGTACTTTATTCAGCCATAAAGTACTGTACAGCCTGTTTACATTTAGAGCGTTCCATATCAGTGCGCACTTAAAATAACAGGTAGATTTAAATTGCGCGACCGTTAGTGTTGGATTCTCGGTCCGCTCTTTAGTCTACAGTTTCTCCTCCTGGTTTCCGCCCACTGCCACGATGAAGGAGGGGGGCTCCTTCATCCCAGCTGTTGGCCGTTGCCTTGATCACCGGCAGGTGATTAAAGGTCCACAGCGTGACCCGGCTTATTGTCGGGTTGTTACTTTGTAAGAATTGGTCACACGAGCGGTTGAGTTGCCCTCCCGACTCTGGAGCAGGAGAGGTGGATCTCCTGTGTTCGCTGGACCTGACCGGTAGCATTCGTTTGTATCTGTTTGTGGTGTCTTGTTTACTTTAAATAAAGTCCGCCCGTGGAACTGTACTGCTGCGTGTGTTGCGTTTGGGTCCGCTACACCACACACTCCTAACAGTTAGTTGCCGTTTCAAGCTTGACAGTTAAAAACATGTTTGGTGTAAACTTTGATATCGTCACGTCCGCAGTAACGACTCGCAGACGTTGGTTTCCTTAACTTGCAGGTTTATTGTTTGAGTGTTCACAGTATTGCAACGGGGCTCTTCGCTGACAGTAAGTTAGCTCAAACGGAACAGCTAACAAGCTCACGTAGCATCCCCCACACTAGCATAACGAACGACAACACACACGTCACTTCCTCCCTAACCTAAAGATGAGGAATGAAAAGGGTTTGATCACAAAATCCTGATAATTTCCAGTGAGAGATAATTACGTCGGTAATTTCCCGACGCGAGGCAAGTTCTCTAAACATCATGGAGGAGAAAAATGACGGATAAAAGACGGACAGAAGCAGCGAGAGCACTTCTTTACATCGGTGGCTGAGTGTCATCCTCCACCCTGCTTTCAACCGGGCTGGTCAGTAAATCTGCGATTTACTGACCAGCTCGTCCGTTTTATAGTCCCGTATGTGCGTCCCGTGCGTCCCGGGACTATTTTCTCTGCCGCTGAAATGCGATACACAACGTTTTGCCGGCTACAACTATTTTGTGCTGAAAGGCAGCTTACTATTACTATTTATAAAGTCGCAGGTACCCGTATTATAAAAGCAATAAGGTACTCGAGGCAGTACTGTGTCTACAATAATGTACAGTTCAAGGGTTTGCCGGCCCTCCGCTGCGCGTCGGGCCTAACAACTCCCTTGAACAGTACATTATTGCACGACACAGTACTGCCTCTCGTACCTTATTGCTTAAATAACATATGGTGTGTTTCTGGTGGATCAAACAGTTGGGGACCAATTCCATTTACAAACACAATACACAAAAGATAAGTTTGCCTCTTTTAAAGTGACAGCAGATCTATTAATACTACGCTGGAAGAACCCGAGCACCACTGGTGTAATCGACACATTATCATTAAAAGAAGTCCACCCACCACCCTCCGAACATCCTGAACATTTGACCTATGGCTTCTCTAATCAGTGATGTGGCCTCTCCGCGTGTGTCGGACCAACCTGTCCTGTGGTTATGTGGCTGGCTCGGCCCAACAGGTTGCATTGGCTCCAGCCCCGGCTGCCCATCTGCCCCTGGCATCTGTCCTCACATCTGCTTCACTGCGGACGGCCAGGGGACGGCCCAAGGAGAGCCTCCCCTTCTAACTGTTCCGGCGTGAATGTCCAGGATGGATATCCACCAACAAAATGGCAATAATGAGCCAAAGCAGAAGGTCAAGGCGATAAGTTGACTGCTAGCGCGGTAGAGCTGTGCTTCGATGACCGGTTATGATTATTATATTTGTCCTGCACTTTTGGCTCGTATAGGACGTCTGTGTTCAACCCAATGGAACAAGAATTGTGTAAATTGGCTATTCATTTTAGTGCATTGTCTACCTTTTTAAGGCTTCCTGCATGCATACGATATGATTGAAAGTCTGTGGAATCATTTTGAATGAAAGAATTACAGAGAAGAAGTACAAGTAAACAAATAATTGTTTTAGATACTGGCAATAAATTTGACTTTCATCTGTGTTTTTATTTTGTTTTTTCCCCAGAGCGCCGCGCTTCAAGGGCTACCAACAACAAGACAGCCAGGAGCTTCTGCACTACCTCCTGGACTCCATACGAGTAGAGGAAACTAAAGTAAGCGTACACATACTCCTGTAATGATTAAGTCCAGAATATAATTGCTGTGGATCTTTTGCCTTTTTGCACTTTTTTTCCGACAAGTTAGACTCTTAGTTACAAAAAGGTCCTTCAAAACCGTACAAAGTGCTCCTCGTACTTCTGATGTTTGAGGTTTCTTTAAAAATGCATTTTGAACATTTGGTAGAAGAAAATGTGTTAATGTGCTAGCGAAGACACATGCTTTGTCGGATGATAAAACAGTTGTTTTTTTTGCCACGCTTTTGCTGACAAACCGATCATCCCGTAAAGATTACACCTGCTGAACATCAACGGTGAAAATGTTAGCATGCTGGCATTTAGCTCAAAGCCCCACAGTGCCCAAATACAGCCTCAGAGGCGCTAGCATAGCTGTAGATTCTTAGGTTGTTTTCTTCTATTTGATGTGGCAATTTCTATTTTATATAATTTTTTTATTTTGCTGCCTTCAAATGTTTGTCTGGGTTGCTGCGTTGGGTTTTATGGACTACATTAAACAATTGAATCAAGCAACAATGACGGCAGTCCTCTCATATAATTCATCCAATGCCTGAAATGAGTTGATAGTAGCACCAATAACAGAATTCTCTGGAAATTGCTTGTTTTGAAAAGCCATCGTAGACTTGTGTAGTCATAATGTAAGGCATCCGGCGGTGTGTATGTGGGTGGCAGTGTATGCTCTCACAAACCCAATATCTGTTTTTGCTTGGCAAGTCAGTTGTTTTTTTGTTGTTGTTTTAACCTTATGGTGCCATGTTTTTGGCAAGTACAAACTTCCTTCACAGGGCAATTAGGAGGCCCCACAGCAGCCCTTTTCAGGGCTGAACTGGCCCCTGTGGCCCCACCAGTGGCTATGTGAACCAAGGAGGAGAAGTTAGCGGGTGTGTTTAGTGGTCAACCTCAGACCCAGGAGGGGCCGCAGGCTGAGCTCCCCTGCTCCCATTCAAACTTGTGAACACTGACAGTTGTGCCACTTAGGGGACTTGCAAGTGGCACGACCGGCATCATTGTGTGATCTTGGGAAACCCACAGCTGCCGAATGAGCTCCGGGGCTGTCCCATTGTGCTGGAGGGTCACCCACAGCCCCCCTCCTACACACACATACACACACACAAACACACACACACACTCATCAGCCCATCTCCCAATCCAATCAAGGAGGTAAAGAGGGAGGGGGCCACAGCCTCCTCTATTCATTCACTCAAGTGAACTACAGCCAAGCACATACAGTGGCGTTTTAGCCGACATTGTTGAAGGATTTCTAAAATGAAGGCAAGCATTAAACTTGTTACAAACTTTTCTAATAACGATGAAATCTATTGTAGGATGTTTGTTGCTTTTTCAAACACTAGACAAACATGACACACACAAATAATAATTCAAAGCCGTCAGTGATGAATCTATACCAAGTGAATGTGAATAAACCTATTCATTTTGAGGACCATTTGAGTAACATCTAAATTCCATTCAAATAACTTACACACACTGTCCTGTGTGGGCCGTGTGTCACAGAGGGAGGCTGGTATTTTTAGCAGTGGGTGTCACCGACCTTTTAGAGGCCCTAAGTGTTTGTGTTGATTGGCCATTAGTATCAGAGATCTAAATATGCTAATTTGGCTCCCAGTCAATTATCACCAATTAGCTGAGACGGTAGGTCTTACTCTCTCAGGGCATGGACTGTCCTTCTTCGCCCTGTCTTCGTTTTAGCCTCCACCCTTGTACCAGCAACCCTCTCCAGTCCCCCCTCCCCCTGGCCCATCCTGTGTGGGACAGTGCACGCTGTTACTTTGTGGAAAGGGGGAGAGGGAGGGTCTGGGGTTACTGGTAATTAATTAGGAGGAGAGGCTCAGCCTGGTTTGACTGCTGACTGAGTGGGGTGCACGCTGGCTAGGCTGGGATTAGTGGGACTTTTTCTGACCTAAATAGCCAGTCCAGTGCGTGGGTCCCGGGACAATGGGGGGCTGACTGGTCTCGACCGCAGACATAGACCGCGGCCAATTATCTATTGATTGGTGCTTTACTGTGGCTGTGCCTCTTCACAGCTCTGTCGCCGACACACTCACTGACCATGTCACCTCCAATAAGAGGGCCCCGCGAGGAGCTCAGAGACACACACAAACATGCACCGTTAATTAAGAGATTTACACGGTAACGCTTTTCGACAAGCACAATAATTATTTTACACTAATGACGCTTATCATAGGTATACCTGTCAAACGGAGTTGTGGGCTGGATTTTGATGCTCCACTAATGGATGTAATGGAGGGAATTCATGAAGAAGAAAAAAAAAAAACATCCCAGAGTGAATTTGTATTTTAATTCATGTATTTATTTATCATAATTTTTAAGCCTGCATCGTCTAATTTTATTTGTTGGATTTGTTGTGTTTAGAGGGTGAAAGCGGGAATTCTGAAGGCTTTCAACAATCCCACAGAAAAGACAGCAGATGAGGAGACCAAACGCCAAGTCAAAGGTTTGTGTACTCACTGGAGTGGGGACATGGCCCAGATCAATAGTCCCATCTTGTGGCAGCTAAAGGAACTACAGCCCAGTTAGTTATCAGGCAAAGGTGGTTTGACGAAGGACAGAGCACACTATCGTCTTTGTTGGATAAACCTTCACTGCTACCTGTATGTTTCTATTGAAAACATATCTCCGTATTTTATAGCATGTGTGTGTCACCGTCGACAATCAGTGTCATCATAATTTCCGTCAAATAGTGACTACAATGGTTTAGTGGAGTGCAGTGACAGATTATTCTTTGCATTATTCGATTAAAATCAATGTCTCTCTTCCCCACTAGCATACGGAAAGGAAGGTGTGAAGATGAACTTTGTTGACCGCATTTTCGTCGGCGAGCTGACCAACACAATTATGTGTGAAGAGTGCGAGCATGTAAGTGTGTACGTGGCGACGACGGCGACGTTGGGACATTGGGAGCGACGTTGGGAGCGTTTAAAAAACGCAGATATATCTGTTTTCTTTCCACGCGACATTATTGGACGCTCTCTGCCGGCTGATGGAAGTGTGCTCTCTGCCCACCTGTGCGCGCGCACGAGTCTGTGGGCATCGGGGCGGATCTCCGCGGTGCGCGTTACCGAGAGCAAAGTAGAGTTGTAAACGCGACCATGACAGAAATAGACAGAAATACGATCAATAAAATAAGAACATTGAGTTTGTTTAATAAAAGAACAAGGTGTAGACCTGTTTATAGGAAAGGGAACCTTAAATCACGTCTGTGATCTGGCGCGACGGAGAAAATTACAGGGGGGCGGAGGGTGTTTTCAGGGGGGCGCCCCGCCCCCCTATTCTAACGGTAGGGGAAACCCTGTATATATATATTTCAATTTAATTCAGTTCGGTTTATTTTGTATAGCCCAAATTCACAAATGACAAATTTGCCTGGGAGGGCTTTACAATCTGTACACATATGACATCCCTGTACCAGGACCTCACATCGGATCAGGAAAAACTCCCCCAAAAAATTGAAAAAAACCTTTCACAGGGAAAAAAGGGAAGAACCCTTCAAGAGAGCAACAGAGGAGGATCCCTTTCCCCGGATGGACAGAAGCAATAGATGTCATGTGACCAGAATGAACAACATAACAGTTACAGCACATTCAATAATAGGACAGAAATTATTCATTCAATGAATATATATTGTGCGTGTGTGCGTGTGCTGATACTGACTTCCATGTGATTTGCCTTTCAGATCTCCACAGTGAAAGAGGCTTTCATAGACATCTCTCTGCCCATCATAGAGGAGAGGGTAAGCTGCTACAACTGTTCATAAGAAAAACTGTGCAAATAATATCAAAGGATGATAATTACCACTCTCGTACAGACAGTATCACTAAGTTAATGAGAAAAAAAAGGCGAGATTGTTTTTGCGTTTCACAGGTTGAAGTGTTGTTTACGGTTGCAGAACTGAAGAGGCTCTATATCTCGTACTCAGATATCAAAACCCTCCAACCCCGGTCGGCTGGGGAAGGGCAGCCGGGAGCAGGACACCCACGGGACTCACAACGACCAGGTTCTTTCTGCAGCGCACTCTGTCAACAGAAACACGAGGAAGCTGAGCGGACAGGTAGGGATGCACCGACTAGTTCGAAAGCTTCATTCATAACGCTGACGTTCTAAATCAACATTCGAACGCTTCGCAGCTTTAACAACTCGCAACTCGCAGGCGGTCACAAACAGGCTCAGTGTTGCGTGGAGTTAGATTCCAGTGGTGGGAGTAGGATTGTTTCTGACTCTTGAGACTTTGATTGAAACAAGAAACGCATTATAATTTTCAAAATTCATAAAATGCTTTTTATCAAATGAAATATTCAGCTTCAATTCATATTTTCACAGCAGTCAAAATAATGGAGATTGCACCCAAAGAGAGATACACACTGAGTTCTATTCATTAAAGAAAGTTATTTTTATGGAATAAGGTCATAGATTATGACAATAGATATTCAAAGCTTTGTTCGAAAACTTCAATAGAAGCTTAAAATGTAAAAAAAATAAAAAATCAAATAGAAAATGACTTTCAGTCTAGCCATAATGTTAAGTGTGTGATGGAAAAGGAGTTTCTTGTGAGTACGGCTTATTTGAAAATGGACTCTCTTCTCCTTACTGTTGATATTCATGCTGCTCACAAAGAAATTATCTGCCAACTTTGATCATTTTGTTTGTTTGTTTTTCTCTCTATTGTCTGCAAACTGATGAAATGCACATATTTTTGCGATGTACAAAGCCTGGTCCAACATGTCATACTCTTCATGTTCAGCTGTTATTTTTTTCTCCTCCTGTATGTGACTTTGAAAGAAGACAAAGGCTGGCCCTTTAGATTCCACAAAGGGAAATTCTCGTATTCTCTTGTAACGTTAACACCAGTAGAAATAGCAATTGCAGGCTGTCAAACATGGTGCAATGGCAATTAAGCTAAGAGCTGAGGTTTACCAGATGTGTAATCATCACTACAATATTCATCAAATGTAACACATACCCTCTAAAGTATTTCACACCCACGGCACACACTATTTATGTATTTCTTAATAAAGTGTGTGCCCTTGCAGATAGAGCCACAAAGCGACCGATTCCTTTACTGGCAACGTAAATGCACATTTGAGCAGTGCAAACAAGCGTGGCGTCGGCAGATTGGGAATCAAGATCCTTTTTGACCGTGTAATCTTCATGTAAATCTGTCTGCATCTCTGAAAGGGTCTTAACACGTCTGTTGTTCTCTCCCCAAGAAGCTGCAGAGCAGGAGGTCTTCGAGCTCTGTGGAGGAGAAGGGAGCAGGCTGCAGTGCGGAGCGGCCAGAGGAGGAGGGGGTAGCCGCCGGATCCGCCCGCGGCGTCTCCGTCTGCAAGATGGCCGCTGCCGGCAGCCTGTCGGACGGCAGCGAAAGAGACTCGGCTGCTCAGGACAGCAGCAACGACGCCGACAGCGAGGCCTCAGAGAGCGAGTGGGCACCGCGGCCCTTTTCCTCCAGCCGCAGCCACGGGCACATGTCCACCCCGTCCTCCACCTCCATCCTCACCCCGTCCCCCACGCCCGTCTCCGCCACCTCCCCGTCCTCATCGTCCTCCAACACGAGGCAAGGCGGTGCCGTGGAGCAGCTCGTTACCGCCGTGTCCAAAGTCAACATCGGGTTCACTTCCGGGGACTGCTCCCCAGAGGGGCCGGGGGAAGCGCAGTCGCGAGACAACCTCCACCATCAGCACCACCAGGGGGCCTTCCAAGCGCTGTCTCACAGTTACACACCCAGCTCCAAGGAGTGCTCCATCCAGTCATGCCTGCACCAGTTCACCTCTGTGGAACTGCTGATGGGCAACAACAAGCTGCTGTGTGAGAGCTGCACTGAGCGTAGACAGAAACAGCTGCGCAAGAGCAGCTTGGCCGGTAAGAGAAAGCATCTGTAAAGACGAAGGGCTTTGAGGATGAGCGACCCGGCTGCGAGTTGCCAACCTGCGATTATTTGATATGGATAAAGTATTGCCAGAGTGCATGTGATTATATAAATCACAGGTTGTCCATAGGAAACCCTTAAAGCAATACTCTACTCGCAGAACCCGTCTTTAGAATATCGAACTCATCTCCTGCAGTCTTGATTGTTGGCTGTAACGAGTTTCGCTATTTTCAGTGTTCGCCTTCACTCAATCACTCAAATTCACGACTTTGTTAGTTTGAACAAAACAGAATTAGGTTTTTAACAGCTGGACCTGACATTTCTGTGTGCTTTGTTTTGTTGGCATAGACAAGAAGATGGAGAAGATTTACACCAGTGCTAGGAAGCAAATACTGATCTCCTCGCTGCCTCCTGTCATCACGTTGCATCTGAAACGCTTCCATCAGGTGAGAAGCCCCACGCTGCCTGTTCTTGCCCTTCGTGTTATCGTTCCATATCGTCAAATGTCGTATTTGATGCAGCGGTGTGTGTGTTTTTTTTTGTTTTTTTTATGTCTTTGACATTTCATTTTGAGGTGTCGGTCTGTCCGTACCATACTAGTGAACGCCATATCTCCCTCGCTCTCTTGGACTCAAGGATGAACTGATGAAAATGTTGGTTGTCAAAGGTCACTGTGACCTCACAAAACACATTTATATTTTTGCCTTAACTCATATGCTGATTATTGCAATTTCAAAGAAATGTCCAATAGGATAAACTGGTTAAGTGATGACTTTCTCTTTTTGTATTTCAAGGCCGGGATGAACTTGCGAAAAGTGAACCGCCACGTTGACTTTCCCCTGATCCTAGATCTGGCTCCATTCTGCTCGGCATCCTGCAAGGTAAAATATACTCTGTGTACTTCTCTTCTACGTCAACACTTATGACAGAGAGATTTTTTAAATCTCTCATTTACCACTACCGTACTTTACTATTACGATACTATCATTTCTACTGGTCTCTAAACTTTCACATTTTTAGTTCCTTTTCCCCTTTTTGCTAATATTCCTCCTTTTTTCTTCTTCTTTTTATTACTAGAACCTGGCAGCTGATGAGCGTGTCCTCTACAGCCTCTATGGGATTGTCGAACATAGTGGCTCAATGCGGGGGGGCCACTACACCGCATATGTAAAAGTGCGCACTCCCCAGAGGAAAACGGAACAGCACCACAGGAACCTGTCAGGTCAGGGTTTAACGCTCGAGCTCCTCGAAGACCTTTTACCTATTTTATGTGTCGCCGTGTTTGTGTGTGGTTCATGGATGCGGTCAGTATTTCGCAGCAAAGGCCTTACTCCCCATGACCTTGAAAATGTCCTCTTCAAAGGGCAGGATGAATAGAGGTCTTTGTGCTCTCTAGATACATGTTGTTTTCTCTTTTTTCTGTTCTTCTCAGGGCCGATGTAACAGCGGTAGTTCGGAGTAGGAAAAAGCCAACGGCCGAGTAATCGGCAGATAAAGAATTCACATAAAAAAGATAACGTAAAAAACAGCCAGAAAATTGCATAAATTAAAAACTTCTCACTCCGTGTTAGGGCAAGTTCGTTCCGTGCTCAAAGTCGTCGCTCAGAGCGAAAAAAAATGCGATTCCACCACAAACTGTGCGAGGAATGACGGACATAATTATTTCGCTAAATCAGATTTTGTTCAGTCAGTTCAGAGTTGTTGATTTTATATGGACAAAGTGCATGCAATAGTGACAGTCCACCTTCCCACAAACACGTTAATTATCATTTCACAACATGATATGATCTGCCTCAATCCATATTCGTTGGCGTTTATTCTTTCAAAAGCAAAATGTTCAATGTCTCCCAAATTATTACAGCTGTCCTGCTCGCAGCGGTTTCTACAAGAGGGGGCAAGCACCAGTTTAACACGCATTCAAAGCTTCATTCAAAAACCTCCATGGGTAGCTTGAAATGTCAGAAATGACATCTGTACAGCCCTCGCGGTTCGGCCCAATCCGGTTTGCGAGGTGTGGCGCTGGGTGATTATGAAAATGATGTCTGTGTTGCGTTGTACCTTGCCAAGTTCAATGCAATTGCCGCACAAATAGCCTAAGATGTATATCATTTAGTTTTTTTTT
The DNA here is from genome assembly GCA_038501785.1 of Myoxocephalus aenaeus. Taxonomy (NCBI): domain Eukaryota; kingdom Metazoa; phylum Chordata; class Actinopteri; order Perciformes; family Cottidae; genus Myoxocephalus; species Myoxocephalus aenaeus. The sequence continues at coordinate 552,922 of JBAMJR010000359.1, read as the reverse complement.
TCCATTTATTTATTTGCGGCTTTGCAGCAAACGCTTTGCCCTCCTTGCAGGTCCAGGGCCCGGTGGTTGGGGGACCCCTGGTTTAAGGCGTTCTGCACCGGCCTCACCATTTAAGCTACGGTGTTGCCGCCTGATTAATGGTCGGATCAGCTCCACATAGCTGCGTATTTCTCTCACGAGTCTCCCACAATTGCCCCACAATAATGACCGTCTGTGTGCGTGTTTTTTTTTTCAGGTGCGAGGGAAGCCGGGAGCAGCTTCCAGGGCCAGTGGGTGTACATCAGTGATACCACCGTTCAGACGGTACCAGAGTCAAGGGTACTCAACTCTCAGGCATACCTGCTCTTCTACGAGGAACTGCTGTGATGTGACTAGTAAAAGTATTTTTCCCTAGATGTCCGTTTTGCTTTGTATTGTTGTAGTTTTTTTATGTACATGCCTGTACGACTACTCATGCTGTATCTCTGAGTCGGTGGAGGAGGGACAAAAAGGGAAAGACTTCACTGTACACTCATTTGTCTTACGTGAGGGGAATGACCGTTTTGCATAACAAATTATTTGAGTTTCCAGTTTTCAAAAATCCTTCCCTTTTTAAAAAGAAAAAAAGAGGTCGGGAGAAAAGCGTGTTACTGAACTTGAGCTGTTCTAAGTTTATCGTCTGTCACGATCAGGTGCCTGAGATATTAACTGCATGAAAGAGTTTTCTACAGTAACTAGCAGGAAATTATTGCATGCTAAACTGCTCTCAGCACTGACTAATTGATGTCAAGTGTGTATGTGTGTGCGTGTGCACATACACACGTGTGCGTGAGTGCGTGATTGAGAGACAGGAGAATGTAGATTCAAGGTGCTATGTGTATCGTTTTCACTCTGCTTCTCTCTGTCTGCATTCTACACCGTTTCGGGTTTTTCCGTCTCGGATTTGTTCAGATGTGTGCTCTCGATTTGTTTCCGGCAATGGCAGATGAGAGATGGTAGGAAATGCCAGGAGGAAAATGAATTCAGACAGGTTTGTTCTTTTCAGTGCAGAGAATGGAGCGCGAGGACAAGGCTCCTCTAGTCCACGTCGATGTGTCCTTGAGCGAGACACTTAACCCCTAATTGCTCCCCGTTGCTGTGTCTATGGTGTATAGAGCAAACATGTAAGTCGCTTTGGAATGGAATGTAATTCGTGACATTGTTTATGGGAGATACCGGCGTGCATTTGGGAATCTCGAGCACTAATAATGCAGCGCCACAGGCGTTAAAGGAGCAGTGTGTAGGATTTAGTGGGATCTATTGGCAGAAATTGTTTTCACTGCTCTGTAGAATGGTTGTGTCTTCATTAACATAGAAGTCCTTCATATCTACAAAAAGAGCGGGTCCTCTTCACGGAGTCATCGACCGTACATGAGAAGTAGTCGTTGTGACGTCACCTATCTGTTTGTGGACTGTTATGAAGCCTTGATTTCAGCATTTTGGCCGTCGCCATCTTAGTTTCTTACAACCAGTGAGCGGAAGTTACCATATTTGGACTGCGGAGGAGTGACGTAGAGACGCTCTGGTAGCGGTAGCGACAAGGTAGCCCCGCCCTAAAGCATACCCTACTTTACGGTCTATTTGACACGAAATGGGAGCATAATTTACTAAATGAACATCAGGCTGTGAGAAGTGTGAAGCAGGGTCATTTTCTCATAGACGGACAAACCAAACACCGGCAACAGAAAGAGCTTTTCACGTGTTGACATTACCTGAAGGCCACCGTAGTTCTCTGACGCGCTTGGAAAGGGAGGGGTGAAATCTGCAACCTCATCACTAGACACCACGAGATTCTACACACCTTTAAATAGCGACTAGTTATTGTCTCAGTCCTTACCCTCTGTATGTATGCTAATGATGATAACCAAGCTATCACAGCTTACAGTCGTTTAATTTGCCCTATACTGGTTTAAATTGTTACACATAGCACCTTTTTAAAGAACAGCACAACAATTATTCTATAGCCTCCTTTTAATGTTTTTTTTCCCTTTTCTTTATTTTACATCAGAATGTAAACATGTGAGACTATCAGTTAATTACATTTGCCAAAGACAAGTTTTGCAACCGCAAATCAGAGCAGAAAATCCCAAACAAACACACGGAGGAGTTTACTTCATACAGTTTATTTAACTTTTGTTCTTTCAAGGTCGTCAGTATGGTTCTCGAGTGTCGCACAAAAAAACGCACTTGGGTGTTTATCAGACCAACAAAGCACCTTGTCTGCCTTCATTGTATTTCAACTGTTGCTGTATATGCACACTCACAAACCCATTGAGTTGTTCAACGAAGCGCTGTGACTATCCATAATACTATCAGTAAGGTTAAACAAAACATAACTTTAACGAAGAAACAAAGTGAAAGGCTTTAAAGCCTGACTAGAATAGAAAAGCATCTTTGCTGTAATGTGCATGGGTTAATGTGAAAAAATTATGTATTGCTTTTTCTTGAAATGTCTGTCAAATGAGCTGTTCATCTTTTTCTATGAAAATGTTTTAGATGGTTGTTGGACATTTGCCAAAACGGTAGAAAGAACAGGGCTGAACATGTGCATTAGAATCTAGCGTTACTTTTTTTTTAAACAAGGACAAATTCAGTGCCTGTGCTTCAGGTTTGAGAAACCTGTGCATGGTGAGAGGAAAACATATGCAGATTAAAATGCAAAGAGGGACATGTGTGGCATATTTATGTACAGTATAAATTACTGTAAGCAAAAATAATAAAGAGTATATGTAATTGTACATAATAGAAACGATACAAAACCATGGTGCTTCAGGCGTGCAGGTTTTTTTCCTCAAGACTGATTTTTCTTTCCAGAAAGTCATTTAATTTCATTTATGAAATTATTGAAACACTTGGAATGAGTAAAACTGCAAACTGTATTAAAAAAATAAATCTAATTTATGAACTGAATATTCTGCAGGACTCTTCTTTCTCTCTGTGCGTTAGCCCCCATTGTGCAGCGAGATCCCAGGGGAGAAGGGTTCTGCTGTTTCTGCTTTGGAACTTGGATGTCAGCCTGTTTTCACTACAAGTGGCATGTTGTCCACCATCCCTCTCTAGGCTGTCGCTGTGGATCCCACGGTGCCATATTCAGCCCGTCTTCACCAGTGATCGGCCCTGACGGGTGCAAAGCAGCGCTGCTTCAGAACATGTCGCGAGCTGGTGAAGAGGAGGTGGGTGTGGAATCAGGAAAAGGGCAACGTCCAAAAACATCGCAGTTGCACGTCCCCCCTGTTCCCACACGCTGTGACATCCGAGTCACGCTGCCGGAACGTTGAAACAGGTTGTCAAGCCGCCACCAACAAAAAGAGCAAATCGTTTCTGAAATGCATTTGTCTATTTTTAAAGCGAGCGGGGGGAGGGAGGGGAGGGGGGGGGTGTCTTTTTGGCTCGGGGACATGCTGCTGAAGCATTAGATGTGATTTAATCTCACTTAATGAAAGGCGCACCCCCTCCCCGCCCCATCCTAGTGTGAGACCGTTGTAAGAAACTAATGCTGGAATGCTCGTTACTGTCTGCCTATCTACCAGCAGTGGAGGTCACGTTGTACTGCTCTCACCATGCAGGCCATTGTCACGGTCAGCCTCAGCAATAGGTTGATCCACAACCCAGTCAACACGTTTCCCTCGCGCAAACAAACACACGCACGTCACCGCTACTTATTAACACCAACAGAGCACATGACGGAGCCCTGAACAACACCTGCACATGGCCCCTTCCGAAGGGCATGTGTTAAATAGATTTCAGACACGTTTTAGGGAAAGGGCAACACCCAGTAAGAGTCACAGAGAAACCGGACATCGGTGCACGGCACTTAACACCTAACACACTTATATTTTGCCACAGCCTTTCTAATGAAATCTCATTCATCGATCTGTAATACTGGACTATTGCTAACCGCAGTTTGTAGATCAATGTTGGCATTATTTTTGCTGTGTTAAATGTATCCAGCCAGCACATGCTTAGCACATGCTTAGCGTATGCTGCCCTCTACTGATACAGACATATTTAATGATAATAATAATAACAATAATAATAATAACCTTAATGTCATACCAGAAATACAGAACAAAAGGCTTTTGGGAAAATAATATGTAAAATACAACACACTTGGTCAAATAAGATAGAAATTCAAAAATAAAATGAATGTAAAACTGAAATAGGAACTTTCAAAAACAGATATGAGAAAGTAGTTTGGTCAGACCACTTTGGATCGTTTAAGTCTAAAGTTATGGTCCCAAATACCAAACATAAATGTGCATTTTCTGTTATTATTATTGGTATAGGAACAGTCTGTTGAGCAATCGTAAGACACTGGAAGGAAACAAAGGCCTCAGAAATGAAAGCTTGGGTTGGTGCACCGGTGGAAACGGCAACATGTGTATGCTCCGTAGAATAAGTGGGGATCAGGATGAAGGGGTGTGTCCCTGTGACGGGTTCTGGGATTACATTCAAATGGAAGATAGGTGAAATATAATGCATAACATAAAATGGAAAATAAAACCGAGTTGAATAATAAATATATTAAAATCCGTACCCATATCAGGGGTCAATCTTCTGTCTCTAAGTGTCTGAGTTTGTTGAAATGTTTTGTTGCTTCTGTCTTTTCTGTGCAATTCCTTGCTGTTTTTTTTTTTGTCACCAAAATACATCTTTGTTTTGTAAACCTCCAGGTGCACTTTTATTCAAACTAAACCTATATGCAGTATTATATGTACAATATAAAGTATGTGACACACAACTCCTGTCATGTGTCTTTATGTTAAAAGTTTTATTAATTCACAACAAAAGAAACGGACAACTAGAACCATAGACAACAGCACTAAAATTATACTTTGCAGAGAAAAAGTCATGCTGCCTCTGTCGTCTGATATCCAGCTCAATGAACGATGGGACAATATGACTATGACTGTTTCTACTCATAACAACACTTTGGACGAACACTGTAACATTGTCAATAAATGCCTTTTGAATGCACTACAAAATTATTTAAATGTTTAAATGTAATTCAACATTATTAAGCTTCTTTGTTTATTCACATTGTAGACAAGATAGGATTAAAATGCACATTTCAAGTGAAAATCATTTTACTGCTAAGTGGCTGTATGGCACTGCAACATACTGCAAATTACTGTAACAAGAGACCTGGTACAGATGTCTTGCTTCATCTGAAACTCAACATATGATAGTATGCATATCACAGTGTGATGAGACTTGATCACGGCATCGCTGGAAAAATAAATCTAATATCTGCCATTGTCTAGGTCACTTAAAAAGTGGGCTATCAATTAAAACTACTCTTCGTAGGTCTCATTTTAAGTAGGCCGATAGTTTAATGGACAAGTCTATGATTTTTGTAGAAAGCCCAAATCACTGCGACCCAAATCTACAAACTTGAATTTGAGTTTGTATTGATTATTTTAAATATTTATAGGCAGACAGTCATGGTACTTTTGACTCATTATCATATATTTTTTTATTACAGCAATCGTCTGAGTGACTTCTATTCAAGTTTTACATTTGTTCAGCATCATTGTGCTCATTATCATCCACCTCATCAGCATCTGAATGTCTCCCGGTCCCTATGCTGCCTTCATGTACTGCTCGTAAACTCCTAAATCGAAATGAAGAAGTCATAGTGTAAAGTAAAAAGTGGAGAAACCGTCTACATGTGTGCAGCTGATGGTTTAACTAAGTAATTCACCACCAAAGTCTGCCTAAAATAAACCAAGACGAGTTACATTGTAGCAACAGTCACATTAATTGTAGGGTACGGGTTGATTAATGTGGTTATTTAGTTGTTTTGCCGAAAACAACTAAATACCCCCCCCCCCCCCCCCCCCCCTCCCAAAAATCGAGGATTAACTGTGCTTTATGTGTTTAAGATTACGTTTTTACAACGGCAGAGATCCACGTATGGAAACGCTTAAGTGTAAACTCAAAATACGAAGCAATTTTGGAAAAGAAAAGACTAAATGGTAAATATTAGAAATTACCGACCGCCTCTGAAGGCAGCAGTACTTCGATTCAGACTTCCTCCGAGTAGTCCGCTGTAGCAGCCATTTTGATTCAGAACCGCAGAGCTGGAGAGAACCCGTCTGGAAAAGGTGGGGACTATGTTACTCAAAGCACAGCGCCGATAGAAGTTTCTTTCCCACTTCCCCAACAGCGCAGATGTTAAGTTAAATGTTAACGCACATGTTTTCATCCGGTAAGATAACGTAAATGGTGCAACTATCTTCTAGCTTTATTTTTTATTTTTTTTAGCTTAGCTCACGTTAGCTTGGGCTAGCTTCTTTAGCTCAGAATTGCGGTGGAGGTTGAGATTTCACCGGCCCGAAGTTTATTTCAGTATCATGCGTCAGTAATAACACAGTATGTTCCCCCATACTACATGACATTAGTGTTGGCTTCCACCATTAACGGAGGAATGGTTTCCAGTTAACTAATCGCTAAATACAGCTCTCCGGTCAGCTAGATGAAGCTAACCGTCGCTCTTTTCTGGCCATTAGAGGAAAGCCAAGTGTAATGTTGCAGACCTCGTCATGTAAAAACAGATGATGCTGATGGTGCAAATCTAACTCTGACTCTAGCTGGCCTTGATCTTTCAGTTGTAAATCCAGAGGAGAGTGATGTGGGACCAGGGAGGACAGCCCTGGCCGCAGTGGCCTCTGAGCCAGCAACAGTGGATGCAGTCTTTCCAGCACCAGCAAGATCCAGGTTTGTGGATGATGTGCATGCAACTATGAAAGCTTTTTTCTCTCCAAAAGAAGTGTGCCCCCCCCAACAGGGCTTCTTTTGCACATCTACCCACTTCGCCAACAGATAATATTGCTTGGGTTTCACGAGACCTGTACCAACTTCTGCATGGGTGTTTGTTTTTCTGGGTGTGTGCAGGTCAAGTGGACTGGGCTGCCCTGGCACAAGCATGGATTGCCCAAAAGGATTCGACAGGGCCAGAGCCACAAAACATTCAGCCCAATGGCCAGGACATCCCAGGCCTTGAATCAGTTGGACCAGGCAACCATGGCGCCTTCCAGGGTGACCCAGCATTTGGCAGAATGTGGCAGCCAGGTACAATTTTAACCCCTTTGATCACTTCAAGTGTCACCAATTGCTTTATTATTTTTGTCTGAACGGTTCTTTTCTCCGGTTCGGGAGATGGTGCAGGAAAAAGTCAGTATGTTCAGTAGGGGATTACTATTATTTATTAAACTGAAAAGAATCAGGGTGATGTCTGACACAGTTTGTTATATTTCATATGTATGCACTTAGACCGCTGGATACCAAGTACCTTTTGAGTAGATTTTGGGAAGAATAAACAACATTTTTGTTTTTGTTTGCATTGCGATGGCTTCTGTTTATTAATTATGTTGTCAAAAACAGAATGGGGAATGCATGGCCAGCCGCATGGCCAGCCGCCGCCGCCTCCTCCTCCCCCTCCTCCACCCCCCCCTGAACAGGCCTGGATCCCTCCAGGGTCAGGACCGATGGATGTGGTGAACCCCAGCGAGGACAGCAACAGCCAGGACAGCGTGGAGTTCAACTCTGAAGCCCACCACGGGGTTTACCCCCAGAACAGCCATGGGTATGGGGCACAGCCCGACAGCTACGCCATGGCCCCCATGGCCATGAACCAGTTTGATTATCAGGTATGCAGATGCTACAGTAGAAAGTGTTGAAGAGTTTGGGTTTTAGTGTGACAACCAAGTAACTCGAGAAGGAGCAATCCATAGAAACTGTGCCGGGTCCCAGCAGCTAGGTGTATCAGTCATTGCTCTCTTGATGCGCTGCAGAGGAAAGTGTTGGCTTGTTGGCCACCAGGCTTCAGAGACCGGCCCAGGCATGCCAGCATGGTTTGGTTGTATTTATTAGCAAAATATATTTTTTCCGAAACCAAACAGACATTCTCGCCCGGTCAGGAGTGATGGATGGATGGATGGATGTCAGCTAACTAAATCTGGGGAAAGACAACGACGACCCCAGTTAACAGAGAACCTTATGTACTTTGAACTAGCTTTAATTTTCAGTTTGTGCTGTCTCTCCACAGCATGGAGCCGCCTCATCCTTCGCCCCCACGCCCGCAAGCTTCCACTCCCCATACTGGCAGGGTCCTCCTCAGAACAGACGAGATACCAGGCCGCCCGGCTTCAGAGACCGGCCCAGATCTCCTATCCAGCTCCCTGTCAAACAGGAGGCCCCCGCACTGCTAGGTGAGTGTGTTTTCACTCAACTAATAGCCAGCCATCATATTACGGTTTTTATTTGTAGGGTGATGTAATGCATTGCGTCATTTGAAAATCTCAATAAATGTTTTGAATAAATAAATAAAAATTACATTTGGTAAGCTAAATACAACCCAGCTTTTACATTTTCTTGGTGTGTGTGGTGGGTCATTTGAGTGGAGTGGCTTTGAGCGTTCTCACACCTCCACTCCACTCGCACGCCCTCCACTGGACACAGGATTTGAGCTGGCAATCTTTCCCAGCCTTTTCCCCAAATTCCCTGATTGTTTTACAGGCTGTGTGGAATTTAACCCGCTGTACAAAGCTGTGTTGCTGACCCTGCATCTTGCCAAGCATCCGATTAGGCTATTTGATATGCTATTAATGGATTGAGTTATTTATTTAGCATATTCCTCGACAGACATTTCGTCTGTTATTTGATTTATCTGCCTGCAGGACAAAACAAGTAATTTAATGCACCCTTGAGCTTTGGGAACTCTGATGGGCCTTTAGTTTATTTTTTACTGACATTTTATAATACAACTGAGTAATTCAAGATCATAAGCTCATTGTAGCCTGATTAACACACTTCACAGTTAAGCTCAGGATACTGTCAGCATGGTAAATGTTGATTTCTAAGTTGTTGTAAAAAAAAGTGTATAAAGACTCAAAATGGGTTAATGTATCTTCACAACAACTTATTTTGACCTTGTATTTCAGCCTTAGATGCGGTTAAAAGGCGCACACTACCTGCATGGATTCGAGAGGGCCTCGAAAAGATGGACAGAGAGAAGCAGAAGAAGCTGGAGAGAGAGCGAATGGAGAAGGAGCGTTCAAAAATGGCCAAAGAAGATAGCAAACAGCATGAGGCAGAAGAGGAAGGTGACGGGCCGCGTGTTCCCCGCAAGAGCAAATTTGTAAGTTACACATTCCTGGCATTGACAGGGAAGGGGTTTACTTTGAAAAACAGTTTAAGCTTCCTGTGTTGCATTGGTGTTGTAAGGACTTTCAGTTTTCTCTGGCACATGCTTGTTGATCTAAATATCTGTCCTTGCTCCTGTATGCATCAGGACAGTGACGATGAGGCGAATGATGACCATGACGATGAAGAAAAGGTCTCCGTCAAGAAAGAGTTTTCTGGCCGGAGCCCATCGCCTCCTGCAGAGGACAGTGAGCCTGAAATGACGGAGGAGGAAAAGGAGTTCCAGCTGGTCAGTTTGATCATTCAGATGATCCTTTCTGCATGTAGACGGTTGTAGTTGAACTGACTGTTTTTGAAGAGGATATATTGAGAATAATATCCCCCCTCGTCGTCTTTTAGATGATCATCACAAAAACACTTCTGACTGAGATCCTGCTTGAGGTCACCAATGAAGAGATCCAGCATGTGGCCAAAGAGACTCACCGCAAAGCCACTCGAGGTCTGCTCTTGATTCTTGCCAGAGAATGCATCATCTATGCTTGTCACCAAGACCTATTTAAATCTGAAGAGAATCCATCATGTGCATAATCTATTTAAAATATAACTCAATTATGCCCTGTAAACTAGAGAGATTGAGCGACAGACATTGTGTGTGTGATAAGCATTTTCAACCATTCTCTGCTAATGCATCAGAAGGAGAGAGCAGAGCAATGCTTTTCACAAACAGTATTTGACAATATGGTGTTCTGGTACATGGTATTGAGGGCCTGCTGAAAGACTATGATATGAGTGAATTAAGTTTCAGCATTGAATCTGACCAGCATCCAACTTGTAGATGCAATGGGCTTCCTCCATTGACGTGACTGTGCATTAGTACAGATTGGTTCTTTCCCTCCTGTGCGACTGTTTGACTTGGATTGTGTGACCGAATTTTGTTTGTTAACCCTCTCTCTTTTCTCCAATTTTATTTATTTTTTTCTTTTCTCTTGTTACCAAAAGCAGCTCTTGTGAATAGTGCTTTATCTGTGACCCCCTTCTCTAGCGACTCTTGCCTATGAGAAAATGGCAGTATGTGTTTTAACATGTTGTTCCTGTTGTTGATGTGAATCAAAGCTCCTGCAAAACAGCTGGCACAGTCAAGTGCACTGGCTTCTCTGACTGGTCTCAGTGAGTATCCCCTTTTCTGTCACCGGGAGGGGAGGGAGGGGGAATATTTACATTTGTAGGTAATGGCGGGGTGTTAGTAGGAACATAGGAACAGCTGTTGGCCATAACACCCAAATCCTCTTCCTAATTTATACGATTCATTTAATTAGAAGTGGACTCTGTGATGGATTTGGGTTTAGTCTTGCACTTTGATGATAGAAGCATGCTCCTGAAAACAAAGAATTTCTAGTAATCATGTATTAGGCTATATGTATTAGTTAGTCTTTAAAGGGGTTATCTCGTGAAACATTACGTTATACAGGAGTAAGTGTCTTTCACTGGGTCATCGGGTTGGGATTGAGGGTTTTCAAAAGTGAAACCTGATTGTGAGAGTATATCTTTGTCCTGACCAACACTCAACAACCCGGGGGTTCTGTTGTGGCAGGTGGACTTGGTGACTATGGTTCAGATGAGAGCGAGGATGAGGACGAACGCAGCGTGCGAGGGTCTGAATCTTCCGACACCGACGAGGAAGAGTTGCACCACCGCATCCGAGAGAAGCAGGACGCCTTCCGTCGCAAAGAGCGGGAGATGCAGCAGCTGCAAGAAAAACAAGCACAGGAGGCGCTGCTTGCACGCGGTAAGACGTGATGTCCATGTCCTTATAATTACATCTGGAGTGCAGTTGTTAAATCTGTAGAAATGCACAAAGTGTGACCAGAAGTTAAAAGATCAAATGTAATGCTGACTTGATCTCATCTTGAACATCACTCAAGATTATAAACACTATTAGTGTCTTACAGCACCTAATGCGTCCTTGTTTATTTTGTATCTTTTGTTGTTTGTTTCTACAGAAGAGATGGCGAAGGAGAGATTGAGCAGAGAAAAAGGGGATTATGATGAGGGCCAGCCAGAGAATCCACACAAACAGGAAGTAAAGGAAAGGGAGGCGGAGCCCTTGGTAGAGAGGCGTAGGTCCCGTAGTGAGAAGGAAGGTAGCGAGAGCAAGCACTCGGGCAGAGGGAAGGAGCGATCAGGGAGAGGCGGCAGCCATTCCCCAACCAACGGTCACAGCAGCAGCTCCCGCTCCACATCCAGCCACAGCAGCCGTCGTTCTTCCTCCTCCTCGTCTTCTTCTTCCTCCGCGTCTTCCCGCAGTTCATCACGATCCTCCTCCCCTCGAAGGAAGAGGAGGCGTAGCCGCTCCTCCTCCCACAAAGCTCGTAGGCGCAGCCGCAGCCACAGCTCCCACAGGCATCGCAGTGATCGTAGTGAGAAGGTCAGGGACAGGAGGAGGAGCAGCGCCGAGAGATCAGGGCGCCACAAGAAAGAACGCAGTGACTCCAGAGAGCGCCGGAGCCGCAGGAGTAGATCCAGGTCCAGAGAGCGAGACAGGGCCAGAGCCAGGGCCAAAGACAGCCGCAGTCGCAGCCGAGAGAGAGAAAAGGAGAAGGAAAAGAAAAGGAGCCGGGACGGCCGAGATGGCCGAGACGGCAGTCGTAGTCATAGCAGCAAACACAAGCAGAAGGCCTCCAGCAAAGACAGAGAGAGGGGGAGGGAAAGGAGTCATAGCCACGAGAAAGACAAGAAAAAGAGGGAGAAAGATAGGGAGAAAGAGTCCGATAAAAAGAGAGAAAAGCCAAAGGCCAAAGAGAAGGAAAAGGATAAAGGAACCTCTGTAGTTACCGAGGAGAATGGCAAATCAAAGAAAAGAAAAGAGAATGACTCGTGCACTGACTCTCAGAGTGACAAGCACTCTCGGCAGGATAGCAAAGCCAGCAAGAAGGGCTCCGCCAAAGCTAGCAAGAAGCGCTCAGACTCTGACTCGAGTAGATCCCCTACCCCGGAAGTTAGCAAGGAAAAGAAATCAAAAAAATCCAAACGTAGTCGCTCAAGGTCGACGGAAAAATGTCACAAGTCTGGTAAGAAGGCAAGCCGCAAACACAAGTCTAAGTCGCGATCAAGGTAGTATTCGTTTTTTTCCCTTTCTTTCATACTGTATGTTTTCATTGTATGTCTCGTTGTGATTCTGCTGGAATTCCTTATAATCTATGTATTTGCAATAACTTTTTTAAAAGGCAAAGGAAAATGTACTGTCAACTGCAGTCACTTCTGCTTAACTGTGTAGGGTCAAGTCTGATGCATTAAAGGGTTTTAATGCTTCATGATGGTCTTATCTATTAAATGCAAAATGCCATTTCGGAATTTCTAACAATAGCGACATGAATTCTCAATATCCCCCCTTCCCTGTTGTCTTAGTAGAGTCTGTTGTGTAGCACCTTGTTAAAATGTTTCTTTCAGCCCATAAAGAAAGCCTTTCTGTGCACAACTTCTCTAGAGTCTGCAGAACACCAGTTTTTAATGGATATTATGTATAGTTTCTGTTGGTGCTCTGGGAGTACAGTGTCTGGTGGGAGGGGGGTGTTTGTGCATGTTTTGTATTTTGCAGTCTGAGTGGCTACGTGTTATTGGTGCAGTATTAATGTTGTGTCAACGTCTCTCTTTCAGGTCAACGTCCCCCTCCCGTCGTAGCAGACGCTGAGGAGCGCAGTTAACCTCCTGATCTGACTTTACCATTTTAATTCCATGAGTTGAACAGGCTTGTCTCATTATAGAGGCAGTTGTGTAGGTGAACCCCCCTCGTACATCTTTCATCTTTGTAAATATGTTGTTATTTTTAAAGTGTGACTGAAGAACAATACTTTTTGACTGGTAGGAGTTTTCACTTGCATCATTATGCAGAGTAATAAGCCCATGTGGACACTTAAAAAAAAAAAAAAAAAAAAAAAACTCAAGTTGTACCATTTTAAAACTTAACAGAATTAACTTTTTTTCCCTCCAAAAATTATTGTAAGTTGTCCAATAAAACTGTTTGTTCATTGTCTTGCCTCACCATCTCTTTTTGTTAATGCTGTATACAACTGCAAACAGGATTTTTTTAACAACTCAGAAGGATTTGTAAAGTTACATTAGTAAGTCACTAAACACTAAATCACACAGGACAGAGAGCAGCTCCCTGTGGGAGTATCATTGTTCATATTTAAGCTGGATGAGTACTACGTGGTAAGAAATAAAATGTCATCCTACTCATATCAGTACAGCTTATTGTGTTTTTTTTCTGCTAAAATGAAGTGCGGCAATGCAGATTTGACATTAATTCAGTTTGAAACAGAAGTGTACTTCCTCAATAGAAGACAAGTATATTACATTTTCTTCTAAAGGATGTGCATTGTCAAATAATGCTTATAAACCTTGGACGTCAGAGTTAATCATGGAGCATACATATATCAAGCTTAACAAAATTCTGAAAGCTGGCTGAGCATCAATGACGTGACATAAACCATGAAATAGTCAGGACTATATTACGAGTAAAGTGCTTTATGCAACATTGCTTGGTGTTCAAGGATCTGTTTCCCCGTCAGGAAAGGCGACCGGTAGGAACTAAAGTGTAAGTTGTTTCTGCCCGAGCAGAAAATACGCGCGCACTGCTAGTCGACCTGTCGGAGCTAAACTCTCAGCGGCCGGTCAGGACGAGCATGTACGCGAACAGGTTGACCCGCCTCGTGTTGGGGCTCCTGAGCTGTAAAACCACCGCGGCGGGACTGCGCGCCTCCAGCGGGACTGCGGTGCGCAAACAGCGGGCACTAGAGACGCAGCGGCACGGCGTGACCTGTCCCTCCAGGTACAGACCGCCTTGTCGTCGGTGGTGCCTCCTGGTTCGCTGCTGCGTTTGTCATTTGTTGCTTCTATATTTAGGGGGGAGGGTCAAAGTCTGATCTCTTTAGAAATCTTTATGAATGGGACACGTCGTAGTTCCGCAGAGTGTGTTCAAGCTGTCCAATCAGAGAAAGGTCGAATCACGTGGTCACGTGGTCTGAGCGTGCAGCCTTCAGCTCAGTTTAAGTTAACTTTGTTAAGTTGCTCTGTTAAAAAGGATAACGTATTTTTTTTTACTGGGTGTAAGAGACTTTGAAGTCGGACTGCAACCAATTTGCTTCATTATCGATTCATTCATTGTCAATTAATCAGAAGAGCCCAAAATGGCCTCAGATTGTTCTTATAGCCCAGCCAACAGATCAATACCTATATATTTATAATGCAGTGATCTGAAAAGAAGAACATCCTCTCATTTGAGAAAGTTACAACCAGCAAATAGCCTTCTTGCTCGATAGAGGACTGACTCGATCGATGCACGGTTAGAAATGCTGTCAGTTATTTTATTTTATCTTCTCCCGATTAACCTTTCAGCACCAACTGGAAGATGTCAGCATCATAACGTTCTTCCCTGTACTAAGTGCTGTGTGTGTGTGTTTTATGTTTTAGGCATGAAGATGGTTGATGTAGTCTTTTTATTATTTACATTTTTTACCATGCACAGGGCTGTGTCATCCTCCCAGACCACAGTGGACCCCGACGAGGTGAGGAGGTTCCAGTCACTGGCCGGCAAGTGGTGGGATGAACGAGGAGAATTCGCAGCTCTTCATTCAATGAATGACCTGAGGGTGCCTTTTATACGGTGTGTGTGTTTGTGCATAATATGCATCTCAAAAGTCATATTTTCTGAAATGCCAAGCAGTCACGCCTTCGTCGCTGATTGATTGGCATAGGCGTCAAGCAACTGTGGCAAAACATGACCTGGAGGAGATCCAGCCTTGTGGTGTTTGAGAGCAAAATAAAAAAATAAACACAACACGGCATGATTGAAAGTGACAGGATTCCTCCACACATCAGCACATTTTCAACAAATAGCATTTCAACTGTTTCGGGGGGGCCTGCCTGCGTCTGTTTTGATTGATAAGATCTGCTGTAGGGCGCCCCAACACACACAGGATAATCATTACATCTCTCTTCCCCCTCCCTGGTGGTGGTGATGTGTGCTTGTGGTGACAGCATGACAGACCCAGTGCCAGTGGATGTCTGAGTGTGGCTGATTTGCCCGATACGAGTCTGCCCCTCGGGGGTCTAAATGAGAAGCAGCAGCACTACTGTTGCTGCTGTACCTTTTTTTTTTTTTAACCATTAATTATGGAAACTTTGTTTTTATTTATTAGGTATGTACTGTGAATATAGATTATCAAGTCATCAGCAAACCTGAATCACTATATTAAGCTACACATGACTATTGCAACAGACAGAGGCTTTTTGACATTAATCAGGAAGGTGGGGGGGGGGGGGGGGGATGCATTTCTTTTTCTTTTTTTCTCCTTTTTTTTTCTTTGAAGAAATTAGACATTTTGTTGCACTGCTTCTCCCCTGGTTAATGTCAAGACAAGCAAACATGTATTCAAACATTGGTTCAGAAGTCAGAATGCTTAGTAGTACGCCTTTAGCGTTAGTTAGCATTCTCTGCAATTTAGTCAATTGCCACACACACACACACACACACAACAGTTTTGTACATTGAAACTGTTGTGACGACTTGACACCCATACTCTCATCAGTATTAAAATACCATAACACTTTTCGGTCTCCATTATAAATTTGGCATCGACGGACATGTCGAGGTGACAAAGTAACAAATGTCTTCATTTTTCTTTAACTGCACTTTAATTCGTCAAGTTAGATTTTTCATTTTATCGCTCGAAGAATTGTCCCTAAAACTGGTTCATGGTGATTGGACGGCTCCACATTCCTCTCCAGACTGCGGCTAGGTAGCTTTGGCCCCCGTCTCTCCGTGCGTCGCTGAGGTTGGGAGCTAGTTAGGTGGATTATCTGCCAACACCCTAATCCTCCCTCCCTCGCCGCTTGCACGAATGCTCTTGTGCCCCAGCAGAGCTTTAATGAGGACGATGCATAGCCAGATCTGGGCCTGCCCTGCACGTGTGTAACGCCTGAGGCCGGCAGTCGTCAGACAGCGTGTGAGGGAGGAGGAGGGGAGCGATGAGGGTGGATGAATTTGTAGCCGGGGGATATTTGTGGTCGTTAGCTGGCAGACACTGACTGTGGCTCACGGTGAAATGGAGATGGTTTATGACGGCGGATGTGTAAGCGAAAGCGCTCCGACCTCCCCTCCTTCTGCGGAGCAGCATCACGTCGGCTGTGGGCGATTTTAGGAAGGCACTTGTTCAAAAACAAGTCAAAGACACTGTTTTTCTTGCCCTTTGACGTGGTCGCTAATGTGAACACAAATGTAAATAATGCAATTCATAAGCGTGCCAACTCATTTATTCATTCTTGATGTGCAATATCTGTGCTGCTGTCTGGTTCTTGGGTTTTCATCGTGTGAAATCCTGATTATTTATCTGCCTGTTCAGGGATAACCTGCTGAACGTGCACGGGGCCCGTCAGCCTGGGAAGCCACTCGGCGGGCTCAGAGTCCTGGATGTGGGCTGCGGAGGAGGCCTGCTCACAGAGGTAACATAGACGCATGTGTGTTGTTGTGAGAAAAGATGCCGCACAAAGACAATGCCGACAAAAATGTCTTTGTGTCTATCATTCGTGCAAAATCTGTTTGTCGCGATTAAGCCTTTTCTTTTCAGATGGCAGTCGAGATTGTGCTTTCAGCACTCGGCGCTATAGAGCCAGTCCTTTCACATAAATACCAGTGCCAGAAAAAACATTTAACCGTCAGCTTCACGCTCCCTCCCTTTTGATTTGACTGGTCTCGGTGTGGTGGAGCCGACAGTCGGTCATTTACACTTGTTTATCTGTTTGTTAGCGCCGATAGCCGGGCAGCCGGGACGGGGACGTCCGTCTCTGCCTGTTTATTTGAGCTGAGGACCTACCAGCTGTATTGTGTGATTTGAGAAGACAAAATCAGGTCCTGTGCTTTCTGTGGCTCTGTCACACAGGCTGTCATGTTCAGACTCCGATAAACACACACACACACACACACACACACGCACATAAAGAAGAAAACAAAAAGTGTCTGTCGAGATTGTAGTTGTTGTTGCATCTCTGGGTGTCTTGTCACTACAACGCTCCCCATCAGAGGGGACGAGCTGTGGGAGGAGAGAGGTCGGCCCCTGGGCGAGTGCCGCTCACCACACGGGCCTGCGTTTTAACGTTTGTCCAGAAGAGGGCGTTGTAGTTCACATCCACACACGTCTGATGTGTACTACACCTGGTCTAAAAGGCTGGTTGTTTCTTCTAAAACACACATTTTCTCTCTCCAAGTTCATGCACTAAATTACCATATCTTTAAATGGCATGTATTGTTTTCTTACTGAAATTCAGCCACCGCCAAATAGTAACTTAAAAATCTCACATAACACAAAATGACTATTAATTAGACACCATTTGTTAGATTCAGCTACATTTATATCTGAAAACCCCAAAGAGGAAAGGTTTTCCTCGTGGAGGTGGAATATGACCCCCGGACACGTGATTAGGTGTTCCTCTTTGATGCAACATCTGCAGAAGAAACTAAGGGTCAACTTAATACATGTATATACATGTATTATATGGTGGATGTAGACACGTTGGGTTTGGGTGGCATTACTGGAATGACTTTAGTTGAGGAAACTAAACCCTATGGAAGCATGTTGCAGCATTCTTTATTAATTTCTGTAAATTTATACTATGAGGCAGCACAATCCATTGTAGTAAAAAACAAACGTTATATATATATTGTACGCCCCTTGTTCCATTCTAGGTTACATACAGTACAGTTACCGGTAATGTAACTGATAATAAATCATGACAGCACTTACTTCAACCGCATGTTTATATCTAAGTACTATCAACATCCTCCATGTCACAGAAAGTAGTCTGAGGACCAGCTGCACTACCCAGAGTTCCTGCTGCTTGTCCTCATCAATGGGCTTGTATTGTTTTCAACACTGTGTGATGGAGCCAAAGGCACTTCTCCATAATGTGGAATAAAGTTTGGAGCTAACTTCCAGGAATGCATTTAAAGAATAAAAATGGACGTACAGTAGACTCCGTATTGACTTCTCTCCTCCCTCCTTCACAAGCCCCTCGGTCGCCTGGGAGCCAACGTGTTGGGAATAGATCCGGTGGGCGACAGCATCGGTACGGCCCGGCTGCATTCGTCCAGGGACCCGGACCTTCGGGACCGGGTCTGCTACCGGGCCTGCACTCTGGAGGAGCTCTCAGCGGAGATGGAGGGAGGAGAGGAGGAGGAGGAGGAGGGGGCGGGCCAGTACGACGCCATCGTGGCCTCCGAGGTGGTGGAGCATCTGGCCGACCTGGAAACCTTCGCCTCCTGCTGCAACCACGTGCTGAAGGTGTGTCCCGGGATTGTGTGTGTGTGTTCCTCCAGCTGTTAGCTCATGTCGGATATTTCCGTGTGTTCATCTGAGCGTACGCGAGCGTGCAGATGGTGATTTTGTTATGTTTGCTTTGTTTGCATCTGTTGGGTTTCACTGGGAATGGGTTAGCATGTGCTTTTATGTGTACGGGCTGCATTGAACCTTGACGAGCTTTAGTGAAAGCTGTACATCAATACTGAGACCAGATGACGGTAATCTCCCAGATCAGTGGGCCAGAGGGGTGGGGGCGCAGAAGAAAAAGAGACGGCCTAATCTTCACTTAATGACGCTGCATTTGGTTCAGGCAAAGGGTCTGTTCATTTCCGGACAATTCCCAAGGGGAAGTGAAGCTCTTTGAATCTTATTAGGAGGTTTTTATTAATGGTTTGTTTCCAAATTAATAAGCAATACAAATGAGTCGTTCACTTTTAAACCCTAAGTTTGGACACTGACCACATTGTCGGCTACTAAGTACTTTCCACATTACTATCCTCGCTCGCTAGCTAGTTCGCTCATTTTACATCGTCTTTATGTATTTGACAAATGAATGGAATTATTTGACAACTTAAGTGATTATGTCAGCTTATGGTTAAATGTTTGTTTTATATATCCACATGATAAATACAGCCTGAGCAAATAACTGCTATATACTTCTCTCTCTTGCTCTCTCTCTCTCTCTCTCTCTCTCTCTCTCTCTCTCTCTCTCTCTCTCTCTCTCTCTCTCTCTCTCTCTCTCTCTCTCTCTCTCTCTCTCTCTCTCTCTAAACACAAAAAGCAGCTTTACTGTATCTTGCTTCAGGGCACCTATGCAGGGACGCGTTAGCATGAATTCTTTTGTTGTTTGAATTCATTTTACTGCACCCTCCTGCTTTTATTTCCTCTCTCTTCCGCTCTCCCCCGTCCACTCTCTCTTCCTCTCTCCTCCTGTTGGAATTGTTAATCTTGACCTCGGTTGAACTTTGGGGTTTGGCACCGCTGCTCTCTGGTTTCTCACGCTGGACTTTGTCCATCTAATCCACTCTATAAATACTCTTGATTCAGGGAGCAGTAGCGCCTCACTTGTATGGATGGGATGACATTGTACAATATTTTTTTCTGAAGCCACATTACCAGCAAAAATCGTTCATACTCCATGAACTAAAACGGCTCCTTTTTCCTTATGTGCAGACGGACGGCTCTCTCTTCATCACTACTATTAATAAAAGCAACCTGTCGTACGCGCTGGGTATTGTGGTCGCCGAGCAGCTGCTGCGCATCGTTCCCAGCGGGACGCACGACTGGGAAAAGTTCATCAGCCCTGTGGAACTGGAGCGCCTCCTGGAGTCCAGTAAGTCCTCTGTAAACGACAAAATAACAGATTGTGACGCGTTAACAACCAGCACAATTGAGCATATGTTTTCGGAACGCCACGTTCCCTCCACATGGCAAAATTACACAGACGTGTTTTTATTTATTGCAGGGGGAATACAAAGCGTATTCTCCACACAGTGCAAATGTTTCATTGAAATGATAGAACACGAGCCACTAAAGTCTGCTCTGCTCGTCTCCGTCTCTCAGATGGTTTCTCGGTGCAGTCCGTCCAGGGGATGCTGTACAACCCCGCATCAGGAGCCTGGAGCTGGACCAACAGCACTGCCATCAACTACGCCCTCCACGCGGTCAAAGTGAGAGACGACCCCGACGCAGAGGAGAGCGCCGCCCACCCAGAGGACCGCGGCTGAGCTAAAGAACCGAGGACCAAGTCAGAGAATAGAGAGAGAGAGAGAGAGAGAGAGAAAGGAAATGTACATTCAGATGTGATGCGGCAAAATGAGGCTGAGGCTGTTGGAGGGAAAGGGACAAACGGCCTCGAGATGGAACGAGAGATGTCATGTAGTGGCCGAGTCGCAAACCAGAATACGATTGTGTCACGCTTTTTGGTTTCCACATCAGCCTTTGCTATGAGGTGACGCAAACAGGTAAAGGAATGTTCAGTGTTTGAGCTTGAAAGGAAGGTGTATCATTCAGAGAGAGAGATGTGTAACGGCGCAACTTCAGAGTTTATTATTTATTTTGCGGTTGAATATTTTGTGATTTGCCAAATCCCCTATTAAAAATGGTCCTTTGCCAGGTTGCATTCCTCAGGAGTGAAAGTACAACCGTGTCTTGATTTCTCCGCGTCCGGCTGCTAACACTATTAATGTCTGGTGTTGGTTATGCTCAAGCCCGGAGAAGACGCCTCCGCACACGCGATGGTGGGGACAGCCGCCTCCACCGGGATTATACTGGAACTCGAGTGGAAGCATTATGTAATGCAAAGCCAGCCTGTGGCGGAGAATAAGTCATGCTTGCATGGTGTTCTTAAAGAGACCGATGGCCAGGCGTGCCAGCAAAAAGGAATGTGCTTATGCTATGTTATGTTATTACCTTAAGTTTATTGTAATTTTGTGTGTTAGGACCCAGCAAAACAAGCTTTTCATTGTACAGAGTAATTTATCTGTGCATATGAAAATATCTTGATCTTGATCTATGTAAATGTATACCAGACAAACCACTGTATTGATGATGAAAGAGAATTGGGGGGGGTATATATTTAGCAGTGCCTGCAGAGGACTCCTCTTCAGCTGACTACAATAACAAACAAGCCTACTCCGATGCGCGCTCCCTAAAGCCGCGGGAGTGCGCGCCTAACTTGCAGTAGCCAATGGCTGCAGTGAGGACTTTTAGAGCTCATCTCCGGGTTTCGGATTAAAATGCCCAGTCCATCCCGTTCCGTTGAAACACCTGCTCTTATCGACCCGGGCAGATTTGTCACCGGTTGACCGGAAGCAGACGGGGGATTTGACCGGCGTCCGCGGCCACACAACATCTTTTATCAGGATATAAAAGCATGCACCTCTCGGGATGCCCGACAAACCGATTCCAAGAACAGCCGGTGGAGTTATCCGTCAAGATGAATATCTTCTTCCACTTCCGAGGTTGTTCCAGAGTGAGTAGACTTTTTTGGTTTATTTGTTTTTTTACATGTTTGCATGAATTTCTTGTTCACGTTTGTAAATTAACTCGCTTTTTATTCATGCATATATACACACAGAGTTTGTAAACAGACTATAAATAGATCTATTTATAGCCTGTGTGGAGGGAGATGTGCGATTTTTGTCCTAAACAAATAAACCTAACAGCAGATATGCTACCGGGGAAGACGTTTGAGAAGGCTGCAGCCACACACGGGTACACGTATTACATAAAGATCACTGGGGGACTTGTCAGTTATTGTTGTCATTGTGTTCTTCATGGCGAGCCACTGGTTTCACTGGGAGGCAGGGGGCTCGTCTGGGCGCGGTGACTCCTCTGCTGGAGCCGCTGCGTCAAGTTCCCACAGTAACGCAAAGTATCACCGGATGTTGCTCGAGTTCACCGTGGAAATAAGAGTATTATTTTTGCCTCGATTAATTGGCTGTTGCTCGTGATGAATGTGATCTTAAAAACACATCCGTAACTCCTTGTAGTAGCTCTTTGTTGAACATTAATCAGATCTCCTCCTTCATTTCTGTCAAAGTTTGAGTTATGTATTGTCAAGAATGAGCTTTTATGCTTAAATATGCCGGAGCTGGAGCAGAGCAACAAGATGATGTGAAACACTTAAATATATATGGACAATAATCTGTAGACTGTTTCGGAAAAGGCCAAAATCATCCAGCACTGAAGCGGGTAGTTTCAGTCTACTAAAAAAAACTGCATTTCTTAGCCTACATCTAGAGATGAAACATTTATCATAAATCACTTAGTTCTCCAACAGGAAAATTATCATCTTATTTGATACTCAAATAATCGTTTGAGTCAAATTTACAAGGAAACACTGACGCTTTTCAGGTCCCAGCTTCTCAAATAGGATATTCTTATATGACACTACATTAAATATCTTTAGGTTTTGGACTGCTGACATCTGACATTCATAGACAAAACGAATCTGGAAAAGATTTATCAATTTAATTGATATTAAAATAATTGTTAGTAGCAGTCTTGATTACACTAGGACATATTAAAGTAACTTTACAAGTTGATGCTCAAATACGTTTTCATTGTTTAAAGAAAATATAAATGAAAGTGTAAAATTCCATTATGATTATTATAATTATGATGATAATTATGATTGTTGTTATTGTACAAGTCATCAAAATGACATTGCAACACAGCCCCAACAGTGAACTCTTATTTTGAAATGTAAATCCGGAAGTAAAGCTGTTGTATGTCTAATGAGCTTGACGAGACTTTCTAAGCCCCGCAAAGGAAAGCAGACTGGGCGCAGAGCATCGTCCCGTGGAGGGCGACTCGAGATGTTTACGCCTTCTGATTTCTCTGGAGCAATAAAAGCCGCACGCCGCCGCCATGCCGTAGACCACCCGCCGGGCGTTTAGATGAAGCCTAACGGGGACCACAGCAGGGAGGAAACGGGGTGGCTGTAACCGGGAGGCCGGGCGGGAGGAGGGAGGATGTACTGGGCTGCTGGCTTCGCCTCTTCCCGGCCGTGTGTGGTTGAACTCGGGCGGAATCACAGCCTGCCCCTCGGGCTGTGCGGCTCCGAGCAGCAGCAGTCTCTGTATGGCTATATCATCGCCGTCCCCTTACAGGACTACGGGGGCATCATGGCGGCTCTGGGCTCGGACTCCTGGTGGAAGAAGACCCTGTACATCACCGGGGGGGCCCTGCTGGCTGCTGCAGCATACCTGCTGCACGAGCTGCTAGCCATCAGGTAAGGACGCACAGCATGCCTCTTCATCCCCATCATCATCACCACTTTATTTCATCCTCAGAGAGTCTGTTAATGCCCCCTGCAGACGGTGGTTTATCGGCGTCATTGGCCATGGGGCGTGATAAAAGCATGAATGGAGACGGGTGTCCTTTCTGTGCAGATCTCGCGGTGGTTGCTGAGGTTTCAGCCCTCTGTTTTCCTCCTTCCAAGGACACGACGCTAGATTGAGAGAGATGCAAAAAAAAAAAAATCAAATAAATAATAAACGCGGCGCGCGTCACGTTCCCGTGCCCGCGCGTCGGCACCTGCGCGTGTTATATACGGAGCGCTCCTCAGACCGACCTTTCATGAACTCTGCCGTGAGAAACACAGCTGCCGGCCAGAGAACCGTGCACACAAGGACAAGGACAACACACCTACATGAACGCCTCGCAGTGATGGCGGATGCATGAGATGTGATCAGTCCCTGCGATGGATAAGTGATTATCTCGGGGAGCTATTGTTAGTGCGGGGAGTGTGTGTCTGTCAATGGGACGGCACGTTTGAGGGAGGGATTATTTTTGGCCCGTGCCAGGCACTAAGTACATCCTGTAACAGTGGCCTGGTCGGCTCTGCTTTCACTCTCGCCCCCAGTCATAATCTGCGTGCGTAACCTTGTATTTCGTGCAGAAAACGTCGCTGCTGAATCACGTGCGGGCCACTGAGGACCCGCAACCCGCCGGCGTCGTGTGTTCGTGCCATGTCACGTGACGTGTGTTGTTGGCACTGGAGACGACCTTTTAATGGTCGCAGAGCTCGTTGAGTGGCTCTTTGAGTAGCAACATTAAAGTCGGCGGACACGAGATTTGGAAGGGTGAAACCCTGCATCGTCGGACAGCGACGTTCAAGATTTGGATCCGTTTCAGCACCACAGGGAAATGGACAGCGACGCGTTCAGGCACAATCGTACAGCGCATGGATTTTGCATACTGTCAGTTCCCAGTTTATTAGGTACATCTAGCTAAAACTAATACACTTCCCAACTAATCTTCCCAACTGACACTAGGCCATAATGTGATGCTATTACCACAATGATCATACACATAAAAGTATTGAAGCCATTGCCGTATGGGTTATTTATGAATATATGTTTGCCAAAAAGTTATTCCCAAACAAAGGCATGTATATTTCATACTAAGTATTACGAGTAAAACATAATTCTATGATCCAACACAATTAATATCACCGAGGGTAGAATACATATCAGGGAAGACGCTGATCTCCCCTAAAATGGGGTAAGAAGCCCCCGCATTGCTTGTCTATGCCGTACACCATCATCTAACACAACAATATAATATGTAAATGTATTATCATCTAACTCGTTGACTTTATGTTCCGATAATAACAAACACTCAACAAAGTCACGACTATTTGCTGTCCTGGCTCCTCAATGGTGGAATGAGCTCCCCATTGACGTCAGGAAGTCTCTACATCTTCCGTCGCAAACTAAAACACATCTTTTTCGACTACACCTTGAATAAGGAAGGTAGTGCCATAGTAGCACTTTAGTAGCACTTAAATGGCTCTTACTTATAGCACTTTGTAGTTTGACTTTATTGAAGGAATTGTACTTTCTTGATTCTCGTTGTTCTGAGTTTGTACTCATGGTTGAATTGCACTTATTGTAAGTCGCTTTAGATAAAAGCATCACCTAAATGTAATGTAATGTAATTACAGCACTAGCTAGCTAGCTTGAATTCTGCGCTATGAGCATCCATGGTGACATGTGTGTTATGTCATATTTATGTTACTGTTAAAGTAAGATTCTAATCTTCTTCTCTTTTTTTTTAAACAAGACAATGTCCTAATAGATCTGAATTGAACATTGTTTAACAAGTCCATTATTGGCCTGGTGATAATAATACAGCAATACACTGACTAACATACATGCATATTGGCAGAATTTCTACTGGGACAACTGATCTACAGCAGTCCAGGGAGCAGCCAGACAAAGAACGTCAGGAGAATAGTTTGTGTTCAGACAGCAGGCACGAGGAATGGGAAATGTTTGCTTCAAACTGGAGCAGTGTGATGACTCAGTCTGTCAATCATTTCAATTTGAATTGAAGTTTTTAATGCCACCCAGCTCGGTGGTGATAAGTGATACAGGAGATTAGTATCAACAGTGTTTTCCACATATAATAAGCTTAGATTCCACCGTCTCTGAAAATAGAAATGCGTGTTGGTGGGTGGTTGAGAGGTCAGGGACACGGGGACCTGCTGCTCGGTCACGGCGCTATAATTAACCACAGGTGACCCTTTCCTCCCAGGAAGGTTTGTTAGAGCCTGCAACTGGACAGCAGGTCCCTGCTCCCTGTGTAGATGCTGAGTTCTGTTGGGTATTTATCTCACAGCACCAGCTGACCTACAACACAGGTAGTAAAACCGGTCGCTCTCAGCCAGGATACCGTTACTGTCTGTGAAGTTTGTATCAATGCTCTCTCCATTGTTGTTCCTGCTGGTGTCTACACACAACCGACAGGGTTAAATATATATATATATATATATATATAGCTTATGTTCCTCCGTGAAGAGTCAGCTGTTTGCTGCGGTTTATTTCTAAAAACCGGGTGGGAAGATCCATCGCAGCATCAAATGCAAAGCTTTGGAGTGAAGTGCTTTTTGCATTCTGCTTCTTGTCAGTCAGAAATGACTCAAGGTCAAACAATATTGTCACATGAAGGTCTTTTTTTAAATTTCAGGTGGCTTTGGTCCCCAAAGCCACCTGAAATTTAGCAGATAAATAAAAGTTTGGTTTGACATCGTGGATTTTAAACTTAAATATGCTAGTATGTGTTAAACAACAAGAGAACTAATCATATTCAGTTATTTTATTCAATAGTCATTTCAAACAGTCCTGGGAGCGTAAACTCAAGTAGATTAGTCCGAACAACGCTGTTGGCTTTCTAACAATATTGTGTTCTTCATCTGTGTAGGAAGGAGCAGGAGCTGGACTCTAAAGACGCCATCATCCTCCATCAGTTCTCCAGGCCAAAGAATGGCGTTCCCAGTCTCTCGCCCTTCTGCCTCAAAATAGAGACGTACCTGCGCATGGTGGACCTGCCCTACCAGGTGACGCTCCGCAGAATGTCTCCGATCTTATGACACTCGGAGCTCAGTTGTGCTCTTTGCTGTGGTCTTTCTACACTACACTTCCCAGAGATCACCTGCTAATCAGACAGCCTTCCGTGAACAGATAATGTCCATTAATTGATTATTCAAAGAAAAAAAAAAAAAGCTAAATTCCATCCATCCATCCATTTTCGGCCGCTTATCCGGGGTCGGGTCGCGGTGGCAGCAGGTTCAGCAGACCGACCCAGGCTTCCCTCTCACCCGCAACACTTTCCAGCTCATCCTGGGGGATCCCGAGGCGTTCCAAGGCCAGCCGGGAGATATAATCCCTCAAGCTAAATTGTGTAATGCATTTCCACAAAGTTGGCTGATTTGAAAGGTCAAAAACTGCGCAGCAGGCCGATCCTAGCTTTAAGGTTCTAGTATGGGACAAGCTACAGAAACAATAGATCATACAATTCCCACAATGCAACTCGATAGCATCTTACAGTGGACCCTTTCTGCTCTCCAGGCTCTATGTTTGTACATTTGCAGTGTTCAAACCCAAGCTGAGAAAACATTGATGATAAAGTGTCTCCACAGCTTGAGTAGTATGCCTCATGAATCATCCCCTTGAGGGATCCACTGAAATACGCCAAATTAAAAGTCAGCAACGGGAAAATGTTGCATTAAGAAATGTGCTTGTCAGTCCACAATAGCGCGGTTCTTTTTGTCCAGGATGTGTATGTAGGATTCTACATATTCTCATATGAGGCTGTTTCTCTTTGCAGAACTACTTTGATGGAAAGCTGTCGCCGCAGGGTAAGATGCCCTGGATCGAGTACAACCACGAGCAGGCGTCGGGGTCAGAGTTCATCGTGGACTTCCTGGAGGAGAAGCTGGGTGTCAACCTCAACAACAATCTCACCCCGCACGAGAGAGCCGTGTCCCGAGCTGTCACCAAGATGGTGGAGGAACACCTGTACTGGTAGGGAGCTGATGCGTAGAGAGTATGCCGTGTTGAACAAGTCAGCTGTGTCTTTGGAAACCCTTTTAGAAAACTTTATTATACTTGCTGAAAGCTCGTGTAGAAGCTATAAAGCAACGTTAGCTCATTCTAAAGGCAGAACTTCTCTGTAACTCGATGCAACT
Organism: Myoxocephalus aenaeus; assembly: GCA_038501785.1. Taxonomy (NCBI): domain Eukaryota; kingdom Metazoa; phylum Chordata; class Actinopteri; order Perciformes; family Cottidae; genus Myoxocephalus; species Myoxocephalus aenaeus. The sequence continues at coordinate 525,424 of JBAMJR010000359.1, read as the reverse complement.
GTTGCGCTTGAGGGCTAAAATAATGTGTTTGCTGACTGGACTATAGTACATTTATTTTTATGTATTCATATTTAAATACACATTTTACCACCGTAACTCAATGTTAAACAGGATCAGGAGCCGCCCACACAGATCTCCTTGAAACAGAGCAATTGATTTTTACAGCAAAAAATATATATTTTGAGATCTTTTCATTTTGAAGTGTTATTTATGCAGCCTTCCAGGACAGACCGACTCCATGCTCACCAGCCTTGTGTTGTCAGCCATTCTTTGCTGTGGTGAGTCACTCCAGTACCCCTGAGTGAGACACATGCTGCTGCTAGGAAATCGTTTACCACTCTTCCCACACCCTCCACAGAGGCTCTGAGTGTTTTCCATTACCTAAAAGCGCTATCCATCTTTCCACGAGACACACACACGTACAAACACACACACTCACTGTTTGATCCTGGGGGATGTGCCCTATTCTCCTCTATTGAATAATGTCAGGACACATTTTGAACTGAACCTTAGTCGTCACCTTCAGGCCATTGCAGGGTTTCCATCTGTAAAGAGTGTAAATGAGGATGTGACATGTGTAACACTGTTCAATGTGTAAAGAAATGGTTGTATTTGGGTGAAATATAGGAGATTGCACCTTTTTCGTGTGCTGTAAAAAGGGAATTCCATGACATTTGTCCAAAGCTATAGAGGTCGTGCATGAAACCGACATCCCCCCCTTCCTGCGTCTCCTCCTGGCTGTCTTCTCTCTGCTCCTCCACACGCCCTGTGCCATGTTTAGACCCACATATAGACCTATTGATTGAATTATTTATGTCAGGGAAGGACACTGGCGGCTGCGTTGCTCATTAAAGGGCTACACAGCTGCTGGCCAGCATCAGGAACTGATGGTGATGTCATACACACACTGTTTCACACAAAGCCTTCTGGTTGATGCTCCTATTAATAGCTAAACATTCCCTTGGATTATTAGTTTGGTAGAGAAAATAAAGACAGCTAGCCTTTCAAAATAAATAAATATATTTTTTAACAGTTCTCTTAAAGCTGCACTAATCAATATGTGTAATGTTAACAATGGATCAAATTACTTTGGGTAATGGCAATGGGTCAATTGACTTGTTCGCATTTGATCCTCTTTAAGCTCCCTGTATTGTTTTTTTACGACCCATAAATTCCGCCCTCTCATCAACTGTGTGTGTAACAGCAGCAGCTCTTATTTAATAAATCTACTAAATGTGTCCTGCTCAACATCAAACGGCACACAGACAACATTAGTGACTATCTGGTGAACATGGTGGAGAATTTAGCTGCTATAAAAAAACACATTCCTTTTTTAAGGAGTTGATAGAAACCAAAACAGAGCTAAAAGGGCAGTAAATATTGGAGTTCCATTCATCAGGTAAACTCCATAAGAATGCTAATGTTGCTATGTATCTGTTGGAAATGTATCAGACTTGCTAACACGTGATATTAAGTGAGATTTGTTTTTACAGTTTGTTCCACTGCCCCAGTGGCTAAAGTAATCAATAAGTAATTTTAAAATCTAAATATGATTTTTTTTTTCACCCACATTTTTGTGTGAAATTCAATCAAAACAAAATTGGTTCTATTAATAGGATTTACATTTTTTTTGAAATAGTATTTGAACTCTAAAAAGCCAAGGCCTCATCCTCTGCTGATTATTTTATGAGTCTTACAACGTGTGCAGTAGGAACCAATTACTCATTACTATTACTCATTATCTTCTCTTAAATTGTGAACATTAGTGGGAAAAATCTACTGACTGTAATTGAATAGTGCAGCAACGACAAAAAACAATAACTGACTCCTGTCTCACCCCATCAAACTATATTTTAATCTACTAAGCAGGGTTTTTCCAAATCTTGAAACAAAGGACTGTTTATGCTCTTGGGAAAGCAGATACTGTGACAGGAAGTCTCTTATGGCCCCTGGACAGTCACCACTCCCAGATGTAATGCAGGGCAGATGCTTTAATTCAATTTCCATGGAGCGACTCGTCATCCAGAGTGATCCAGAAGAGTGCAGGCTCCTTTACAGTCGTATCCCGGCTCAGGGGTTAACCTCGACCAGCAGAATTATGACACGAGGCTTTCAGACGAGCTGTGAGAGAAGCTCATTGCGTAATTCCAATAAGGGCAGTGCGAGAAAGTGCAAGTGTATAAAGATATAGCCGCTTAATCTTGTTAGTGTTTAAGCAGCTTGGCTGGGAAAAAAATATCAACAGAGAGCAGAGTCCATGTGGACTGTACCAAATATCAGAGACAGTTACTCTGTTAATACAGTTTGTGTATTATTGAGATAGATGCAAGTGAAACAACTGTCTCTTATTAGCTTACTTTATTACATCTGTAGTTACAAAAGGGGAGATGTAGATAAGTAGAAGGAGAGTTAGAGAGGCTTGTTTGCACACATGGACATGATCCGTCTGTCTACTGCTGGGACAAATCTCTACTTAACGTCAGGCCGGCTCATGGAGCTGCCCAGGCTTCCTTTTTTTTAAAGAGTTGAACACGAGCAAGAGAGAATCGGAATGACTCAACAAAGAGGCTGTGCAATGCAGCAAAAAGTGAAATTCCAAATCTGTAATGGAATTTCTGGGATGCGTGCACAGTCACCTTTTCCCCTCTAACCTATTTACTGGAAGAGAGGCAGCGGCATTTCCTCATGTACACACAACAGCCGCCTGACAGTTTGGAATATACGATGTTGTGTCCCGGCAGCGGCTTGACAGCAGCGAGCTGATGAATGGGCAGCGGGACTGAAGCGGTGGTGCACTTTTATTGATGAGGAAAAGTGAGTTGTCAAAAGCCATGAAGCTTTGATGGCAGCAGGACACAGGAGCTGAACCCCTGAATAAAAAGTTGTATTGTTGACACTAGCGTACACGCTACATGTTCGCTTCCTGACGAGCTCAGTTGCTTCCTCTAGTTTTTAGAGCTGGCATTGCTGATGAGGACTTGTGTGCTGCTTGTAAGAGTTGCTTTACATTGCTAAAATACAGATTTATCTCACTAGAGCTGGAACATTTAGACATTAGTCCCCACCGGTGGGACTCCACTTTTCCGACTGTGTTTTCTGCTGTGACAATGTCGATCCAGAGGACTGGTGAGGCTATAAGAAGGTGTCACATCTTTGATAGCAGTCACTATAATCACAAAATAACTGCTGTGTAAATGTTTTGTTTTGTTGATACAAAATGAGTCTATCTCAACAGAAAGTGTCCGACCCACGCATGCTCTGACACAGTTAGTAAAAAGCGACGTGACTTCAACACCGCCGTGTCTTGCTGTCTGCGTTCTCTCAGGACGATAGCCTACTGTCAGTGGGTGGACAACGTGGAGGAAACGCAGAAGCTCCTGGCGATGAGCGGCCCCCTGAGCGACACACTGAAGTGGCTGCTGAGCCACCTGAACGGCAGCATGGTGCGCAGGGAGATGTACGGCCATGGCATCGGGCGCTTCTCTAAGGAGGAGGTCTACGCACTGATGGAGAAGGACATGAGGACGCTGGCCACACTGCTGGGTAGGACGAGGGCTGTGTGTGTGTGTGTGTGTGTGTGTGTGTGTGTGTGTGGATAAGCATTCTTAATGCCTCCAAACCTTTGCCATTAAATTGCCGTTACCTCATCAAATGTATGAGCAGGGATTACCCAAACTCTGTGATATAATCTGATTCAAGAGTTACAAGAATTTTTTCTGTGGTTAAAATCATTACATATTATAGTATACATCTCTAGCCATTAGCAGGAAGAGTCCTGCTCTGTTTCTAAAATAACTGGATAGTCTAAAATGTATTCAGAAACTTAGTTTGCAGGAAATCAAAAGTAAATATCAGCGGCAGTTAAAGATAAATGAGTCACAGGAAGTATGTTCATGTTCATGCTCATTTGTTACAGCACCACTAAGCGATAATGCCCAAAAAGTAGTTGGATAGCTCTGGCAGACTAATGTGGCCTAATGAAGCATTAGTAATGATGACTAATAGAGCCTGACACATTATTCCAGGCTACATATGCACAGTGATAAATCCTTGGAGGAAAAGGCATGTTTTATAATATCAATAAATGACTGTCTGGAGTTAAGCAGCGTGTAAACACATTTTAATTCCTTGCAGACAAAAATCCCAAAGATTCATTCGTCCAAACTGTATTGCCTTCGTGTTTGTACTCTTCAGTTTTCAGTTGGAAACAAAGAGTGGAGAGAAAAGTGATTTGCATCGATCTGTTTGTGCCATTTCAACGAACAGCCACTCGTTGTCAAGCGGAAAGCGGATATAGCGAGAGTTAAAGCATCGTCAGTACACTCAGCTCTCACTTAACGTTTTCCAGACTCAAGCACTAAAAGTGGGAATCTGAAATCTGGAAAAAAAGAAATGACATAAAAAAGACAACAGACTTAAAACGAACCCCAAATTGCATCAACCAAATAATTACCATTCATTGCCAACTAAAAGTAATGGATAAGCAGTTAACATTATTGACTAAAGGTACGGTAATGGATAAACTCAAGTTAAGGGTTTTATCGCTAATTAACCTCCATTAGCTTGTTTATTTCCGTACTGTTTCGTTATTTATAACAATACTTGAAAACTGACTGTTTCTGCATCAGAACTTTAAATTGCTGTGTATTCTTCGTCCTGTAGGAGACAAGAAGTACTTTATGGGCTCAAAAATATCGACATTAGATGCTACAGTGTTTGGGCATCTAGCCCAGGCGATGTGGACTCTGCCTGGGACACGACCAGAGCAACTCATCAAAGGTCAGTGCATCTGTGAAGTAGCGGAACAGAATATTCTAATAATGAACCAAATGAACAAATTAAATCATTGCATATTCACTGTGTATCCTAATGCTGTGGTGTGAGCTTTGTTGTCGCCCTGTATTGCAGTTTATATAATATATAATCATAGTTTACATTGTTATTCACAGTTTTCCTTCCTGGTTTGTTATTGATGCATTTGTCTGTTCCAGCCACTAGATGGCAGTCATATTTTACTGCAATGCGGTGCTGCTGACAGGCTTTGATTGTTGCATTCACATCTTGTACAGAGTATCTTTCCAGAGAGCAAAATCAGAGCTTGTAAATTCACAATTGAAGGTTCTCTGTTGTTGTCGTTCCTGATGAAAGGGCTCAGAATGAAGGGATAGCACGAAACCTAAAGTATCCCAGATGTATTGTCCTCTGTATCGGACTCATGATGCCGGTCGGCGCCAGCGGTACCTCCTGCTGGTGCTAACCGCACCTGTAAAGGCGCGTGCATGTGAAACCCGCTGTGATGTCTCCGCAGGGGAGCTGATCAACCTGGCCATGTTCTGCGAGCGGATGCGGAGGAGGTTCTGGCCCGAGTGGTTCGTGGAGGTGGAGGATCTTTACTTTGACGGAGAGAGTGAGAGCAGCAGCGGCGGCGGCGTCTCCCCTACAGGCCTGCTGGACTTTGGCCTCTTCTCGCGGACCGACACTCTGGACGACAGCGACGCCAGCAGCCACTCGGCCGGACACACGCACACTCGCACGCACTCCCCCGAGTCTGACCACTCGCTCTTTGACTCGGACGTGGGCACGGGATCCGACAATGACATTCAGCTCAAGGAGGAGCCGGTTCCCGACCCGGAGGTTTGACCGGAGAACGGTCGCCATCGGCTGACAGATTGAGACTGACGGGAGACGAGAACTGTGTCGGTTAAGCCGGGGAAAACCCTGGCAGTCTGGACGGGTTGCCAGAGAGCAGCTCTCACAGCTGAAGAAACTATTCCAGCTCCTCCACAACAATATACCTTCCTGATGGACAGACTGGGTATTAATATGCAGAGCGTACAAACTGAACCTCATAATACACATGTGTGGTCTGCCCCCCTCCTGTGACATCAGAACTGCCCCTGTGGCAGTTTCTCTTTGCCTTATTTGTCTCGTCCTAAGATGCAGAAGCCGGTGTGAAAGGTGAACGCAAAGGATACATCTGGAAGGAAAGCAGGAGTGGCGCAGACACGGCAGGTGGCACTTCACTTGCTATGAAACGATGCGACTAATCACCACTCCGCCACGTGTCTTAACGCACAAACCCGGTGGAACAGGTGGAGATTGATCATGTGGCTGAAAGGAACAGCTGCCGTGTCTCCGCTGTTAACCGTCCGCGTGCCGGAGAGGAGACACAGAAGACACCGGGCGCCAGTTCGTTCTCTAGTCTAGATTGATCCTCGTGTCGTTTCCTTCATGCCACTGTGTGTGTGGGGAGAATCTGTATCAACATGTGCTGTATGTCTCCATTAAGACCACGTCCGTGGATGCACTCGTAGTCCTGTGGAATAGAAGTCGGAGGGAAAGAGGGGCAGATTTGTGTTTCATTTACCAGTTATTGTCTTCATCTCTCACTTGTTAGTTATTATTTGTTGCACTTTGTTATTGGGTAAGTTGGTGCTTTCGATCATTTGATTTTAACGTCCTTTTGGGTTTTGGTGCAATTTATATATTTGACCACTAGGTGGAGTCAGCAGTCAGCCTGATGCCTTTTCTTTATTCTGCAACATCAAGGTCATTCCACCCAGAGGACTTACAGTCTATTAACACAGCAAATAATGTTCCTGCAGCCCCGAACTTTAATATTGTGGTTCCTGAGCTCAGCAACAACTCAGCCTTAGTTCTTTCACTAAATACACGGGTGAGAATAGTCAAAACTGTTTTTGTTGTGATATAATTTATTATTAGTGCCACTTTATTATTCTTTCTCTATGATCTTATGTGTCATATATATATATATATATATATATATATATATATATATATATATATATATATATATATATTGTTACTATTTGTTTTCTTACTGCTCTCAAAGAGAGATGTTATTTTGCACTAGTGGAAATGTATTTTCACCTTATTTCAATCTGCTGTGAAGGTAGAGAGGAGTGTAGGCCAAATGAATGGGGAACATGGATGTGTATATGTAGAAGTACAGGGCGCTGAGTGTGCTGATCATGATTGTGCTGCGTGGCTGTGGATTTACTGGGTGTGAATGCCATCAATGAAGCAGTAGGTGAAGTCTTTGCAGAGACAGTCAGAATACCAAATCGACAGAGTTGAACATCACTACTTTAGAAACCTTGGGTACAAAAATGGACCAAAATGTCTCCGGTATTGTTCGCCGTCACGTTAAGCCCGGTGGAAGTGCTCGTTAATGGCAATATGATTGCTGTAAAAAGATTGTGGTGCATATAGAGTAGATGTGATTTAAGGTTAAGGGTCAGTTCACCCAAGTAAGAAAAAAGCTCTCAATGTTATTGAGCCATGCAGGGAGTTTGGGTTTAATTTCTCCAGGTTTTGAATGAAGGTGAATGGATATTTGCTTGTTGTGTTTATATTGATTTGTCCAAGATTTGTCCATCTATGGTGTTAAATCCTTAATGCTTTTTCCCTGATTCATACGGTTGTTTGAATTTTAAGAGTAAAATGAAGACAGCGAGGCCCGTGGACACCTGTGGACTTTTACTTTAAGCTGCTGGAGTCATAGTTTTATATTTAACAAGGGATCAATTGTGTAATGTGAAATGGGTCGCGTGTAAGGATGAAACCACAGAGAATGATCACCAGACTCTGCAGATTCCCTAAATTGTTGCAGTTGTGGTTTAACAGCCCGCAGCTTTCTTGTTTAGGTTTGCTCTCAATCGGTTTTAAACGCAGTAAACATGCGTTTTCACCAACAAAGCAAAAAAAGAAAAGAAGAGAAAACACCCCCTGCTCGCCCCCTGCTCTGCACCAAACAGCAGCAGACAAAGTTAGTGACTAGTTGGCGACCACCGTGGAGCTTTAGCAGCGTAAGAGGCAGATATTTCCCTCAGGGGTTGGTGGGGAGCAAAAAGCAGAGTGAATATTGGACTTACTCACTCCGAATGAATGCTAATGCAGTTCCGTGTCTGCTAGATTGTAATTGTTTGCCATGACAACTTCAAAATAAGACTCTCTTGCATGGCTCCATACCAAGATATGTAAAGATGTGTTTGTGCAGTTTGGGTGAAGTGAGCCTTCCGACGAGAAGCCTGGATAGTTAGTGAGTTATTGACAGGAGGCCAGAGTTTGATCCAGACACTTGGACTTAAAGACGCCACGTCGTCCGGCGGTTCATATCCCGACGACCCGCCCCTCGCCCCCGGATTGTGCGCTTTTCAGTCGCCTCATCCAGTCCGGGCATCATATACAGTTGGACTGCTTTAATCAAGCCATATTAAAACTAAATGTCCTGTTATCATCGCATTACTGCCGGGGTAATGTTAATATTGTATGTGTGACAAAGTGTACCATGCTGTATGTAGAGCAGACTGACTGTTTAAACCACCTACGGGTGTGCAGTCATAAACTGGAGCGACTGGTGGATTTCAATAAAGAATAGCTGTGACAATTTTAAACAGTTTAATTTGCATCCTTATTATGTGTCTGGGGTTAATAAAAGGGATGTTGATGCTATGACGCTGCTTTATTGAGCTCTGCTCTGCTGTTTAGTAATAATAATAGCCCACAGATTGTGTTATGTTGTCATATCTCTGACTGTATTTTTTCGTGTGTGGTTGTGTGTTTTCAATCAGACTAACAAGTCGCAATCATTCAGGTGCAGAGGGGGGCTGATTAGGACTCTGCCAGCTGCTGGAGGCGAGACGAGGAGGAGCAGGAACTGGAAGAGGAAATGTTACCAGAAAAAGAAGGAACAAAAATTAGAGGGATTGGAGGAAGTTGAGCCAGGGCAAGAAAAAGGCACAACAAAATGAGGAGGAGGGGAGGAGCAGGTGGTGGAGAGGAGAGAAGGGGTGAAGAGGCCAGCACTGAGGAGGGAAGGGGTAGATGGGAGTCACCGGGGAGGAGGAATGAGGAAAGAGGAAAGGAGTTTTTGGAGAGTTTGAGTTTAAGAGGAGCAGAAGGGAAGGAAAAGGAGAGAAGTTGATGGGGAGGAGAAAAAGCAGACAAGAAAAATAGAAGGAGGAATTAAAGGAGAGCAGGAGGAGGCGGCTGGGCTTGGGGCCCGGGGAGAAGAAGCGAGGGCCACGGATCAGGAACCAGGCTCCCGGGGGACAGAGCAGGTGCAGGCTGCGAGCGAGGCCTTTGGGCCTGAAGGGGCTGCCAGAGCTTAAAACAATCTGCACTGCTCCTTTTTTTAATTTGGCTCTCTGAACAGCCCACCCTCCACACTGACTATCTCTCCCTCCCTCTCTCTCTCTCTCCCTCTCTCTATGCTTAACAGATCAGCGATCCACAAAGAGGGGTAAACACACACAGAGCAAAATTAAAATCGGAACTCCCCTGGCATGGCAAAACAAATTAGAGCAAACAAATTACAGAGAGTCAACACACAAACAGTGGAGCATCTGTGGCTCTCTGGACTGCTGGAGCCGGTGGCTACCTCCCACCACCTATAGGACATGTTCACAATAAGCTCTGTGTCAATCCTACACACTCTTCGCATATTCTCTTCAAATCACTGGGACTGTCTGCTCCTCCGAACAGCCCTCCGTATGGTGTTGTTTTCAGGCATTGTTATCAAGAAACATCTTTCGTGTGCTTAAAATCGCAAGGTTAGGAGAGAGGCTTGATGGTTGGTGGATGTGTGTTCATGAGCATCTGTGTGTCATACGTAAAAGCATGTAGGCTACAGTGCCGTCTTGAATACCAATGACGTGTTTTCTATTCCGTCCTGACTTGTTATTATAACACACCTGCCTTCTCTGTTGTCTTGTCGTGGTCTCATTCATCTGCTCTAAAGCTGTTGTTCAGTGGGGGTTTTCAGCTAATTGCTAACATGCTAACATGTCGACGGCGCCAATCCTAACATGTTGTGTTGCAGGTATACTGTTTAACATCTTTACCACCTGCAATGTTGTCTCGGATGATGGCGCTGGAGGAAATGTGAAGGAGATCACCACCAAAGTGATTCCGACTCATCCGGCGGGGGGCATGAATGGCCGTTCCAAATTCCATGGCAAGACCTCCAGTTGTTGTTGAGATATTTCACTCACAGCCATACATGTTAAACTCATGGTGGCGCTAGAGAAAAGGGCAGAGGCTCAACATGTCTGTGGCAATCCATCCAGGGTATATTGAACCTAAATGGTAGAGCTACCGACACAACGGACAGTCCGGCAAAGCCATCCTGAGAACCAAGTCACCAGCATGACTAGAAATATAGGTTACACAAGCGTTGAAGAAAGTAGAGTTCACACAGAGGCTTTGACTTACAGCTTATTGTCTACTGTGCTCTGATGTTCCCAGCAATTCTCAGGCTGGTTTCAGAAGGCTTTGTTAAACATTGTAGGTTTCTATCATGGCTATGGTTTCTATCATTTATGGTAACATTGTAGTCATCACAGAATAATTGGTAAGAGATCACGGTAGTAAAGGGCGATCAGATTGTAATCAACTTGTAAACTAATTCATGTGGAAGTGAGACTAAAAGTGAGTGCATTAACATTTCTCTAATAATCAACACAACTGCAGCAGGCACAGCAGGTCAACGTTAACGAAAGGAAATCCCTAAAGTCAGTTTTATTAGCTTTAATTTTCTCTACCAAATGAGTGAGGCAAACCTGGGGGTTTGTCTGAAGAATCGTGTTTCTTGCCCCGTCAAACTTCTTTTTGGCAATGTTGCTACCACCCCAGATCTCAGCAATTACTTTAATATTTAATAATAACACAAAGTTATCATAGTCGATAATAATGATGGCCAGCCCTAAAAAATAAGATCCAAGGAAACAATACAAATCAAGTAATACAACTAAAATATCCTTTAAGGATTAGTGGAGCAACTAAAAGTGTAAATACAACATAACACGCAATCCACTGCACACACAACACCACCACATAGTTCTTCTCTTCCATTGTCATTGCTCGCAAACAAACGTGAATATCTTTCTCTGTGTATCATGGAACATTTAGCAATTAAGAAAATATGAGAAAAAATTCTGAAAATGTGTATCTACAAGCGGCAGGAATTACATTATTTTTGTGTTTTCATGTTTTTCATTTGTTACTCTGTTTATGTGTGTGTTCTTCTTCCTTTTTGTGTGTGTGAGTGAGCTCAGTTGGTCTTGGCTGGCCCTGTCCCTCGGCCCTGTGGCCCCCCTGGCCCTCTGGCAGTGGCTGTGGCCTGTCCATCTGCCTCCTACTGTCTGGGTCTGGTGGGACAGGGGCCATGAAGACCCCCCGTACCTCTCAGACCTACCCTCACCAGCCCCCAGGCCAGCTGCTCAGGCCCGAGAATCTGCACAGCGCTGCCAGGTGGGCCCCAGGACACGCAGTTGGACTCCGTCACATACACACGTACACGGAGGAGCGCACAATCTCTCTCACACACACATACACACACTCACAATACCAACACATATGCTCGGTAAGCCTCTTTACAAATGGAAGCCATACAACACACATGGTTACACGGTGGCCCACATGAAAAAATTTCTTCACACACACACACACACACACACACACACATTGTGCATGTGTCCCATGCCAACCCCTTAACGTACAGCCGTTGCAGGCTCAGGTGTTTCCCACAGCACCCTATAATGGTTTGAGTTCACAAGGGTTGGACACCAACAGGTGGCGCTGTTTTCTTTACTAATTAGAGCTTTATTTATTCATTGGCATGTGGAAGCTTCCAGATGACTTTGGCTGGCCTATTCATTCACAGGATGAAGCCAATATATATGTGTGTGTGTGTGTGTGTGTGTTTTGCATGATGCTCTATTCTCTCCCATGGGACACAAGCCATCACCTGCCTTTCATTACTAATAATATGTTAGTTCTTCCTGTGAGTTTTGTGCTTCAACGAAACAAAATTAATTATGTGAAATGACGTGTCATCATCGATAACTTTGTCTTGCAATCCCAACCGACCAAACCAAACCTGAGCTGATGCATAATAAACTTATAGAGTCAAAACTGAGTGTTCTAAGGTCAAATACGGAGTTCCACAGGGATCACTACTTCAACCCCTTTTGTTCTTTTGTGCACATGCTGCCACTTGGCCACATTTGGAAAAAAAGGAAAGCACACATTGCTCTGCCGACGACACACAATGTATTTACCTGTAACGACCAACGGCTTGTGAAAGCAGAGCACTGCTTGTCAGAAGTTCGTTACGACTTCTCACAGTTGCTTCTAACAGTTTAAATTGATGTTTCCATACATTCTGATGGCTGCATAATAGGTAAGAGTCATATAGTCAAGAATAGTGTTTGATCTCTCTCTTACTTTGATTTACACATTAAGATTGTCACAAAACCTGTCATTTTTTACAAGACATAGTCCAGATCCATCCCATGTTATCCAATGCAGACACTGGAATCCTTTGACATAGGCTAACATTCAGAGTGTATTACTGCAACACAAGGTTTTCATTTGATAAAACAAATCAACTGCCGGATTCCTTACATAATTTAAGAACTCTGACACCTGCCCCGTTGTGTTTGCTTTGGTAATCGATACAAGCCAGAGCTGACTTAACTCCCACAAATCAAATAATACTCATCTTATTTTTGCTCTTTGTCATGGTCCCTTATACACACCGGCTGGACAAACATTCTACTGATTTCCATCCATCCATTATCAGCCGCTTATCCGGGGTCGCCGACCCAGGCTTCCCTCTCACCCGCAACACTTTCCAGCTCATTCTGGGGGATCCCGAGGCGTTCCAAGGCCAGCCGGGAGATATAATCCCTCCAGCGTGTCCTTGGTCTTCCCCGGGGTCTCCTACCAGTTGGACGTGCCTGGAAAACCTCTAATGGGAGGCGTCCAGGAGGCATCCTGATTAGATGCCCGAACCACCTCAGCTTCTTACCCTATCTCTAAGGCTGAGCCCGGCCACCCTACGGAGGAAGCTCATTTCGGCCGCTTGTATCCGAGACCTCGTTCTTTCGGTCACGACCCAGAGTTCGTGACCATAGGTGAGGGTTGGAACGTAGACCGACCAGTAAATGGAGAGCTTTGCCTTCCGGCTCAGCGCCCTCTTCACCAAGACGGACCGGTACAGCGCCTGTTTTACTGCTGCAGCCGCACCGATCCGCCTGTCGATCTCACGCTCCACCTTACCCTCACTCGTGAACAAGATCCCGAGATACTTGAACTCCTTCGCTTGGGGTAGGCAGTTTGTCCCCACCTGGAGGGAGCAATCCACCGGTTTCCGGCAGAGCAGCATGGCCTCAGATTTGGAGGTGCTAACTCTCATCCCTGCCGCTTCACACTCGGCTGCAAAACACCCCAGTGAATGCTGGAGGTCACGGTCCGAGGAGGCAAACAGGACCACATCATCCGCGAACAGCAGAGAGGCGATCCCGAGACTCCCGAACCGGATCCTCTCCGCCCCCTGGCTGCGCCTAGATATCCTGTCCATGAAAGTCACGAATAGGACCGGTGATAAAGGGCAGCCCTGGCGGAGGCCAACACCCACCGGGAACGTGTCTGACTTACTACCGAGGATACGAACACAGCTCCTACTGCAGGCGTACAGAGACCGGATGGCCCGTGCCAACGGGTCCGGCACCCCATACTCCCACAGCACCCCCCACAAAAACCCCAGAGGGACCTGGTCGAAAGCCTTCTCCAAGTCCACAAAGCACATGTAGACTGGATGGGCAAACTCCCAGGACCCCTCCAGTAATCTTGCGAGGGTAAAGAGCTGGTCCACTGTTCCACGGCCGGGACGGAATCCACACTGTTTGTCTTGAATCTGAGGTTCGACAAGCGGTCGGAGCCTCCTTTCCAGCACCCTGGCATAAGCTTTTCCCGGGAGGCTGAGCAGTGTGATACCACGATAGTTCGAGCACACTCTCCGGTCCCCCTTCTTGAAGATGGGAACCACCACCCCGGTCTGCCAGTCCATGGGCACTGTTCCCGACACCCATGCGACACTGAAAAGGAGTGTCAGCCAAGTTTTCAGCATCTCAGGGCGGATCTCATCCACCCCCGGCGCCTTGCCACCAAGGAGCTTTTTGACTACCTTAGCGACCTCTGCCAGGGATATGGGTGCAACCACCCCAAAGTCTTCCGGCGCTGCTGGGACATGTTGGCTGGGTTTAGGAGTTCCTCAAAGTGCTCTTTCAACCGCCCGACGATGTCCCCAGTCCGGGTCAGCAGTCCACCCCCACTGAGAACAGACCCTGAGTAGACCCTGCTTTCCCTTCCTGAGCCGTCGGATGGTTTGCCAAAACTTCCTTGAGGCCAACCGAAAGTCCTTCTCCATGGCCTCCCCGAACTCCTCCCATGCCCGAGTTTTAGCATCCGCGACCTTTGCAGCTGCAGCCCTTCTGGCCTGCTGGTACCTGTCATGGTGTTTGTTATGGACAAACTGTGGCTAGCACAGAAGTCCAACAACAAAACACCGTTCGGGTTCAGATCGGGCAAGCCGTTCCTCCCAATCACGCCCCGCCAGGTTTCTCTGTCATTGCCCACGTGAGCGTTGAAGTCCCCCAGGAGAACTATGGAGTCGGCAGGCGCCGCCCTTTCCAGGACCCCTCCCACCGACTCCAAGAAGGCCGGATACTCTGAAATGCTGTTTGGTGCATAAGCACAAACAACAGTCAGAGCCTTACTCCCCGCAACCCGTAGGCGCAGGGAGGCGACCCTCTCGTTCTCCGGGGAAAACTCCAACATAGCGGCGCTCAGCCGGGGGCTCGTGAGTATCCCCACTCCCACCCGGCGCCTCTCACCCTGGGCAACTCCAGAAAAGGACAAAGTCCAACCCTTCTCCAGGAGCTTGGTTCCAGAGCCTGTGCCGTGCGTGGAGGTGAGCCCAACTATATCTAGCTGGACAAACATTCTACTGATTTCTACTTTGCTAATTAGTTACTGAGAGCAAGCAAGCAAACACACACACACACACACACACACACACACACACACACACACACACACACACACACACACACACACACACACACACACACACACACACAGTGTGTGATTGATTGATTCATTAGGAACCTAAACATTGATATGAATTCATTTGGCAAAAAAACTGTCATTGGGATAAAAGGTAATTATTTTATAAATAAGTTGTAACTTATAAGTGACTAAAGCATAAAGAAAGTTGAATAACAGGGTTTAAAAATAAAAACTTTGAACCTCATCAACCCTATAGGGGACCCTAGGGTTGAATAGGTGTTCTGCAGCTCATATGACCTTGATATGAATACCAGACCCTATTGTCATTGATCTCTAAAGAATCTGCAAATCCTTGGCTTTAAAAAAAAAAAAAAAGTATATTTATTATTTATTTTCTGCATAAATATGATCAAAAGTCAAGAGTCTGATCAAAAAATGACTCCTCGATCGCTCCCCGAGTTGTTTTAATTGTATTACCGGTGCCTTCCCATCATGCCACAGAGTAATACTGTACCTCTTTAGAAAGATTAAGACCTAAATCATCCAAATACGCAATAAACACAAGCAATGACACTTTTTCAAGCCTTTCCAGTCCAAAAATCATGTTTTTCGGTTCAGAAATAGAAAACAATTGCAAGAATCTTGGTCACACCATGAGCTACATGTACTTCAAATGACCGTCTTCTTCCGCGTGTGTCATCTGACGCGCTTTCAGATGAGTCTGAGGGCCAATGAGATCGCAGGACCTCGAAACATGGAAGACAAATAAAAAAAAAAAACTGCCGTTGCTTTCTCGCAGCTTGCGACGTCAATACTTTACAAACAGGGATCTACCCACTACTGGAAGATTTGTACAGTCTGTACGGTTACAGCCGTGGTACTTTTACGTAATTACGTAATTATAAAAATAGTCCATGATGGTCCATGATGATGTAGTCCATCGTTTCTCTTCTCACAAGGGTTAACAGTACTTTAGCCGTTTAAATGTAGCCGTTTAAATGTATTAAATCGGACCAGTGGTTGATGATCGAGAAGCGTTTGAGTTTTTTTTCCTCATTTCTGAAAAATCTGTAAAAAATAAAAGGCTCTGGGTGGATGGGGTGGATAGCTATACCTGCTGGACCAAAGTGCCAGAGGAGCTAACCGATCATCTACCTGTTGAGCCCGGTTGAGCCTTTATGATTGATTAGTCATGCCTGCAGAGGGTCAAATCCTGCTGTGGCCCAAACATGTCCTGTGAAAGCCAAAACAGTGAAGTTGCAGGGCCGAAAAACAAAACAATGTGTTTAATATTGCTATAAAGCTTTGCTTTTGTGAGAAAAATTGCAATTCCCTGTGGGTTCATCACCATGAGTGACTTCTGTCACATACAAATAGTCATGTGATCCATTCATAATAAAATAAAAGTGATACATTGGTAATGCATTTTTTTATTTTATTTAAAGCAGCTTTAACTTTTTTAATCACTTAACTCTTTTGTATTTGTACATGTGGGGTCTCAAAGTTGTGTGTTTATACTTTGCGAAGAGAAGTCTTCTCTCGTGGTTATGACTGTTGTCTCTGGTTTTTGCCGGTCCGTAAACTGTCCAACATTCGAAACTTTTCCTCGTCAAGTTTCCTTCACTTTTGGAGATCCTTGTAGACGGGAGTGAGTCAGTGAGTCTCCTGATACTGTGGTGTGTTGTTGCAGAGAGAGCAGAGACGCCGCCATGGACCAGACCCTATCATAGCTCCCCTTCTGTCGACCCATTATCTTTCTCCCCCACGCTCCTCTTCCCTTTTCTCCCCTTTCCACCCCCTCGCCTTCTTCTGGATGTTATCTCCAGCCGCTTATGCCCTAATACCCCAATTGTTGTACTGTAAAAACAATAATTAGCAATCCCAAACGAGACTGAGGGGCGAATTTAACAGCTTTCTTCTGATGTGTGTCCCCCCCTTTTTTTCTCTTTATCTCCTCCTCCTTTTTTCATAAGAGCAAAGGGAGGGCAGGAGGAGGAGGAGGGGGGTTCGGAGAGGTGTTGGCAAAGCCTCTTTAAACTCTCTGGTATTATGGAGGATTATTTTGTGCCGAGATCCTGGCTTGTGTGTCTGTTTTTTTTCTCTCTCCTTTTCTCTTCCTGGTTGTGGCAGACACGCTAGGTAAACAGTTTGTGTCACACTTGATTGCGTTTGAGAAATTAAAAAACAGGAATGACAATAGGCCATGGCTGAGGACTGTTGGGGGGGGCACTGACACCATAAGACCCGGGCCCTTTGGGGACCCCTGGTACGCCGCGTGACAGAGCGGCCCTCGCAGCCACAACAATACAAGACCTTGTCCTTCAGAGAACACTCCTCGCTCCCAGTCTCCGAGTCTATCTGCACTGGGCCATCTGCTCTCCTCCTCTCTCTTCTTCCTCCTCCCCCTCCTCCTCTTCCTCCATGACTCCTTTTGGAGAGACGGTGTGTTTGAATCTGGCTCAATTATTCAAGTGTTTACAAGCACAAACACTCTGCCAGGTTGGAGGTGTGTGTGTGTGTGTGTGTGTGTGTTTTCTAGACATATTCCCCTTGTGATTCACATACAGTCTGTTTATATACACATAGACAGTGCAACATCTGCGTCTGCCACTGAAATCAGTGCAATATTTAAAAAGCAAGCCATTTACAGTTTACACTGAATGCAGCTCAACGGAGGAGAATGTTGCTAAAAAGCTCCTCAGCGCTTCTCTCCATGTTGAAATCTACATCAGGAGAGTGTTTTGAAAACAGCTGGTGAGGGTACATGAGTGAAATCCACATGTCTGTGTTGAGGATCTGTCCAGCGCAGTGAGGATCCAACCCTATAGAGGGCAGTGTGATACTACAAAAGAAGATTGGTCTAAACATCATGTTTTCAAAGACAACATGGAGCACAGGCCCTACAGAGAGGTGTACAGTGCTCAGTATTGACAGCCTAGAAATATTCCTGCAGTCTGACTTCAGCTTTAAATAGCACCAGTCACAAGCAGTTCATTTAATGGTGGTTAAATGTCAAGTTTAAGGTCTGCAATTTGGCTCAACGTGGGGAGGCTGCTCAAACACGCCTTTTTGTGTTGTTTTTTTCCTCTTTTGCACAAGTTGTATTCTCTTTCTGCAAAGCTTTGTATAAATGTTTGACCTTATGTGTGTGTGTGTGTGTGTGTGTGTGTGTGTGTGTGTGTGTGTGTGTGTGTGTGTGTGTGTGTGTGTGTGTGTGTGTGTGTGGTTGTAGCCAACTCAAGGTGTTTTCCAATTATAAATCAAGCTTAACAAGAGAGAGCTACTGTGGCCTCTTTTTTAAAGCTAAAATTACACCTACAGTCAAACCAAAAGTTATAATTTAAATTCAATGTAAATTAGAGATGTGAATACTTAGTGCAACAAAGAAGAAGTTACACAACTGTAAACCTAAAGTTGAACTAAAATTGAAGCTAAATGTGACCTCAAGCTAACGCTAAAGCTAAAAGGTAACTTACAGCCAAAGAATTCTCTAAACTCCACTTCAAATCCTACAGTCATACAAATTGAAAACATTTCCATAAACCTGACGAAAACTTGATGCTGAAAACCTGGTCACCTTGAGCTTTTGTCTTCGTGCTTTGCATGTGAGGACTGAGAGGGAATTACTGTCTATCGCCACCAAACAAAAGGATCGAGTGAGCTAAGACTTTAAAAAGGCAGCCATGTGACATTGAAATGTTGCTATGGTATGCAGACCTGTCAAGGGGGAGGAGAGGAGGATACATGTTCAAATATTCATGTTACACTGAAAAATAAAAATCCTAATCTTCATTATTCCAGCAAATCATGAACTCATTCATGTCGTATGGGTAAATCTTCATATTATTCATTTAGTAATATTCTGTTTGTGCAATCTGCATTTCAGAGTTAATCTTCAACATAAAAAACCAAACAGTTCCAACTAGTTTGTGTCCGCCTCAGAGACCCATGGCCCGGTTCATTTCCTTTAGTCTTTACTTTGTGCAGAAGCGTTTACTTGTGGCCGGCCAGAGCCACAGAGACTAGCTCAAAGCCAAACACGGGCGCTAACCCATTCATCACCCTGGGCTTTCTTGCCTCTTGTTTGTGCTCTCCCTCTGTTACAATCAATCATTCGCTAATTCAATAGAGCCCCGCTTTGCTAAATCAAATCTGGAGTTTTGGATACAAGTTTGTGTTTACCCGTGCAGCACACATTTTCTTAGGATTATTTGCAGTTGACAATTTAGCAGGAGTGAACCCGAGACAGGTTCCACCCAAACTGTCACACGTCGCGCCTCCGTCGAGGGACCAACCTGCACCGGCCTGCCTGCAGCTCGCAGGCCTCCCCTAATATATAATCTGTTGTTACACTGTCACCGCAAGGAGCACAGCCAACCCCGCGGAGACGCAACCGAAATTCATTAATCTAATTAAATATGTCGTATTGCCCAAATGAGACGCTGGTGTGGCTTTGCTGCAGGATAAGCGCAAAGTAAGGCTGGGTCCCACAAGAGTAGCATACAGCCGCCGTGCGCTAACGCTCCTGCGCTTCATTACACTCTTAATTACCTATTGTTTCTAACTAGTTGGTGGCGTTTTAATGAGAATCTACAGGCAGTTAAATGTAATCTAAATTTTCTAATCTACTGGTCCATTACCAAGGAGTCAAAATGTTATTGGTTTTGTGAGTAATCAGACTTTTAAATGGTGCTGATATCACTCCCGGAGGGCAAGGAGTGGGTTTCGACTGTGTAATTGAATTCTGTGTTTTTTCTTCTTCTTTCTTCTCCCTCCCTCCTCTTCTTCTTCTTCCTCTTCTCTTTTGGGGAGCTGAGAGGAAGATTTTTCTGTTGCGGCTGGTCGCTCGGGTCGAGGAGCATGTCTTCGGTTCCGGTCGTATCACTAGGTTTTTTCCGCTTGCGGGTCGCCATGGCGACCCCATCAAGGAAATGTGTGCACGTGTCTGCAGGATGTGTGTATAGTTGTTTATGTGGAAATGTGTGTGTGTGCATGCATCGTTGTGTGTGTGTTTGTGCCCCAGTCAGCCTCAGTGCTTTGCTGTGCTGTCACCTGCAGCCAGATAAGCCAAAGGATTTATCACCCAGTGAATTGCCTTTGAGTGGTGGATAAAATGGCTCCAATACATTCTCATATGAAAACGCTGCGAGGTTAATGAGAGCCAAATTCACAGAGGGCTAAATCTATTAGGTTTTCATGGATGGAATCAATCAACATGCACCACACCGGCTGATTTGTCATATTGAAGCATTGCCCGTTTGAATTCCAAAACACAATCCTCCTCACGGAATGATTCACTTTGATTTTGATTGCCTCTTCATCAGGAAGATGACAGCTATGAACTAATTTTCTTTTCTATCATATTACACACTTATTAGCTCCGGCTGTCCTTGGCAGATGACTGATTCTCTCCTTTTATAGAGAGCTACTGTTGGATTTTCCTCAGGTCTGTTCAAACAGTCACAGTGTTCCTGTATTCTTTTTTAAATCAGATTATTTAGTCGTCAGGATTTTTCATTTGCATAAAGGATTAGCCCCGGACTAATTTGGTTCCTTTAGAGATGTGCTTATGCACGTTCTTGCTGATGGATTCTCCTGATACTGAGTGGTGTTGCTTATAGTGATTATACAGAAACCTTTACATTCCCAATGGTACAACTTTTAAAACTTCAAGGAACACTTCAACCTTTTGGAAAATGTGCTTTGTTGCTGAGAGTAAATGAAGCTTTAACACCAGCAGGTGGTTAGCTTAGCTTAGCACAACAACTGGAAATGGGTGTGTGGGATGGGCACAAGTAGTCTGGTTCTGTCCTAAAGTTGCCTAAAAGCACATTGAAGCTCACTAAGCAACACGTTGTTGCTTGTTCGTTAATCCTTAAAGCCGAAATGTAAAAATGGCAAGTTATTTCTTGGCAGAGCGCGGTATCTTCCAGGAATCTCAGACAGTTATCTGAGACTGTAGGAACATGTCGTTTTTACACTACGCTTATTTTCCCTCTTGTATGGATTAAACAAAGGCTTTAGAGGTGCTGATGAGAGGATTTGGTGACCTTTGGAACGAGCTAGGCCGGCTGTTTCCCACTCGTTATGACTACTGGCGGTAACTTCCTATTTAACAAACAGACTTGGGATCATCTCGTCTAACTCTTGGCAAGAAAAAAAAAATACGCTGATCTCCCCAAATTCTTTAACAGAAGCCTGATTGGATGCCAACTTGTACTGATGCTTAGCCAGAAGCTTCATTATTGTTGATGAGTGTGCTGATATCAAAGTTGATTTCCAGCTGCTCAAATCTCCACTGGATATTCTGATCTTCCTTCCAATAGCTCTTTTTTTCAGGTGGCACTGTGTACAGCGTGAGAGAGAGCTGGCGTAACTTTATTCTCTCTGTCTGGATGCCGTGACGCTCAACCGGAGGAAACGTCTCATCATCATCGCAGAGGAAATACAAAAAACAACAGAAAGACGCATTTGTCTTGGGCAGCCCGCACCTTTCTCCCAGTGCGGTGATGGATGACAACCTTGATGTTGAGTGTGTGTGTGTGTGTGTGTGTGTTTGTCTATCGCAGCGGTGCAAAGTGACCGGGGACAGGCGGCAACAGAAAAAGGCCCTGTCCCTCAACTAATGAGCAGCATTATTCAAATGGAGCCTTTGTTGTCAGTGCACTGCGCTGTAGTCCGCGCACCGCTGTCATGGGCGGCATCGCCTGATGCACCGCTTCTTCATTTTGATGCTCTATCAGTTCATCGCTTATTGAAATGCATGTGGGAAAACAAGGCACCTTGAAAACTGTTGGTAGTTCAGACTTCACTTACTGCACTGTGCATGAGCCTCATCCTTCGGGTGATCATACTGTACGACAGCCATCATCTAATTAACATTCTCGTCTACTATGAACAATAATGGAAGTCGTTTTGTTGCACGCGGTGCAGCCTTGCAGGATTCGGATGAAAGGCGTTTCCTGTGAGGATTACCCTCAGTACTGCCAATACATGGTGTCAGCGCCGGATCAGGCAGTAGGTGTGCACTGAGTGGAAAAAAAGAAGAGCAAAAAAAAGGCAGCAAACACAAAATGTCAACAAATAGAGAAATATCACCCAGTTTGTCGCTCAGACTGGAGTCAAAGGAAAGAAAGAAAGAAAGAAAGAAAGAAAGAAAGAAAGAAAGGAGTAGAAAAAAACCAGGAGAGGAGCTTTCAAGGCCTACGCCAGTTGACAGGAGGAGCAGTGGTGAATAAAGGAGTAGGGGGGCAAGACGAAAGAGTAAAAAAAAAAAATCTGCCTTTAGGACGAGGGGAAAAAAGAAGGCAGAGTTGTCGGAGGAAGCTCCTCCGACCGAGCCCATCTCCAGCTGTCACAAATCATTTCTGCTCGGGAAGTGAGGGGAGGCGAAATGTCAAAATATTTGAATAAATTCCGCAGAAGCCTGTTGAGAGAGGGGCGGTGCGGGGAGCGGGGTATTGTTGGCGTAAATGGGGTGGAGAGGGGATGAGAGGGCTGGGGGGGGATAAAGAGGAGGGGGATTGCATGTGAAGTAGCCTTCACAGGCCTGACGAGGAACATGAGCAAAATGGAAATCAACTGCAGTGATATTTTCAGCTCATTTTAAACAATTTCCTCCCTTGGTTTGGATGACTAATAATGACACTGACAACAGACGACAACGCAGATACGATGAGCGCTCTCTGCTTCTGTACACTGTGTATACAGCACACTTCCTGGTGTTTAGACTGCTAGAGTCACTTTGCCTCCACATCACAGTCTGCATGTTATCTTCTGTGAAATCATATGCAGACTATGTTTTGCAGCACATCTATATTCTCTCTGCATGTGTCAACGTTTAGCTGCAATATGTTGCTTTCACATCCTGTGGCATTTATTTAAAAATTGCTTCTACTTAAAATGTGTTTCCAATTTAGTTATTTGATTGTATATTTGTATTTGTTCATGCTATTATTTGTTATGTGTTTCTTTGCACAAACTGCAGCAAGCCTAACTGTTTTCTCTAAATAATTAATCTAAATAATCTTCCATCCACATAATTCTAATGTTGACAGTCACACTGACATTATTCCTATTCGTCATATTGTTAATATATTATTATCTAAATGTGCAAATGCCCCCTCTGGGGCTTTGCCACTGGGACTGAGAATGAGACCGAGCCTGCCATGGTCCTGCAGTGTGTGCACCCTGCCAGGGCTGGTAGCCTTACAGAGACGTTAGAAGGTGAAAAAGATCTCCTGCATCAGATCTGATGCGTTTTAACAGTTTTCTGTCTCTTTATATGGGACAAGTTTAACCAACCTTGAAAACGGTAACAACACCTGGGGTTGAGGCTTGTTACAAACAAGTTTATATAAGTTTTCTGAAACAAGACATCTCTGCCCCTCCTCTTCTGTGTGACTACATGCATTTCCGTTGAAGTCAGCCAGCAACCTAATGTTAGGCAAAGTGAAGCCAATGTATAATAGACTTAAACTTATTTATAATGGTTTTGCAACAATTTCTCAACATTTTTACAGTATATTTTAGTTCATGAAAAGTTCATTGTAATCTTTTTTGGTTGCCTTAACATGTCTTATTCAGTGTTCAGTTGTACTTGGCCACACCCTCTCGTGTCACTTCTTATTGCAAGAACCAAGATGGCGACGGCCGAAAAAACAAACTCGAAGCTTCAAAATGGCAACTGGTTGAGCTGTTGATGGCTTCAGCGAAACCCAAAATGTTTTGACACCCGTTCCTGCAGTATTAGAAGGGAATAGTGGACATCTAGTGACATAGATCCTTGCTTGCACCGTGAGCACAGTTAGTGTTAGACATGTGTCAAGATTGTAACTTTTTTTTACTTCTATATTTAGCGTTTGCGGTGCTTTGCTTTTTACCGTACAGGCCTGACCTGAAGTTTGGTTTTGTGTAAATTCCCTCCTGCCCTCCTATTAATATTTATCACGCAGAGGGAGTTAGGGACAGGTTCTGGTGATAAAGGCCTGATGATGCTTGTTTGTTCAAAGTCTCTAAATGCATGTACTCTATCAGATTGTGTGCATCTACTCTCTTTGTTCAGATGATCCCCGGGGTGCATTAGAAGTCGCAGGGTCAGTGTCTCCTCTGTTTGCCTCTGAACTCACTAACACTGTATTTAATTAGGCCTCTAATCAGCCACTAAACACACAATAAAATGAGACAATCTGTATCTGTTTACCTCCATCTCAATTCTCTAACACACATACACACACACTTTGCATATTTGCATGTATAGTTGGTAAGAAAAAACAACAATCCTCTATCAGGGAGAAAGATCAAGGTCATGACTCCTCTTCACACCCGATTCCCTGAAACCAATTAAACTGTCGGTCGGTGAAGTTCAGTTGGAGGACGCCGACTGAAAACAATAGCAGATGACAGCTTCTCGCCGCTCTCTCTGGCTGCGTTTTCTTGCGGCAGTAATTATATTTGCAGATTCTGTCATTAAGACCAAAAAGCCGGATAAGTTTTGTAATCAGTCAGATGTATTGGAAGCGTTCTGCTAAATGGCATTGTCATGTGTGGAAACGGGAGTCAGATGTCAAAGATTCTGTTGGAGGTCAGACCTGAGCGGAGACTCAAAACGATGAGGAAGTGTGATCTGCAAGTGGGCTTTATGAAATTTAAATATTAGGTAAGTAACATAGAGCATCCATAAACACATAAAGAACGAAAATATAACATCATGTCGCAGTTTTCGTGTTTGATCAAATCTATAATTCGACACATGAACAACTCCTTAAGCATTTATTGAGTGTTTATACATATGTACAAATCATTTGTTTTCAAAACTCAAATTCTTATAATTCAAGGTCCACATACTAACTAGATATATCCCAGTACTTTTAGCCACATCTCATGACCTCCATTGTGGTTTGAATTTGCTCTGCTGTCACGGAGAATGAGAAATAAATAGATTAAAATTAATTCATCTAATTATTAAATATAACAGATTAATTCATACAGGAATATTTTATATGATTACAACTGTGTTATATTGTCAACTGATAGAAGTTACAGATGCTTCACTCGATTAATGACAAATGACACATGCTACTGTGTGTTATGAACCGTAAATTATTATTGTTCATATACTTTAATAAAAGAGGGGCTAAACTATAGTGTTACACGGCATTTGGGCTTTTTCTATAAGTCATCATGGTTTCATAAACAAAATAAGATAATTCAATATTGTATGCTACCTTGATTCTTATTCTCTTACACTTCAAATTTGCACTCAACCCCATCTCCTCTGCTGGCTGATTACCAGCAAAGCAAATCTTTACCTGAGAACAGCTGCACTGCCATCGCCCCTCTCTGTTGTCAATCAAATGCTACCCTCTCGGCTCCAGGTACTTCACACTTTAACTGCCCACACAGGTTTTGCACTGCTGACAGGACTAAATGCATAAAACATGCTGGACTCTCAGAAATATTCAAATGAATGTGAATAATAAAATGTCCTGCCAGCATGAAGTCATATTTTGAATGGCACAAACCACAGACCTGTCTGAGGTAAACTATCCTGTACCATAATTCACGTCGATCCGTTTATATATCACAAGCCTCTACAAATCCTCAGTGTACGCAAAGTCCCACAATGCATCAACGAAGACAATATGATGCACTGCTACGTGCTTCTGCCTTTTTTTTTTTGTCCCGTGGAAGCTCTTCGAAATAAGAGGTTAGCCACAGTGCAAGGCTGCCTATCTCCGCCTTCAATCTAAACCAAGATGGGCAGGCATGCCTGGATATTCTCAGAGCCTCGTGAGACGTTCCCCCATGTGGGCTGACCGTGCTGCAGCTGAGAGAAAAGCACCCATACACCGTTCTATACAACAAGCAATAACCGGCTCCTCAGCCTCTATGCAAAAAAGAAAAAAGGAGAGCAGCAGACTCGTTATCTAACTGGCTTTTGACAGCTGGGGCATAGCAGAGGGACAGAACGCGTGCGAGCGTGTGGATGTGTGTGTGTGTGTGTGTGTGACACAGAAAGAAAAAGAGAGAGTGTGAGCGTACCCATGTATCTGTGCATGCGCTCAAACGTGTGTGTGTCCATCCCCATTTGCATTTGTGTGTGCTCGGCCGTGTGCATATGTATGTGTGGCACAGTGGACCAGAACAGAGCTCTGACAGTAGCAGGACCGCTGCTCGCTGATGCCTGCCTGGAGGAGCTGACAGCGGCCCGGCCCGTCAATCACCGAGCATGCCCACTGGCCCTCTATTCACATCATCCTATCTTGTTAACTCTAAATCTGGCTGGGCACTGTTTATACACTCTGTGTCTCTCTTTGTGTGTGTGTGTGTGTGTGTGTGTGTGTGTGTGTCTGGGTGAGAGAGAGAGAGAGAAGGGTGAGGCATCCTTTTCTGTGTTACGATCTTAGCTGCATGTTTCAGACAGAGATCAATCAAGACAAAGTGATGAAAAACTGCTACAGGGATTGCTGAGAAACGGGCTGTTCTGTGAGAGTTAATCCTTTTGTTTTTGTAGAAACAAGTCCAAGCAGTTGATTTTAATGCATTGATGCCTAAGTGTATCTGATTATTCAAGAAGTATTACAATCAAAGCACCTTGCAATTCACAAAAGAGCCTCCTATCAAAAAAATGAGACCGATTTAGTCACGCCGGGTGTATTTTTATCTCTAAAGCGGCCCACGGTCTCTATCACAGGCCAAGCATTGATGCCATTGGGAGAAGTCAAAGGTAATTATCTCCTCCTGTCGCCCACTATGGATGCCTGCTAATGAGAGCTGGACTCGTGATTGGTTGCCCGCGGGGTCTGTGGGGAAGCTGGGCTCTTTTGGTTTAGACAGTGGAGCCTCGGTGCACTGCAGAGACAGTGTAACCGGACAAGTCATTCATCTATGCAAATGCCAGCCAAGACATGACCACCACCGTACACACACATCCAAGTTCCATTAGGTTCTTAATTATCAGCCCTGTTTGGGTGTGTGTGTGTGTGTGTGTGTGTGTGTGTGTGTGTGTGTGTGTGTGTGTGTGTGTGTGTGTGTGTGTGTGTGTGTGTGTGTGTGTGTGTGAATATGAGCTTGCGCGCATGAATCTGTTTTCGGCATTTATCTTGGAATACTTTCAGTAGAGGTTAGAGTAGAAAGAAATAAAGGCACTACACATGGCCTTGAATACTCAAGTCAAAGAATAATTTAATATTTTAAGTATGATTGATTTTGTTTGTATCAAACCAGTAATATTGGTGTGAATATACAGACATGTTCAATATTAAGCTCAGCAGAGGTCTGTTTGCTACTGCCTTAGGCCTGAAATGAAACCCAATTTAATCTTGTTTTGTTTTTGAATTCAGTAATCCAAAACAAGGTCAAAAAGCCTCATTTCTGGTATGTTGGACGCAAGCAAGCTACTTAATGTGTAATACGGTATGACTGTATGACATGTCGAATCGTATACTGTAAGAAAATTACCACGCCAGATTTGTGACTACAGTTACATCTTCAACTTGGTATTAATAAAAAGTAATTGAATACATTTCCATCTAAATGTTACTAGCTCCTTATACAAAGGAATTACATGGTTTTCGATGCAATTATTTGTCTGTTTTTGATGGTTAAATTACTTTCTTCTGTCACTGGTTAAAGGTAGCAGAGAAGGCTGTACAAATACATAATTGAAAGCAAAAATGTTTATTTGTTGTTTTAAAAATAATACATTATTACTTAAATATAATTAGTGAAAAAAATAAATGAAGTTGTTAAAGGGGTTTTTATGCATACTCATGCAAACTATGTTACTGAAATATGTTGCATGGGATTAAATATAAAATATTCCAGGTTAATTCCAGAATTAAATACTAGATACTGCATCTTCCAATAAATGTGTTGGTGTCCCTTTTGTCCAGGTTTTGTCTGCTTCATGTAATCAATAAGGATAAAGTCAAAAACACAATCAAACCTAAACATGCCTTACATTTACGTTTACATTCACACACACACGCACGCACACGCACGCACGCACACACACACACACAGTGGAAATAGCTGCATATCAAATATGACAATGGCAGAAATCTGTCAAACAAAGCTTCACATGTTGGTTTGATGGCAGACCGTTCAGAAAGACTGGGGGAAACTTCACCAACTAAGAACTAATGCAGTGAGACTTAAATATGTCAAATGCAAAACAGTAATACATCATTATTACCATTATTCATAAACCAGCAAATTTGCCGTTTTCAAAGACACCTTTCGAGAGCACTTGTTGTTGGTCTTAAATGCACTCCTTCTGCATTAAGGAAAGAAACACAATGAGTATTATCTTGGTATCTCCAGCTAATGATCCAAAGCAGTACGCCTTTATGCCTCCAACCAACTGGCTG
This sequence comes from Myoxocephalus aenaeus, assembly GCA_038501785.1. NCBI lineage: Eukaryota > Metazoa > Chordata > Actinopteri > Perciformes > Cottidae > Myoxocephalus > Myoxocephalus aenaeus. Next base: position 497,174 of record JBAMJR010000359.1, on the reverse strand, counting down.
AGTTTAAGATGTATAATCTGTGGGCTTTTGTGAAACATCCATATGACAAAGGATGATACATTTGTTATACAGTAGGATCCCAGGAAGACAAAATACTTCTCAGATATCCAATAACTCACCACACATCGCTTTAACCTTTGCATGACACAGCTGTGACTCTGACTCTTTGTATTTATAGGTATTGGAGGAGTTCTCAGACATCAGGCCATCTCTCCCCTTGAGAGAAGAACCTCTGTCAGCTCACACATTATCTTATGTGGTTTTTTTTCTGGGGACATGATGATATTTTTCCCTTTATGATCACCCCTTTCGCTAGCTCTACCTAAACATGCCAAGTTACCACAAAGAATGACCTCTATGACCTGACAAACACTCTGCATGCTGGGAGTTTGTCTTTCCTCGACACTGGAGGGATTTTGGTATGTGATGTCTTGTCTGCTGTTGGTGGAGGGTTTGTCTGGGATGAGTGGAGGTTAGAGGCTGCAGAGAAGAGGCTTTTAGCACATGGACAACTTTGCTTTAGACCTCTAGCCCCAAACAATCATACTTTCATCTGTGAAAATATTCATGTTTACATCGATTAAAGTAAATCCACCTAGAAATGTCATTACAGCATCCAATTTTAGATAACATTAGAATTATTTATTGATTTAACTAGACCTTATCTGCATTTTAAGCTATTTGTTAATAATTAAAGTGACACCTCGAAAGCAAGCGGAATACTGACAACTGAGAATACTGAGAGCAAAAGTATTTGATGGCTTTTTTGGCAAGTAAGAAATGTTTTCCGAATACTTCGCTAAACTAAATTGTGGCAGATAATGATGCTATTGGTGCTTCTCAAATGTGAAGACTTGCTTGTTGTCCAACTGCATACTTAAAAATAAACACATCTAATAAGATTTAACAAACATAATGAAAATGAAAATGGCATGTAATTAAAAGTTGATCTATGCATATATATATATATATATATATATATATATATATATATATATATATATATCCCCTTTGGATCACTTTCTTTCCTCAAGTAAATGTATCTCCTGGAGTGAGCAACTAACTCTAAAAACACACATACACTCAATAACAGTCAGAAATTATTTACCATGATATTTTTCATGCAGCAGGTAGAGCCACCCTCACACTAAGAAAGCTATAGAGCCCTTTCCTCAAAGAAGCCCCCCTCAGGGCAGACCAACTGTGTTGTCAGCATTGGTGACAATATTTTTCACGAGAAATCCAACCAAGCCCTTTTACAGTTATACCATGTTGTGGTAATGTGGAATTTTGTTGTTGTCCTCTTTCACAACCTTAATTTGACCAAGAATGTCATTCAGATGTTTGTTTGATAAGAATACCTGGCACACATTTACCTTCAGTAACAGACAGGCACTGTCTGAGTCTGGCATTTTCTGTGGCGCTTATTAAGGAATTCTGATTTGGCTTTGTCCTCCATGTCAACTTTACTTTCTCTTTCCTGGAAACAAACCTAAAATGCAGGAGCCCACTGTCAAATAAGAATTCTGGATGAAACACAGAAAGCAGATCCCTTCTGTCCATAAAGAATGTATGCTCATAACATTTATGCTTGAAAGGAAACACATTTAGTCTGAGGTGTCACTCTACAAAAATTGTATTCAGAAAAACTGGAAAATTGGAAATAGACTGAGATATACAAGCTGTTTCCAATTGGATAACACAATACTTATCAGACTGTGAGCTGACGATAACCCGATCATATCAAAAGTCACCTTATCAAATTTCTAACGAAGCATGTGCATGAGGATGCAACTTGATAATAAATAGGGAGGGAATATAAGACTTTGCCCTTCCAAAAAGTTGATTATAGTTATGATCTTAAACGATTAGATCTTTACTAAAATCAACTGTAACTTTATCATTATCGATTAAAACTCACACAAAACGTGTTAATAACCCATTAAATGGACTCATCTCTATGCACACATGTCTTTTTAATTTGTGGCACCAGCTTTGCCAGTATATATATATATATATATATATATATATATATATATATATATATATATATATATATATATATATATATATATATATATTTTTTTTTTTTTTTTTTTTTAAATGTCCTCATCCAGAAGGTGCAACAAATTTAAGCTGTTTACTTTAAAAACATAAAATAATCATTACAATAATAATACGCTGTGATGAATTCTATTCAGATGTTTTGTTATGTCTTATTATATAATCAATATTATGATGGGGTATAATGTTGTTTAAACTCTCAAATATCATCTACATGGCGCAGGTTGTAATTTAAAGAACATGCAAGAAGTTTAGAAGTTCTGATCAATGATGTCTCTCACATAGCCAAGAAATACTAATTCACCACCCTAAACTGTGAGATGGTATATGGACAACATCATTATACTGTATTGCCATATTGCACGTCCCTTTGTGATATCAAATACTGTAGGGAAAGCAGAAGTAGATGAACACAAATATATTCAACACCTTTATGTAGGGAAAGAATCGTGGTCATCTGCATCCATCCATCCAACCACCAGGAACTAATTATGCATCCATAGTTAGCGCACTACTGTCCCCAGAATGCTTTGCTTAAAATTGCTTATCGCGGAAGTGATGCGGCTTTTATGGTTCCCACGTAACTTCTAGCTCCCACCAATTTCCGACGTTTTTTATTCCGTGAATTCAGTCACTCGTTTTGAATGAAATTGTCAAAATGAACATGTTGCAGTTTCTTTCTTTTTTTTATATTTGGAAAATTAGGCGACAGTCAGCGATTTAGTGCGGCAGCGGTGCAATAAAGTGGATACAATTACACTTCGGCACAATTGATTGATTTTATCCCCAGCGGACTTCCTCTTTGTTCAGTAAACGTAACATCTCAAAAGATCGATACTATAGAAATAGTGTGGTATTCCAGCATTACCTTCCAGATTATGGTTGGGCATGGTTGGATATATAACGTGAGCTCAGGGAGTAACTGCATTGTCCGAGCGTTCATGAAGGCATCACAAGGTAAACGGTAGGAATGTGGTTTGGCTGTGAAATGTCCTGTAAAAGGGACGAAGAGGATTGATCATCATGAATGAATATATCGATCTACGTTCACTGTAAATTGAAATGATGTCCCATTCTTTTCGATTGCTCAATGTTGCAGTGCTAGATACGGAAGCTAACGGTTATGTTTTGACAGCTGAGCTTGTTTGTATTACGGTAGGGCTAGCTAACGTTGCCTAGCTAGCTGACTAACACCAGCTTTTTAACGGTCACACATAGCTAAACAAACAACATGAGCGGAGGGAGGCAGCTCCCCTCGCTGACTAACGTTACGTTACTTCAGAAAAGCAACCGTTTCTTCAAGGTAACGTTAGTTCGTGTACGTGTAACGTCAATGTATCTACAATTGGAAACCTTATGCCAAGGTTTTATGACAAGTTAGCTAACGCTAGTTACATCGGCACAATTGGCAAAGTCCGTTCGCTAGCTAGTTAACTGTCCTCGGCACACCTAGAAAACCATAGCAGAGATGACATCTTACTGACGTAACGCTAACCAGGATAGCCATTTCCTGTTCCTTATTATGGACTAGTTGAATGGCTATGTGCGGTTTTCCCCGTCTTACATTAACTTTAGCGCTGTTTTATGTCATTGCACTTAAAAGCATTCATGCTAAAGCTTTACCAGTATTTGTAAACATTACACAACTTTGATTTAATTGGTTTCGGGGATATTGAAAAGACCTGTCAATCCATTTGGGACTGATACCAGTGGCCCTAGTCCTGTTTTGAATTGTACTTTTGGGACTGTGCCTTTTGTTTACATGTTGATGATTACAGGTTGTCCCTTGAAGTCAGGCCTTAACTAGCCTTAAGTTGTGTAGCTAATTGATTTGAAGTGGGAATATCTGGTATGGTAAGGTATCTGCCAGTTAACGTGGGCAGTGCCACCTCCTACTACTGTACATTAATGCCAGCGAAGTGTTAGCTAAGTAAGACATTTGGCAGGACGCCACGGGCTTGTCAATAAGCCTCGTGAGCTTACACTCTAATCAATCAGCTTTAAAAGCAACAACTCCTATCAAGAAGCTCTCCATGATATTTTGTTATCTGGAAGTTTCCCTGTGAGTGCTCAAAGTAAGCATGGATCTGTTGATTTACATTCTCTTAAACGTGGGCGAGGTTCTATATTTTGGAAAGCTTCCATTTATGTGCAGCTACTAATCTAGGTGGCACATGTTCCTCCCCTTTAACCGGTTTTGTCAAATAGATAAGCATTCACAATGTTGTTGAGTTGTACTCTGTGTCTCAGTCTTGCTGTCTTGGTGTTCTCACTTGTGTTTGTCTCTGCCTAACCTACAGGTCATGCATGCAGCCGGGCCTCTAGTCTGCGCTTTGTACACTCCCAGCCATTGAGCCAGTGTCCTTCCAGTAGGTGGAGGCTCGTCCTCCCTCTAGCCTCTGTTTCTCCCCACTGCCCCCATCAGCCCCAGAGTTCCCTATGCTAACCCTCTTGAGCATGTTTTACTATATCTGTCTGCGGCGACGCTCCAGGAGTGGGACTCGAGGCGAGGCTCTTACCAGTCGGAGGGCCGTTGAGTCCGGCCAGCGTGCGGTGTTACCGGTCAGTGTGGAGGTGGAGCAGTATGCCAAGGAGGTTCTGGACTTCAGCTCCCACTATGGCAGTGAGAATAGCATGTCCTACACCATGTGGAACCTGGCCGGGGTACCCAATGTCTACCCCAGCTCAGGGGACTTCACTCAGACGGCTGTATTCAGAGCTTATGGGACGTGGTGGGAACAATGTGCCAGTGCTCCGCCACCTTTCCGTCGCACCCCGAAAGGCTTCCACAGCCGGGATTATATTGAACTGGGTTTCGAGGAGCCTGTCTACCCAACAGCAGTGGATGTGCTTGAGACTTATTACCCTGGAACCATTGTTCAGATTCTGGCCTGCTCTCACAACCCCTTCTCCCAGAACCCACCAACTGATGTCAGGTAAAGACAACCATCAATCTAAGAAACCATCATCAGTCATTCTCAGCAGTGCTCCAATAGAATGCTGAGTTAAAGGTTAATTTATTTTCATTCTACAACACATTGTTTCCCAACGAAATGCGATCTGTTGTCCCTTTATGCTACACAAGAAAAGAAAAACCACAATACACATTTTTGTTGTTGTGGAGTACAGAGGATGACTAGAGGGGTCAAAGGTGCTTTCACACCTGTAGTTGGGTTCAATAGGTCAGGACCAAAGGACAAAACAAAACATTGTTGCATTTGGGTTCTGATCCGGTTTCCTGTTTTCACTGCCTTATTACAAACAAACCAAGAGGAGTATACATGAGTGAATTGGACAGTTTTTACAATCTTCACCCTGCATCATCAGGGCCCACATGTGGAAATCAATTTCCGGTGACTGACAAAAGTTGATATACTTATCTACTTATGCTATTTGGTGTCACAAAGAGCTCAGAAAGAAATAACTACACATCATTAGTATTATTAAACTGCAAATTGACCACATGTTATGAATAATGACCAGCAGAGTGCGCCCAGATGACAGACGTTGGTGATTGCACAGACGCGCATGAGGAGCCTTGTGCAGTATGATTTATGGGTATTACTGTGGGATTCCTGTCACACTTTTTTTTTTAATGAACTGACAAAGTACGGAGTCTGATACAAGAACAGCTGTTTTAACACTTATGACCTATTAATCAGGGAAAATACCGGCGCTGACATGTATATGTGTTGATTCTCATAAATAGATTATATACAGATCAATTATCGCTTTCTGAACACACTTCACAATCAGCAGATGGATGTATTAGTAGTTCAGCTTATGAAATCATGCTACAATCAAATATCTGCGATCATAACATCCAGTGTTTAGTTTGTTTGCTTTTACTCCGCAAACGAATCACACCAGAGTCTGCTTGGAAGTGAACGGGAGACCCACCTTTTCGAGCGGTCTCGATTCTGTTGTAGGTCGGCACCAGGGTTTGATTGACAGGTTTCACACCAGCCCAAACGAACTGGACTATGCAAAGAAACGCTCCAGGGTTTAAAACATGCCCATCAGGTTAGGCGTGAAACCGACCTGAGGAAAGAAGCTGCTCTGTGGTCTGTTGTTGATCAACACTAAGAGAACCATACAATACAAGCAGGTTTGAAGTAGAAGCTATAGTCTGCTAGTTTTAGGACTGAACCCTGGAGACAATACTAGGCTAATTTGAATTATTATGCATTACTCACAAATTGATACCCGGCATTTGTGTTCTTTATGTGTGTTAGTAAAACACGTAAGTGCTCTATAAACAATGTTTATGGCTACTTTAGGAAATCGTTTCAAGTCATACAGTGTCCTAGCAGAGCACTCAAGTTTCTGTTATCTAACAGCGAAATCAAGCGGTGCAAATCTTAGCTTGACATTTTAGTGATAACAGTCAAAAGGTAAAACTCTAATGCAGTTTTCAATCGAACATAGGAAAGCAAAAAAGCCCTGGGAACGTGTAGAGAAGGTCGTTACTTTTGTGGAACCAACCTCCATCAAATCAAGTTCAGAAGTTAGACGTTTGATCTCTCTGTCTGGCAGAGGCATGGCGTGTAGCACGCCTTGAGGTGCGTATTCACACACGGCACGGAAACAACTCCAAATCCCAATTTGTAAAATTGTGCCACATTTTAGTATTCCACAGACGACTATAGATTTAAGTGACTAATATATTGTATTTTTAACCAGATTTTTGTGGTCACAGCTGTATTTTCCAAGTAAAGAAGGATTTATATTCTAATATGTTTTTTTTTAACATGTATTAAAGGAATTGTCAGTAAACTCATCTCTTTATTTTTATGTTTATCATACAGCATGCAAAAGTGATTGTTGGACAGTCATACAATTATAGTTAACTCCAGTTCCTTGTGTTATTTTGTAAATAGAAAATAACTAAGCAGTCAGCTTAGGTGGCACTGAGTAGGATTACAAGGTCATCATCCTACATAGAAATACATTTTCAAATAGGATTGGCTGGTGTGCTTGGAGAGCGCCTCCTTTAAGTTTACCAAAAGAGTATGGATTTGTAACTAGTGTCAATACGAACATAATGGGACCTTACCAGTTGCCAAACATTTAAAAATCTGTCAATCTATTTGTGTCAATAATACCATAACCATGGTATTATCTTCTGTAAGTTTGAAAAAAAACAGGAGGGTGCTAAAATGTCATCACTTCCCATCAATCGTCCGTGATGAGTCTGTGACGTGAATGCCAAGGCTTTTTTTTTTACTTCACAGTGGCCGTTTTAGGATCCAGTGTATGTCACACAAAACAAGCTTTGAAACAGTGAACCATCAGGTGAAGATTGTGAGACAAAAGTCAGGGAATGCCATCCTGATGAATTATGATTATGGTCAGATGTTATTAGCCATATAAAGCATCGTAGTGCCACCGATTAGGTAAATAGATGCCTGCGAGTCCACAAACCAACAGTGCTACAGGCCAGATTTCAGGTGCCTACTGGTCGTGGCTTCACAGTACAACTCTTTCTTCTGTCCAGGTGGGAGGTGCTGTGGTCGGGGGAGCCCACCAAGGTGCTGACACCCCAGGCACGTCAGTTTTCCCCGAACATCAAGCACATCAACTTCCCCACCAACCTGCTGCGTCTGGAGGTCAACAGCTCTCTGCTGGACTACTACACCGAGCTGGACGCTGTAATCCTGCGTGGGGTGAAAGAGAGGCCAATGCTGGCCCTCTATAAGATGCCTATCATCGACATAAATGACCTGAGTGACAGCGAGGAGGAGCTGTCCGATGTGGGAGGTCCATTCAGAGGAGACAGCAAGCAGAGGACAGGCAACGGCTACTTTGACAAACTGCCCTATGAGGTGATTACAGACCTTAATGATGTGTACAAGGAATCACTCGGGGCCTGAGGAAAAACGTAGATGCACGCCATTTTTGACCAATAATGGGACCAATTGGTCCCTCTGATCATTTTTCTTTATTTTGAGTATGGAGGTCCCATCATACTACTGGCACCCGCCTTTGTACTAGTGGATGTCATTGAAGGCAACCTGAAAAGTTCTGTTTACGTTCAGCGTTACTCATCAACACTCACTGATCAGCCACGAGCGGCGACCGGCCAATCGGTTTCATTCTGCCGGTCGCAGCCGCCACATGATAGTTTTACGTCGGCACACAGACGGTAACGTCCCGTTCAAACACCCTCTGCCTGTGTCCTTGAGTAAAGAAGACATAAAGTTCACAATTCGTCACTTCTGCGAGTCCAAAGTAAACCGAGGTGGGGAAACCTTTCAACCATTTGAAACCACTTACTTCATCAGACACACATTATATTATAATTAATTTCTATGCATGCTGTTCAAGGTATTCGCAGCTCTTCTGCCAACAGCATGGAACCAAACTGCGAACATTAACGGATGTTACATTGACGTGCATGCCGCGTTTCCCACTGGGCTCAGTAAACATGCGTATTGGCGAAGGTCAAATATATAATGCTATCATGATGTGTCCCAATGTCATCTTGTAAAATGTAGTTTTTGGTGAGAAACTTGACTGAAAACGGCTGTTTGAAGGAGATGTTTTAGTAGCAATATAAAATAGATTAGAGAGAGAATTATCACCTGTTTAACTTATTAGCATTAGCTCCAAGCAGCTTATAATACATCATTAAAACTACTAGTGTCAAGATAGTTCTTAAGTATTTAAATACAAATACAATGTATTTCCGAATCATTTGAATTGCGTGTTTTCGGCAAACAACCACTACAAATGGCAAAGTAAAAGGATACCATTTAGAAAATGTACAATGACTCTCTGATGCTTGACATTATTTTTATGGACAGTTCTGGGATGGTGTCAAACAAAGAGTTGTCTTGGAGCCTCGTTGTAAGTTATAGTTCTTAGACCGGCAGGTCAGACTTTTATAACATTGGAAATCAGAATTGGACTAGAAAAGTGTAAGCTCTGCATCGTTTCCATCCATTGTTTACGAGTTGGCGGTCTTCCTCTTCACTGCCTTTGTTGGTGCAATTCAGTGTTTCTTGGCACTTTACTGCCACCTGTAGATCAGTGGAATAGTGTGAAAAAACATTGAAACCCACTCATAAAAACACTGCTCCTCAGGATGCTTTTTAGTCAGTTAATATCAAGTGTCTGGGTGCGTTTTACATTAAACTATGAACTTGAATTAAATCACAGAATGTTATTAGTAGGAACATTACAAATGTACAAATGGATAAATCACAAATCAGAAAAAAGGCCTTTGTAAAAATTCTCATTACCAAAAGCAATAAGACCGACATGCTGGACGTCAACATGTCTGCGTGACAATAACAATAAAGGGTAACTTCAATGTTTTTCAACCTGGGCCCTATTTTCCCATGATTCTGTGTCTACGTGACTAATTGGGCCAACTTACAAGAGTGTATATGTACTTTGTATTAACCACTATTCCACACGAACACATGGACATTGTGGCTTGGACCCTCTTTTTGACACGTGATCTCCTATGCAGTCACTGATCCAGAGTAATTTTCATGCCACGCAGACGTATCGTGTTGTCTGAGGCGAGTTTCAAAACACCGGCAGTGTGCTTGATATTCCTTCTCTTATCTCTTCCCCAAACCGCTGCCATTAACAGCGGTCCTCACAACCGCCGCGTGCTTGTTTCAGAAACACAATATAGCCATTATCTGTCAGCTGATACCTGCTTGAACGCCGTGTATTGTTAATTCACTGCAACACACATTCGCACGAGCACAGTCATCCTCTCTCTCTCTTTGAGAGGCACATGAACACGGTGCAAAACAAGCCGGCTCACCTCCTCACTGATCCTGCTATCAGTGCTTTGTGTCCCAGATAAACACTATTTTGATCTGTCTGACAGAGGGGACGCTATTAACATTCTCCAGACGACTCTGCTGTTCTCTGTTCTCTACTATGTTCTACTCTTTAGTGGTCTGTATTTCACTTTGCTTTCTGCTATGTCTTCCTACCAGACCTAACAGGTATATGTTGTCTCTTTTCTTTTGTTGCCTTTCCCCCTCCCCCCCTTTATCTTCTTTTCTCCTCTCTTGCCCCCTTCCTCCCCATCTTCCATCCTCAGCTCATTCAGCTGATACTGAGCCACCTGACCCTTCCAGACCTCTGCCGTCTGGCCCAGAGCTGTAAGCTGCTGCACCAGCACTGCTGCGACCCGCTGCAGTACACCCAGCTGAGTCTGCAGCCCTACTGGGGCCGGCTGAGTGACGCCTCCCTGGGACACCTGCAGAGCCGCTGCACCCTCCTCCAGAGGCTCAACCTGTCCTGGACCGGCAACCGCGGAGCACTCACCCTGACTGGCTTCAGCAGGTCAGGCTGTCAGCAGGCTAGAACACAGGGAGACGACCTTGGAAAACTAGCAAATGGCCCACAAGCATTTTCTTTTGAGGGAGGGACATGGATTGAAACTTTTTTTCTTACATTTATGGCAAAAAGAAAATAAGAGATCCTGTCAAAGGATGGGGGCCTTATCGTCTGAGCTAGAGACAGGTGGATTAGTAGGTTGCTGATGTGTGATGCATTTGTTCCTCTCTACATCCTCTCATGCCTTTCTCTCTCCATCTATTCTTCCCCTCAGCTTCATGAAGGCCTGTGGCCTCAGCCTCGGCTGCCTGGAGCTGTCCTGCTGCCACTTCCTGAATGAGGCCTGCCTGGAGGTCGTCTCTCAGACTTGTCCTGGGCTGCGGGAGCTCAACCTGTCCTCCTGCGACCGCCTCCACCCGCAGGCCTTCGCACACATCTCGAAACTAACGCGCCTCCGCAGGCTGGTGCTCTATCGGACCAAGATAGAGGTAGGCACGGTCAACAGTCAACCACAATCAAAATGACATTTTCCCCTGCGCACTTACATCCGTCACATGATATGTTTGTATCCAAAATGCCTGCCCTGGCAGTTTGTAATGTTCAGGTCGCTTGGTTATGTTTTAGACAAGAAAAAAAAAAAAAGCAAACCTCAGTCAGCAGTTTGGCGATGTTGGGAGTTTTTTTTAGGTTTGATTTAGCTTTTTTGTTATCAACTGTGGAAATCAATGTAGATATAGGACATGTCCCACGTACTGCATCTCCATCCAAACTCACTATGATGGAAGTTGGTGAAGAGCACAAGAAGCAAAACGCCAGAAATCACAAGCCAGAAATAAAGATCAGATGCTCGGCTACTGAGCATACAGACGGATAAATCACATCCGTATGTTAAATATCTGTTCGGAACGAAACAATTCATACTTGCTGTTCCTGCGGGGTAGCTTGCATGAGTTCTGGTGTACCATGAAACTACAGCATGTGTAGAGTGAAATACAGTAAGCCTCGCCCCAACAGTCTAGTTTCCAACCTTTTTAAGCTCTTGAGCCTTCACAGTCGACTCATGTCTACTCCCAGCCTCTTGTCACAGGTTGCACACAGTCGGTCTTTGAGCCGTGAGCAGTTCAACCAAAGAGGGATGTTTTTTTTTTAAGGCCTGGAGATTCTATCAAAGACAAAAATCAATAGGAGCAGAATTGTTTTTGGTTCTACGTTCCTAACAAGTGAATCATCTCAAACCCTTCAGACTTGTTTTTTGACCATATGGATGGTCTCAACACACGGGGTGAGAGGAATAGCTTTAGCCAGTTGTGGTTTGTTCCCTGCATGTTGAATAGCTTCAGTAACAAGAAAATAAATGTAAACTAAAGGTCTGACTTACAAATTTATAAAACTTTGAGAAACCCTGCCCTAATGTCAGACTAATGATCTCTGCTTATTTGATGGTTAGTGTTTTTAGGGTTGGGCGTAGCGCATTCTATGTTGTTGTCTTTTGAGATGAACCGTGTCAACTCTGATCCAAGGGTGTCTTAAAGACACGTACTGCATGCATGTGTTCAGGTTCAGGCCTGCCTGCCGTGTGAAAACAGCTGTATTGTGTTTTGGTGTTACGCCGTAGTGTTTCTCCAGCGTTCGTCATGTTTCAGAGCGGCGCTGTGGGCAGGAGGCAGTGTAGAGTTTCTGCGGTGGAGCCAGGCAGCGCGCTGCAGGTTGTTTATCCCCGGGCAGACAGAGCAAGCTGTGTGTGTCTGTACGAGGCCCTGACATCTCAGCTGTCATTACCCTGTCACTGCTCTAATTAAATGGCTAGCTCACCAGAGAGAGGCGTTTATAAAGATGCCAGGGACAGACTCAAACACACACCAAACTCGCACACACAAAAGGCTTTCACTTTCATGTCTGACACTCTCTCCTGCCACCGAGGTACATGTGTTGGCAGTTGCAGTTTTGGGTTCCCGTGTCTCTCTCCGAGCTGCAGTGCCACTGGAGAGGTCTCTGTCCTCACGATGCTTGACTTTGTAAGGAGATGTAAAAACTAGCAGTTGCGGCGTATTCAATTATTTAAAATACAATGAGCATTATCTGAGTGGCCCAGACAGGAAATCACTTAGGAGGAACTTAGACATGACTGAATATGTTACTGTTGTATGAAAACATATTGTTTAATATTTTAATGTATACATTTTAGATCCACGCTTGGACGTCTGTGAGTTAGTTTGTTGGTGAGCTTGTTTAAATGAAGTCTTTTCTGTGTTGTTCGATTGTTTCCTGACTTGTTGTGATCCCCTGATTGCAGTGTACCAAAGTGGAATGGATAAAAACAATGTTTTAAACGGGTAATACAATGATAACGCTGCATCTTTCTTGTTTTTCTCATTGTCGTCTGCAGCAAACGGCTATTCTGAACATCCTGACTTTCTGCATAGAGCTGAGACACCTCAACCTAGGGAGCTGTGTGAGGGTGAGGACGCACAAATACACACAGGAAGAAGTCCAAATGAAGCAAAGTCTGTTCGCTACAAAACCATCCAAAATATGGCAGAAACGCCAGTAGTGTAGCTTAACGAAAAGACTGGAGTCGGGGAAACAGCTAGCCTGTCTCCGTCCAAAGGTGACACAATCTGACAGACAAACATCATTTTTAATATCATACATTCATTTGAATAAATTAGACATTCTGGTGATAATGTTGGGGCAGATTCAGTGCCTCTGAATATATATTTTTCAAAAATGTAATTCAAAAAGAAGGGAAAATTCACCCCAAACATATTTTCCAGGTCTAATTTGCAAACTCACCCGGGTCTCTGACTGACTGAGTGACTCGATAACTCACTCACTCACTTTGTCACGAGCCCAGTTTCTACCCAGCTGATGGATATTTGATGCTGATTTATATATAGCGTGTGAGAATAGCTGAAAGGAAATTCCACATTTCAGTACAGTTTCTTCTTTTGCTCTTTCTTGAGGTATAAGTGTCATAATGTGGAACTAGAAAAGTGCACGTAACGCAGCAGCCAAGAGGTACGCAGCGGTGTGTACTGGTAGTTCCGTTAGCCGCCTGCCAAACCACTGCAAACTGTTATCCCCCTGTGGGCGCAGACTGGCAGATGGGAGGGTCGAACACGCCCTGCATTCCGTTACGTCTTGTGGGATCGGGCTGATACCGTTGAATGTGCATTAGCTTGTTGAATATGTTTAAAAAAAATTCACATAACCTACACGATTGCCGACACACAACTCTCTCTCCATTATTCTGCACACTGTGACTGACTCGCATGCTATCCGCTTGTTATGGGAAAAGGCGTACGGCTAAAAGTTTGTGATCTTTTGGTTGAGCATTTCGTGCATTAATCTACAAAACAATGCATTCTGTGACCCTCTACCACGACTGTTTGGTTTGAATACACCAACCATTATCTCTAATTTGACAAATAATGTCCTCACTTTGAGGAAGCTGCTGCAGAGTTGCATACCTTTGAGGGTCCATTTTAAAACTGATGTGAACCCTCAAAAGGTTCATGAAACATTAAACAAATGCAAATGTTGCATACAATGGAGAGGGTGTGACTGGTTTTTAAACACTGCCTGTCTCTCCTGCCTGTCTCTAATGTGACTGGAAGTCTTTAATTGTTTGTGCTCAGCCGGTTAATCCAAATACCGCTGCCTGTCTCTTCTGCAGATTGAGGACTACGATGTGGTGGCCAGTATGCTGGCTGCTCGCTGTCGCTCACTCTGCTCGCTGGACCTGTGGCGCTGCCGAAACCTGACTGATCGAGGCCTGGGCGAGCTCGTCTCTGGCTGCAGGTAGGCAATACCAATGTAGCCTTTAATGCGAGTAACGCGTTATGCATGTAAACACTTCCATCTTGCAGCTGTAGACCACAGGGGCAAAGCAGAGCGTATCTGTTTTCAGTGAATTTCTATATTTTGTGGACTGAGTCACCCCAGTGCTCCCCCTGCATGGTCTGTGGTTCCTCAGGATGCTGGAGGAGCTGGACCTGGGCTGGTGTCCCACGCTGCAGAGCAGCACCGGATGTTTCCAGAAGCTCGCCCGCAGCCTGCCACGCCTGCGCAAACTCTTCCTAACCGCCAACCGCACTGTCTGCGACTCAGACGTGGAGGAGCTGGCGGCCAGCTGCCCCTCACTGCAGCACCTAGACATACTGGGTAAGCTCTTACCTCACACGTGTGCAGTGTTGTATAAAGTACCCAAAAGCCGTACTTGAGTAAAAGTAAAGATACCTTACTGGAAAATTACTCCAGTAAAAGTAAAAGTCACCTATTAAAATACTACTTGAGTAAAAGTCTTAAAGTATCTAATATTTTCTGTACTTAAGTATCAAAAGTATTTTTCTGATATAAAATGTACTTAAGTATTGAAAGTAAAAGTACAAGTACATGCTTTTAATAAAAAAGCAAAGGGTCAGAGTTTTGAGAATTATGAAGTTTATTCTTTTAAGTGCTGTGGCCACCATGACCAAGGACCAGGAGTTGTGATCATCCATATATATTATGTTCAACATAATATATTGTACCTAAGTATACTTTTGCATCTACTATGAACTTATCATCATAATTCTCCAAAAAGCAATATGACACTATGAAGGAGTTGTAACAGTGCAGTATGCTCATTCCGCCCGGAACAGAAAGAATGAATGAAAAAGTTAAATTAAAAAAATCAAGTCCGGAAAAATGTTTTATTGTGCAAAATTACCAGATACATCCGTCTGTGGTAACCTCAGACGGAACCTCTTGACACATGTCAATATGTCACGTTACTCTAAAAATGAAACTTAAATCTGTTTAACTTTGCCGGTGTTCTGGATTAAAACCAAGGCAAAGTATCCTGAGATCGCCAAAAAAGCATGAAAACCTGCTTCCATTCCAACATCCTGTCTTTGTGCAGCGCGTTATAAGTTAAGCAGTAGACTGGACTAAAGGTTTAGTTAGGAGTAGAGTCAGTAGACTGGACTAAAGGTTTAGTTAGGAGTAGAGTCAGTAGACTGGACTAAAGGTTTAGTTAGGAGTAGACTGGACATAACGAACACACGTCAGGTGTCGTTGTCTCCCGTCTCTCCGAGGTCGGACCCGGTCCGTGACAATATTGTCTTCACGTAACCGGTCCGTGACGCATAAAGGTTTGGGAGCGCTGGACTAGAGGATGTAGAGGGAAAATGCAAAACATTGTGATTCGCAAAACCGGCTTGGTGGAGTCTGTGTTCCACCACAGTCCCCGATGTTTTTTTTTCTTTTTCTAAAGATAGATTTGATTTTGTAGCGAGTAACGAAGGTTTCAGGGGAAATGTATCGGAGTAAAAGTATCAGTTTTCTTTGCAAAATGTAGTGAAGTAAAAGTAAAAGTAAACCGAAATATAAATAGTAAAGTAGAGTACAGATATCCCCAAAAACTACTTAAGTACAGTAACGAAGTATTTCTACTTCGTTACTGTACACCACTGCACGTGTGGATATGTCTTTATAAACCGAGAGGATGATAATCAATTTATTTAACTTAAGCTGTTAATGTGTTTTTCTTTTAAACATGATATTTAACGGAGCATTACTCCGTTAAATATCGTGGTCAGATGTCTTTGTGTTGGCCGTCATCACATCTGAGAACCAGGAAAGTGCACTAAGTAGAGAGCTGGGGTCTCATTTATAAAACAGTTTGTTGGCTCCACACTAAATGTTGCATACGTACACATGAGGAAATGAACGTATACCCGCAGAAGTATTCAGATTCATCAACTTCATCAAATCGGCCTCATATCCCGCCCACAAAGCACCACATGAATGTTGATGCATAGAAATGAGCCTGGTGATCGGTGAATCACGGGAAATACTGACAGGAGACCAAAGAAATGGAGGCGCTTGTGGGCGAGGTGAACACGGTGTCAGTAGCAAACAGAGGGACCCTCTCTTCTTTTCATGGAGGAAATGTGATGGTGAGACAATGCCGATGAAATATTGATCAGAATTTGGCTTATATCTTTTACAATGGGGAAAAAAGATCCATAAGTAATGTGTGATATGCAGAGAAAATAAAGGTGCGAGAACGATGCCTCTCTCATTTAATGGCTTCAAATCACCCAGAGTTTCCGTACAGGTGCACACATTCTCCCATCACGTTTAGTTTTTAGAGATGTTGTGTTGGAAAGGGCATAAGTCTCTTCCAGGGCCGGTTTTCTGCGTACAAAATGGTTATTATTGAGACCCCAGGTCTCCTCCAGGTGTGTCATGTTGGGGGGGAACAGGGAGTGTGTCCAGCGTATATGTAGTGGAATGAATAAAAGAAACAATATGCAGATTACATTTCTATGTTTATTTGATAGTACAAGTACCTCAGCCGTGTTCTGTACTTCAGTACAGAACAGGAGTGAATGTACTGTAGTTGGTTACTTGTATCTCTGACAGTAGTTTGGTAAAATATTAAAACTGTGTTGAAGTGTCTCCAACTCCAAACCAAGTACTTTTACCTCCAAACTGTACTCAGCTGAAGTACTTCAGTACATTTATTTACTGTGAACTTGACATTAAACTGCCTCCCACTGTTTCACACTTCAGGTTCCGCTAAACAGAAACTCTCAGTCCTGCTGTGTGTTTTAGCTCTGTTAGCGGTTAGCTCCAGTCGCCAAACATTAAGAGACACCACGTAGTAGTCAACAGTCGGCTCTGCAGTTTGTCATTTGCTGAGCGATTGATCTCCTCCATTACACAAAACCCTGTTTTCGGAATGACTGCATTTGTTTGTTATTGTGCGCGGTCATGATCGAAGCATGGCTGTACATCCAACACGCCCAATCCCAAGTTTGCATTTGTGAATTTCTGAAAAACTCTCAAGTTTTCTGCTAACAGAAACCTAAATCTGATTATTGAAATACTGCTCACTAAGCAAAGTTGCAACTGCAGCCCACAGCAGTGGCTGCTGTGCACAAACACTATAGTTCCAGTTGCGTAAGGTGATGGGCTTGGCAGCACAAAAGCATGACAGTGAGTTTTTCAGGCTGGTTATGCGGATGTGTCAGTTCTGCTACTGTAGTTGGGCTGGCATGTTTGGTGGAGAGTAACTCAAGTGGTGCAAAGAATAAACATGAAGCTTATTATCTGGGTCTTGACTCTGTAAAAGTAAGCAGTGCTTGAAGTGTGTGTGTGTGTGTGTGTGTGTGTGTGTGGGGGGGTGGAACGCCAGTGTTTATCGGCTGGTGTCAGCAATCATTATCGCATTCTTAATTCCTACAGTGAATAAAAGATACTAGGAGATGTTGAGTTTGGATGTTGAGTTCTTCCACCACAAGTTTTTAGACTTAAAACAATGCAATTTCACATCATTTTGGACAATTATTATAGGCTACTATAGATAAAGCTCAAACAGCTTTAAGATAAACTATTATTTGACTATTTACACATATCACAGCCTTTGTTTTAAAATTGTGTTCTTCTGAAAATATTTGCCTTGTGCAATCACATCCTATAATATACAGAACAGAGTCGGAAACCTTTTACATGTTTCTTTTGTTATATTTGTTCACAAATTTAAACGATGATTATGAATGGCCCAGAGAGCCTGCTATGGAGAGGGCAGAAAGAGTCCCGGCAGCTTGTGAGAAGTATGCCAGAGAGTTCCCCCCACTTCAAGCACTGGTAGTGAGAGACATATCGCAGAGGAATGTATTATTAAACATTATGTTCATGTTATGTTTTTGTAATGTATCTTCTCGTCCAATGTTCAGGTACGCGGCTGGTGAGCGCCGCCTCCCTGAAGAAACTCCTCCAGTCCTGTCCACGGCTTCTCCTCCTGGACGTCTCCTTCTGTTCGCAGATAGACATGCGAGTTGTCCAAGAGCTCTCCAGCCTCTTCCCCAATGTGGCCATCAAGAAGAGCTTCACTCAGTGACCTCAGCACTGTCTCGTTTCCCACAGTTCAGATGAAGTAAGAGGAGGGAAATGCTCGCACGCAGACACGGCCCCAAAGTGAATAAAGAGGCAGGTCAGACGTCTCAGGAGATCGCTGGCCTGCCTCTGTGTCGCAGACAAGATCTTCCTTTAGCGGTCCTACAGACCACCACAGTGGAAACGGGAGAGGAGGTTATTTGGATTAACCGGCTGAGCACAAACAATTTAAAGACTTCCAGTCACATTATTATAAAACGTGAAACTTTTTTTTTATTTTTATTTTTTGGACACTTGAAATCAGGGTTGTTGCAGTAAAACTGCTACATCTTCCCAGAATCGGAAATCACCACTTATGTATGGCCAAGCAACACTAGGCTAGGGAATATGCCACTGGATACAAAACGAAAACATTTGTGAGCAATCCTCCCTTGAACAGCTTATTAGGTCAACAAGAAGGAAGTTAAAAAGGTGTGAAACATGCCCTGAATGGAAAAGGTTGGACAGGGAGTCACATATTTACGTTAGCTGGTATTGTAATCAAAGATCAGGGCCTTGGCCGGTGTCTTGTCAGAATGTGGAGCGATCATGCTGGCGGTTTTAATGCATGAGGGTCATTCTGAAGGCACCTGCCAACATCAAGCTACTTTGATTTGACGACCAGAAATCATACACAGGCAACAACCTGTGTATGATTTCTGGTGAACACAGCCTGATTTCACACAGTGTACGGATTGCCGGTCCACTCACAACTTATTTGTTGCTGCAAACTGACTGTAGAATCATATGGTGAAAGGAAATACACCATCATCTGTTTGCACCTGAGATTCCCTGATAACAAGTTTTCATCAGAAACATATGTGAGAAGTTGTGAAAAGCATTTGTTTAAACATACACATCTGCTATAAATAACTTGCGTGAGTAGTAAAAACACCCGAGGCATAGAATCAGCACAAGACTGGCTGACTCATCTGAAATCAAAACACTGAGACGTTACACAGTTTGACAGTCGGAAACCCAAAGATAAACAATAATCAATTATCTAGAAGCGAGAAAAGAAGCAAAAGGACA
Organism: Myoxocephalus aenaeus; assembly: GCA_038501785.1. Lineage (NCBI taxonomy): Eukaryota > Metazoa > Chordata > Actinopteri > Perciformes > Cottidae > Myoxocephalus > Myoxocephalus aenaeus. Next base: position 477,845 of record JBAMJR010000359.1, on the reverse strand, counting down.
GAATCTATTTTCTAAATTATCCAAAGTGTGCACATAATTGTCGATTGACTAATCAATTAATTGACTAATCATTTCAGTTCTAATTGTTAATGTCAACCGGACAGCTTCTGTTGCAACAAATCTATTAATATAATATAATATAATAATAATAATACAATCTTCTGAGAGCATAATATGAGGAAGTCTCCAACCACTATATATGGGTTCTATACAGTATGTATGTATGTGTGTATATATATATATATATATTAATTAGCAATGACTTTTAATGAGATTGTGACATGGTAAGAGCTTTCCTTATTGAACAAATGATACAAGACCTCTGTTAAATTTAACTTTAGATTTTAGTTGGATTAAATCTGTAGAGAAAGTCACCAGATTTTTAAGTACCTGGTCCGGGTCAATTTCTGTTTAAATGTGCCCTTTGAATTGAACAGGGTGTTAAAGAGCCTTTCACTAGGGACGCTGCGCGACGCCCACTCTCTGCCTGGCCAAGTGCAAAGCTGTCGTGACGCCGCACAAGCCGTCGGAAATAATGGGTTTCAGAGCGCAGCGGCGCTGTTGTGGTGTTCTGTGTGAAAGGCCTTTTATTGTTTCGTTGGTTATGAAAGAGACTTTTCAACAATTAACGCTGGCCAAGTAAGGACAAAAAGGTTTTTAGGTTGGCCAATTAGATGATTGCGTTGATAATTTTTTTGTTTGCTTAGCTTCGGGCATATCGATCATCCTTTCGGTTCGTTATTTTAAGGGGCTAATGAGTGAGTTTGGGCTCCAAAGATGAATGATGAAGTTTGAAAGTCACCAGTTTCATAACGCTTTTCTGATGTTGCATGCTTTTCCTGTTGTCTTTCACACTGAGCTGTCCGGCACTACAGCCCCTCCTTCTTATGTATTTACTTACCAAAATGAAGCTCTTAGTACTGTGGCTTCAGTTCGGGATAGTATGTATAAACACTCTAAGTGACCTCAGTATTTGTCCTGAAACTCAGGGGTTTTAATATTGCATCTGTTTTTTTGTTTTTTACATGTATTTTGCTCCAAAAACCAGCACAAACATCGTTACAGTCCGTAACGGCAGACTGCGTGAGGTTGTCTGTCGTCAGTGTGGCTCTTAAACAACAAACACACAGAGCACAGATAACTAAGACAAACGTTATGGCTTATTTGCTGTGGAATGTTGCTGTAATTGTATGATTGTGAAAGATGTATTGCTGTCCCTCATTGTTGAATTTTTTTAGATATATGAAGCCACATTAACCATGTGGCAGAAGTGCTTAAAATGCATTTATATTCTTTCTTTTCTTTATATTTTTTCTTGTTTGAAGCACATGCTCCTGGTCAATATTTGTGCCTTATACTCCTGTTTGAATGTGGTGTGATGTCCACGTGGTGTAGGTTTTAGTGACGTGATTTGCTTTTATGGCCTTCAACCAAAGTAGTACGCAGACACCTGGTCTCTAATCCCACAACTATATTTGACCAGTTTAAATGCCATATACTGTTTATCAGCCATGGTAATTAATATGCAAAATAATATTTATTTATACTTCCCTGTGTGACAGAAATGTTATTTAATCATTATTACGTTATCCGTATACATTTAATAGTACTACATATTTTGGGAAATGCCAAATGAGAGGAATAATGTTCATTTCATCTGATTGCATTCAGTACGTGGCGAGCTGACCACAAAGACTGGAAGTACGTCTTCAGCCAAGCTTGAAAAAAAGAAGGTATTTGTTAGACATAGTTAGCTTGGGAGCTTTTACTTCATCTAACATCGCAGAAGCTAAGAGAAGTAGAAGAGGTTAATATTAAACTTGCCAAACAGGTTGTGAACACAGAACTACCGTGAAGGAAACAAGGGTTGTGACTATAGAATGGTAATAACTAAGGAATGTTTGAAGCTGTTGAAGCATATTTGTTTTCACTTGTGACTGTGCAGTTCAGCTACTGCTGACGACACAGAGGTCAAGTCTTATTTTATTGTATTGTTTTTTTATTTGAGAGCCCTGAGAATGACTTGGCCTTCTATGAATACAGTCAAATTACGTAAAGTGTGTTTTAAAATGCTGATTATGATATTTGTTTGAGTTAATATCTTTAGATTAAGAAAACAGCTCTAGTCTTCCTGCTTCCAGTCTTTGTGCTAAACGATGATCGATGATAGTGCTGGGTGCCAAATAGATATCAACCTTCTAATCTGATTATTATGGGTTTGATTGGAAACCCCCAAATGCTGGACTGGCCCATTTCAAATTGCATTTTATGTTGAAATTAATATATATTTTCAGTCCGAGTTATGATTTAAACAGCAATACCAGCCCCCCCTTTGTTGTTGAGGCAGATTTTACTTTTAACGGATGATCACTGTCTGACCAATGAAGCAGTTTGGTTCAGCACCTCCCGATGTTTGTCTTGCTTTAGCGCCCTACCGTGAGCGAGTGGGATGGCTCTGCTTTTCGGTTATGAATATGCATTCTCTCCTCTCCGCTCTGGATGTGCGATCAACCTTTGTGCCATTGGTAGGACATGCAAATGTGCTCCCTGTGCTGAAGTATGAACGCCACTGTTCTGTGGAAAGATTGTGCCTCTGTCATGATGAAACTGGGTGCTTCACTTTCACTAGATTTTAAATAAACTGAATGCTGATGACTGAAAGAGCGGACTCTGTGTCTCTTCTTAATGTTCACAGCCCTCTGATCCTGTGAGGATATGGATATAATGAGAAATGTTAGCGTTCCACAAAGTGTCGACATTGCTGGAATTAAGCCGCTAATATTCCGTTACTCTTCGGTGAACGATACGCCGTCACTGACAAAAGAAAAGAAGATTGTGTTATTACTGTGTCACGCTGAGCCTTTATAAGTAGAGTCATGTCAATGTGATTGGGAGAGTAGGGTTATAAATCTACTGAATCCACAACAACTAGTGCAGGCAGCCATTAGTCAGGATGACTGACTGGATGCTAGTAGCGGAATGATCCTTTCTGCCATTTTACAGTCTATTAATACCACAGAGAGAAGTGACATTAGCTTGTCTTCTTAACGGCCTTTTAATGAATTGTTTATGCCTAGTTTAATGATGTATATTGTGGCCCTGTAATGTGCCCTAATGACGGAGAACGAGGCGGCCTCGGCTGAAGTATTAATTTGGACTGCCTCCCCTATGATTATTCCTTAGCCAACAACACACCACTGCTGCTGGCTCTGCTGCTGCTGTGTGTGCGAGAATGGATACAGACGTGATTCATGGAGGCTTTCCGCTCTGCGCTGCCGCTTGATTTCTTGCTGTCACGCTCCTCTATGAGGCTGATATATCCAAGGGAGAGCCACAGCAATTAGTTCAGCTTTTTATTTGTCTTTCAAGAGCTTAGAGACGGGACTTGATGAATCTGCAGGGGGAATATATGGAGGGAAATATTGTGCCTGAATAATAAATCCAGCATTAAGATGTAAACGCAGGACGGGTTAGGGGTTGCACTTTGCTTACCTTCTTTCCTCTTCCCCCCCTTTTCTTCTTATTTACAAACCAGATGAGTGACACCAGAACATACCTTGACAAATATGGCAGCAGGTGTAGTAATTGTATTCTCTTCAGGTTGTGATCTGTCTCCTCTGAGCCTTCCTCATCAGGCTGGGACTCGACAGGCCACAGACCTGCCTGAGGGAGGCCTCTCTGTGATACCCATCATTATGTGGCTTGGTGTTCCTTCTCTAGTTTCTTGACTTAGACTCTAATAATGAAGACATCCCTGTCAGTCCTCGCACTGCTGTCTAAAGCGTATTATTTATGTGAGTATATAAAAAAATGTCCACGCTGGGTCCCTTAAATCCATCTAAGTGCGACAACTGATAGGTAGCTTTTTGAGGCAGCCGTGATGGCCGATGTTTCTTTAGCCGAGTCCTGATCTGATGTGAGTGGTGCAGGTATGTCGCTAGTCTTTCTCGAAATAAAGACTGACAATGCCTCCGGTGAACTAGGGGGCAGTATGCAACCTCAAAAGCAATGGTTGCAATCTGATGTGAAGAGATGTTGAGGCTCCGCTTAACCAGCTGCAGAAAGATGGCTGCTGCTGCTGGTAAGGACTGGAGTAAACTCGGCAAAAGCTGCTCTGAAGTACAGCCACCAATTAGCAAGAGAAAGATACCAAAAGACAGAATTGTCAACTATAATGGAGTAGTAGTATTAATATGACAAGTTCTTACTGTATCTTAAGCAAAAAAATGTGCGGTTGAGTTGTTTAAATGCATTTTTTGGGGCAATCTCTGCAACTAATACCCTATTTATCAAGCATTTGTTTTAATGATTGATAAATAAGCCTACAGGTAAGAGGGAATTATTATTATAATTTTATATTTGAGGGGAACTGTTGAAGTCATAATATTACGAGAAAAACGGTGGTAATATTTACAATAAGTCATAATAGAATAGGTCGCTTTGAGTCATATGTGCATATTTTTACTGTAGGTTACTGTAGCATAAAGCTATTTTAAGTTGTCAAAGGTTATGACGCAGTGTGGCGTCTTTTCCTCTATTTTTACTTATTTTAATTTTTATCTTGAATTTTAACTTGAATTTGTATTCCCTGTAGATTCCCTGTAGATTCAATACTCCCAATTGTAAATAGCCATGCTCCCTCTTTATTGCACTCTGTTTCATGTTTATTGTTAAATGTTTTTGTTTTTTGTTAAATGTTTTGCGCCTCCCGCCAGGACAAATTCCTTGTATGTGTAAACTTACTTGGCAATAAATGGTTCTGATTCTGATTCTAAATACGGACTAGTAGCTCTGTGTTACGCCATGTGCAAAATGTCACGAAATATAACAATAAACATTTGACGCTGCATTCAAAAACTTTTATAGAAGTGTCTAATGTCAGAACGACCTTTGGTACAGCCCTACGTGAATGTTGTTTCAGAACCACGGACAGCGCTGTTTGCTGTGTAGAGGATGTTCTGGGTGCAGCAGCGCTGTCTAGTAATGAAACGGAGCAGATAAGAGAGATGCAAGCCTAAAACTGTTTCTACCGCCTCCCCTTGCTCATTTGACATACAATCGTTAATACATTCTAAATAAATAGGCTCTGATAGTGCTAAGATCTTATGTGAGTGCTCTGAATAATAAATAACTTCTTTGATTTTGAAACCGCGATATCATTTCAAGGTACTGTAATTTTATATATTACAACTAAGTAAGCAACCAATTAAAAGAGAAACTCCTTCCAAAATTATCAAATTGAAGCTTCCCATATTTTCCCGTGATGTAAATATGCTTTTGGTATATGGATAACAAGAGGTAGCACACATCACAGGGGAGCAGCCTTGTTGTCACACTCAATTTGGCTTTGGAAAGAACATCGGGGGAAAACAGTGACTAATATCAAGCTTTGGAAGAGCTGTACAACATAGAAGCTGGAGAGCATTACTATAGACAATATAGTTTTGAAAAATGATAAAATGTATTTAATTAAGCAGACGTTGAGTGATTATGTGTAACTTTCCTAACATTGAAGATTAGGTTTTCTCATTTTTATTACAATGCTTGGCCTTCAATATCTCAGGATATTTCTGGTCTAATAATGGATTATTAGGCAGGCTACAGGCTGTGTGATGACAATAGTCAACTGGATATGGTTCATATGTGGCATAAACACTAAATATCCAGAAACAGTTACTGAGCAATCCACTTCACGTTCAGCCTCCACATGTATGTGGGCATGAGCTGGTCTCGCCTTTCTGCCGCTGACTGTCCTGTCAATGATGGAGTCAATAGCCTACACATGTGTCGTGTCTATATATATATATATATATATATATATATATATATATATATATTACAACTAACTGAACAACCAATTAACAGCATTCCACAATTATCAAATCAACCAAAGCGTCACAGATTTGGCCAGAAATAATGGTAATGGTACATACAGCTTTGTCAGCACACTCGATTTGGCCTGGGAAAGAAGAGTTTGTATTACATGTTGTTTTTCTAAAAATACTGCATACTGGATTCCTTAAACAGTCTTAGAATTGCATAGATTGGGTATGACTGGAAAAACTAAGACTATTAAAAATCAAATGAGCTCAATTGTATTCATGATGTTTGCCCTCTTACTAGTCATTTCTAATAGTGAAACCATTTTTTTCAAACTGACGTTGTATAAAATGACCTGTTTTGGCCTTTAGTATAATGCATAATGATGTATGTCTCTCCTATGTTTATGGACAATAAGGGGGGATAAGCAGTTTCCAGAACAGAAGCGCCCACCAACCAATCGCTGAAAAACTCAATTCTTACAGAAATGTCCAAATGTCAAAAGTCTTTTATTCTAAATAACAGCATGGCTTTGTCTTTGGTGTTCCTCAAGGTCAGGGTAATGTGGTACTTTGGAGCAATCTTTGATCATTTGTATCACTTCTCGAGTTGCCCTGCCCCCACCACTTGACACACATCACATATCCAGTATATGTGTGTGTGTCAAGTGGCAAGTGGCATATTTGTATTATTTTCTAATATAGATAATATGCAGTGACTGCTGTTCAACAATTTGTTGATATATTAGTATAATTCTGATCAAGCCTGCCTCATGTGTTGAATGTCCATTTGAACTTGAAGTAGCACCTTACCAGGACAACTTAGATTTTTGTAATTTTTGTACCTTTTTAATTATCTTACTTGTATAATGGCTGCTGTCTATCTAACGCGTCCTGCTCTCTCAGCAGCCTTAAACAGAGCCATGTACAGGCCCAATGTCAAAGAAGAGGTGGCTCAGAAGCCGCATAAGACGGCCTTGCTGGGAGACGAGCATGTTTCACAAACAGGCCGAGCAATTATATCCTGAATAATTATGCGCTGAAGGGGAGACACGATTCGCCCCACTGATCAGCAAAGTTCATGTGAAGTTATAATTAAACAATAACTCGTTTACAAATGAACGCACACGCGCATTTGTGTACTTAAGTGTGCAAAGTGTAATTAGCTGCGATGCATCTGAGTGAGATTGAAGAACAACAATGTCAAATGGTGGAATTATGTTCTGCTCATGAGCTTGTATCACTGTTATCTGTGAGCAGGAGTGTGTGTGTGTGTGTGTGTGTGTGTGTGTGCGTGCGTGCGTGCGTGCGTGCGTGCGTGCGTGCGTGCGTGTGTGTGTGTGTGTGTGTGTGTGTGTGTGTGAGAGAGAGAGACAGAAGGCTGATTGATCTTCACACAAGTCAGAGCTGGACATGATGTTTGACAGGGAAACGTTGAACAAAGGCATTAGATGAAGATCTCTTGGGGGTAAATGAAGTTAGCCACATAAACGTTCTTTTAAAAAAATTTTTTTTTAATAAAAATAAAAATAATCCGAGTAAGTCATATTGAAACACTATGCCGTTTCACACAATGTTAAATGAGACTATGTGATGTGAGTTTGACTATGTATTAATGCTGTTCCATCAGACACAATCATCTCTCTCTTGTTTTGTTTGTGTGGTCATGACAGGGCTCAATGTGCTGAGTCAGCATTTAACCGTGTCTTGACACCAGAAACAATACTGTATGTCCCCGCTCCATTACCTATCGCCAGAGGCACTGGCCGCCTCTGTCACTGAGAAACAAACGTTGTCGATCAATAGTTTAGAAAGGAAACCGGTTTGCCACCAGAGGAGGCCTTCTTAGCGTTGGGGGGAAGAGAGGGAAAGAGGATTTGGTCATCCTGATAACCTGATAAAAATGTGAGTAAAAGACACTTCAAAGATCGAGCCGATACCCTGCACGATGTTGCCAGCTCTCCTGAACAGGCTTTCACAGGCTGACATGCCCATTCACATGCAGCCTTTGATGTTCTGGGGCCCTTTGCAACAACAAACACGAGTTCGGTAAAAGGTCTGTAAAACCAGCGTATGGGTTATTGTGCTTAACTTTGCTAGTGTACGGCCGCAGCTCACGATTGTTTTTTTTCTTCAATCATTTTTGCTATGTATTGAAATGTCAGGTGTTTTCCATTAACGATGGCTCCGTTCTATTCAGGTGTCTCAGGTGTTAAAAGTGGTTTTGTCTGACCACTGATCCAAGACCCAGAGATATTCACTGTAAAATAATGTCCAAGTGACCAAAACCCTCAGATTTAAGAAGCTGGACCCGTAATGTTTTTGTTTATAATAGATGACTTGTATGAGCAGTGTGGATCTTGTCTTGTCCAGTTTTATTATATAGAATAATGTAAATGAATAGCCTCCAAAAGTCTGACAACTTGTGAAAACATGATCATATACCAATAAGTTAATATTGCTTCCTAAAACTGCCAATCATGAACTATTGTCAGAACGTAATAAAGTTAATGTTATTCCTTTGGGCATTTATTGAGAATTATTACATACGTCTGTTTTTCTGACATTTCCTAAATGTGTTTGAATGAAAATGAAGTAATCATTAGTTAAATGACTAATGACTTAAGTTTAACTCTAACAGTTGCAGACTGAGACCCCTTCACTCTGAACAGTGGGAACAGAATGTCCAACGTCTGTCAAATGTATGCTATGTTAATATCTTGTGCTATTTTAATATCCTATCTTGTAATGAGGGCCTCAACTATCTTTCTCCCATTCATTATATCGTGATAAAATGCTTCTACTTCACCTTCCGGCTACATTTAATAATTCTGCCAAAGGTTCATGATTTGGCAGACATTTGATTATGTTGTTGATTTGTTTGACCCAACCCTCACAGACCATAAATGACACAACAGCTCGGACTCTCCCTCGGGTCTCGCTGCTGCCGCTAGATGGCGCTAGAACACCGATGCTAGAACAGCTCAGCGCCACGACAGTGGAACGTTTTTTAATTTTTTTCTTCTTCCTTCCCTGGGAGCCTAATGGGAAATTTAAAGTCACCTAAATAAAAAGGAAGGTGTAATTAACGCGACGCGCTATTAATTGCATCTGCTAGAGAGCGGATGAAGGGCACGAGGGCGCACTTTTTATTTATTTATTACTGGGCTCCACAAAAGTCGACTTCAGAGATCAGACACAGGGCTTTATTTCCGGGTGTCGTTTCGTGCCAGGCATCCAAATGATGACAGGTCAAACGGCGAGCGGCGATGATGCAGAGTGCGACATCTTTTTTTTTTTAAATCTTATCCTGCAGCAACAACAAACCCGCAGGAGAGAATGGAAGTCCTGATACACTGTTTTATAATCTGTAACACGGACATGTATTCCAGAGGGATGATATGTTTATAATCCCCTGTAGAAATCAACTAACCATATTGTCGTCGATTAAAAATACAACTAGTCCAATAAATTCAGTAAAAATGTACTTTTGAAAAAGAAACAACTGACTCTTGCCCTGGGTATTATGAGAAATATATATCATAATATGGGTATTATTTGACGCTACTTTTATGTCATAATTTTATCCAGAAGTAAAAATAAATAAATAGGCCTGACGTGTTACTGCAGGTATGGTTGGGCACTACAGAAATGAGTTATTGCAATAAAGGAATAAAAGGGCGCCCAACATTTGTGTTTGTTTGTGATCATTTTAATTGGTCCACGCCATCAATAAGCGATCAGATATTGATTCCCAATCGATCCTCCTCGTTTACTTCGTATTTGCTGGTAAATCTCAGTCTCGGTTCATCCACACAGGCTCCTCTTTTTACACTCTGCGCTGCTGCAGTCAGGACTGGCAGTTCGTGGAGTGAAATGGAGAATAATCCAATTGTAATTCATGTTATTGTGACGACCACATGGGCAACACGTTTGACATTTGGTTTAGTTAAAGCAGGAAGTGAGAGGGAAGAAAAAGCAACTCTGCATTCTGTCCGCCAGCTCAAAAATAAAATGAACCAGAAGAGATGCTCATATAAATATCGCACCATTGGTTCCTATGGGAATATTACCAAGGAATGCATTCCATAGTGAATATGAAAATACCATCAGGGTCACCGCTGTCAATACACTGTCACTATAATTCCCAACAGTTAGAGTGGATTTCTGTTGAGATATATTTTATCTATTGATCCTAAACTTTCTGTTTGAAATGAACAAAATGCAATCCATGAGTTTTGAATAGAAATAGGAAATCTCACAATTAATGATGCTTTTTCAAAGTCTGGTTGTTCTGTTCACAGAGTGAAGCCAAAAATGACCAAAACAATGGCAGTTTTTGTCTATACAGAAAAAAAGAAGAAAAAAAATATTTGACCAAGAGCAGAGGAATGCTGATGAGTAAAATAACTTTTTGAATTTTTAGGATGAATTTTATGATAGGCTACATTTTGTTTGAGGTCTTATGTGAGACAATATCTAGAGTGTTCTTTCTTTTAGTCCACAATACTGTAAGTGTGACTGCGAACAGAGAAAGTGAAACCTCTTGCTCCCAAATACAATTGTTGAAAGTGAAAAGTGAAATGTCCACGTTGGACCCCTTTCAATCCTCCTATGGACCACTATTGGTCCTCCGACCCCACTTTGGGAACCTCTAATTTAACCCTAGATGTAAGCTGAGGTTTTCCCCAGCCAAACCAGTCCATTTAAAAGCAGCCTGGGGCAGAAACAACACATCATCGGCTCACAATCTTCCATTCATCAACCCTGATTTTCTCCCAACCATTAATTCCACCCAAACGAATGAGCTCAAAGCAAGAAGCGTTTTTTTTTTTTTTTTTTAAACCACAGATGCCAAAGCAGATAGTGAACTCCCGGCAGCAGCATTCTCTTTTGCTGAATTGAAAGAAGAAAAATACATTTAGTCTCGACGTTGGAAAAAAGCTGTTTAATATCAACCCCCATTATTTAAAAATGTGCAAGTCCGTTGTTCGTGTGTCAAGTGATGAAACACCTACAGGCGTTTATCACCTCTGTATCTACCCAAGTTCATCCAGTGAATATGACATAGCCTATATATCCCCCCCAAAAAACAAACGACTGGTTTGACAAGCAATTAAACAAAACAACAACAAAAAAACAGCGTCGGATTGCTACAGGTCTACATCCCACAACTTGCATTTCCAGTGAATTTATGAGATGGATATTTCATTAAAGCTACTGAGGAGATATTGCAATGCCATAAACGTTCTGCTCGTTGTTTTCTGCGAGTTACAAATAAATCAGGTGAGGTTGAAAACAAAATTAAAACACATTTCCACATGAGAAGGGAAAAAACAAACAAGTCCCTGGATATCTGTGTTTGCATAAAACGAAAAGCAAGCTACGGAGAATATGTATAAATGTGTGTATACATTTAGCTGTGACGGGGTTAGGCTGTGGCAATCCCGCTGAAAAAGAAATTAAAATCAAAAATATGTCTCTCTTCTTTCCTACAAAACAAAAGCCTTCTCGGTGACATTTCATATATATCTCGCATTTTGTGTCAACTATAAAAAAGCCATCGTATAATAAATTACAATCTCATTAACAGTGCTAACAAATAATATAAAATGTCTAAGAGCAATTTTTCCTCATGTAATAAAGCAACATAGACGGAGATGAACAAAATGGCTGAAATGAAATGCATGGCAACGACCTCACAAACCAATTAAAATAACATCCTGTGAATAATAATAATAATAATAATAATAATAATAATAATAATAATAATAATAATATTTTGATCAAATGCTGCAATTTTTGGAATGTCACTAAAATGTGTTCTGGGATGAAATACATAAAGGCCTTATTATTATTATCAGTATCTGTCTTTTCTAACAGTACAGGATGCGTGTCTCCGTGTTGATCCTCTGGTCTGATTCATTGTGGACATTCTCTACAACAGTGTTATCGATTCATCTGAATTCAGTCCTCAAAGCACTGTACTCTGATTGGAAACACAAAGCGGACTTCAAATGGCAGAACAGAGCTCCTCCGACAATTTAAAGAAATTAAATCGATTTCACATTCATAAAAAAAAAAGAGTGAAAATTATAGGAACCATAAAAAATTATTAAAAAACCGTAAACGAGCATAATTCCGGCAACAGAATGAACGTTAAATAGCACACAGATACAAGGCAGTGGGTAGGCTGTATGAATGAAACTGGATTTTAAAAACTCAACCTGTTTTGTTTTTGAAAACATCAATCCGAAAAGTGCCCCAGTGAAGAAAGAAACAGGGATGACGCCATGACTTTTAAAGTTATACAATATTTACAAAAGTGGATCCGAATGTTCTGTGAGAGTGGGTGACGTATATTTGTTGTAGATATCTGTATCTATAGCCCATCCTATTGTGGAAAAGTGCCAGATAATCCAATCAATCGCCACGGAGCCCTTCTTGAAGCTTGGCGACTCTCTGAGGGGGAAGAAATATCAATAACGCGTGTTTTGTGGAAAAATATAATGGACTTTTTGTTTATGCATGCTCTCTGGCTCATGATGGAGGTCATATAGCGTGTATTGTTTTTTAAACCCACATCACTGCACTCTGGGCCAATTATTGAAGAGTTTAGCCAGAGAGCTGCACACATGTAATAATAATAATAATAATAATTAAAAAACAGATAATATAATAGTAATAATCTATGTTCATAACTAAATCCTGAACTCTGTCCTCAAAGCATAAATAAGAGCAGTTTGTTTTGAACGCAAAGCGGCTCTGTGCTGCTGGCTGACAGATGGGACTCACGCGATGCTCACCCTCAGCTGGACTCCACTGGACTGGGGCTGCAGCCTTTACTGGCCTCCAGTTTACTCCATTAACGCAGCGCCTGTGACCCCCCACCCCCACCCACCACTGCTGGACACACAATTTAGAGCTATAAAACTAAACGCCTTTGTATTCGCTTCCCCTTTTACGCACAGGGAAAAACATGTGTCTCGTGATTTGATATAAAAGTGGCGAATGGAAACCATTCAGCTATGCTTTTAGTCTAAAACAGGTATCCCTCCTCCCCTCCCTCTTTTTTTTTTTTCTTCCGTCAAGTATAATTTCAATACACAATAGGGGCTACACCTTGAAACTGCGTCGACTGGAGTCACAGTGCTGGGCATGTATCCTCGGAGAACACAACACCGGCTTATGTTCCTTTAGCTCTGGGAGAGGAGAAAAAAAAACGTCCTGTCCTCCCCTCACTCATTTTCCATTTCTCAGATATTCACTGCAGATATTGTGTACGTACTCGCTGCAATGCATTATACATAAAACACCCACTATTGCGCTTCATAGTTCAGTGATTTATATATAACCTTGGGGATAAATAAAACGGATAAACGGTCCAGCAGAGTTCACTGGACCGGGGTCTGGACCCCGTGGTGCGGCGGCGTGTCCCCGTACACATCCTCGCTCCCCGGCAGAGCTCCTCCGGGAGGGGTCATGCGTTTCTCCTTCTGTCTCCTGTTACAAAACCAAACCCTCACCACTTCCTTCTCCAGGTGCAGACTGTCCGCCAGGCCCAGTATTTCCGACGCTGCCGGTTTAGGGGACTTCAAAAAATGGCTCTCCAAAGCTCCCTTTACGCTAACCTCGATTGAAGTCCGTTTTTTCCTTTTCCTCCCCTGTGCCGCGATTTTGTCCAGGCTGGTCGGGCTGCCCGAGGTGGAGTCCGCCTCCTCCAACCACTTGTTCAACAGAGGCTTCAGCTTACACATGTTTTTGAAGCTGAGCTGCAGGGCCTCAAACCTGCATATGGTGGTTTGGGAAAACACATTTCCGTACAGGGTCCCCAGGGCGAGTCCCACGTCCGCCTGCGTGAAGCCCAGCTTGATCCTCCGCTGTTTGAACTGCTTGGCGAACTGCTCCAGGTCGTCCGAGGTCGGCGTATCCTCGTCCGAGTGGTCGTGGTGGCTCTGGGACCGGTGCTGGTGCTGATGCTGGGACGCAGGGTGTCCGTGTTCGCTGAGGTGCGGGCTGTGGTGCTCGTCGTGACTGTCTCTTAGGTTGTGGTGGTGCATCCCTTGCCCGCTGCCCGGGATCAGTCCGTTCACGCCGAAGCCCGGCTGCGAGTAAATAAGGCTTTGGCCGTTCGTCGTGGCCATGCTGGGTATGTGCGCCGCGGTGGTGGTCCTCCACGCCCGGCCGTCGTGGTGGTTCCCGTGCGTCTGGTGCACCAGGTGGGGCGCCCGCGACTGGTGCTGCAGGTTGTTGCTGGAGTTGTGCATCTCGTCCCGGGCGCTCTGCACCGCGGGTTTGATGTCCTGCTCCGCGCCGAGCGGGCTGGAGGACCACGGGGCTCCCTCTCCGTGGGACAGCGCCGTGATCCACTGGTGCGCGTGGCTGAGCGTGTGGCTGTTGCTCTGCAGCGGGTAGTCGCTCTGCAACAGGCTCTGCGCGTCCCGGTACGCCGTGGCTTGCTGCATGCTGCCGGGCTCCGAGTGCACGATGGAGGCGCTGGAGGTGAGGATGTTGTAGTGGTTAGACGCTGCGGTCGCCATGACTCTCGGAGCCGGACTGGTCGCTCTTATTAAAGGAACCTCGCATTTGACAGATCCTCTCCTGCCCACAGGCGGCTCTCAGGCGCTCTGCCAAGTGGACGCCGAGGCGCACCTGGACTCCGCCACGCCCCCGCCACTCATTGGACGTCAAAGGATGATGGACGTGGTTACCAGGGGCAACGACGCGGCGATTGGCTGCGGGGAAGTCTCAACAAACACTACTCTCTTTGTTGGGAGAGGTGCGAGTTGAGGCTCCCGTGGAAGCGGAGAGCCGGAGTGCAGCATGGGGAGACGGAGCACCGGGATCAGCAGTGCAACTGTAAGATACAGTTGATTTACTTTGATAACCATCTTCTATCCAGACTCAGGCTGAGGGTAGCCCAGGTCCAGGAGAGCAGGATCCCTCTATTGGGACGATTAATACAAAAGCTCTTCTATAGGATATGCACTTGTTTATTGAGGTAGACTTTATATTTGGTTAATTGTAATTTCCTGCGCACATTTATAATATTAAATGTGAAGAAACGTGTGCGTAAAATCCTAATTTGATTCGGCGACGTTAACCTTTTCATTTCAGCAAAGACTGTTAGATTTCAAATGACATGCATATGTATCATCATCTGCATATGTATCATCTGCATATCCGAGGCCTGGCTGTAGAATGCTGTTTAATGTTTTTAGGAGTGCTGCAGTGTTGCAACATTTCTGCAAGACGTTGTAGGTGTATGCATATTAATAGGTCTGTGTTATTTGTGCAGCGTTGTGTGTGTCGGTGTGTGTGTGTGTGTGTGTGTGTGTGTGTGTGTGTGTGTGTGTGTGTGTGTGTGTGTGTGTGAAATAATATACTGCATATTGATCTTCAGACATTAATTTTAAATTAGGGTAATATCGTTTCAATATTGACAATTTAAACTCATGCACTCGTGAAACAAACTGGCTAGTTAGAATATAAATCTAATTTACTTAATCCGGTTGTAAAACAACATGCATGCTGACATAACGGCAGATAAAACACATGATGTCTGTTATGCAGTGCACTGTTTTGAGATGCTGCGTTGTAGGAGAAATACATTTAGAACACAAGTCTGATGAAGGAAAAAGCTCAGGCACGTTTCAATCAAATCGATGTTATTAGAATAATGTTTTTCTTTGGAAAAATAAACTTTACATTTTGAGTTAAATGGACCTCATTTGGGGACCAAATAGTCTTTCAGGTAAAAGTTTTATAGCAGTTTTATTTAAAAACGAAACCTGACATAGAATGCATCAAGTCCATTATGTTCCTGCTGGCTAGTTTTTAAAGCATTACTTATCAAAGTTATTCATCACAGAATCCTAAAATTGTAATAACATTTATAAGTGTTTGTAAAAGTAAATGAAAAAAACTAATTAAATTAAGTCTTGTAAATGTCGATATCTTTCATTCACTTTAAACAGCCCATAAAGTAAACAAATCCACTTGTATCTGCCAGGCTGTAAAGTGAATGAACAGTCTGCATGGGAGGAGGGAGTGGCTACACAGAACAAGGAGGTGCCCTGGACTGTAGTTCAGGTTCTATATATAGTTTGAATGACATAATATATATATATATATGTATATATATATGTATATATATACGTATATATATATATATATATATATATATATATATATATATATATATATATATATATATATACGTATATATATACATATATATATATATATATATATATATGTATATATATACGTATATATATATATATATATACATATATATATATACATATATATATATATATATATTAAATATTGAAATACACCATTTATGTGTGTTCCAAAATGACCTTTTCCAATGTTTGAAGTTCCTAAATGGTTGTTTACAGCATTGTGAAGGATCTGTGTGGGATCATTCAGGGCTGGATCATTAGAGCCCTTTAGGTTTCTTTACGTCCCCAAAAGAGATTTTGAAGTTATTTTCAGATCTTATATACATCTTTTTTAGAGTTAATTGTGTGTGGAAAGCTCCTCTGGCTGCTCATCATCCAGTAGAGTGAGAAAACACACAAGTGAAGAGGAGGATTAAGTCCATACTCGGGCCTCCATGTCCAGGGCAGGTTTCCATCCCGTCCCAGCTGCCGTCCCCCCGGTGTCAGCTTCAGGGACCAGGACTTTGTCCAGAGAGGGGACATTCCTGGCCGGCCGCTGCTGGTTGCCATAGGGAGAGGTAAATGAAACAACAGCAGTGGAGTCGCTGCTGCCCCCCCCGTTCCTGCTATCTAAAGGCCTCTATTTAGAGAGGCTCTCTGCTGCGGGGACAAAGCCTTGGCAGGGATAAAGGAGGGAGGGGTAAAGAGCACAGGGCCCTGGGAGGGAGAAAGGCCTAGCAGAACTGAAAAAGATGAGAGAGATTATGTCTGTCCTCAAAGCTGCTCCTCACACTGCAGTGAGATAAAGCAAACTGTGTGA
This sequence comes from Myoxocephalus aenaeus, assembly GCA_038501785.1. Lineage (NCBI taxonomy): Eukaryota > Metazoa > Chordata > Actinopteri > Perciformes > Cottidae > Myoxocephalus > Myoxocephalus aenaeus. Next base: position 461,037 of record JBAMJR010000359.1, on the reverse strand, counting down.
AAAGAAAATACAAACAAAACTTCAAAAATGCTGCTTGGCAGAAGTATGCTTCAACTTGCTAACTTCTGAAGCAGTCCCTTAATTCTGAATACTAGAAGGCATTAATGATTCCTACTGTATAGATGCAATTAAAAAGCAGTTTTTGTCGGTCTGTGGCCTATAACAATTAAATCCACCAGAAATAAAGTAATACATACTGGCCCCAAATTAAACCTATAAATCAATAGAGACAGTTCTTCAATATCCACAATTTATAACTTCTAAACTATGCAAATGACTGCAATTGTAATTACACATTGTATATAATAATCTGGACAATAAGCAGTACAATTAAATTGTAATGAAAAAGCAATTATCAAAGAAATATTTTCACAAAAAATAATCAAACTGTGCAGTAAAAACAGAAAAGTCTACACTCACACACTTAAATTATTCTTAGCAATGTAATTTATACGAAAAGTTCACACAAGGACACATGTCATGTGTATATACTGAGGTCTGTGAACAATGCAAGGGCAAGTAACAAAGGGCAAGTGCTAATTACAAAATGTTCCAGACTCCATGCTTTTTATGACCTGGATTGGATTTTGATGTTGTACACTGATTGAAGTTGTTCACCAGCTTTTCTTTTGTGTTGATGCTGCTTTGGCCAAAATAGACATTTTTAATCTCTCATGTTACAAACAAAGATGAATAAAATACAAAATATAATCATCTTAAAATAAATTTAGGGTAGCAAAATTGTATGTCAAGCACATATTTTGTCATATTTATCATTTAAAGGCACAATCTGCAACCATAATGGACCAACAATCCAAAATATAAGATTGTAAATTGTCATGACAGACAGACAAGTCGTTTTTTTAACAATAGTTAATGTTTCTGTAATGTTTTCTGAAGTCTGTTTACATTAATACTGTCTTAAACACTGAAGTAAACCAGGCCTATGAGGATCAATTGAGAAACAAAACAAAAAGATAATATTCATTCCATGTATAACTCAAGCTCTTCAATTAAGTATTGCTGATTGGGCCTTTAATGGATCTCATTTCGGCTAATAATCCTTTATGGATGTGAATCCAGCTGCAATGATGGCACATGAAGCTGCCGGGATTTAAGTCATACGAGGAAAAGTTTCTAGGCACGGCTCAGTAATTCATCCTCGTAATATTGAACATTATTGTGGCGTAACATTGAAATCGGCCAAATCAAAAGAACATTGTGGTAATTAGGCTGTAATTCAAGGAATTACCACATCGCCACACAGGCTTAAATAGTCGTGTTGGGAGAAACGCAAAGCACATTATTTTAATGGTGTAATATGCAAACTATGGCTCGTTTCAATTACATGGCTTAACAATGCATAAATGATGCGAGCCTTGTTATTTGGACTGCGGGGTCCTCAGTTATTCAATCACTCAGAGGGGCCAATGTTAGGGGCCATGCTGCCTCCTCTCATACAGTAAAAACACGGCGCCGAGCACAGAGGGCCGCTGCCAAACTACATTTAAGGGAATAAAAATGAACAGCCGAGAATGTAAGCGTTAAATTAACAGTAGGATAATTATATGACCCGTGTGCTGTAAAGATTCAATTTCTAACGCTCTAATTAGGCGACTGTCTCCCCATACATCAGCTCACATCCCTCTGCCAATTTCTCACCAGAAAGCGTCCTGTGAGCGGAAATAATTAGATTTTATTAAGACACGGCTCGCGTAATAAAGAAAATCAGAGGGGCTGGTTGAGTATGATATGTTTTTTAAATCATTGATTGTTCCACGCACACAGTCCACTGAGCCCCATTTAATAACAAGGACAGTTGAGTTCAAACTGGAGGGAAAGCGCTGTCTGACTACACTAACCCATATAATGAGCTGTCCTACTGTAGGAGGAAGACAGTCATTTCCGACAGAAATATAGTCCATGTGTGATCATTTTACGAAGGATGCTATTAAAAAATCACTGCAAAATGACGTGAAGCTTCAACTTGCAATAATTCTTCATCATATGACCTAATTGCCACACGCACAACTAGCTTGGAGCCCATCATGGTCCAACATGCAACTTACACAAGTGTGATGTGGAAACTTGAAAAAGCTAAAACATTTTTACAGTAGGAGAAATCTTCTGATGGGAATCAAACATATTTGCATATTCATAGCTTCTGTAATTCAAATTTTTTTTTCTTTCTTCGAGCTAATCAATGTTTTTTTGTTTGTAGAAAACCCATTTGGGAAACAAATTATTATTCCAAGCACGGTATTTTTATGTCTTAAAACATGTCTCCAGGGGATCTTTAAATTGTTTGTGTTGTCCAACCAACATCCCCAAACCCAAAGATATTAGTTTATTATCATAACAGTTGAACAACATTACCACATTTGAGAAGCTTGAATTCCCCCCCCCCCTAAAATTAAAAGATAAATCAATTATTAAAATAGTTGCAGATAAATTATCTGTTTATTGGCTTATTGTATTATCTCTAACTATATATATATATATATATATATATATATATATATATATATATATATATATATATATATATATATATATATATATATTGATTGGTATTACCCATATTGAATACCGTTATAATATCTTGACTATTATTACAACAGGAGATACAATCCAATGAGGTACAATTAGATGTTTACAGCTTAGCATTTAGTGCCACAAAGACACAAAATAGTCCCTGATGGAGCATTATTGGTTTATTACAGTCTCATCTTCAGGGAACGATCACGACTAACTGGATATTCCTCTGCATCCACCACAACTTTGACTTGTTTGGCTCAAACACATGATTGAAAATCAAAAACCAGACAAATTGAACCCATCCCCTTTACACTCCAATATTGTGTAGAAATTAAAGATATCCTGCGTTACAGCAAAGTAACTTACATTGTTACCCTGTGGAATATCTACAGTGAAAGACATTCAATACGTTTTCATCACGCACAGATCAATTGCTGCAAAGTAATAACAGAGATGTCATGTTGCTGAGGTTTTTATTTCAGATTAGCTGTTCAGATATCAATAATTCTCGTCAAGGCTCGCCTCAAGTCTTACATAACCAGAGCCCACGCCCACGCCTTTCATCCTTACTGTAATTGTTGTGTGCATCAAAGAGAGGGAGATTGACAGGCTGCATGGGAGGATTAATACAGTGGGTGAGTGACTACATACTGGGAGGGAGGGAGTGGAGAGAGAGACTAAGATATGGGGTGAGGAGGAGGAGGAGAATGAGTGAAAAGTAGAAGAGGACAAAAAGTGGGGAGAGAGTTAACGAGAGGGAGAGCATTAATTGTGTGCATTGTGCCGGGGCTCTTTTGCTGAGTGTGGCTGTCGAGGTGCGGGCGCTAACCCCTCCAGCAGCCCGCCGTGATCTGAGCCAGCGCTCAGACTGCTGTATTCCAATGCAATTAGGCCACTCAAAGGCCTGCTTAAAGCTGCCCCCCCCCCGCCCCCACACACACACACACACACACACACACACACACACACACACACACACACACACACACACACACACACACACACACTCAGATAGCAACAGCCCCTGTGGGTCCCCTCCATTGTAGCGGGGAGGTGTATTCTGCCCCTCTTTGAGGCCCTGGATGAAGAGACCACCCTGGGGAGCTGAAAAAAGGGAGGATTACCTCTCTTTCTGTCCCTTTCCCTCTGTCTTTCTCTCTTTCTGTCTCTTTATCTTTCGCTCTCTTTTGGTTTCGGAGTTCACCTCTAAATCAGCTCAGAGCTGAGCTTGGGTTGGCTCCTCCAAAGAGACACTATGCTTGGGAGTTTTATGCAGGAGGAAACGGAGGAAGAAGAGCAATGAGGCATTTCTGTGATGGATGTCATTGTGGGACTGCTTTAGCAATATCACTTTCCTCTTCCTCTTTCATTATTCATAGAGTCATATATTTCAACAAGTGGCGTGGGGCGTGTAGCTCACTAGCTCGTCCCCGTTGGCATCAGCGCCGCAGCCTCAGTCAGCCGGTCCCCTCTGTGTGTGCCGTATTAAGAGAAAGCTCTTCATGATAGCAGAGTTCTCTTGGCTGGGGTTCAGCGTGCCTCATTCCCCAGAAAGCATTTAAAGCAGATTACCAACCTAACGCTACACCTCCCTAATAAGAGAAGAGAGAGGAAAAAAAAAAAACTGGCACATTAACACCTGCAATACTACTCAATGGCATCAACAGATTAACGAGGTAATCCACACAATGAGGTCTTTGATTCGTGTGGTTTGGCAGCCAATAACGCCAGGCATAATGCACACTGTTATTTCAGACTGTCCCATAGCACGAGAAAACCTGGCAGAAGCCGCTCCCTTTTTTTGTCTTCCCCGTCAGATGAGCTTTTGAAGAATTTTTAACTCGTGCATCTGGTGTGTTTGCCTGTTTCCTTGTCAGAGAAATAACCTGCTGGCTGCTCCTGTGGCACATGTGAGGGGAGAAGGGGAGGAATCACAGGCTTTCTGAAGGCTGTTTAAACAGCAGGGCTGAGGAGCTCTCCCTCATCCCCACCCCCTCTATTTTTCTGCATAAGGACGTGCGTATAGGATATGTGTGTGTGTGTGTGTGTGTGTGTGTGAGAAACATCTCGCGGCCCCATTGCTCATGTGCAGCTCGATTAGCCCCACGTGCCTCGTTCGTCAGACGTGGAGGCAGAGCAGATGGCAGGAGACGCACCGTGTTACCATGCTGCGGCACTATGTAACGCCGCTCTAATTGAAACATCAATACTGCCCTGTCAATACACTACTGCTACTTTACACAACACCTTTACCTACACCCCGCACTTGACATCTTTGTTTCACATTGAGACGCACCGGTAGAAAGTTTCAGGCTGATTCCAGAATGGTAATGAAGTAACTTTTTCCACAACACTGTCTGAAAGAGTTTCTGGTGTTTTTAATATCCTAATTTCAATTAAACACTTGAGTTGGTTTCTGTTTGCACACAGTGTTGCGGCGTTAAAGGAAGCATGCAGAAAGAAGACAGAGCATTTCCTCTGTCGCATCTCCGCTGTGGCACATTTTTTAATGAATTGATAAAAAGTTGAGGGAGTTCACATGGCTGTGATCAGTAATTCGACGTTATCGGAAAAGTCAGCGGAGAACAGAGAGAAATTAGGCGGCTAGAAATTAATTTGCTATTTGTCCAACTCAATGAGGAGTGACACAGCCCCTTTAATGAATGGGTAATCCATTTCTTATTGCACTGAGCTGAATTCACCCTTCAATGAAGTGGAAAAAAACAAACATCTCTTTCACTAACCTTTGCAACATCAGAAAAGTGGGGAAGATGAGTGCAGAGACATGCTTCTGAGACTTTGTTTTGGAGGGCAGATTTATATTTTTGTGTGTGTTTTTGTGGAGAGTGATTGAGTTTTACAGCCAAGCTAGGAATCCCCAATACATCATTTGTGCCGAAACTGAGGTCACACTGTACATGGAAGTGACTCATGATCAATTGACTTGCTGCACGGTGGAAAACAACAATCTTTATTTAACCCTGGTTCATATTTCTTTCCTCAGTTCCCTGCCCGCTGCCTCTCTGCTCACAGTTTCTCCTCCTGGATCGGAAGAGTCTGACTGCTGACGGCATCCTGGAGCCTCTGGGATGGTAAGGATCTGTTCTCTCTGTCCACATTGTCCCGGATGGTCTTGGTCACGTGAGGCTCCTTCACATCAGAAGGTTTTGACTTCGTGGAAGACTTCTGTACAACATCTGCCGGGTGTAACTGTTGAATACAGTAATATTATGAGTGCACAAGACAAAATTGAATCTACCGGAATTAAATGAAGAAGCATGCAGTAAAAGCAACTGGCTGCAACATCACATAATCTTATTGTTTTCAAAAAACATTGATCAAATCTTTTTTTAAAAGAATGAAAAATGCCTGGCATCATATCCTAAATCCCAACGTGATGTCTGTGATGACGTCAACTTTTGTCCAACCAACAATCTGAAACCTAAAGACACTTAGCTATCTTATAAAACAAAGAAAGACAGGAAATCGTCACAATTGAGAGGCTGGAACAAGGGAACGGTTGTCATTTGTGCATGAAAAAACATTCCAAGACAGAATAAAAGGATTAATCAATTACATAATAAAACAATTCTGTCAATTAATTGATTAATTGTTTTCAGATGTAAAGCAGCCACATGTCCATTAATGAAGAAAATCATTTGAAATTCATTTGAAAAACAAGCAGAGAATATTGCATGCTGAGGTGCTGTTGATAAAGGCTAAATGTGACTAATTGCAATTGAAAAGTATCAGAAAAAAATCACATTGATTAAGTAGCTTGAACGTCAAACTAGAGAGACAGAAAATACCGGAAGACGAAAACATGAGATCTGTGTGGCGCGATGGGACTGTGACGTTCTTTGAAGTAATGCACGACACAAACGTGAACGCAACATTTCCAGTTTTTTGCACCGTTTCTGATTTGATTGTCACTCTTATAATGATGTCATCTTGTTTTGCCTTCTGCTGTGGTTTAAGAGAAAAAGCCTCATTAACCTCCTAATATTTGCAAAGCAGTAGTGGATGGACATGCACATTCATTTTTATAGATTCTCTTGTTTGGAAACTTAACTTCTCTATCTGGACTTGAAGTGCTGCAGTTTACCTGGAAAGCCATACTGGACTTCATGGGCTTGTTGATGGAGGGATTATCCAACACGAAGTCCCCAGGAATCTTCCCCATCTGGATGACGGAGCAGACATTTGGTGTTAAAGACACATAAGTAGCAGGATAGCATATAGAGCCATCCATCTCATCCTGTTTCCGAGGATAAAGCCAAGAATTACAAAAGACAATGTCAGGATTTTTTTTTTAAAACTTTTTGTACAAGAGAAAGATGTGTAAAATAATAGTGAGAATCACATATATGATGGCTTTTAGTCCCTCGCAAGGGGCAAACTCCAGAAATGGCATTTCCTATAATGCAACCAATAGAATATTTTTATTAAACTTTCCAGTCTGTTAAACACCAACATCTTTCAAACTATGACGAGTAAACTGAAGTGGCCCTTTAATCTGCATCTAATATACTTTGATGTATTTATAGATGTTGCGGTACATTATGTGTTCTTGTTAAGACTCCTTTAGGCCTTCCGTCTGTTGCACTTCACACCAGCAGCACTTGCAGCAGGGGTTGTGACTCCCCTCCCTTATGGATGTCATGGGTGGAAAAGAGAGAGAAAACACCAGAAGAAATCTCATTCAACCCTGTTGTCTCAAGGAAAAAGACAAGGGCAAGCAGCTGAATTTGAAATCAATCAGAAAACTGTCTCTGTCCATGGGAGCGACGTTTCAAACTCTGGTTTACGATTTGATCTTGGCTCAAGTTTTTAGTGACTGTTGACGTCTCAGAGTTGTGAGGAATCCTGAGCCGGCAGCTTTCAGCGGGGGCTTCACTGATACAGTATTTACAAGGCATGTGGAAGTGGGAGCGCTGCAACAGACGGCACCGTACACGGCGCTTTCAATTATTTCTCACAGCATTCATGAAAATAGAAGCACAGCGGGGAGTACGGTATGAACAGCAAAACTATAAAAAAAACATGGAGTGAAAAGAGAACTCCCAAGCTACAATAAATGGCATCGTATGCTACGGTTGAGAATAGTGTATGTCTCCAAAATAGAAGAAATAGAAATAGAAATAGTGCGGTGGAGTGTGGGCACGGGAAGCAATGATGGAGCAAAAACCAGAGTGTTAATCATTGGAGGGTTGAAGTTTTGATTTGATGGCATCTTAAAATAGGGTGACCAGATTTGAGTTTGTGAAAAAGAGGACACTTCGCTCCGGGAGAGGGGGTAGTAGCAGTAGTGTGTATGCCGTGATCTTACATTTACGTTGAGATCGGTCGACCAATGACAGTTCTCTCTACAGTCAGAGCTTGCGCAAGAAGGTGGAACGTGAGGGAGATACCATTTCCAAAACTTGTAAGGGGATAATAACTATTTTCCCGCACGTAGCAAAATCCCGGACGTTTTTTGAATCCCTGCCGGACGCTTTTTTTAGGTCTCGAAAAGAGGACATGACCGGGAAAAAGGGACGTCTGGTCACCCTACTTAAAAGTGTTGTTATGAGACTGAAGTTGATCTGAAGTGTAAGAACCACTTGTCCTACGAGTCATGTACAGATAGTCTTCCTTTCTTCACAGGGGGGAAACACTTGTTTGACTTGAGTTATAATGTCCTAATAATTACTGAATTATAATGTCCTATCTGAATGAGTTTGGGGTCTTAATATAATTCTACATGCCAGCAGCTCCGTGAGGCGGCTCTAAAGGGTACCGTCAGCAAGCTAACAGGCTCACATGACAATGCTGATGTTTAGTAGGTATGGTGTTTAACATGTTCACCATATCATTTTTAATAATAGCACTAAATACAAAGTACAGTTCCTCCTGAGTAGCTCAGAAAAACCAACAAAATGTTGGGTAAATTTGCACAAATGTTGAAAACACATTGACTAGACTAATTTAAGTAATAGTAACTGATGCAGAACACCAACTAGAAATGGTCTTTAAAGATGTAATGGCCTGAATGCATCTTCAATCTGTTGAGGATAAGTGAAATGTTGGTGGTGAGACCAGGGGATCACCAAAACCAGTAAGATTCATCCTCTGGGGACCATCAAAAGTTCGTGGCAGTCCACGAGATATTTCAGACTAAAGTGGTGGACGTTGCCATTCCTAGAACTGCTAGCTCTATAACTATATTATACACTATATTCTGTTATTTTTTACCAGTACATCATGTCTTGCCAGTGTACTTAGAGACTCACCAACTTATTTTGATTTATTGTATTTTTGTTCTTTTTTTAGATTGCACTGGCATGTGTCTTTCCATGAAGATTTGCACAATTCAGTAGACGGAGTTTACGCTCTCGTTCATCCTCCACTGTCACATCCCCCTGACCTTCCATTTAATGGTCTAAGACAGTCCAAAAGGCTTCGTTAACATCAATTCTCTCCCAAATAAAAAAAACTAGAGCACTAAAACAAAAACGTGTGATGTCATCAAGTACAAAATGTATGGAGCAGCTCTCGACATATTACTTGAAGACATGACACACGACTTGGTGTCTTAGTTTGTAGCTCATCTTCACGAATATTAATTAAATGTTCCGAGGCCATGGAAATAACAAATGGAAATTCTTTGAAATCATGGACCAATTTGCTTAAACAATGTTTTTTGGTGTCTAACTTTATGTCAAACCATTCTTTCTTCATTTCTTTCCTTCTTGTCCACTATGACACCGCGTTCATAGCCCCAGATATAGTTGCCCATATTTTCTGACCCCCAACACCACGACTGACACGACTTAATTAGGGCTCCAAGCTTTCTTCCAGAGTTTTTCGTTCTTCTCTCGTATGACATTGTTGTGAATTAAACTTCCTCAAAATGGGAGTGGAACTGATCGTCTTACATAGCGTTGATTATAACGATCAAACCCCATAAACGTGCACCACCTTGTGGCATTCATTAAGTTGAGACGGGCGATTTATGTCAAGTCTGTGCATTACATTTCATTTAGCTGACGCTTTTATCCAAAGCGACTTACATGTTTGCTCTATACACCGTAGACACAGCAATGGGGAGCAATTCAGGGTTAAGTGTCTTGCTCAAGGACACATCGACATGGACTAGCAGAGCCGGGACTCAAACCACCGATCCTCTGATTGAAAGACAGGCATGCTAACCACTGAGCCCCAGTCGCCCCAGTGCAGTGCAGTTAAGAGAGTTTGGTGAATCTTATTTGGAACACGCGTACATAAGCCTGAAAGACATTTAGGATAAGAATACGTTAATGTTGTTGCACGAGGCCCAAATGAGTCGTAAAAGAATAACTCTAGTCCGTATTTTTATAGCTCGAGGTTATGATAACATAAAAAATGTGTTTGATTGTCTGATTTGCTCGTTTTTATTAATGTCACCGTGGTGTGCTCAGCAATTAACTTACTGTAGTAAGCACAGAGTGTTTTATAAGCCATAGAAATGATGACCGAAAGTGCAAAAAACTAAACAAAACAACACTCAAGTGGTAATAAACCAGAAATATCCTGCAGATTGGTAGATTTGGCATACATTCAAGCCCTGGAATGCACACACGCCTACACCGTATCCTTTCTGTCCTCTAAGTCATCAACGGAAACAGATGACAACCAGCTTCTCCCAGAGCTGATCTCTGTCTCCTCCTTTAGATGAGAGGCTGTTAGTGAGGGAGAGAGAGGCTCACAGACAGATATGTTTGTTTCCCAGCCCTTCCACCGTCTCTGTGGGACGACCCTCCCCACCCACCCCACCCTCCCCACCCCCCTACCCACCAACAACCCCCCCGCCCCTCCTCCCAACCTAGTGGATCAAACAAAGGACATCATTTGTAGGCCAAGTCTTTTTCTGAGCATCTCTCTCCTTGGCTCTGCATACCAATCCAATACAGCCCAAGGAAAAAAAGCCACGCCGTGGTACGTGTGTGTGTATATATATATATATATATGTGTGTGTGTGTGTGTGTGTGTGTGTCTGGGCCGGGGGTTGGAAGGTCTGTTTGCCTCTCCGCCGAGCATCGATTTATCCTTTTCTCCAATTTATTTCTCCTCCTTGCCTCGACGATCCATTCAGATCTGCCTCTAGGGGAGGAACTTGGGGTAAAGACGTTGTCAGGCCTCGTTGTTGCCTCCTAAGACCGACTCAAAACTCATCTACAGGCCCGGGGACCATGTACCCCTGCAAGGACATGTCAGGCATTAACCTGCACACAAACAGAGCTACCTGTTGTCCAGCGGCACACTTTTGTCAGAGCTGTAATTGGCTTCATAATGCAGCCTAAAGGGCACAGATAGAAGGATTCAATGACTGTGAGAGGATAATAGTCTAAAAGGGAATTATAGTTTTTTTCAGTTCAGACTTCGTGCTGAAAGATGATTTAGTAGACCAACATTTTTTCTCTTATTTCAAAGGAGAGGTATACCTTGCTCTTGTTTCTGCAGCAGCAACTGTTGGTGAAGCCAGAATGATATGTAATTGTTCCTCATAATCAGGCCAAGTGTGCGAGCAGATATGATCAGAATAACAATATCTCGAGTCCCCATTCAACTGTCTGCGTCTGCATGCTTCTGACATTTTCAGATGTTATTACTCAGACTCAAGGATGTGTATCCTGAAGCCTCGGCGGTGACGACAGCGTAGAACAGAAATGCTGCGTGTGCACAAATCCCGCCGTCGTACCCCTACACACACACACACACACACACACACAAACGCACAGACAGACAGACACACACACACGTATGGCAAGAATCTGCGAGCCATTCTTCAGTGTCACAGTGAGCGACGCCTGGCACATCCTTACACCTGAAGTTGATCAATGCAGATATGTCCAGGGGGAAATTGAAATCCATAGGAAATTAGGCGGCACCAGTGATTTATTGGAATAGTAAATCACAGTGTGTGTGTGTGTGTGTGTGTGTGATGTGTGAAACATGTGTGTTCCCGCTCTGTGTACAAGTACTGTACCTTGTGTCTGGCTGGGACACTGATATCAACGGCCCGCACCTTCCTGTCTCTCTCCATTTGGTAGACCCATTGAATCAGGTCCAGAGGTGGGTCACGGCCCCTCTGGTGCACCCCCCTGTGAGGGACCGGGTGACGCAATCCCATGGACACAATGCTCTGCAGGGGTCCCTCTGAAGCAAAAAAGAAAGAAATGAGAAAGCATTGATAAAGCGTTGCATGGCACTGTCTGCCTCAGTAGCTCTGTTTTTGTACATTTTGCACAAATGTTCAAAATATTGCCAAAGATGCATTTAAATGAGCTCTCTAAATTAATTTACTGGACTGGAGTAATATAAAGTAACAGACATTTGAAGATTTAAATTCCCTAAATCTGTTTGCTGAGTGTTTACTATTCTATACAGCACTTAAAGTTACAAACCTTAAGATTTTCATGAAATCAAATCCTGTATTTACATTCTGTAATTTACCCATGATACACTTTGTTCTTAGTCCACCATTGCTGTGTGCGATTCAAATGACCTACTGTCATATGAGGGATTTACAAAAAACGATGCAGCATGTAGTCCAGTGTTACTATTTGTAGTTTTATCCTATTGATATCATCCTCACTGTTAACTCTCCTGTGTGTCAGAGCTCTATTGTTAAAGTAAGTTTTGTGATTTAACACTTTGCTACTTTGCTAATTAAACCAAACATTTCCCACTGCTGCTTCTTCACATTGAAAGCATGCAGCTGGGTGTGACACGGGCCTGCTCTTATTGTGAAGGAGTCACAATAAAATGTTTAAAGTAAAAATTGTTGGTTTGGTGACTGTGGACATTCAATCATGATGGGTCAACCTTCGGAAATATTGTTCTGAGCAAATATTTCAGAACATTTCACACAGAAATTAAGCCATTTAGAGGTAAATCGTGTCATGGTTATAATTGTTTCCAGTTAAATTCATTTCAGAATTCCTTTTGCAAAACATAATTAAATAAGAAACATTCAGCCTTTCGAATTTGTTACACTTTGTCAGATTTTTTTCTTCTTGAAACTGGAAATGCTGCTATTCCCTCTTTGTCTCTCACATAATGTCAAGTGTGATACTGAATGTGTGACTCCCACAACTAACTTTTTGCTTAACCTTTCAACATAAATCAAAGTTTGAATCCTAAACTAGCCTCATTAAGAACATAAGTAACAACATATCCCGACTTTAGAGGGTTTTTCCTCAGCTTTCTATGCCTGTGAAGTAATCTGATCCTTTAAAGAATGAAACTATAACACAGGCACACTTACAGTACAACGGGAAAATCTAAAATATATATCCGACATTGAGTAGTAGACAAGTCTCTTAGAGGAGATGGCATTCATGCGTGAATGTTCAAATAAATCCAGGCGGATTTTCTCAGGAATAAAACAGAGACAGTGTGTGGTGTGAACCCCAATTGAAGGATTACCGACCCACACACACTCCCACACCCCTTCACTTGCTGTTTTTTCTTTTTTTTCCAGGTACAATGCTTGTGTTCCAGCTTGTTTTTGTCCTGCTTTAATTGCTTTTTTCTTTTTTCTTTTTTGCAGAGAAGAAGAAAAGACAACAACAAGGCGGCGAGAGCTGCAGCTAATGGAAAGGCTGTAATTGTGAATGGGGGCATTCTGGAGACGTCGTCCGTGAATTGCGCCGCACAATGCGCAGCGGCGGGCTGCTCAGATCACCAACTAGTCACCAAACACACACAGATGCACACATACTGACGCACACCCGAAGCCCCTTAGATCACTGGTGCTCAGAGGAGGAACGTAATCACACCTCGGCCGGGAGCAAGGCACCGAGCAGGGGAGGGGAGAAGGTGTGAGGCGCTCGGGATGGGGGGATTTATCCAAGGAGAGAGGAAGAGGAGGAGGTGGAGGAGACGGGATGGTGGAATTGATGTTTCCTACCATTTGATTTGGACCATAGAGCCCAGGAGGCAGATCAGATAGAGCCACACACACACACACACACACACACACACACACACACACACACACACACACACACACACACACACACACACACACACACACACACACACTTTATTCTGATAAAGAGCACAGCTAAGTAAACACAAATGCAAACACATTGTGTTTATGTCTGTATTATTTGTACAGACATAAACACAAAAAGATTCACACATAGTCTCTTTCTCACACACGTACAGAACACAGACGTGCACGTACGCCTGCATACACGTACACACTTTAATAGAAAGGTAGACCCATGCACACAGACACATACGTTTGAAAACTAAACATAAAAACATTATGCATATGTAACTTGTCAGAGCTCAGAGAACCATCCGACAAACCCCACGCTTCCCTCCTCCCGCTGGAGCCCACACACACATCCTTCGACCAAACAAACACCATTAAGCCAAAACACACAGAAACACGGCTAAAAAGACACAACAAAGTGACGCTATATGTAAAAACCTCTCATCTCGGCGAGGCGAGACGAGGCACCTGTCAGCGCGGCGGCTCCTGCTACTACAGAGAAACATCAGGAAACAACAACTCAATTAAACACACCATCCCTGTTCAATTACTGCCACATAATCACTGCAATTTAGATATACTTGCTGCACAGCCACCAAACAAACACAAACACAAAAGGCACAAACAGGGTGCAGAGGCGGAGAAGCGACACACACACACACACACACACACACACACACACACACACACGGTCCGGAGATGTAGCTGGAGCTTCATCCTGCACATCCCGAGCTTAAGCTCCCCGTATGGTACCTGCTGGCTAACTGTCATGAAAGAGAGAGGACAATATAAACGGACTGCTGATTTACTGTGGATCTAAAAACAATTACATGTGCAACCATGTCCACCGGAGTATAAATGGCATCGTTTAGTATAACACAGTTTCTGTCTTCTAAGTGCAGTTGGCTTTACTTCAGGGGAGGAAAAAGTAGATTTACATAAGTGTTATGAATGTCTTAAACTGTCGGAACATTGAAAATGACATCTGCAAGTAGGTCAACTGTGGCATAAATTAAAGGACTGCACCAGTGTTTCAGCGACTTCTTGATACGTCATGAGATCCTAGACATCAAAATCATCAAGCAGTTGCAGTTATGTAAGGGGCCTGTATTAAATCCTACCTTCACAAAGGTTGTATCTGTTTTTTTAGGCTGTAACTGTTTTAGATTCAACTGATCCTTTTTGGAGGCGCTACTTTGTGGTGCTGTTAAACTGCATTGCATGATACTGAGAGGCGTTTCTAATATTTTGTCCACCCTCATTAACATACAAAACAGTTTCAACAAAAACCATTGTGAACTTAGAACAGTATATTTTACTGTTGCAGACGGCCTTAACTGGCAACTTGACTGACACACACAGAACTCTGACTTCAACTCATCCAACATGGACGGGATGAATTAGGAACCCATAACACCTGCCAGCTATCACATCCCGGCCGACCTCACTAATGCTCTTGTGGCAAATCCCTGCAGACGGATCATACAATCTGGTGGAAATGTTCAGTTGACATATCCACGCATACTTGGTTCAGGTGTCCACATGCGGCTACATCTGGAGAATGGTCTCTCTAACCCATGAAATATGATGTACAAATATCACGATGTCTCATCCTTTCATAATAGAACAATAGAAAAACATAGATAGAAAATAATGTAACGCATATTAACTATAGTGCCAAGAAATAGGTCAATACCACTCTCACACTGTATAGTAAATATGAAGCTGGAGCTAGAAGACGGTTAGCTTAGTTTAGCATAACAGCTTGCCTAGTTGTAAAAAGTCAGCCTTCCAGCACCTTACGTTTTTGCTAAGCTAAGCTAATCACCAACCATATCATATATATATATATATATATATATATATATATATATATATATATATATGTATACATCTCTCTCTCTCTCTCTCTCTCTCTCTATATATATATATATATATATATATATATATATATATATATATATATATATACACACACACACATATATAGTATATATATATATATATATATATATATATATATATATATATATATATATATACTGTATATACTGTATATATACACAAATACATATGTATGTATGTATGTATGTATATATACTGTATATGTAAAATAACATGAAGATATCCAAGTAGCATTCAAATAATATATTCTGCACACAGCATAACAAGAGCTTGTCTAAAATGTATAATCATAAAGTCATGACAATGTGAAATGAAGAGCCGGCAAACTACTACAAAATGATGTCATTGGGGAAAAGAATGAGGAATGGCAAGACTGTAAGAACCTGTGAATGAGTGGTGTGTGTGTGTGTGTGCGTGTGTGTGTGTGTGTGTGTGTGTGCGTGTGTGTGTGTGTGTGTGTGTGTGTGTGTGTGTGTGTTCGTGGACAGCAGATTGACTAACAGCTTGAACTTGGGTTGGATCCAGAAGCACGGGGAGGGAAACATGGATGGATGGAGAGAGAGGGAGAGGAGGAGGGAGAGCCATCGATTTCTCAACAGAGAGATCAGCATCTTGACAGAAAGAGACGAGAGAGTAACAGAGCAAGACACACACACGCACACACACACACACACACACACACACACACACACACACACACACACACACACACACACACACACACACATAGAGAGAGGTTCCCACTGTGGCCCTCCGCGACCTTTCTATCTCTTAACCAAGCTGAAATACTTTGGTGCCCTAAAAAGGTTATTCCTTCCTTCCATGTAGTCTAGTTAAAAAAAAAGTTGGGCTAAAATGTAAGTTCTAATAATAAAACTAAAATAGATCCATCTGTAAAATGTCCAAACTTGAACAGTAAATTTGCTAAGGTCCTTGACTTCTCCTGACTATCTTTCAAAAGTCCATGATATTCCAGGACCTCCTTGACCGGTGGGAACTCCCCGCTGACAGAGATCAACAGGAAAGTGTGGTTCAATGTTTCTCTCCCAGCATGCCTCGGTGATTCCAACAACCCTAAAACCCCCGACAGGGACACGGAGGACGGTGCCGTGGCTTCGTGCCGGTGTGGCTAACGAGGTGTGTGTGTGTGTGTGTGTGTGTGTGTGGAGGTCGTGGGCAACGGGGGGTGGGATCGGGGAGGGGCAGTCAGGGGTCACGCTGTAATTACACATCACAGTCCCTGTGGTCAGTGGCCTACTCACTTCCTCTGACTACAGTGCCTCAGCCAAAGAGGCAGAGGTGGTGGGTGGAAGGCAGGTGGAGGAGTGGAGGGTTAGGAGAGCTTTGCGCTGCACTTGTGGGTAACATTTGACATTTTATACAGTTAAATTACTTGTTTATTTTACGCATTTAATCAGCTGATACATTGATTCATTTGACTGTCAGCGGGTGTTGTTTCTCTCAAAAGTACACTCAGTGCATGTCTCAAACCGCTACAGTATCCCTGCCTCCGTTCTCACCTCGGTTTGCATGTGTTCAAAGTCGAGCGAGCGGTTGACGCTCTCACATACCGTGCTCGGTCCTGTGTGGGTGGTAGGTGCCGTAGAGGATGAGTGTAGCACTGAGCACAGCTCCGGGTGCCTCTTCGTCACCCGGCCTCGCACAGCTCATCACTGTGCCTTTGTGGTCAGTCACCTGGAAACGAACACATGAGCATTATCATTAATATCATTAATGGAGTCATTTATGATGTTCAGTAAAGTATCCCGGACAGAAATATGGTTCTACTTCAGGTCAAAGCCAAAGTTATCGTGTAACTACAACAATCAAGCCTTTTTAAATGATACATCATTACACTGCCAGAATAGTCTAAGAAGCTAAATGTTCAGGTTTGATATATTCAATACCATTTCTCATATAATATTAACATAAATCCCAAACAACCAGACTTGTCATATGCTCAGTAGTACTTCACAGAGTTTCTGGCTCAGTAACTTGGCATCTGTGGGGAATTATAGAATATCTTGTAGTAAAATCCTCATTTGGAAAGGCTTCATTCTCTTTTGGTGGATCAACATGAACTCCTTACTTTATTTATTCTGCGTCTTCTTATATCTTATATTTCTGCGTCATCTAAAGACAGGCGTTGCAAACTACCTTCAGTTATAAATACTGTGGTATGAGGCAAGTGATGCTGCCTCGTCTGTCTTCCACTGTGACACGTTAAATGGGATAAAACGACCACTTGTCGTGCCCAATGCTCTTTTTTATTCCTGCCACCGATGGCTGATATCATGAAGTTTGATTTGATTCTGGTTATTGCAGAGGTGTGGACTCGAGTCACTTCTCTTAGCGCTTGAGTTAGGTTTGAGTCATGAATCTGATTCATTCTGATTTCATTGAAATCAGCATTCCAGGGCCCTGTTTTTCGTACCTGGCTTACTGAGTTAGCGGGCTAATTGTCAGGAAAAGATGACGTAGGTCAGGCTTATTCAGTTTCTCGAAGCAAGCTTAGATAAATCACCATAGCAACACAGCCAAAAATGTAAACCTGCTCCAGGGCAGGCTTACTGAAATTCACTGGATAAGCTGGCCACTCCCACCGGACAAAAAAGGCAGCTCACTTCCTCATTGATGAAGGAGCGATATTAGTTTTATTAGTTTTATTGGGAGAGAGTTCTTTCAGATCGCCAAGATCCGTTCTCACATCAGGATGACTTCCTGTACGCGGCGCTATAGATTCTGCCGACAAGGAATCATTTATTTACGAGAGCTTCTCGAGCCGCGGACACTGATCACCACAGACGCAGCCGATCACCCGTCTCACAGACAGAGACTCTCACCCGCTGCATGCCGCTGTTCTTAAGTTTATTTAGCGCTTAAGAAACTTATGGATGTGTTGAAAGCACTCAGAATGATATGACAGTGTTATTAGTACACCATACATATCATTATTGTAGAACGTGATTAAGGTGGACTCATGATAAGAATACAGAGAATCACACACTGCTTCAATTGATTGAATTTCTGATTATGAATAATACATACATACTGATCCGCCCATACACATATTCAAACTCCTAGTTATATGGTACTCTACACATACATGTATATACACATATACAGTACATGATACATACACGCATACAGTACATATATCCTCATAAGTATATAGTAATGTGTATACTACTGGCAGCAGATACATTTAAATAAATATAATCTGATTGATTTGGGTGATGAAGGACTTAAACCGATACATTTTCCCAAAACTGACACATTTAACTTGTCTGATATATTTGCGACGCTTGTGTCTCGCAGCGGAGGCGATGTTAAGCTGCATTCACACCAACAACGTTGCAAACGCGTTGTGAATATTCGCAACGCGTTTGCTGTGAATGATTAAGGTAATAAATTCCTCATATGCCTTCACCATCATCTCCTGCTTCTCAGTGGAGAAATAAAAAGAGTTTCCTCTGAGTTAATTTGCCATTGTACTGTTAGAACATCGTGGTGTCAGTGCTCGATTATTATCCCTTCTGAAGAGGAGCGGGCACGCGCATTTATCCAGATGACTGACGTCTGGTTAGAATTAACGAGACCGTTTCAGCACGGATCAGCCGTGAAGAAACCCAGATAGCCTGATGTCAATCATCTCGCTAATTTAAGATGGAGATTAGGACATTTGCTTGACTTTGTTTAGCCAGGTACGAGAAACAGGGCCCAGGTGTGTTTGGCAGGGCAGACCATCAGATGGAGTGTCGCAATTAGAATATATGTATGAATCGCCCAGTGACCTTAATTCATTCTATATTACCCTTTTCAGCTGATCCCTTAAACAGTTCTGAATCACCTCCAGTATTTGGAGTATTTGGTATTTACTTGGGAAAAATATGGTACAAAAGTAAAAAAGCAACCTCTAGTGCTCATCTTATTTTTATGATAAAAAAAATGAAATATGAACCTCACTTTGGCTTATGCATACAACCAACTACGTCACGTGAAACCCTAAAAGAAACGCTCTTTTAGTCCGGAGCAGGTCAAAGACAGACTTCATTTCATATAAACACCCTAGATCTGCTAGATCAGCTGTCCAGCATGTGTGTGTGTGTGTGTGTGTGTGTGTGTGTGTGTGTGTGTGTGTGTGTGTGTGAGTGTGTGTGTGTGTGTGTGTGTGTGTGTGTGTGTGTGTGTGTGTGTGTGTGTGTGTGTGTGTTTGTGTGTGAGTGTGTGTTCTATAGATGTGTGTGAGTGCACCCAGCAGACCAGAGGCCGGGCATGGAGGCCCCCAACCGAGCGCTGCATTGATTTGTTGTTAGTAAACAAACAGCTGGATGCTACAGGTGGATCAATATGCCTCGCATGCCTGCCAGCCTCCCAGCATGCCTTTCTACTGGTAGACATGGCTCTCCGTTGAGCTGTGACCCCGCTGTCGCTTGGAAACCTCATGAGTCAAATATTTTGAGTTGCCTGATTGTTTTTAATTGAGCAGGAGTTCCTTTTTAACACAAGTTTACTCTCCTGACCATGAAATCCATGAATACTGTTTTAGGATACCATAACTCTACAAACTGCTAATTCTACGTAGAGGTAAAATATCCCGTTGACATGTTTGGTGATGATGTCAGCCTACAGTCCACTTTATGGTAATCTACTGTCATGATTAAATCATGATTTAACTACAGTGTGAGAGCTCCAAGCAGAGACAACACCAGGGCATAAGGGAAGGAGACATTAAACTGACTTTTAGACAAAAGAGAGACAAAGAAAATGAAAGGATTAGCAGAAGCAGAGTAACAGAGGGTAGAAGGGAAGGATTTCAAAGCAAGGGAGAGAAACTACAGAGAGAGAGGCAGGGATTAGTGACAGGGGAGAGATGGCAGGATATCGAAACGGGTGAGCGCCACGGAGACGAAAGTGAGAACCAGCGATAGAGGACGAGCCTGAGAGGAGAAAGGAATTCAGCGAGAGATGGTAACAGAGGCAGGCAAACAGAGAAGGAAAAGGATGGACGAAGACGTCTGTAGCCAATGAGAGGAAGGCAGAGAACACCATTGACAACGACAGTTATAAAGTCATAAAACATTTTTAAAGAAGGGAACCTTGACGACAACAGTTTGGAGAGGAACCTTTGTGATGGAATTTTGATGTTGGAGACAATGACAATAAAGCTCTCTTGAATCTAAAAAAAACGTGTCAACAAATATTTCTTAGGAGGCTCTGCATTGATGGCTGCCTTGTGCCACCATAGTCTACTGCTGGACACAGAGCAGCTTAAGTGGGAACACAGTCAGCAACCTTCCAATCAGACGCAATATTTAGCATTGCTCTGTTTTCCACAAATTTCAACACATTTTGCATATCTAGTAATAAGTAACACAATATATGCCATGGGCATACCACAGCTTCAGCAGAACTGTTAGTGGATTAGAGAAATGAATGACGGCATGTGACTGGACGGCTGCTAGTGCAAGTCTCTGGCCTGGTTGTGAATATGTAGTCAGGAAAAAGTGAACAGTCATCTTGGCTAATTTGGCGGTAATATACAGGATCTTAAATTAGTCTTTGCAGCTAAGCGCTTACTGTTTTGTCGGTGACATCTGTTCAGAGGTACTTGTAATAGTAAGAGAGGCACAGGTGTCTAATAACTATTAACATGGCAGTGAGCAAGCGTGCCACTATTTACACCTTATTTCTTATTACATACATGTCAAACTGTACTCGGAGAAAATGGCTTATGGTTCAATCTCAACACGAACTTTCACCTACCTTTATATTATGCCAAAATTGTATAGTAGGCTATGTCACATTTTTCTTGGGAAAGACTGACTTAGGTTTGGGGTGCAACAGAATTCTAATATGAAACTAGTATTTAAAAGGGATTCAAATTTCGAATAAAATCTGACTGTCTTACTTTGCACATAGCCCATTGCTAATATTTCTAAAAGAGGAGTATTTAAAATATCTGATTACAAGAGTTATTAGTCTAAATGGGTCCTTTTAAAAAAAATTAGCTGATGTGTAAACATGAGAATTTGACAATAACAATATCTGATACCTGCACTTCAGCCGTCAACTGTTATATAAATATGGTGATATTGGATATCTTTACATACATGATACTTATTGAAACAACACTGACAAACGTGTGAAATCAAATGAAATCGTTTCATTAGAACACAACTCTTCACCTACCAGATTCAGATAAATAATTGCAATCCTTTATGACCTGGCTATGAGACAAAATTAAATAGATTAAATAGATAAATATTATTGCTTTCACTCCCCGCACCTCAGACTGGGGAAAAAACAGATGTAAAATGTAAAACAGGAAGTAACTAGAAAAGCACACAGTGCTCAGTTTACTTCGACGGAATGAACGGAAGCTTCAGAATAAAACCCTGAAAGGGAACCTGTGTGTGTTGGCTGGGTTGGAGCGGGCGGCTGGGAGGGGGGAGGAGTCTTGCTGTGTCTACATATGTAAAGCAGCAGGGAAGCAGCAGTGTGTCAGACTGAGGCTCTGGCCCAACCTGGGCTCCTCGCTGATCCCTCCAACGCATCAATCATCCAAAACAGGGCCATCATGGCCCCATCGCATGCTGGGAGACACGCACGCACACACACACACACACACACACACACACACACACACACACACACACACACACACACACACGGCTCGACACGCACACACTGCAGCGTGCTTAAACACAAAACGACTGAACAAACAACACGGCGTTGCACTTACACAAAGGTTTATTAATTGTATACACACGCGCACACACACACACACACACACACACACACTGCACGAATATGTATTGAAGTGCAAACACATGCATACACACTCAGCATATACAGTATCACAGTGCACACACATACACATACATACACACACACACACACACACACACACACACACACACACACACACACACACACACACACACACACACACACACACACACACACACAGATGCAATTACACAAATGAACATTCGGCAACACTCACAGAGACGAACACATTATGCAAGAAACACACGGAAAAAAATGTGCATAGTAAAAAGTGCACGTAGTGAATGACATACAAACACCTACAGTGCAAACTATGCACACCCACACATGAGCGTGCACGCACACAGTCACACTCCCTCTGCCTCCCAGTCTCACACAAAGCATGCAGACAAACAGAAATAGGTATCCTGTGCCTACAGGGTGCCCTCGCCCCCGACCATCTGTGACGGGTGCCAACGCACAGTGGGTGATATTTACATGGAGACCCCCCACCCCCCTTCATACACACACACACATAAAAAAAAAAAGAAAGAAAGAAATACCCACAAAGGGCCGCGCCGATCGCTTGATCTCCCAAAACTCATTAAACATGCAGATATATGCAAATATATGCACCTCTAGAAATCCACCTTGGGCCAGAGTGAGGGAGTGTGTGTGTGTGTGTGTGTGTGTGTGTGTGTGTGTGTGTGTGTGTGTGTGTGTGTGTGTGTGTGTGTGTGTGTGTGCATGCGTGTGTTTGTGGCTGAAGATACACGCTAGTGAGAATGAGCATGTGAGTTCCACTGTGGCAACTCCGTACTGAGGCTTTGAAAGTGTGCGGTTGTGTTACTTTTACAAATAATGAAACTGCATTTAGAAATCCTGACTAACATTACGCTTTTACATTTCAGGTGTAAAAGCCATTTTCCTTGTTTCTGGTCGTCGCAATTTTAGCCTGGATAACAAATAGTGGACAAATCTGTGTCACAAAGTTCCACTCCCACACAGCACTCTTTACAGATGTAAAAGTAACCACATTAGT
Organism: Myoxocephalus aenaeus; assembly: GCA_038501785.1. Lineage (NCBI taxonomy): Eukaryota > Metazoa > Chordata > Actinopteri > Perciformes > Cottidae > Myoxocephalus > Myoxocephalus aenaeus. The sequence continues at coordinate 437,755 of JBAMJR010000359.1, read as the reverse complement.
TTTGCAATTAGTAAGTTATAAGTTAGTATGCTCTCTCCACTGACACTAACACCCACTGTCCCTGTGCTGAAGTGTAGACCATAACAACATGTTAATGGAATAAATGATCAAAAATGTGTTACCATGACGTAAAACAAATACAACGTTCTCATTTCCCGATTTATTTCATTATAAAGGGTGCAGAGGTACAAACGGTATCTTGTAGTCTGTTGAGTGTATTTGCATTGATTCACTTTGTAGTTGGAGATGTTTTTTTTCTAAGGAATCAGCTGATATGTGGTATTTTGAAAACGTAATGATACTTACAGTATCGTTCAGCAATTCAACTGTAAAGAGTTAACATTTTGCATTGACATTCAATATCTTTAAAGATAACTAAGGAAATTACTAAAACACGTTGTTCATCACACTAAATGAACAATAAACAATAACTATAAAATATATGCAGGTGTAATTGTTTGTAATCAGATCCAAATACCGTATTATAATAATTTCAAGTTCCTCCAGAAAACCAGGATGCTTTCTACGGTGAATATGTAACAAAAGAAACTGCATCAGATCCATAAAGGTGAAAGGCTTTGATTGATTAATATCAATGTTTCCTACTGGCTGCATGCACTAATCAAACCCCATAGTTCCTTCATTACCTGCTGGTTATTCCACCATCAGTTTGTCACTGCGTGTTTAGTTTGTGCAACTCCAGACGAAGCACCGGGGATGATGATGATAAACATATGATCTGTCAGTCACGGCCTGGAAGAGTGGCTGTGTGTGTGTGTGTGTGTGTGTGTGTGTGTGTGTGTGTAGCCACAGTGCTGCAGGCTAAATAGTGCCATTATATTCCTACAGCAACACTAGTCACAGTCAGCTTGAGTCTCAAAGTCCTCTGGGAATCAGAGATATCTCTGTTCAAAGACCGCTGCCACACTGCTATACACACACACACACACACACACACACACACACACACACACACACACACACACACACACACACACACACACACACACACACACACATAAACACAAACACTCCCTGTGGGCATGGCAGCATGGAGCCAGGTGGGCTGGAAGGGAAAGCAATGTATTTGTGTTTTTATATCTGTGTTTTTTTCTGTGTTTGTATCTGAGTACATTACGCAAAGCACAATAATGCAGAAATTCTGCCCGTCATAGTCATTGTCAATTAAGAGTCGGCTTAAAATAGACATTTTTCTCTCACCTCAAATGGTATCTAATAATGCTTTTATTATAATAAGTTTTCCTTTTATGTTTTCAGATTTTTCTTTCCACTGGCCGTCACTATGAACAATTAATCAGACACCTCCATCTGCACTCTGACTACTCTGTTGTCTTTAATGTCTTTTTTAAATATTTATCTTGTTTATTGTATATAATATGTATATATGTATGACAAAAGCAATATGTAACCAGTCAAATTCCATGTATGTGTACACACACATGGCCAATAAAGCTGATTCTGATTCCGATTTTGAGATGTCTGCCTCCACACCAATAGAATGGTGAAATTATCTAATTCGTTTTTTGGTGCTCACAGCAGTGACATATTAAAATAATAAAAAATAAAAAACTTGAGCAACATTTTTTCCAAAAACGTTAGATCGGAAAAAGTAATGCACTGATTCTTGAAGGTCGTCTTTCATTTCTGTAAGCACCACAAACACAATTATATTCACATGCATGTATTTCAATCTGAAAAAACCTGGGCAAATTAATAAGAAACTATCTGCATGGAGTTTGTGGGTGAAACCAGCCTTTAAACTAGCCCAGAACTATATGGTATACTAATGGATACCATAAACTATTTGACTGTTTCCAGAAGAATGTTACCTCTTAGCACTGCATGAGGAGAGAAAAGCTTTAAAGGAAAGGATGAGAGGGAGACACATGTGTTTGTGTGTGTGAGAGGGAGGGAGGGGGAGAGAGAGAGAGAGAGAGAGCGAGAGAGAGAGAGAGAGAGAGAGGATGAAAGAAGATCAAGGACACACAGGGTCAAAATAACGTCTGGTATACCTTTTATCTGCTTGTGAATTAATCCTTAATGGCTATCATTGCTATTGATGATTACATATCATTGTTTTCAAATTCTAGTTAATCATCTCAGAGCGGTTTAAATCCATACTGTACATTGCTGGAAAAAGCATTCTTTATATTGTGCGCTACTGTCTCTGATAAACAGCACAGGCACGAGGTGAAGGCACCACAGATGGCGGTAGAGCGAGCACAGGGGAGAGAGCACATATGAGAAAAGAGAGAGAGAGTATATTTCCAGCCCCGCGGACTCGTCTCCTTCACAGCGCTGGAAGGTCAGCCGAGCCTCGAGCCACAACACTCGCTCCCCTTTCACTTCAGTCCCGCTTTTATTCCAGCAGCACCACAACGCTCTTTGACAATTGTCATCATGACGAATCAATATAGACTCTCCACAGAGCCTCCTCCTCTTCCTCCTCCTCCTCACCCCCTCCTCTGCTGCCCTTGAGTTTTTAAACACTGATCCGGCAGATAGTCCAGTTAAAGTCTCTTCCCAGGGCCTCCATTTTATAGTTTACCCTTCATTCTCCACCATTCCTCCTTCTGCCTTTTCTATTAGTCCTGTATGTCCTCTGTCTCTGTTGTCTCGTCCTCTGTTTCTCTCTCTATGTATCATTTCAAGAATTAATTGGCATGCCTCTGCAATTTCTCTTCTTGCAGCGGCACAGACAAGTGCCAAAAAAACATCAAGTGACAACACATGTTCAGAACCATGATAAGTCAAATTATTTTTCTAGTACAGGTGATTTAAATAGTCCTTCTTGTACATGCTTTTATTGCCACAATAAGAAGACTTTGGGTGAACCGTGCTATTGAATTAACACTATCTGTAACAACAGTTTAGAAACAGAGAGATTCACATTTACAAGTTGATGTTTCAGGTGTGTGTGTCCTCGTTCTCTCTCTGTTCCCTCTGGCGTTCGAGAGTTGTGACACTCACACGTCTTATTTTTAGCGCCCTGTAACTGTTTGTGTACATGTTTCTCCATCAATCCGTGGTGAAATTGACAAACAGCATAAAACCAATCAGTGTGTGCGGGCATGTGCTGATTAGCGGTGTGCTAAGGCATGTGGCACGTAAGATGCGAGCGTTAATTCGCGGTGCGAGCATCGCGACGACTCGTCTCGTCCCTCCGGTAATGAGCAGCGCCGTCATTATGAGGCTCGGCTTCACGGTGTTTCCCTCCCCGTCTCTGTGACATACTGGGCCTTGGTAATTGGTCACAGAGGGGACAGTAAATCTGTGCGAGGACGTGGGAGAGACACAGACACGGAGAGAAAGTGTGTGTGTGTGTTTGCAGGAAGAGGTAGGTGATAGAGGACAGGGGGTGGGTGTCTTTCATCTTCACAGCTTTTTCTCTGTAAACCTCCAACTGTTTACAAGGACTGATGCCTATTTGCACTCACACACGCACACACACACACACACACAAACACATACAAAGAGAGAGCCCCCCCCCTGCTGCTACCACCCACACGTATATACAGTAAATGACCTCAGCGCGCTACTGTCTGCGAGTATGGATTCTGATCAGACGTCGGCAGTATTGTGTCTGTCAAACCCGGCCAAGGTTACTTAACCTTCCAGTCTTAATTTCCCTTCCATTTTAGCTCCTTCTTCCATATCAAACATCAGCACATCTATGAGAGAAAAAAGGAAAAGTAGAGTGTGGGGAGGAAAATGAAGATTGCCATGCTTGGCTGAAACTCTGAGATGAAAGTAGAGGATGATTCACATTGCTACTGCAAAATGAACTGAACCGAGCTGAGCTGTGCTGTGCTGGGCTATTTTTAAACTTCTTTACATCGCAGCTACTGGAAGGGGACCATGTGAAGCGGAGCAATTCATTCCTATATCATGAGGGAAGGTATGCGAAATAGGGTTTCCAGTAAAGTATGTAAAAAAAAAGAATTGTATACAAGAAGATATTCGGATACATTTTATTTGAGTTAGTTAGTTATCACTATACCACAGATGCAGCTGACTTTAGTAAGTAACTAAACTATTAAAAACAATAATTAACTAAAAATACTAACTTTCACATGCTCACAATGACAATGCTAACATGGTAAAATGTTTGAATCATGTTCACCAATCTTAGTTTAGCTAACATTCGCTAGTCAACGCTGCTAGCATGGCTAAAGATGAACAAGTACAAATAAGAAGCAGCATATCTGACAGTACCTTGAGGGCCCAGAGGCCCCGTGGCTGCTCCCCCCAGCAGTGCACCGTCATCAGGGTCCAGTTTTTCAGGCCGGCAGAGGAGGCGTCGTTGGGCCGCGTATCCAACAGCAGTGATACGGTGCCAGCTGGAGACTCCAGGCTGATGGAGAGGTCACCGCGACACACGGTGTTGATGCTCACTCTCACCTGGTGAGAGACAGGTGGCGAGAAATAAAAAAAGAAAGGGAGATGTGAACAAGGAGAATGATGGAGGGACAGACACATAGAGAAAACATGAGCGAGGAAGTGGGTGGACAAAGACACATCTTTCAGGCTTTCTCATCAATACGACACCCTGTGGATGTTCACTGAGTGTGACGGAACTACCTGAAATAAAGACTGGTCTTTATTTTCTCGGTGAACACACTTTACTGATTGATTACTTGAGTTTTGACCTTCAAAAAAAGGTTTGTCATCTTTGCGTTCTTGCTGAGAGTTTAATGACAACAATTGATACCACTCTCATGTCTGTAGGCTATGTTAAATATTACAATAGAGCCAGTAACCGGTTAGCTTAGCTTAACATAAAGACTGGAAACGGGGAGAAACAACTAGCCTGGATCTGTTGTGTGTGGTTTGTTTATTCTGTATACAAAACGCATAACATTTTGCACAATTGTGCGTGCAGCAACTTTGAGTCTCCACTGTTTGTCTGGCAACCTTGCGGTGACGACAAGACTCCAAGAAGTTACTGCGCCCCGGCCAAGAAATAGTCCCCTTACATTCAGCCCCATAAAACTGCAATTTTGTTGATTTTACACTTTGGTTTTGAACTATTATATAAACAAATTTTGACATTAAGAGGTGCAGGTTTCCAGTCTTTGTGGTCAGCTAAGAGTGGTATCAATGTTTTCATCTCACACTCACAGGGGAATATGCATATTACCTAAATTGTTGAACAATTCCTTAAAAAGTAAGCGGCTCTTCGGTCCATCCAGTACTCGTTAAAGAGCACTGGATTCCTGTGATAATCGTTGATATTTGAGGTATTACATGTGACACATGGATGATTAGGCCAATCGGAGTAAATCTGTCAAGTTTGAATTCAAATCAATTCAGTATTTTCAGAGCTACTGTGCCAGCCAGCCAGATGGACACACCAATGATCGGTCCATAGCCACCCGAAAATGAAGACAATGACAAGTAGGGAGCAGAACGAGAAGACACAGTGACAAAGATGGCTAAGGGGAATATTAGTGAAATGATTTGAATAAGCACGTGCAACCCCCACCACCAGGATTCCCACCCAGTAAACACTCTCTCTGTCCCTGTTCATCACAAGCAGCACATCTGGTGTGACAATGGCACATCGCAGAGAGAGACGCCAAGCTGCAAAAAGACTGACAGCCCGCTCCTGTTTACAGCGTGTTACCACGGCAACGCGTCCATCAATCACACCTCGCAGCGATGGCCTGACCCACGCTTTCTGCCAGGGAGCAGAGCCGCAAAGATGAAGCCTTTTCAATTTACATGCTGACACACTCCCGCTCTCTCTCTCCCCCCCGTCTCCTCGCTATTTCACAAGTACACACAACAAACTCACAAACATGAACAACTCACACAAACTCAAATGTGCACGTACACACACACACACACACACACACACACACACACACACACACACACACACACACACACACACACACACACACACACACACACACGAATGCCTGCTGACACAGTTAAACACAAACACATTTGCATGTATGTGCCTGTGCTCAAGAAAACACAGTTTTGCCATTTTCTGCAAATGACACATGCAACACATCACAGTATGATCCTTTTTTTTTTTTTTTTTTTTAATCTCTTCTATTCTCAGACAGAACACATGACACAGAAACCCCAAAAAACAATTTCTATGAAATGTTTCGAGCTTCCCTGGTTGCAGGCTGAACTTAATACACTCTGTCTGTTATTTGTATAACATCAAGGTCAACAGGAACATGTAAAGGCTGTAAAGGACAATTTACAGCAGAATCACAAAAGAAGTATGCAAGAAAAACGGACCTTCTCATCTTTCTATATTTTAAAGGAACAGTTAATCTTTTTTGGAAATATTCTTATTCACTTTCTTGGCCAGAGTAACATGAAACTATCTATGCCACTCTCATCGGTCCTTATGAATCTACATAAGTGTTAGCTTAGCTTATAGCTAAAAGTCTGGAAACCTTAAACCCAACCATACTTTTATGTCTAAAACAAACAAGATGTTACTCAGTGCGGTTTAGAGGTGCTGGCTGGTGGGTTTTGGTACCTTTAAAAGAGAACCAGGCTAGCCGTTTCCCCCTGATTGCAGTCTTTACACTAAGCTAAGCTAACCAATAGTGTTATTAATCATCTCGTAAAAATAATAAGCTTACATCCCAAACATTTAAACTAGTTCTTAAGATCTACTTCAAGTCAAACTTTTTATTCTAGTTAACCATAAAAAGAATAAAATAGATTTCCGAACAATGTACTGCAGTTCATGCCTTCTGAGGGCGTTTTAAAACCGCTGCCTGACCTGAACGTGCTCCAGAGTGTTGATCTCATCAGTGCTCCCAAAGCAGGCGTCTGATTGAATGTTTACGCGGACCACGCCTCCTGGGGAAAGGATCCTAACGATGAGAAAATCAATACATAAGTCAGTCAATGGCCAGACCTTATTCTTGCATGTTTAATAGACACTCTTAGATATCCATCCACTCGTACAAATGCACAGACACAAACAAAGCATTGACAGTATGGGTGAAGATAAGATGAAAGATTGTTGATTCCTGTGGGGAAGCTGTTCCGTTGAAGCAGGTAAAGTAATAAAAATAGAACACCAGCAGCTATGGGTTTTGAATAAACATACAGTATGAAGTCGATGGTAGTAGTCGAACCTGGTAGGATGGAGCGCGCCTTCTTGCATGCACTTCCTCTGTGGAGTAACAGTGTTGAAGTGTGCGGCCTGCTGCACCATCAGCCCTGCATCCAACAACCCGAAACCATACCTGCAACAAGAAGGGAACATGGACTCTATTATATGCTGTATGTGTTTATGTGTACGATAAAGAGAAGCATCCTGATGTCCCTCACACACACACACACACACACACACACACACACACACACACACACACGTGAGCAGGAGGCTTTTCACGTGGGCGGCTGAATGTGGAGGGGAAGAGTAAGTGCTAATAGCTCCGACATGAGGAGGCAACAAGTCATTGACGAAGATGATATTGTCCTCTGACACAATGGCTTCCTGCTCCGCCCTGGCTGAGGCTGAGGGCTGCTGTTTGCACCGCCGGTAATTGCCTGGAGGATTGATTCTGAACAATGTGCCATCTCACGGACTGTAATCAAGCCTCATTATTCATTCTTTAGCACCCCAATCTGGGTGCCGGAGACACAATGGCCGACCCTTAAGCGGCGCCGCTGCCTGGTGACTGTATGACCACTGCCTATCTCGCTCTCTCTCCTCCACTTTAGCACTCCTGCTTCAACGTCTCTTTACGTCTCCATTGAATCATCCGCTCTCATCTTTCCTCTTTGCCCTGTCCTTTTCACAGAGCGGCCAGCTATTCAGTGTTCCTTTCCCCTCTCAAAGTCCTCCTTCACTCTCCTCCATCAGACCTGCCTTTCTTGCATCAGAACTCTCCTCTGCCAATTCAGCGATGCTGAAATTGCTGTCCCCCCATAAGTCTCACCTTAATTCTCCCTCAAATCTTTCATTTTCATGCACAGTCTCTCTTTCGGTTCCCTCTTGTTAAAACCACAGCCCTCAGACTGAGTAACAGGGCCGTAACAACCTTCGTTCTCCCCGAACCCCTCCTCGTGGAAATCCAGAGGGGGTGACAAAGAGCTAATTTCTGCCATTATTACCATACGGACCTTATGCCGTTAATCTGCAATAAGTGAAATTCATTATCCTGATGACGGGGTCTCTCGGAGCAGCAGAGGGAGAGACAGAGACAGGAGAGAGGAGAGAACTGATCAATAACTCAATCTGCTGCCCTGCATGGGGCTCCATCTCCTCTGTCTCAGACTGTCAGTGTGTCTGAGGAGGAGAGGCAGGAGCTGCAGCCCGCACCGGCCTCGTCCTAACAGCACGCCGAGCGATCAATGGACACAATCTAATCAGCCACTATCACCACCAATGACTTTTAGCATGTAGGGCCCAGCATAATAGCATTAGGCAGACGGGTGTGAGGGGTCGAGGTGCGCTGATGAAGTTCAAGGTCATTTGGGGGAGGTTTGTGAAAGCTGTGACGAGTTGGAGCAAAAGCACAGCTGACAAGTTCTTAATGCAGAAGACGAGAGAAGCGAGGAGTCGACTGACATGCATCCTATTATAGACCTAAACATATTATCATTTGGCTCTCCCAGTTCCAAATGTGCTTATACTCGATGATTGGAGATAAACGTGTTTTTATTAAGTAATCAATGTTTGCCAGAAGTCACCAAAAAGGAACCGATTACAAGGAACTGTGATCCTGAATGCTCCCTAATACGTATTAAAAAGACTCATTTCAGTGGAGTTGACCAAACTTAAAAACTAAAATATACTCTTTGGACTCACTTTAAAAAAGGTTCTTGGGGCATTTGTTCAGCTAGTTGACACCGTAGAGAGGAACAACATGTGGAGGGTTACATATGATGGAACATGTCTTAAACAGCTGGGTCATGAAGACGCAGCTCACTGAACACAGCCCCGCGTTAAACAATGCAAGGGCTGTGTTGTTGTTGTTGTTGTTGTTGTGGTGGGACGATTAAATAGGATCCATGAGACGGCTTATCAGATGCCAAAACACAAGTACAGCGGTTTATAATACTCACACAAGACTTTACATCTCTGGAAAGTTATCATACACAATGATTTTATCTCCCAAGATAAACAATATGCTGCGTTCATGTTGGAAAGTAAACTACTAGAAACATGCTCGCAAGTATGTATACAAGTATAATGAAAGTATATATGAAATATATGAAATAATTTCCCTCCCAAAAAGTTAGAAAGCTCCTATTCTAAATTCCTAAAACAGCTGGGCATTGCAGTTGTTAGCCATTATCACTCAAACAGGAGGACATTGTGTATTTGTTGGAAAACTATTTTCAGCGTGTGCTAGTGAGCGTTAACGGCACCGTGACCATGTATACTACAGTGTGTGTGTGTGTGTGTGTGTGTGTGTGTTCATGTCAACCATTGCAAGAGTGGCTCACTGATGTATTTTGAATAGGTTTTAGACAATGGAGCTCTATGCACAGGGGAATGAGCTAGGCTCAGGCTCAAGCTTTGCCTACACAGACAATACCTGTTAGTAAGATGAATTCAGTTTTTGGTCTCTTGGAAGTTGTTGATAATTCATGAAAATGTAGAATATTACCAGGTCTACGCGGTATTGCTATTTGTTTCTTAAAGCGCTATGGAGTCCTGGTATTTCCAAGAATTCTTCACCATTATTGTAAATAATGTTTAAGATCAAGTATCAAGATTCTTTCATGTATTGTTCTGGAGTTATTATCTTTTCATGAAACAGACACTAACACAACACAGGTGGACACACAATCAGTGCCACCAAGAGTGTGCACTTTGATTTAATGTCTTGATTTGGCTTCCTAAAATGTACAATAAAAACATCAGCAATAAACAATAAATCACCTCAGCTATTTCAGAGTGTGGGGAAAACTGATAATCTGGGCTCTAATAAAACAGAAACTGTTGGTGACCAGGGGTTGCTACCATGCTCGCTTTTAGTGATTACATATACCCTCCCCACCCCCCCTACCCCTTAGCGAGAGCTGTGCACCTATTAAATCCTACAGCTCCCGCAGATCGATCGGGCTTGCCCTGGCTCCACGGCCATAAACCCACAGACATATATCTGATGGAGAAAGCTGCAGGAAACAGGTTTACCCACGCTAGAACATGATGAAAATGACAGATTTTATGTCCCTTGACATGTCGGTGAAACACCACTGCTGAGCCGAGCCGCTTTCCAAGAAGACTCCCGGGCCCTTTCCGGCCATCTCATCATCAGTTGTGCGAAAGGGAAGAGAGCCTTGTGATTTCTCCAAGCAGAAATGTGAACAGGATTTACAGATGTTGAGGTGTGTGACATAGCTGCCGATAGTGCTGCATAGATAAATCACAGGATTTGTAAATGATCCTTTTCATGAATGTGATTGAGATTTTTTGAAATACTGCAAACAATGTTTTGGACGATTTATGAGATTCATATCAAGCAATCAGTCAGAAAAAATTCCAACTTGTTTTCTCTCCACCTCCTGCGTGGTCGGAGTGAGGTTGAGCCAAGCCGACCACAGAGTGACAGCTGATCTTCTGTCTGCGCAGCACGAAGCGCGTTAAACCCCGACCCCTCGCCTCCACAAATATCAAATCTGCGGCCCTCGCATTTTCTCCATCCACTCTTACTTCTCAATGGCAAATGCTCTTGCAAACTCTTACTCCCTCCTTCTTTTTATCCATTAGGACGAAGGCCACCCCCCTTCCCACCGCTCCATGGGGCCTCTTTGTAACTGTCGAGGAACCCTTTTCACTTTTTGTTCTTTGGGCCTTCCCAGGTCCTTTCTCTGTTGATATTCACACCATCTGCCAGCAGCAGAGGATGGTGCACACAGAGCAACGAGCACAGAGACATCAGGATCTCCAGGGTCGGGGTCCTCGCCTGCTGCACACGGCATTAAAAACACAGTTTTAACAACTGGTATGCGGCAACCAAAACAGATTTTTGCAGCTATCCAGGGACCCAGCTACTGCAGTCTCACCCCTTGTTTTCAGTGGTACGTCCTGCTAAGTCCCCCCCCCCCCCACCCAATAGAAGTGGCTGTAAAGAATCACTCAAGCCGCACTAAGCAGCTGCCTGTGAGTTAGGTCATTTTCCCAGGAGCCACAGAGTGGGCATTGGCAAGACCTCAAAAAGAGGGGACACCATCTGTTCAGCGCCTGAAAAGGTTGGTGACACCTTCTGTGGTACCAACAACTTCTAATTAAGTGGCCAGGAATGCAGTAGCAACTCCAGCGCATGATTGGTGGGCTCGCCTTGGTTATCCTGACGACAACACAGCAGACCCCCGGTCAGTTTCACGCACCTCTCCATCACATCTGGCCAAAGGCTAATGAAAAATGAGAGAAGAGTGGATACAATAAACCCTTGATGAAGGTGACACGTGACTATAGCGGCGAACAAAAACTATATTAACCTGCGTTTCCTGAGATTTTTTTGTTGTACCACTTAATTGAATGTTGATCAGGAGCATAGAAAACTGCATTAGCCTTTGGTCAATCCCAGCGCGGTTTGTTTCTGTTATATCATGATGCACTAATTTCATTAATATCCGGATTTAAATGAAATAACAAATGGACTTAACATTCTTCTGATTTCCATCGCCAAATCTGCTGCTCAGAAATGTTACTAATTAGGCTTATTAAGTAATTAAGAAGAGGTCTTAATTATATCTGCGCCACTGGGACCAACACGGCTGTAACCATGAAATGTGCTGCTCAGCTTTGTTGGTTTGGATGTCATACAATTTAATTCATTTAACTGTTCTGAATGTGTGTGTGTGTGTGTGTGTGTGTGTGTGTGTGTGTGTGTGTGTGTGTGTGTGTGTGTGTGTGTGTGTGTGTGTGTGTGTGTGTGTGTGTGTGTGTGTGTGTGTGTGTTTTCTTCTTCTTTTAAAGAGAAAACAGATTTACGGAATGCATTTTTAGGCTGTGTTAGGCAAATATCTGCCTGACTTGAAATTACAGAGAGAGAAACCCTCGGCAGCCTGCTACGGCCCAGCCTCAAAATGTCAAGTGAATTACCTTGCAAAGAGTTAAAAGTTTAATGAAATATATTGCGCGGAGGCAAATGAGGGGTTTGGCACAGGCAGGGACTTAGTCTCAGGAGAATGGGCACCAAACGGCCCACTCAGTCTCCACAGCCATCACTCAAAGTAGCAGCCACCCGTCCCCTTCTCTTACACAAGGAGACTTCTCTGGAAGCCACAATGATCTATACCTCATGACCTCACTCTCAGTGTTCGACATATTTTGATTTGTAGCGCAAGTGTTATTCAAACACAAATTCCAAAGAGGATGAAATTCAGCAGAGAGCTTTTGTTGGACGCACACCAAGGTACAGTCCTTTTAGATGTCTCTGCCCTTGTGGGGAATGAGAGAAGGAGGGGCAACCTTGTGGCTGCACTACAAGCTTGGCATAAGATTCCCTCCTGGGTCTCTAAAGCTTTTCTTACCCTCCGGACAAAGCAAACACTGAACCAGGAGCCTTTGTTTGCCTCTTCAAATGGACAACTTTTTTGATGCCATATGACTAAATGTGATAGAGCAAACAGAAACGATCAAACTCAAAGTCTGTTTTTGTGTACTTATTGAAGGGTAAAGCATCTGCTACATGATTTCGTCAAAAGTTCAGTATTGTTTAGGTTGCGGGTCAGTCAGGCATATGACATTTTTGATTTCACTCTGGAAAAGTCTGTATCAAATTCATGAAATGGATGGCGAACGTGCATAAATAGTGACGTGTTTCGGGTTTTAAAACCCCAAGAACTGGAATCCACATTTTTTTGGGGGATTTGGAAGGTGTATAGTGTTGTGAGAAAATATAATTATAAATCCATTGTACTTGTTTTACAGCTACCTAAGATCCCACACAGAAGTAATGCAATGTGTTCTGTCATAAACTTCCTTGTATCCCAAACACTTCATTAGGTTAAACCAAATAACATTGAATATTTGTGGTCATCGGTTATTGCTTTGCTTTACAGGACTTTTGTCAATGCTCAATATGGAGGCAGAAATGGGATTTTGAAATGAAAATGTTGATATGCTGATGTGTACAGTTGACAACTTGCTCTCAGTTAATAATACTGGGGACATAATTTAACTCTGAGCGAGGATAAAGGAAAGAGAGTTGAGGAGGATGAGTGCGCAGGCGGTTGTGGAACTTTATTTTGAAATGTCTACCCCTCTAGTAAAATATAAAAATTGCTACTTGTACATGAATTATGCATTAGTGGAGGTTTAGAAGAGCACTGCGTCTCTACAACCCCCCACCCGTCTTGTAGCACAGTAGGGTGTGTGTTTGTGTGTGTGTAGGGGTTTGGGTGGAGGGGTACAGCAGGCACCCCTCTGTTTGCCTGCTGCACCCCCCTGCCGGGAGACACGGCACCCCCTGCAGGAGGTGCAGCGCTCCGCTTCCCCTGTCCCTCGGGGCGAGTTGCTGCTGTATGTCACGCACAAACACACACAAACACACACTCGGCTCATTCAGCCCAGTTTATCTGCTGACCCATCAATCAAATGCATATCCACACACACACACACACACACACACACACAGAATTAACATCAACATTTTGCAACTGCGCGTAAGTACAACAATACTTCAGGCTTGCAAAATAAAAATAAATACTTTCGGTTGAGCTATATTCCACTCAAAACAAAAGTTCCAAAAGAGGAAGTTAATGAGGAATAAGGACAAGAGCTCAGAACTGAGACGTCACGCCATTTGTTTGTCTTAATGAAGCTATTATGTCTAAATAACACACACAGACCCCTAAAGAGCCCCCACTTCTTCTCAATAAGCCAACAATTACCCACACATAGATCTGCTTTCCTTTCACAGGAACCAATATCATTGCAAAGCTTCTCTAATATTAAGTGGTAGTGGGATTGTTAAATCGGTGGAGGAGCTGCATCTGAAATCTCACACAGATACACACACTTTCTCTCGCTCCTCTGAAACACATGTATATAGACAACAGGAGCAGTCACAGAGTAATTGGCTCTGTAATGAAAAAAGAGGAGGTCTGGATAATTAATTAATCTATCTGACTGGGGCAGAGACGTAAGGCCAGTTTTACAACCCCACCAGGGAGGGAGAGGGAGAGAGAGAGAGAGAGAGAGAGAGAGAGAGAGAAATGAACCTGCTGACCTGGGACAATCTATAGCTCTGCATGAAATTGAAATGGCTTGAAAGAATGCATTCGGAGTGTTTCACGTTTCACAATCAAACAGAAACACACATGCTCTCTTTTCACAAACACAAAAACACATGGCATGTCTGAATGTTGATATTTATCAAGATTTATAAAGCTGACAGAGTAACAAGGTTATTGATCTTCAGTCAATTCACAGACTAAATGGGAAGAAACCAGACTGTTCACAGCATATTTCCCAAACAAGATTACACTGCTTTATTTACAGTGATAAACGTGAGAAAACAAGAAGAGATACAATTCTGATAAAATCCTTCTCCTGAAAACCTCAGCTTTTTCTTACTTCATTTGAGATCGAATGCATCTGTCGAGGACACTGACTATTGAAGTTTTGCTTGCTCGTCATTGCTTATGAGTAGACTGTAGTTTTGTTATTAGCTGATATGTGTGTGTTGTCAGGAGGTGGCTATGGAGTGAGGACCCAAACACTGACAACTGTTTAAAGTAAATGTATTACTCCAAAAAACAAGACAGGTTTCCTACAGACCGGCTCAAAAAGGCAGTGGCAAGAACAGGATACAAACAGGCATAACACAGTACAATCTGACACTGGGGCAGGAGACAAACAGGGTTTAAGATAAGATAAAATAAGATAAGATAGTCCTTTATTAGTCCCGCAGTGGGGAAATTACAGGATTACAGCAGCATTGCTCACAAGTGAATAAAATAAAAGATAAAAAACAGTCAAGTAATATAAATAAACAGTAATAGAGAACAGTAAAAAAAACAGTAAAGAAGAATATTAAATATACAGAATGAATAAAGAAGTATATATAAAAGTACTTAAATGTGTTGGATATTGCACTGTATTATATTGTATTGTTTAAATACAAGGGGAAGGTTCAGGTGATTGGACACAGCAGGAAACAATCAGGGACAGGGCAGACAATCACAGGGGCAGGAAGTGCAGGGACACAGAGGACACACGAGACAAGGACTTCAAAATAAAACAGGAAACTAGGAAAAACCCAAACCATAACATGTGCTGTATCCCATTTCCACTTCAGGAACTTTATCAAGGGCCCAGAAACCATTTTGGGAACTTTACCTGTGTTTTGACCATAGACTGTATATAAGAAGGGGACGAAGTCAAAGTGAACTCACCTGTTGGTTTGTGGACTGCCGACGTGAAGCCTCAAGTTTGGCATTTTGCAACCAGAAGTGACATAAGACGGTGAAGTTAAGTGATACCAAATGCTGAATAAGACATTTTCGGTGACCAAGAAGGTTACAATTAACTTCTATGAACTGAATACACTGTGAAAAGGTTAAAGTTGTAAGAAGAAAACATAGACAACTCCCAGACCTGTCAATCACAATGTAGACACACCCTCTATTTTTCACTAAATGAACATCATGCTGTATTGAAAAAGGCTTGAAACTAGAGATTGAGACTATAAACTCATGTTTATAATGTTTACTGAGGGAATAAATCAAGTGAGAAGTAGAGTAATTTTCTCATAGACTTCTATACAATCAGACTTCTTTTTGCAACAAGAGTCGCCCCCTGATGGCCAGTAGAAAGAGTACAAGTTGAAGGCGCTTCAGCATTGGCTTAATTGTTCAGACCTCGAGGTTGCTGCCTGGTTTTGACAAGAGGAACCAGGATCTAAATTGACGTTCTTTGCTATAGTTGGCATCTTCTAGGAAATGAAAAATAAAGCTTTTCTTTTCTTTGTTTTTCTTTAAGAAGATTTTTTAAAGTATCAAGCAAGTTGGGTACTGAATCAACACAAACTGAAAACTTTCAAACAATACGCTGCCCTAATGGTAGTACTCCTGCACACATTGTTCAAGACATTCTGTATGACAGGTCAAGATCAACCGAATACCTCAGCCTAGGGATTGGGCTGTAATGGTTTGTGTGGTCGTACCAAGCTGCCGAGGTCAATCCATGGTCCGGTACATCACCCAGATGTGCCAATCACATGGATGATACATTTGTGGGTGCTTTGAGTGCTTAAATATTGCCATGGTGTATGTATTTTGGTAATTTTAGTGTCATGACATGCAAGAGGTGCTTTTCGGTTTTACAGCCTATCGTGACCTCATGTTGGGAAAGTTCTGTTCACTGTTCATACAGTGTAATACAGAAGGCTTTGAAACGTTCCTTATTATCACGATGAAAATAGAAACAATTACTCAAAGTTGCCAGGGGGCAAAATGATACACAACTAAGATTGTGTTTGTCTTTGACACTCACACTACTTTACTTGCATTTAGATTTTTTTTTCCCGCTCTACACAACTAGTAACGAACCATGACTCCTAAACCGAAGTATGAACTGAACCCTGACTTTTGTGTACTGTTACACCGCTGCTAATGAAGCATGCGGACATAAATGAGCTCGAACCAAAGACATTTGGGAACAATCACATTGTCCTGGGAACACACTCCTCTTTAGAGAATAGTGTCAAGATACACTTCTTGGCTGCCTATATCCTAGGAGTGAGACGAGGAGTGTAAGAGAGGAGTGTAGCTTTTCCACAATCCCAGACAGTTTGTCAGACTCAGGAAGGAATCTTTACGAGCATTCTTTCCCCCTTTTTTCACAACAAGCTTTTGTTAGTGGCTGTCAGATCTAACAGGATTGGAGAATACAACACACACACACACACACACATGCAGACACACACGCACTCACGCGCCTCAGCTGAGGAGGGAAGTGGCAGGTACATCACGTCTATGGTAATAGAACAGCAGATGGAACTGGCAGGCACACACAGCACCTTGTGCTTTGACACAAACACACATACTCTTGCATGTGCACGCACGTGATCATACGTTACCAAAACGCACTGAACCAGACGCGGGAGAACAAGCTGCTTTTACCTCGCTGTGACGAAATATCACGTCTGAAAATATATAAACAGCCGTAATCCACATGTGTGCCTAACACGATGTGAGTTTGACTTTCTCCTGTACATCGGTTGAGTGCGGGCCAGCTATATATGTCTCCTTCCTCATAAGGAAGAGAGAGGTGTCACAGTGTCGGACCGAGAAGGTGTTGTCCGTTTCTGTCTCTCCAGGGCATCGTAAGAGCGACGGCGTAGCTACTGGCCCTGATAATCTCAGAGATAAATCATCTTTAGTCACTCTCTAACAGCCTGACAGACAGACAGGCCTAAGTACCTGGGAGGGTGGCACAGGGACACTTTAAAATCTCGGGTGATGACTGTGGACTGTATTGCTGTGGAGAAAACAGTTAGCCGCCCTGAGCTCCCTCCTACCACCCCCATACCCCCTGAGTCTCTGGCTGCCATTTTGGCTGCGTCTCAAGGCGCTATTCCGGCTCAATCTCATGTCACCGTTCTGGCTGTCGTTCAATTCTCACGTTGGCTCCCGTTCAGCCTGCATTCTGGCTCCGGTTCAAGCTCCGCCACAGTGGCTGTGTTTTGGGGGGCTTCATTGTGGCTCTGTTTCAGCAAAGACCCCCCCCCCCCCGCCCTTCAGTTTTCGCGCCCCAGGTAGCTGGCCCCCTGCCCAGCCTGCTGATCAGTGGGAGATCCAGGCTCAGGCCTTTTGTTTGGGGTGGCATTTTGCCTTTGTTTTCCCATCTCGCCTGTAATCTAAACACCCAAAACATCTCACGCTTGACAAATCGGCCCTGAGACAAGGGAGCAGCGGAAGACAAACGGCTGGAAGCGGTTCAACCCGAGGCAGGACTGATGGTGTCCGACTGGGCCTGACCTCCCAAAGGTTAAAGACACGTTCACTTACAAAGCAATCAATTACCCGGGCTGTGTGGGCGCTTTTAACCAACCTCCCCTCCTGCCTTGCACACAGCCGGCGTTATTGATGAGGGTCCCAGTGTACAGCACACTCCAACCTGGAGTGTGTATTACATTTCACAATTGAAATAAATCTCAGATTATTGGTGTTACTGCCTACCTGAACACCTCTCATGCTTTATATCGTCTCCCCCCTCCCTCCCCTCCCTCCTCCCCACTCCTTCCTGCCTTCCTCTCTCCCTCCTCTCTGCAGGTTGTTGTAGCAGGTTTATTCTGGTAGTTGGGCTCCGTGGGCCCCGGCAGGCCCCTCAGCTGTTCCGCTGGGTTTGTAATTACCATTTCATTAAGAATGACAGTTTCGGGGGTTGAAGCACCATTTCATCCGGGTCTCGTGGGGAAGGCGCTTGCCAAATTTCCAGTGTGAGTGGCAATTATCTCTCTTCGTGTCTGCAATTCACCATTTTGTACTTAGTGGCTTGACAACGGCTCGGAACGTTTTGCTGGAGTAATAATAGGTCTGGGATATTTACACTGTAGCCCACTCAGGCTTAGCTCTGTGAACAGCCTGATATGAGCTATCAGAAGAGATAGAAACAAACTAGAGGAAACACCACAGACACAGTCACTACACTACTTCTTTGTTTGGAGCCCTGAGAATTGATTCAAAGTTCAATTTATTTTAGTAAAAGGTCATTTTGGGTCGGAGTAAGTGCTCATGTGATGCTTCTTTTTACTTTGGATTCATTCACCATGTGTTTCCTTGCTTCGTATAATGTTTTTCTTTTGGCCGGTTGGTCAAATGTGAACTTTATTACTGTATGGAAATATATCAACTTGCCAAGAGACTGATCAGAAATCAGTTTAAACTGTGTTCAAGTGAAAATGTACCGCAGCAGAAACTCAACCACTTTAGTTAAACATCCATTATTTATATGTTGTCTTTGTGACCTTCCTTCTCTTTGAATGTCAACATTTCTATAATTGCCTTCTCTTGTCACTGAAAGAACATTGTATCTTTGCACATATTCATCTGCATACCAAGGTAAGAACATACAGTACATGTGTGGTAAATTAAATAAAAAGATAAAAAGGTTTTGTTAATGGACAAACCTTTTTATCTTTTTATTTAATAGTGTGTGTGTACATATACTATGTTGTTGTGTTGTGTTTTGTGTTATGTTTTTGTCTTTAGCTTGAGCTATTTGGACCCTGAATTTCCCTTCGGGGATCAATAAAGTAATTATCTATCTATCTATCTATCTATCTATCTATCTATCTATCTATCTATCTATCTATCTATCTATCTATCTATCTAAATGGTTGTCTGACAATAATCGCATGCCCATAAGAACAGTTAAATATTTTCGTCGTAACTACAGTGTAAGAGGATCTATAGTCCTTGCTCTAATATGAGGCTTTCTCAGTCTGTGTTAACCAAACTAAGCAAAGTCGGAGTATTTTAGTACAAAATCCTCTTTTTCTCTTCCCCATTTTTGGATTTGGATTCTTGCAACACTAATATGTTATGGCATGGTGACTAGGGCACCACACTACGGAAGTAAACACAAAGTAAAAATAACTAAAAAAGACCTGCCTTGTCACTGCCAAACCTGAAGGCGGAGTGAAAAGAACTGATTTTGTTAAAATGTGTGGATGACAACATATTCATAGCGACTAGCACTATGGAGCAAAAGTGACAGAAATGAAATTCAGCAAATGGAAAGAAGAGAACTTGAGAAAGAGGTTCAAACCCTGCTTACTTTTTCAGCTCCACACGGCTATCACTGTACAAAGTGTGTGCGAATTTCAGATTCCCAGTTACGGAAACTGTTAAGACTCGATGCTGCATTGTCGGCACGCCTGATGAAGTATACTGGCAGCTTGAGCAGGTCGGGAGTGAACACAGCCTGAAAGGAATCCAGCAAGGTTCCATGTGGTTGTTAGTCCCGAGAGGAAGGTCAATGAATATCTAGTAAATTCACAAATATAACCTCATATACCAATCACAAAAGCCATGACGTGTATGATCTCTTCTGGCCACACTAGAGGACATCAAACTGGAACAAACTCACGACTTTCATCTTACTTTTTAAAATCTTACTTGGATCTTAAATGAATTGAAGGATGCATGCCATCAGAAAAATAAATCAGAAAATGGATCGAAATAAATCAAAAGCACCATCGGTCATTCTCCCAGTCTTTTTTTGTTCTTTCTCTCCACCCCTGCCTCCAGTGTAGCTTACTGGTAGACTGCAGCTCAAAGACAACACAGCTCAGCACAAAACAAATATAGTGTGTAGTCGGCTATGCTACACCCCGGTATCATGCGCCACCTCAGGCAATATGACAAATATGGCTGGACATATTTGCCAGTATCTGGTGGTGTTTTGTAGGAGAGGACACACACTGTTGTTATAAATACCCTTCTCCCACTTAGTTTCTTTCTTTTTGGTTTTGTGTAAAGTTTGTTCCCAACTGACTGGTCAAATATTAAACATTTTAATAAAGTATTTCAATTTACTGTGGTACAACCCCCTATAAATATAGTTCACACCATGCAGCCAAACCTTTTAAAGAATAATTTGAAAGTGTAAATTACAGCTGTAGTGATTTGAAACCAATGATTTGTAGATATTTACCAATCAAGACTTGATGGTCTTGTGGATTTTGAGAATTGTGAAAACAATGGCAGTGGCAGAAAAGGGCTAGAACACACACTTGTGAGCCCCACTGCTGAAGCCATGATTGTCCAATATAGGAGATATTTTATATTCACAGACTGAGGATTTTGTCCACCATTTCTTCCAGTGTAGTAGCTCTAGGAAGAGAGATGTGTGTGTACAGCAAATGGGAGACAGGAAGTGCGTGAGCCCTTTTAAGTGTGTGTCTGTCTATGTGTTTACTCCTCCCCGTTAAGAACAAAAAAAAAAAAAAAAGAAAGTCAGGCGTCCGTGAGCTGAGTTATAGTGACATGACTCACGCGATGTCTACTACGAGTGACGACTGCAGCTCTTTTAATTGCATGTCTGCTCTGAATGATGGGACACTTAATTCCAACACATTCCACACAATTGCTTTTCACACTGGCAGAGGCCTGGGGAGGCAGAGGAGGCTTTCTGTGGCCATATGGAGAGGGAGGCTGAGCCCAGGCTGAGTGATCGGGAGCTTCCCGCCTCATCCCTGCACCAGACTGGCTGCTACACTGTACCGAAGCTGCAGACGGGTACCATGAAGCAGTACGACTAATGAAACACGTCCCACACACACACACACACACACACACACACACACACACACACTGGGATGTGGTCACCTTTAATTTCGCTTTAGTCTCTATAACACACTCCTTACAGCACACAAACAATCAGTAGCCACACACATATGTGCACAAACAAACTCACACACACTTGCAGTTTCTTACATGGAAAAATACAAAATACAAAAAAAAAAACACATCCACCACACATGGTGCCTATCACACAAGAACAATCAGACACACTTTCATGCCTGGTCTCACACACACTCAGATATGTTCACTGTCACACACACAGAAGGGCCTGAGATATTCACATATATCGTCTCAGATACACACACACACACACACACACACACACACACACACACACACACACACACACACACACACACACACACACAGTCAGCAGCATAAAGAGTGTTAACAGTGCTGTCAGCTCGTGGTAGCACCATCCGGCTCCCTGCTGTCCTGTGAATGGGTCACTACTCCTTCATCTCTCTTATCACTCGGTCAAGTCGCCTGCTTTCTGTTGAGTCTGGACTCAGATTCGTGCTCTGGTGCTACAGCATAGATGGATAGCGCAGTAACGCTCCGACCCCGGCTTCTGTGATATTGGACTCTCAGTGGCTGACTGGTCATGTGGTAAAACCAAACATACTGAACCAGCGTGTCCTTGGATCTGCCACACTGCTCAGCACATGTCTTCTACTCTGAAGTAATGTGGTGAGTCTACAGACAAACACATTGTCAGGGTAGGGGGGGAAAAACAGTTTAATAAATGTCAAATGTTTTAGCAGCTATAATAAAGTATAGAGGTAATAATTAGCCAGGGGGTGGAGTCAGAATAATGGCTTTGCTGCTTATAGAAATGTCTCAGATCAAGTGCTTTTACTTGAATAAGTCGTTGAAGATATATACAGTCCTTGGTTTTAATAGTGACTCATTCCATACTTCCTATTACATTAAGCCTACTACATTCTTCACGTATTATTATGTAATTCAGTATTTCTGTTTAGCATATTGGCTACATATTGGTTATTATTTAAAAATGCTGTCGTGCAAAATACCACGAAGAGTCATTCATTTTGTATATTTTGTAATAGGTAATAACTCACAAACCAAATCGTCTATTAGACAAATAACAGATGAAAAGTCCACCGAACATCAAAGTCAGTAGGATTCATCCTCTGG
This sequence comes from Myoxocephalus aenaeus, assembly GCA_038501785.1. Classification (NCBI taxonomy): domain Eukaryota; kingdom Metazoa; phylum Chordata; class Actinopteri; order Perciformes; family Cottidae; genus Myoxocephalus; species Myoxocephalus aenaeus. The sequence continues at coordinate 415,312 of JBAMJR010000359.1, read as the reverse complement.
GAGTGTGAATATCTAAACACAATTTTATAGCAACGCATCAAATGGCTTTTTGCAATATTTCAGACTAGACCAAAGTGGTGGACTAAAAAGTATGAGCGTACAACTTTAAAGCAAGACAATGACAAGATAATTAAATCATCCTTTCAAGTATAAAGGGTGCTTTTATTATCTTGTTTTCTTGTTCACAGATAAACAGACAAATATTGCCGCAAAACATAGACCTTGTAATTGTTTGGCGTTAAAAATGGTTCAACCTGTAGTCATAACTGTCATGTTCCTCTGTTTTCTGATTCAAGCAAACTGGTGTTTCTGCACCTGTCAGTCAAACTAGTGTGTCTATCGCTGGCACGTTCCTGTGTGCTGCAAGGGAAGCTTTTCTGGGGAAAGCCCAACCCAGACACTGGCAGTTCAGAACTGCAAATATTAAAGCTTGCATAATTTGTATATTTATCTAAATCCATCTTTTACTATAAAATCGTGCTGATCATAACTTGAAACATACTGAACTAATGCAAACACACTGGTATTGGCCTCAGATGCAACGGTTAAACATCAGCTCCAAGAACAGCCGGTAGTACTGTTCATTGATGTGACCCTGGAAACACCCTGGACCCCACAGACCCCAACAGGCCTCTGTGCATGCAAAGTGAGGAGAGAGAGACATATAGTATATATGGAGAAAGACAGCAACCCTGCTAATGCACTTAGTAGCCAGGCCTCGTTTAAGAAAAGCCCTTAATGACTTTAATTGATCTTTATTAGCTTCAATTAGAGAGGGACACTGGGGGGAAAACAAGGTTGTGATTCCTGCAGACAGATCAGAGGAGGTGAGAGGAGAGAGAGAGAGAGAGAGAGAGAGAGAGAGAGAGAGAGAGAGAGAGAGAGAGAGAGAGATGTAATTGATTGAAAAATCTTTTCCAGAATAAGAACGGTGCTCCTTTTGTTTGTTACATGCAGTCTTTTGAGTTCACCTTTTAAATAAAGTAAAATCAGTGAACACACCTCACATGACTGGAGTTATTGAGTGTTGGTGATCTGTCATCTAGCAACAGTCGTACCAAAGAAACTCAATAACAAAGATCATTACAAGCTTCACCAGAGGTTTCCACCGGGAAGTGTTGGTCCTACTGTTGGATAAAAGCAGATTTGGTTATATGTGCATAATGTATTTATATTTCCTTTCGATAACATTACATGTTTACACAGCTAACGGACATATTGAGCATTCCGAAAATCTGTAAGCTCGGGCGTAATGTCAGTCCCCAGATCTCGCAAGAGACAAGAAAAAGTCTCGAACAAAGTTAATTTCCTCCAGATATATCCATCTGAAAAAAAAATCCATTTCAGTGTCCGAATGTTCAGGCGATATGTGGCTTGTGAAAAATGGGTCCAATACTTTCTCTGGTGTCAACGTGAACAAAAATTCCCGCTCACCCTGGGACTTTACGAATCATTTTCATGAGCATACAGAAACCGACCGAAGGTCAGTGTGCACATCTAGCGTGCAGCTAACGTCTGCACAGCTGGTACGCAGGCTGTTGAGACTGCAGAAGAAGCACCACTCAGGCTGCAATACATTTCACACTAGGCGTTCTTCCTTTAGGTCTGAAGCATCGTGATGAAGTGAGTGTCGTTCTATTGTGTGGTTGCTCAGTGGACAGCTCAGTCCACTTGGAAGAGGACTGAGACCCCTGTTGTGGTCTCATTGTGGTGAGACCGCAACAGGGGTCTCAGTCCGTTGGTCACAGCAGCAATACACACAACTTTTTATGGCACTGTACCCAAGGGAGACAGTTTGTGTGTGAGTTTGTGTGTGTGTGTGTGTGTGTGTGTGTGTGTGTGTGTGTGTGTGTGTGTGTGTGTGTGTGTGTGTGTGTGTGTATGCTATGTGTACTGTTATGTGTCTCAACCTCAACTTCAAGGATGCACAAAGCACACCAGGGCAAGTATTCTGAATCTGAGAAGTGCTTTAACTTACATAATGTTGTAAAATATATCCAAAGACATGCAATAACTTTTATTTTATTTTTCCCTTTGGTCCAGATAGACTGCTGTTATTTATAATATTTGATCTCTTAGTGTATAGTTTTATCTGACTTTGTTTTTCTTCCACTAGTCAATAAAGTTTGCTCGTGTAAAATCCTTTACAATCGTTTTAATACAGTTTGCAAGTTACCCTTTCCACAAATAAAAAGGTGGATGAAGCAATTAGAGGAGAGCCAGTACTGGAGTGGAAACGTCTGTCTCCATCCCAACACCAACCCTTCAGTCCCCTCATCCAGCCTTCATCCATCCCTTCCTCTTCCCGGCACTGTGTTTGTGTTTCTAGGGAGAGCTGGCCGACCCCTGACCCCGGGCTAATGAGAGCGATAACGAGGATTAAAAGGGGTTGACTGGAAGGTGTCTGAGAGTGGGGTTTAAACAATTACACTGGGCTGCCAACATGCCTTTCTTCATGACTCAGGAAATTACAGTCTCCTTCTCCCCGCCACACTCTTTCAGCCGGCACACAAAAGAAAAGGCTTATGGAAAATAATAAATTATCTCAGGGCCACGTTAACTTGGATGTAAATCGCCGGGCAATTATGTTTTAATAGCCCTTTAAGAGAATGAGTAATTGGGCTGACACTACTGGGGTTGATCAGGCTCACCCGTCTCTCTGCCTTTGTGCCCAATGGAAGTGAGCTGTAGCTCTGTGTGTCGGTCAGCTGCAGGATGACGGTGTGCTAGTCAGGCAGGCAGCGACGGTGATGTCGGGGAATCTGGGTGACTACTATCATCATGCTGAAATGTGAACTTCGCCATGGTAAAGTTGGTACTGTCATTATACTAACCAATTCTTTATCTGGTTATGCCAAATTAAACTTACAGTGTACGTTTAGCTGATCACAACACACAGAAAATGAATATATTTGAACTCAGAACGGGGTTAACGCTCTGCCTTGCTTTTGATGGCTATTATGACCGTTAATATTTCAGAATTCCCGCCTTATAAAGCCACTACCGGACATATGTTTCAGCCATACAGTAGCCTGCATTTGTCATCGCTTGAAAACAATTAAAATAAAGAAGTGCTCAAAATCAGACCAAAATCAGTCATATTCAGAACAGAGAGCTAATATAGTGTGAGGGAATATTTGTTGAAATTTTACAAAAAGTGTATCGGATTAAAGTCCCAGTGGAGGCAAAACCAATAAATTGTTGAATATAAGTTTATATTTACGTTGTCTTGGCAACATATCTTAAAGGTCACACAATATTTCTGTATGCTCATGAAAATGATTCGTAAAGTCCCAGGGTGAGCGGGAATTTTTGTTCACGTTGACATCAAAGAAAGTATTGGACCCATTTTTCACAAGCCACATATCATCTGAATTTGGCTATTCAATATTCCAATAATGAATTTATTTATCAATTTTGCATATTTCCCAACAGATATGTTGGCTGTTGATAATTTCTTCTACCAGACAACTACATGTGGTATTGGAAGCATATGCTGGCTCACAAAAACCCTGAGTTAGAAGTGTCCATGATTAAAATGAAAAACTATAGTCTTCATTTGTTCTAAATGTAGCTTAAAGGGAGAATTGTCAAGTATCTGTTGTCTTATCTACATGTGGGTGAACAGACATGCTAGTTTCATGGGTTGTATTATTCATTATTTAAGTAAGAACACAACAAACTGAGAAATATTGTCAACTCTCACAGGTACTGCATTTAGCATAAAAAATATGCTCAAATCATAACATGGCACGCTCAAGCCTAACATGCAACAACAGCTGTGTGCTGACGTTACGCTCAACGTAGGGCTTTTATTTGACATTCAAAGATTCTATTGAGGTTTTGAAATGACGCTTTGAACTTCTGCCGTCATATTTAAAGTCATCACGATTAAAATGATTGTTGTGCTTATACAAAGTAATTTCTGGTGCTGTTACAAGGCCGCCCTGTGCGAATCTCCATTTGACCGTCGTGAAAATATTGTTTTTGAAAGGCTAAATACCAACAATATACGGATTGAAGCAAAAGATCAATCAATTATGACTTTTGGACTTTTGGAATTATGACTTTTGGACAAGGACAGAGTTGTGTCCCTGGCTGTGTGTGTGTGTGCGTGTATATGTGTGTGTGTGTGTGTGTGTGTGTGTGTGTGTGTGTGTGTGTGTGTGTGTGTGTGTGTGTGTGTGTGTGTGTGTGTGTGTGTTTGTGTGTGTGTGTGTGTGTGTGTGTGTGTGTGTCTGTGTGAAAGACCGAGGAGGTGGGCTTTGACTGCAATATTTCTGTAATTTACTGATAATAATAATTTGAATTTCAAAGTTATGAATGATGCTTCAAAGCTTCAAACTAACCAGTACAGCCCAAGTTCACTGTTGCTACTTGCATAAAGCTTCAGCAAAATGCCTCTCCTCTGTCTCTATAAGAGTCAACACACAAGACACAAGTTCCCACTGCTGGTCAAAATAATGCACAACTGTTGCGGTCTATCCCAACTACTTTTTCTTTCTGGTCTTCATACAATTTATGTATATTCAATACGGTGGTATCTCTGAAGGGAATTCATATGTGCAGACATTGAATGTGATCCAAAGTATTTTGCAATCCAAAGTATTTTGACCTACATTAATGCCATTAAAGAGATTACTAGCATTGATAAAAAATTGCGCCAACGTATAATTATTAACTATATATATTATTATATTATATTGTTAACTTTGACAGCCCTACTACAAATAGTTGAATCTGTTCAGAACACATTATCTGTTCCAATCGGAGTCATGTATTTACTAGATATTTACACCCCCATTAAATAGGCATACAAATAAAATGCTGCACATCATTCTATTTTATAGTATCAACAACAACATATGACTAACACACACACACATACACAAACACACACACACACAAACGGACAAGAGGTGAGCAAGACCCCCGGCTAGCTCCCTTTGACCTCTGACCCGGACTGTGACCTGTGGATGATCGCGTGTGTCTTGATTTGGCCACCATGGGGAGAAATGGAGGCAGGATCGATGTGAGAAGGAAAGAGATCACAACAGGCCAAACCTGGTCAGTCGAAAACCAACAAATGAGACGAGAACAACATAAACAGCGGGGAGAGGAGAAGAGGAGAACAAAATAAAGAAAAACAAGAGAGGAAGAAGAAGATAGAAAAAGGAGAAAATAGTGTTAGAGATATGAGGCTAGACAGAGTCTGACACATGAGAAGGAAATAATCGAAATCCCCGGCAGGATGTCGGACCTTACTGCAAAGAACAAGCAAATGGTGGGATAAACCTATATTTATCTCCTCTACTTTCATCTTGGGCGGAAGACAAACGGGGTAAGAAACTGATCAGATGAGCATCTGTTAGGCTTGGCAACAGTCACAAGTCTGCAGAGACGGTTTTTAAACCCCATTTTTCAATCTGCTCTCCATTACTGTCAACGCTGTGCAGGCACTTAAAGGACTGTTCCACAGTAAAAAAGGAAAAGCAGAGCGCTATATGCAAATGCAGGCGACTGCACCTCACCCCGTTAGTGCAGCCACAGTAAGTGCTTGACACTTACAATTTCTGCAGCGAGTCTCTACAGGAGTAATGGAGTAAAACACTAAAATGTTTCTTTCTCTTTGATGATAGCTGCTGTTATTTAAAAGTTAAAGGGTTATCTATATCTTATAGCTGCACTATCCTTAGTATACCTTCACGTACGTGTTCGTCATGGTCCATACTGAGACAAACCCTTTAGCATCGCTAGCGAGGGTAGGACAGTAAGGATGGGCGTCATTCCGTTAGTTGCCCCGTTAGTGGATCGCACTAACTAGGATGAACAACAAACAGCACATCCTCTAGCGGCCACTGGAGTTCAGACTGAACAAGGTCTGCAACGATTGATTATATTAACTATCAGTTCATCAGACATAAGTTAAAAAACTTCATCTGCTTACATTGTCCAACAAACTGTCCAAACCCGAATGCTATTCAGTTTACTATCAAAGAAGACGCTGGAACCAGAAAATTATGCTGATTGAATAATCAATGAATCCTTTCTGCTCTCGACTGAACACAAACCAAATTTAAATTTTTAGCATCAACATTGTCTTTCCTAGGTTGCCCTGCACATATTATGTTTGGTTCTTTTTATATGATTATAATCTTTACATAGACTTTACATAAACTATTAAAACAATTCTCTGGCTAACTAAGAGTGTAACATCTGTAGCATTTTCAACCCTGCCTTTTAAACATTTCATTGATATACTTGTATTTATAATATATTTAATGCTTAACTTTGAAGACAGAAACATAACAATTAAGGTTATGGTCAGTGGGAACTTTTTCTCCCAAGGAACAAAGTGCTACGTTCTTGACAATTTACAGAACACTTGAATTGGAAACTGTATCGTCATTTTTGTTGGTTATTGGTGCTTTTTATATACATTTATATAATATCTATACATACACACCTATTTTTCTTTTTACTAGTTGTGTACATACCAGTCCTGCCTATTCTTTAATTTATCTGTCCAGCTTTTTTGTCCTTCTTCCTAGTTGTTATTTCCATTCAATTCAATTATCTCTCTCTCTCTCTCTCTCTCTCTCTCTCTCTCTCTCTATATATATATATATATATATATATATATATATATATATATATATATACAATATACAAACATTTCAAACCACTACACTGTTGAGTAATATCCAGTTATACACAGTTGTAACCTCAGGTTTCAGAAAGTAACTTCTGCAGCATAAGCCTTTTGCTCTGTACTGTTTGTTTGTTTTTCTAGTATAATATATGTGTATATATATATATATATATATATATATATATATATATATATATATATATATATGGCTTTATTGACATGACATAACACTGTTAAATGTTGAAAAGCTCATATTAATTAAGTTAATTTAATTGGAATTATACGTAAATACTTTCTTCAAGTATGTACTTGCATATAGGCACGAGTAGTTTATAAATACTAACCTGTTCTCTGTTTGTTTTTTTACTTTGAACCTTCCACTTTTTATCTGGAGCATCTACTCCAGGAACTTTTCTTGGACATGTTCTTTCCGCCACACTGCTACGGTCCTTGTGTTTCTTACAAAACATATTAGCTGTTGCAAATTGGCGGTATACAATGCTAATATCTGAGCATTTGGCATCATGGGGATTTATATAGATAATAGAAAATAACACTTCAAGAGAGTGTAACTTTGTGTTGATTTAGACATTCACAAAAGGAACATTCACCATATCAGAGTGGATCCTACTGATACTTGCACCTGCTGAAATGTGCATCTATCTTTCTAAGTGTGTTAGTGTGTCTCTGTGTATCCCCCTTTCTCTCGCTGCCATCTTCTCTGTGTTCCTCACTGAAGCGCTTTTATTCCCTCCTGAGCGGCTCCGTCACCCGTGTCGCCGGGGGACAAGGAGAACGTGGCGTTTTCCCTGGATCAGAAATTTACGAGCAATTAAAAGTCGGCGGACGCGCGGCATCCATCAGCGCTGCGTGCTGCTGCCAGGCTGGGTGAGGGGGACTCGCCGTAAACCACAGGCTATATACTTTTATATCTGTTTTCCCTCCAAAGAGGGAAGGTTATGACAAAATTATGTTTTACTGTCCCCGGTTTCTGGCGCGATGTAGACATCTTTCACTGAACAGGCTCGTTGGAGGTCAGAGCCCCTGGATAGGAGGCAGGGAGAGAGCAGTGTGTGTGTGTGTGTGTGTGTGTGTGTGTGTGTGTGTGTGTGTGTGTGTGTGCAAATGTGTTTTGTGTTTCTTAACCGGTGACAGGAGCCTTTAACACAATAGGAATAACATAGTATGTGCTCCTCTGGTCGATCAGTTACCGAAGGAAGAGTGACCTAATTACTCTGTTGTTTATTACTGCAGAGCTCTGATTTATTTCTCGCTGCTGATGTAATTTCAACGACTGAGTATTTCTTCCTCCTCAAGAGAGGGCAGCAAGACACACTTTTTTTTGTATCCGAATACACAAACACACACACGCACTTAAGCACAATGATCCATTGCGACAAACCTAATACACAAAATAAATAAAGAATGTGCCAACCCTCATACATCAACGCAGTCACTCTTTCTCTTTCTGTGGCTCCTAGTGACAGGCCCAGAGTCATTTGCATCCTTAATTGTGTTGTAATGTACTTTTAATTTGAAAATGGAGGCAATTAATTATTTTGATATGGAACAAAATGCCGCAAATGTAAACATTCTAATAGTTCTCTGTGAACAGAGTATCATTTTTCAAAAAAGGGATTGAATGTTATCTCATTCTTTAATGCCAGACAAGTTTTTTTTGGGGGGGGGGGTTAAGATACCGTTTTACCACTCATGAATTCTCCTTGATATTCACTTTGTCTTTGCAGAGATGGCAACGGTCCTTTGATCTACTCCACCGCTGTTATTTTCTATCTCAATCTCCCACAGGATAATTACTGTAGTTGCACCTATGCTATCAGAAGAGATTAAATGAAATTAAGCCTGTTTGGACATCCTGCTTCTCCTCTGCACGTCATCCCTCCGGCGCAAGCCGCCAACACCAGACTCAACACTTTCTATTTCTGGGTCAGAGAGGCTTCAAGTGGAGATGTGAATCGCAGATTAATTTTTTTTTTTTCTTCCTCCGTCAACCATGTGATCAATAGGTGTCAGTGTTCAAAGGATAGCAAGCATCGCTGGAGGAGAGCAGTGGAGGGGGGAATCCATTTGTACGGGCTCTGGAAAAAAACTGACACTTTCGCTCCCTCAACCTGATAAACTCGCCACAGAAAAGGAACAGGATGGATGCTTGTTGTTATTTTGTTCTCCTCTTTTCACCCACTTCCATCTCCTCCCCCCCTCATTCCCTTTCTGTGCTCTCTCACACACACATTTTCTGTCCTCCTATATCTCTAAACCCCCACCCAGCCACCACCCCTCACCCCTATCTCTTTCACTCTCTCCCTTCTGATTCTCCTGAGGGTGCTGGGAGCTCGCTGACATCACAGCCGGCCTGGCAACAGCCTATAAATTATGAGAGACAAGTCTTTGGACCAATAAAAGCACCACCATATTTCATGCACAGTAAATCTGATTGCAGATTGCTCTGGCGTGTGGCGGCTGACATGTTTATTGTCGTCATGGCGGTGGGAGCTGAGGCTGAAGGCGGGCTGGTGGTGGGGGTCGCTCCCCAACATCAGAGTTTCTAAAGCTCCCAGTCTATATGGAGGTCAAACAGATGGGAACTCTGGGATGCAGGCGACCCCTTCCACCCCACCAAACAACCCCCAAATCCCCAAACACACACACGCACACATAAACATACATTCACACACATCAATGCCAACTCCACCACCATCTATACGGCAGCTATGTTTCCTTCAGCTTTTACAAAGCCGGCAACTGCTTCTTTCACTGCAACCATCTGTCCTCAATCCACACATGCTCCCTGTGGCACTTTTAAAGAGGCTATACTCAATATCTCCATGTGTAACTTTTTAAAAATAAGTTACACATTATTGCTCTTACAAATGTGGGTTATAATAAATAAGACAACTAAAAGGTTGCTGCTCACTAGAGGCCGTTGTTTCTGTAGTCTTCATTGGTCTGCTATTCCCAGTAGTTTATGTAGGCTAACTGGAAAATGTGTTGCTGAAGAAGACTAGCCAGTTAGTTTGCTCACTATTAGACATTTTCTACTTCAAAAAAGAGAGGGGCGGGAAAGCAGCATGTAGAGCCGGTATATTGAGGATTCCCTACAATTTACTATACTCGTCTCTCCCCTGCACATCCCTCCACACCTCATATTTAAATACACTTGCCATTTTATCATACACTTGTCACTTTCACATAACACTTTATTTTAACTTTAATTTTATATTCTACTGTAGATTCAATTGTAAATATTCATGCTCCCATTCATTGCACTCTGTTTAAATCTTTTTTTGTTTATTGTTAAATGTTAAATGTTATGCACCTACCGCCAGGACAAATTCCTTGTATGTGAAAACATACATGGCAATAAATGATTCTGATTTGAACCAAAGCAGAGTTGCTGAACGTTGGAAGAGTGGAAAGACTAAAAGACGTGTTTGGTGAGTTATATTTTGTTTCTCCCCCGTTAGAAGGAGGTGTGTTCTAGATGAGTTAACAAGGCATTCAAGACTGCATCGGTGTGGTGTCGGAGAGACACTTGAATTCACAGCGTGCACGGTTGTATTTTACGATTTAGGTGCAAGACATAATGTCCATTGTTGACGTTTTGTAAAATGTTTTTTGTACGTTGCTAAATCGCCACTCATACACAATGCATCCTGGTACATGTAGGCACAGCAAGGCTCGGCAGCAGGAGATATTAGCTTTCTCTGTCCATATAGCATGCCGTGGGGAATTTATTTCTTTAGTGAACTACTTTTACCATCAGCACTGATTGACATCCAAAATAACGGTGGCAAATTTTCCCTTAAAGTTTTGACATTCTGATGCCGTGATTCTGATATTATTGGACATGTTGGCTATAAACCTGTAGTCTTTCATTAGTGTCCCACAGAAACATCTATTGTGTTGTAACTTTATACTATTGTCCTTTGTGAATTGCAGCTTTTGTTTTCAAGCAGCAGGCTTTTGCTTTACCATTTCAGTGCTGCTTTTGCACTCCACTTTAAAACAAATAATTACTCGTATGTCTTCCTTCAGTTTTCTCAAAATTAAATTTGAATTTGTTGTTGCCACTCTTTTGTCTATCTATTTAGCAATGATGCCTATCACTTCTAATGCTTACTATTGTTCCTTTTTCCTTTTTTTCCAAACAAACATGAAATAATAAAACTAACATTTTGTCTGCCTGAGGACTTTGGGAATAAGAAAAGTGCCTTAATAAACTGGCTAAATTACGATTGAGTCAACCGGCAACAACATGAAGAAAAGTGTGCAATCAAAATATTGAATCATCTGGTAAATCAAACCGCAAACTAGCAAATAACCGACCACACTCGTACAGCACACACCTACAGAATCCAATTTTTTAAATCCCTTACTTCCCACTATAACCAATAAGCATTCAGTGTTATCTTCAATTTTCTTAAACATGGATCCTCTTGTTACAGATATTACATCTAATCTTTAATATGTTCTAACAACCTCATTGATGGTAAGTGACCCCGTGCTCATTGCACTGTCTCGTCCATCCATCCTTCCCCATGTAATAAACCATTCTTCATAATTAGCGTGGCCGCTGCAGTATGATCTGGGCATTACAAGTCCTCAGCCACAGCCCCTAAATGGACAGATTTCAACAGACGCCCGCTGGTGTGATCGGCATCATTATATTTTAATTAATCCATTCTTCTCACAGCAACACAGTAATTACAATCTATTTTACGATGCAGCGTGCTGCGAAAGAGGGGATGGAAGGAAAGACGGCGAGAGGGAGTAACAGTCAGAGAAGGGGGGAATGAAAGGAGAGAGGAAGGACGGGAAAAGAAACCACAAAGAGAGGTTAGGACAGTGAGTCAGAGCCAGGATGAGGAGAGGAAGTGTTAAGGCGAGAGAGACAGAGAGCAGAGGAAAAACATTACAAACGCTATGACTGATTACCGATATGTCATCGCCCGGCTGACATTGTAAAAGCATTGTAAAAGCGTTGTAAAAGCGTTTATACGATGTCTGGAGGAGCACAGGGCTCTCTCCCTCCCTCCCAGATTCACGCTTCATACAGTCAGAGGGAGAAGCTCCATTTCCTCCAGCCTCTGTCTATATAAATCAGAGCAGGTACGGACACTCAGACGCGCTGTGGGTGTGATAATAACATTAGAGGATTACAATGACACTCCTCCCCGGACAAGATCACCTGTCTCAACTGTCATAAAACAGCTGCTTTTTGTGGTTGAAACGCTTTATAGGAGAAGAGTGTGTAGGTGTGTGTGTGTGTGTGCACATGAAGGTGGTGTGTGTGAACGTGGCAAATACAGCAGGGAACAAGTGGAAGAGGACTTGTAATGGGTAACACCTGATTGTAATACATTAAACTGTTGCAACTGACCTTACTTAAATTCAATATACTATCTTTAACAAGCAGTTAAACAATGTTGTGTTACAGTGGTTCAAAAGTCAACCTTTAAGGCATTAAAGGTAAAATATGTAACTTTTACGCATTAACAATTTCTAAAAACAACTCGACCTTTAATGTATATTGTATTGAGTCGTGTGCAATTTTCAAATGGAGAGAAATCCGTAATCTTACAGTCTGTTTCATTTGGTCACCTGTCAATGGCGTCGCATTCCCTTTGTGTCAGCGCTGTGGTTGTCTGCAAGAAGCTGCCATGAATAGATTTTTTGTGATACACTTTTTAGGTGTATTATTATACTTTTCTATATTTTAACCAGGTGAAGCATGTTGTCATCTGAGTTATCAGAGAAACCAGCTGAGCAAACATTGGTGTCAACTCGTCAGTCAGTGAAATCCACTAACTGATTAATGGTAAGAACTAGGTAACAAAAATTGCTTATCTTAGCAACAAATGATTGGAACAAGTGTGGGGGCGGGGGGAGACAAAATATGGTTTTACAGGGGGTTATGTGTCAGACGATTTCTTAGTCTGACACATATTACTACCCGTAAAATTCTTTATTTTTTTGATATTAAGAGTTTTAGAGTTGCTGGTAGGTTTATTTTTGATTTTTTTACTTATTGACAGAGCTGTTTCCCCTTGTTTATAGTCCTTAAACAAAGCGCTAAGCAGTTGCGGGCTGTAGCCTTATATTTACTGGACACACATGAGCGTGATATCACATCTTCTCATCTAAAGTAACACTCGGCAAGAAAGCAAAAACGCAAATTTACCAACAACTGTTTTAAGGAGACAACCAAATATAGATTGGCACATGTTGCTTAGATAGCCATAGTAACACGTAATCACGGGTTGCAGCCAAACATGGCAACTCAGGTTGCTTCTAAAGGACATAACTATTGTAAATGAATTGATCAGTACACAGATCAGTTTACATGTAAGCCTCACTCAAAAAGTGGGCAGAATGTTAATAGAACTCAGGGCTCAAATGTAACCCCGATGATACCACATGTGTGTGCTTTGAATGTTTGCATGGACGTATCACAATACCTATGGTGAACATGGTATCCTGCCGCGTTGATGTTCCAGCCAGGCTCTTTGGGGTCGGGGATCTTTGCTGTCTTGGCGATCAGATGCTGAGCATCCCTCCATGTCAGCTCAGGACTGGGGCAAGAGACATGAAACAGAATATCATCAAACACACCCTTCCCTCGGCCCGTGTTCTACACCGACTGAAACCACAGAGGAAACACTTCAACTCGACGTGATGCTCTGAAAAGAAACCTGCAGGGAGCCCAACATGGGATCTAGCCTGTGTAGAACGAGGCTGGTGGACTGTTTTATGCGGCTTACAGCACATTCTATCAGGTTCATGCTGTATTAATGCTAAGGTTTATTGATACATAAACTGATGCAATGAGACATGGCCATACCTTTTACAGCAGGTCCTCTAGACATAAAAGCACCTGTTTAAGTCAAGCTCACTGTTTTAATAATGGTGTCACTAAAAACTGTGAATCCAACAAAGAAGATTTGAGACTTTTACAAAAGAGCCGAGAGAGTCGAATGCAGTAAAAAGTCTTCTTTTTAATCCCAGGCAGGGGAATTCTAATAGAGCGGACTCAAGTGTCATGTCAAGCAATATACTAATGGAATCCAATTAAGACCTTTAAACTGCGCCGAGAGCTGGAGGATATTAGCTCAGTTTTCTATAACAAAAGACCAAAGGGCCGTCAACGAGGGCTTTTTCGGGATATAAAAAGCATAAAGGAAATTGGGTTTTTCTGCTTTATCCACTCATTATTGTTCCTTAAGAAAATGACATGAATGGAGCATAAGAAAACCGCTTGGCCACCCATTCTGAATGGCCTTTTCTTTTTTTGAGAAGAAATGCCTTCACAGTTTGTGCAACACCTGTACACGGACAGTCGCTTCTCCAGTACGGAAGAACAGAGCGGAGGTAATTAATTGAAGATGAGTCACACGGTTAGACTTCATTTTAAAAATCATTCATACCATAACTGTAATACATCGCGCATGTCTATATAGCTACGTTGAGGTATATCTTCATAGTTGCCCTTGCAAACAACTAAATCACAAGTAGCCTCTTCATTGTTGTGCATGTTAGACATCTCAGGAAATATCAGGCACAGATGTAAACAGATGTATTCCATTCACGTATTGGGGGGGGGGGGGAAACGAAAACAGAACAAAAGCAAGGAGAGAAGCTTTCATTAGCGGCATAAAACAAAACCCCGGCAAGCAGCGAGAGCAGGCAACTAGAACAACATGATAGGAATAATACCAGTAACACTAATAATAGATGGATAGAATGAAACAAAACACAACGCACAAACAATTATTTTGAGCTTTGATTTCAAAGGGATTGGAGTGCATGCGCGCGCGCGCGTGTGTGTGTGTGTGTGTGTGTTTGTGCGTGTGTGGGGAGAGCGGGGCGGGGGGGTATAGGCTTTGTACTTTTGAACTGTTGCTGCTCGCTGCATGCGTCTGTGTGTGTGAGTGTGCGTTGTGTATTATATATTAGCAGCAGCAGCAGCGTGATTCTGTTATGTTCACTCCCCCACCTCCATCATCAGCACCACCACCACCCTCACCCCTCTGGTGGTGGAATCAGAGAAACCCCCGCGGCCCCGGCTGGTTTGCATAAAGCAAACAAAATTAAATTTGCTTTGCTAAATCAAAGCATGTATGGTATTCCAAGCAGCTCTCTCAGGGACAAATTACTTCAAACGGCCTCCTTTGTATCATAACAGAATAAAAAATAAAAAAAAGAATCAGCCCAATCAGCGGCTCTCCAAAACCCTCGACTCGGGAATTAATTATTGAACCGAGGGCTTTTCTCTCTCCTAGCAGTCCGCGACACAGATCTATTTATTTTGGAAAAGTCGTTTTGCTCTTAAAAACTCAGTTTCTCTCTCTCTCTCTCTCTCTCTCTCTCTCTCTCTCTCTCTCTCCCTCCCTTCCTCAATGTTCTCACTCCTCTTTGCTGCACAGGCCCTGAAGGGACATGTGAATAGGTTTAGGCCACTGAATTAATCTGAAAACCCCACGACCAGCATCCACCATAGTGCTGGTTAAACAGAACTATTGCTTATGCTGTAATGGACTTAAGATGAACTGTTATCTTGTGAGGGTTCTTTCACATAGAGGTGGAACATTTTTCCCTGTGCACTACCTCTCTGTATCAATGCTAGGCCATGTTGTTTACTCCTCCTGTTGGTTTTAGTTCGGCTGCCAGAGAGCACAAAACCACTACTTATTTGATATGCAGCTCAAGACTGTGAGCGAAAGCAAGGAGTCCTTCAAGACGATTTCCACAGTTAGTTGTTGATTTATTTACTGTAGTAATCACACTAATTAGTTATGATATGCTACATGTGATTATAATTGATTTTAATCTACACATTCAGGAATACCAGAGGTGTAGCTGGCAAACGGCTGTACTTTAGCTGGCGAGCTAACCAGTAACATGCTAGTGTGAGCCAGCTACATTAGCTTTCCAAGCTCCAAGCTTTGAGATCGAGCTCGGTCGCTAAACAATCAATACTGCTAGTTTACAGAGTTTATTTAGGATGTGTATTTGTACCATCCAGTCATGTCTAGCTCAGCTCAATCCGTGCCTTTTTTTGTGGAGCAACTCGTCCGGTGGAGGAGTGTTATATAAAAGTTACAGTAGGAGAAGCAGGATTTAGCTGCTTCAGTTTCAGGATCCTGGTAATGTGCATACTGCCTCTGGGGGACAACGGACAGATTTTATATATATATATATATATATATATATATATATATATATATATATATATACATATATATATTTATATAAGAGTTTTGGTGTCGCCAGCGGATATCAGGATAATGGATATCTGGGGCCAGGACTTCCTCGTTCGCGCACCAGTCAATATTCACAGTCCGATAAACAACTTGAGACGCAAGAATGGAGTTAGAGTTGAGAGACGATGTCTCATCTCATCTCATAAACAGAAATCAGCATACGAATTGACAGACGGCAGCCAGTGGGTTCTTAGATTGCATTTTGACCAATGCGTTCCCTCTCTTTCGCTCTCCATACAGACTGTTAGCTGCATTCAAACGTGATTCGTCAATATAACTCGGACTACAAACGGACAATAAACGGGAACCAGAACGCTTCTGATACCAACATCTTGATTTGTGTCCAACAGATTCTGCATTCATAGGCGGATATCTGTTTATAGAGCAAAAACCGAAGGTGACCTCAAAGTGAAAGATGCAGGGCGGCTGTAGCTCAGGGGGATGAGTGGTCGTCCCGCAACCACAAGGTAGCCGGTTCGATCCCCAGTCCCCCCATAGCTCACACGTTGAAGTGTCCCTGAGCAAGACACTGAACCCTAAATTGCTCCCCGGGCGCCTCACAGGGTTGCCCACTGCTCCTTAAGACATTAAGGATGGGTTAAATGCAGAGGACACATGTATGTACTATGACAAATAAAAAGGATTTCTTTTCTTCTAATAAATGCTGGCCTGACCAAGCCTTTAAGCTAAACAACTTAATATCTCAATATCTTAAAAAAACACTGGACAAATTTCCTCCTGTGGCCGTCAAGTGACTCACAATAAGCACGACCTAAAGTAATGCGACACTGACATAACAAGAAAAATGTTCAACTCATGCATGCCGGGAAATAACACCACAACTAAACGTTTAACCTCTGAAGGATTGACAACAACGGACGGAACGGAACTGACATCGCAACGAAATTAAAGCATGGCGTCCAGCAAACGCATGAACACGACTGGGCCGCCACTCACAGCAGATTGGGGCAGAGTGCAACGATGTATGAGCCTCCTCCAGAGCCTCACAGCCTTCATCCCCCTCGCCAAGGCTCACACAGCAGCACAGCAGCCGTCACAGTGAGCACACAACTGTTTACAAATCCCCAGTTAATAGGATCAGGCCTCATTGACTGGGCCGCTCCAATGTGTCTGATGTAATCTATTAGCTGTATGATAGTCAGTGTCTCAGTCCAATCGATAACCCTGGGCCTCCATATTGCTCCACTGTGGACTGTTACTCCTCTTTAGTGCTGCTTAGAATGCGGGCTTAGTGACTATAAAGTGTGTGTGTGTGTGTGTGTGTGTGTGTGTGTGTGTGTGTGTGTGTGTGTGTGTGTGTGTGTGTGTGTGTGTGTGTGTGTGTGCAGAGGTTTGTGTCCATCCACTTGTCCTTGTGTGTCAGATCGTGCAATTCTGTGACATTTAATGTTGGATTGTGTGTGTGTGTGTGTGCGTATAAAGTAGATGTGTATCCCTGCATAGGAAACATGTTTATTCTAAATACAAGTGTGATGTACTGCAGTGTGCATGTGTGCAATGTTAAAATTATAACACACACATACAGTTGCTGATACTTAGGCAGATGTTAATGCTGTAACACTTTAATGCATGAGTGCATGTGGGGATTGCGTGTGTCTGCTGTATAATTGTGTTGACATTTGTAATATCCACGCACCTATACACGGGTGTATTACTGTACAATGGCGCATATGTGTGTATTAATGTGGCTTTACAGTAGATGGCATGTCTGTATGTGCATGTACGTGCATCTGTGTGTGTATGTGTGTGTGTGTGTGTGTGTGTGTGCGCGCCGTGTTTGTGTGTGTCGGAGTGTGTCTGTAGCTGGTGTAACTGGCTTTCCAATTAAGTTGAACCACAGGCCGGATCAATGCTAGTCCTCTGTGTGCAGGAATGAGCAGCCCTGGGCCCTCAGAGCATGCCCACGAATAATTTATCACTCACACTAAGCCCGGGCAGAGAGGAGGAGGAAGAGGAGGAGGAGGAGGAGGAAGAGGAGGAGGATGAGGAGGAGGAGGAGGAGGAGGAGGAGGAGGAGGAGGAGGAGGAGACAGGGAGCACAAGGACAAAGTGTCCAGCCCAGGGGAGAGAACGCAAAAGATGGGCAATCGAGGCGACAGAAAGATGGAGGGGTGAAGAAAGAGAGAGACAGATCGGGACTCAGAGGAAAACACTGCCAGCTCCAGATCATTTAGGAGCATCACACTCAACATTTTTTTCTGGTAAACAACCATCGAAAATGAAATTCTGCAGGGAGCACAAGCCACATACCTCTTTCAAATATGATAGACTGGATGTTTGCAAATGCTGTGTTGATTTCATTATTCATCGACACCTTTTCACATTGATCATAATGGGACTTTTGGATTGAATATCAAAATATTTTTTCTTAGAATGTTTACTGTAAGAATCAGAATTTCACCAGAGCATTTTAAATACATACTGGAGGAGGAACCGATGACATTTGTAGGGATCCCTCCGTTGGATCCAACAAACGCTGTGACTGCCTTGACTTGACCGTGACTTTGTCAGTGCCTTCTGAAACCGAAAGATCGTTTTTAATAAATTACAATAAACAAGCGCTTCATGTTCGGTGTAATGCCGCTCGGGTTTGGGTTAAAATTACAACTTCAATAAGGCTAGGGGACCTTCAACGTCATGATTACAATGACAATTATGTGGTTACGGTTAGGAAATGATCGTGGTCATGGTAAGAAAACACAAAGTTGACTCTTGATTGTAAACAAACAGCAGTCGACCCATCCAATCCGATAGATTGTTCTTCTATAATGTTCAAAAGAACGTACATTGCTTTGGGTCTATTTGCTGAAATGACTGATGCTGTTGTTTTTCTCTTGAGGGACAGTTTCCCTAGATTGGTATCAGCGCCAACACTGACCTCATTAAATGAATAGGGTACCACCCAGACGTCCCTATTACACATTACAGTTTGCAAGTTCAATTGTTCCGGTAAACTGATGCTAATTTTTTTTAAACAAAGCTTGATGAACAGCCGAAAAAGTATGATGGATGCTAAATCTTGTTAGTAACAAACTGTTAGCAAAATGACTCATCAACACCAGGAGCTATGTTGCTCAGCAGTACGGTTTCGGAAAGGGGAAGAAGAAGAAAAAGTAAGCCATTCACAGGTGATAAAGAGGCGTAGAAGCATGTGATTAAGCTGAAAGAAAGAACGAGTTGGAGCTGCTGTGTTCTCAACCCAAGCAATCACACACCGTGTGTATAAGAAGTATTAGACTAGTTGAATGTGGTGCTGTGTCTGTTGTTATGAGTTGTGTATGACTCCATCGTGTGTCACGGACGCATTTGCAGCCAGAAGAGATTGATGCACCAATACTTGCCTCACTGAAGCCCAGCATGTCCCATTTTGTTGTTCATCTCTTTTTACTCGAACAGAAACTGAAGGAGATACCACTAACAGTCAAGCTTGTTAGTCAGCGGGGTATAATGTGCTGGCGCAAAACAAGCAGGAGTTTAAACCCCACCGTCTCATCCCGGGAAGCACATCTTCTGCTTGGACACTTTGCGTTAACATCTTCTGCCGAGCCCCGCCGCAGCTTTAGTTGAAAGGCAGAGGAGCTAACACACATGTGGATAAACATCTTCACAGACACGCCCCACATGTGGGGACAAACGCACACTGCGAGCAAAAGCGTGCGCACGTGCGTGTGCACAATATTCACACAAGATGGCTTATCACCCACTGTGTCACAACTGCACAGAAACACATGTACATGCACGGACATACAGAAAAACATACAAACACGCAGAACACCAACTGCTAGAACTCACACACACACACACACACACACACACACACACACACACACACACACACACACACACACACACACACACACACACACACACACACACACAGAGAGTGTCCCCACCCTGTGGAGAGTCAGAGTCTTATGTTTTCTCCGTCTCTGTCCTTAGTTCGTCTCTATTAATCTCATGGCAGCGAGGCATGGACTGGTAAAACGCTCCACATCGCTCTGTAATCTTCTCTTAATGTGCTGCACTCTCAGACTAAGTGAACCCATTTGGAGTGACTGTGAGCAGACTGAGATTCCTCCCATGTTATCTGAACAAGTGTTACTAATGGGTTTATCAATTAGGCCAAGTCCAATAACTGCATGCCTGCAATCTCCTTTAAATACACTCCACCGGCGCAGCGCTGATTCCTCTGGTTAATGAGTACATGTGTACACAAACACCAGAGTGTGTTGGTGTGTGGCTGTGTGTGTGATGGACAGTTTGAATCTGTATTTATGTGTGTATATTTATGTATGTGTGTGTCTAGTTCAGCACTGGACTGGCAGATTCAGAAGCCCTTTTCTATTTTTTAGCCAATACAAATAGACATTTCTTTGTCATTTTGATGATGTTTAAAGTTGATGTCCAGTTGACACATAAACATGTAGTGTTTGTTTGTTTATTCAAAATGTATTAATATTGAATGTATCGCGTATCCAATTTGCACACCTCCCACAGTGCACGTGGCTAGCAATACACCCACCCAGTGTGAAGTAGATTGGACGTACAAAGAGACTTCAGAGTTATATGTATATGTAGAATTAGCTAATAGCTACCAAGTAGCTCTATATGTTCTTTTGTTTCCATATGCTTTGTTCAACACATTTCAAATGCGTAAACATTAGAGCATGAGAAGCCCTTAGTGAAGACAAGTGTGTGCTGGTGTGCTTTCCTCTGGCACGTGAGTGTTTGAGTTAAGACCAATTAGAGCAAGTAGATTCACTTTTCCATGTGCTCTCCCCACTGAGATCACTGGCTGATTACTCCTCAAGTCCCCACAGAGAACGCTTTATACATTATCTCTCTTATTCGTTGAATGGACACAGGCAGGAAGAGCGGAAGGGAAGTGAGTCAATGATCAGATGTTTTTGTTTGACTTTTATACTGTTTTAAAGTCCAAAGATAAACCACTGCTTTAGAACATTAATTTGTCTTTATATATATATATATATATATATATATATATATATATATATATATATATATATATATATACTCTACATTGAGTTAGCGTGTAGCACAGAGCCATATGACTTTGACCAATCACAGGATAAAATAGGTTAAAAGATTGTTTGACCATTTTTAACTGCTGCTGTGTGATTGAATGATAGTATATATATATATATATATATATATATATATTATATATATATATATATATATATATATATATATATATATATATATATATATATATATTATAGATAATAGTTCACCTGATCAGAGCACAGGGGAGTGATGTTAAGGAGGAAACAACCCATCCTTCCAGACAGCCCAAATAAACAAACCAGGAAAGGGTGGACGGACAGCAGGTGTAAAAATCCCAGAACATGAGGTGGAACCAATGCAAAAAAGAAAAAAAGAAGTTCACCTCCCTCCGAGCAAATGGACAGACCGGCTGGGTGACTGGATGAAAGAAACATAAAGTGACAGAGAGGCTGACACGGTGATAAAGTGAACAAACAAACAGTCAGAGACGGAGAGAGGAGCGAAGAATTGATCTGTCCTTATGGTTTGTTGGACAGGCGTCAAGACGGATGGATGGAGACAGATGGAAACACAGACAGACAGGCCAACACAGTATCAGAGAGACAGATAGACAGTGACACATCACACTGAAGGGTTTCCTGACAACATCGACGACAACACATTGTTCGCTAATTTAGGCTCTCTGGCATTTTTGTATCTGCACTGTGTGCTGCGATGTCAACTTTTGCCAGCAGGAACCCCTCCTATCATATCAGGAATGACAAATATGATTTGTGCAATTCCAATAACATCTAGTGGTCTGCTCACTTTTTTGTAAAACAAACAAAAGTTAGAGCGTTTCGCATTTAATATGGAAAAGCTGAAGATTGTAGTTGCATGATGAGAAAAGGGAGTTGGAGTTAATGTTGCAATTAAATCTGTAATTTCCAGGATATGTATTAAATGTACGCTCATGTCTGTATCAATATTTCAGGCATGCTGTTTGTGAAGAAAGAAAAACTTGAGGTTTGCATGAGAGAAAGAGAGACTACGGCAGAATATATATGAGTGAGTGTGTTTGTGTGAAATGTGGGGAGACAGAGTGAGACACAGAATGAGCAAGTGTGAGAAACACAGAAAGAGAGAGAGACCCAGAAAGATATACAGGCAGAGAGAGAGAGAGACCGCGGCTCCATAAAGACGTGAGCAGAATGCTGCCGATCTGAGCGAGAGAGGTGATATATAGTTTAGTCAGTAGCAGCGGGTCACGACAAAGCCTTTAACAGTAATGTCCTGGGAGTCGCCTCGCCCAGGGGACCCGCGCTCCATTTTACAGCCAAGCGACTGAGACTGAGTCGGCGTGGCATGACAGCTGGAGCAGTAAAGCCGGCCTCTAGTACCATCCATAACATGAAGGAGGCGTAGATGCCGCTGATACCGCCACAAAACACCAGGCCCGAGGCCACACCGACAGCTGGCGAGTTAAGAGGGAGGAAGAAAAAAAGGGGGCTTGGGAAATGGTAGGAAGTGGCAGACGAGACAAAGGAGAGAAGAAAAAGGATTGGTGATATATTTGCAGATTTAGACCGAAACAGAAAGAAAGGAGCTAAAGATGATCTACAACAAAAGAGGGACTGAAGGCCCTTTCACACAAGCACTGCAACCCTGAATGTATCGAGACATTACCCAGAGGAGCCCTACGTGAGAATGCATATGTAAATAAACAGACTTTAACACGCCATCGCCCAAGTACAAAGTCTGTAGAATGTGTGTGTGTAAAGCGGGTCATTGTCCGGAGAGTTTACAGCCAAGTGGATGTGTTTCGATCATGCGGATGGCCAGAAACCAGAAGAATACAAACATCCGAGGGTCAAGAAGAGAGTTCATTTATACTCCGACTAAATCTTTCACTGGAGAGACAACGAGATTTGGGGACTTCTGTCGGTAGGCTACAATTAAATATACCATCAAGAAAATCGATTGTTAATGAGCAAATTATGAAGCAGCTTTACCCGTCTTTAGCTTTGGGGCGACTAGCTAGCCCCACTGGCCGTAAGAAAACTGCACTTCACGGCTTGTGGATCATATTAGCCGACACAGCAATATGGTGAGATATGAAGAACGATGTGTTTGGATATCAGTGGGAAAAAACATTGTTTTCATTTCCAAAACAATGTGACTGATTTGTTCAAACAAAACTTGATGACGTGAAACACAAAGTTTGGCCGCCTGATGAGCGGGGAATCTGACCGCTGGCCGCTTGGAGGAAGTTCAAAGATTCTTGTTCGTCTTTCCCTCGTCTTCCTCCTGAGCCAACATCTGGAGCTCAGTATCGCGCTAAGCCCACCCACTTTTTGGAGGTCCAATAATGTGTGAAGGATTTGATTGAAATGCCTCTTCTAACTGTACACTTCTCAACTATTCCATTTCCTCCGTACAAGAAGCTAAATTTCACTGAGACTTTAATAATACAAATAGAGAGGAGGGGAAACGCTGAAAAGAGACAAGGTACAATTCAAAAGTGCAGGATTTTATCGTAATAATTATTTCAACAGTCTATTTTGTGCTAAAATTATTCAGTCAATAATTTGATTATTGAGTAATTATGCAAGCCATATGCCGTATGAAGCAATTATTCTAAAACATTATCTCTCTCACATTGTCTTCGTATGTTTTGGACAGTTGGACCAGGTTTTGGACAGTTGGATAAAACTATCTACTATTTAACAAAACTATAATTCACAAAACAATTCATTGATAAATGCAAATGGAACGATTACCTGCAAAGTAAACACTCAATCTGCTGGATGGAGTTACAGCAGACAGAGGAGGAGCTTACTGTGCTTCCACAACAGACAGAGCGGAGGGTTTTAGAACCGAGCATATTAAAGGGCTGGTGGGAAAATCACTTCTAACAGAGCAGTCTTCTTCAGAGAAGACAAAGACAAGGTGTTGAGGAGGGATGTGGGTGAAAATAGCAACAACTGTTCTGTAAAAGAAAGCGCTGGGGGGAGGGAGAGAGGGGGGGTATGGGTAATGTGGTCAAACACAACAGGGCTGGGGACTGAAGCGCCTCACACATACACATTGCTGGAGTGTCCTTGAGCAACTCTCCCACGAAAATCAATAAGGTATCACATTTACTGTTGTAGCATTACTGGTGTCGCACCGGGCAGAGAGAGGCACTCACTTCACTTCCAACGTAAGAGCCAGGATCCCTGCAGCGATCGGCGCAGCGCTCGATGTTCCTGGAAAGTGTGTGACACAGCCGTCGTCCATGTTGGTCACGGTGACCTGGAGGGACAACACGCTTGAATGGGTCACAAGGTGCAGCTACGTGGATGTCATATCGGTACGTAGATTGTGAGCTGATCTGCCTAACTGCTCTTTTCAAATGGATTTCTGTTGGGAGGTTTTTAGGAAAAAGAAGGCAGCAAATCGGGCCAGGAGGGTTGTCACACTGTCTCAGCCATTAAAACACAGTTCTACAGAGATAACAATTTATAAAAAAACAACTTACGTTTGGCCTGACCACCTCCTAATGAGAGGTGGGAAAGGGCATAAAGGTGACATCACACTGATACAATGGTCTGTTTCTGGCTGTCTTGTTTCTGTAGCCCTGGAGTTGGCACTCTATTTCTTCCTGGCTTGTCACTGTTACCTCTGCCATCAACACCTCAGCTTCTTCCTCTCTCCTTTCTCAGCCACTGCAGCCACGCTTTACCTCCAATTAACACTCGTTTGCTTCCGTGTGTCTGCGTGTGTGTGCGCGCCCAGCAGTCACCTAGGTCATTTGGCAGGCCTCTATAAATATCACACCAGTCGCTGCTCTTTAACAGGCTTCTCACAGCTCGCAGGAGCCAAAGAGCAAGGGCTGCTGGCACACACACACACACACACATATATATATATATATATATATATATATGCACTCATTAATGATAAACACTGTTGTTAGATGTGTTAGGCGGTACATGCACACTAACCAGAGGTAGTGAGCCTCCCACGCGGGACCCTGTCAGAGTGACGGCCATCACACCGGGGCAGGGCTCGCCGAAGAAGGCGGGCTTCCCCGTTTGAGAGACGGCGCCGATGGCAATGTTGTAGATGGAGTTGACATAACCGTCTGCACCGCAGTGGTCACGATGCATTCCGCCATTACCTGCCGCCCACACAAAGATGCTGCCCTTCCCACCTCGGCCCTGGAAACACAAACAGAGGGACGTCAAAGTGAAAGAGCAAGAAAAAAAAGAGGTGGATTTCATAAAGAATGTTTCCATCTAGCGGTCAGCAGAGCATTTCGAATATCACATGTGGAAATGTGTATCACACGCTCAATCAAACTTTTTATGTACTGATGAAAACGCTTGTGGATAGTTATGGTTTAACCAAGTGCATATGCGAGAACTTGATATTGTTTAATTTAGGTTCTGTTTATAGTTATTTTGATATGCAGCAATCTGTTCAGCCCCATGTGGATGAAAGATATGTGAGAGCAGTACTATTTAATATGTCTTCCAAACTCACAAGCACAAATAACACAAATAAAACCAAAGTGAACTCAAGCTAAAAGGCACTTAATAATAATAAGAGAAAAAAATCGAGAAATTCCAGAGGTCAGATTTGGAATACATTGAAAACATGGAAGGGCTGCTGGGCTGAGAAACATAAGAGATGACTTCTGAGGTTCAACTGAGCAATGACAATAACTGTCGCTTCAAAGTCAGGGACTTCAGTTGAACCCTCGGCCCGGGGGACGCTCCATAATCCATGCATTACTTGGAATTAATTACCACAATAGGATTATATCTCAAAACACCCAAACAAGTCTATGCAATTGGAGAGAACACCCAAAGACTGGTGGGAAGAAGGACCGATCTTCAATATTTCTAAATGCCCCTCTTATCTGAAACACTTGGTACGAACAGTCCTTTTGGAAACCATTCAAAACAAATAAGTGTGCGTTGAAATCCGTCTACATAATCATTTTGTTATTCCAAGCTCCGCTCCACTGACAGCGTGGATGTCTGCTTTACATCTGACGGACAGCAGCGTGAACCCGGAGATGAAAGGCGTGCCTTGTGAGCTCCGAGGCGGAGAGCGCGCGCTGTCAGGCTGTGCGGCCCGTCCATCGCGGCCCCGTCGTCTCGCGGGCCCCAGCTGCAGACGTAGATGTCGATGAAGTGGATGTTGAAGGTCAGCGCTGTGGCCTCCATGGCATCGGTGACAGAGCCGTCCAACAAGCGGATACCTGGACGGATCGGGAAAGGTCACACAGATCAGAGGGAGGAGGCATGTGGAAAAACCCAAAAGGAAAATGACACTTTTCATTTGTGCCGACGAGCATTTTGCTTTCTGGCGCTGCTTGAAAACAGACACAAAGATAGTGTTTTTAAATTGTTAGAGTTAATGCAATATGCCATCTTCAAAAAGTGACTGCAGTAACAGAGCAGTGACACAATACTTGTAAGCACACCGACAGTGAACACAAAAAGGTCTTTTCCCATATCGTCACCTTCCTAAAATAATGGCCTAAGTCATTATTGACAAAAATGATTTTCTTGCCTAAATCATCTCCTCATGATACTGGCCACCTCTGGTGAAATCGCCTACATCCTCAGTTGAACAGATCATGCGATTCTACCCCTATAGTATAACGGTCTATGTCAAAAGTGTGATTTAGGCCATTTTACAAGTTTTTCAAGATGGCATTTTTAAGCTAACATTTAAGCTAGCAATTTAGTTAGCATTTTTGCGAGCATTTTTGTCAATGAAAATCTCACTCTAACATAATATTAGTAATCATAACATAATTTGACCGGTATTACAGTATGCCTGTTGTGCCATGTCTAGAGGCAGCTTGTGCACCCCTATTCCATTTGGTCAAGCTTTTTGTGTTGAGCGTAACGGCCTTCTGTGGAGGCCTGCGCCACGATGCCGTGTAAGAAAAGCTTTACTCCTCCCTGCTGGCTACTGCAGACACATGCAAAAGATCCATTTAATATTGCTTGTACTAGTGTGCAGTACTGTGCATATGGTTGTTCATGTAGGGTGACCAGACGTCCTCTTTTTCCCGGACATGTCCTCTTTTCGAGACCTAAAAAAAGCGTCCGGCAGGGATTCCAAAAAATTACCCCCTTACAAATTTTGGAAATGGTACGTCCGGGATTTTGCTACGTGCGGGAAAATAGTTATTACCCCCTTACAAGTTTTGGAAATGGTATCTCCCTCACGTTCCACCTTCTTGTGCAAGCTCTGACTGTAGAGAGAACTGTCATTGGTCGACCGATCTCAACGTAAATGTAAGTTCACGGCATGCTTACTAAGATTCTCCATTTTACATGGAGAATCTTCAACCTCCTGTGGAAAATATCTGTCTCTGTAGCTGTTCGATGCTTCACTATGTTCACCAGTGAGTCACTAGTTTCGTCTCTCCGCTTTTTGGAGAGAGTGAGATAGTGTAGCTTAACTTTTTAGAGGTTTTAGAGGGAGGGTAAAAGGACTGTACTTGTATCGCGCCTTTTTAGTCTTCCGACCACTCAAAGCACTTTCACACTACATGTCATTCACCCACTACCACCCATTCATACATTCATGGTGAGGGCTACCATTGCAAAGCCTTGCCCAAGACCTTGTCCATCAGGAATATCGAACCATTCATACCCATTCATACACTGCAGGGGAGCAATTTAGGGTTAAGTGTCTTGACCAAGGGCACATTGTCATAGACTAGGATCAGAAGATCGAACTGCCGATCTTCTGATTGAAGGACAGTCAGCTCTACGGAGGAGCCACATTTGCCCCAACAGCTGCCTATTATGACCGAAAATGATGTCATGTAGCGGTGAGAATGAACTAAAGCAGTTCAGTTGTGGGCCGGAAAAAACAAACAAAAAGCTGACAGATGCTGTAAGAAGAGTCAGGTGATGATTCTCTCTATTTTATCCCCTTGGTGTCTTTTTTTTTATTGAATGTATTACTATTATTATTATTAAAAATAGAAAAACAGTGATAATAACCACTATAAGACGGCTTATTCAAATAAGCCAGTTCAAATGAATTTTCACATTGAATTAAGGAGGCTTTTCACATGGAATTTTCGTGTGGTGTTTGTATTGTAAAAAAAAGTGTATATCCTTGTTGTAATTGTCTTATTATAATATAATATAATCTGCATCTGCAATGCATTAAAACATGTATGTCAAACAAATCCATTTAAGATGACTCATCAGGCTTAACTTGTCTTCTTTCTGTTGATTCATCACCTTCACGTTTTAATTGTATACTTAAAACAACATCAAATCTAACCACATGCATTCCCGGAGCATTTCAAGTGCATTTGCCAAACAGAAGCACACAGAGAGCTCAGTCAGTCCTGGTTGTCAGACTGTGAGCACGGGTCTCGTCAGCACCCAGGAGTTCGACGTTCACCTTTCATTCGGGTCTTGCACCCTCATCTCCTGTGTCCTCGCTACAACAAAAAGAGACTCGCGCAACGTGAAATTAAGACTAACTTTTGGAGTCAATTCTGCTAGAGGCTCTCATCAGCCTCTGACAAATGAGGTAGGGCCAAGGGTTAAAGGTTTCAGAGCGGTGTTCGAATGTCAGAGTTCAGCGGAGGGATTCCTCCATGGTCCGTACGGCCGCGTTCAGATCTGAGCCATCTAGTTTTTTACTCAAACATAGCGTGTACTCCTCATTAACTTGTGGTTTATTGCACTCTTAGAGTATCCTATAAAAAATCTTTGATTTCACAACAGAAAATGGGCCATCTTGTGCATTCGGTTCATTCATCCCTCGCCAATGTTACATCCAACACTAAAAAAGCCATTACTGAAGCTCCCACTAAAAAGATGAGCTGTTAAATAGGGTCAGCACGGCTCAATAGCAGCCAAACACCGTGTCGCCTGTTGCTGCCACACATACTTAAAGCGCACAGAAGAAATAGCATATAGGCTCACATACTCTTTCTTTTTCAAGAAGTATTTAGGATCAGAAAACTAAAACTTCCTCTTAAAGACTTTCACAGTGGATGAGGATGAGGATGTTCAGCTGTAATTCAGCACCAGGAGACAAACAAAATAAATAACAGCAAATATAATAACAGCAAATATTTTCTGCCAAATGTGCAGAATGCTTTTTTCTTTAGCCTTGTCATCACTGCAGTATGTGGGCAAAATACATTTACATTTTAATTGTTTATCTTTTAATTTTGTAAACTTCAATTGTTTTCTGTGGGAATGTTAAAAATGTCTGAGTCCAAGGCATCCTGTCACAATTTATTTCCTACAGGAATTGAAAAGTGAGAAATGAATCAATCTGTCGATCCGCCTCTTTATTTTAAAGATGTTTTGCCTCAATGCAGAAAGCCCTACAAACAAATCTGCCTCCTTAATGCCGGAGATAATGTTCATGTTAAGCTTCGGATGTCCAGAGTCTAGTTGCTTTATGGTATTTTTGTAGTATACTCTAAATGGGAATGAGAGATTTTTCTATTTTATTTTTGCATTATCACATGACAGAGACTACTTCATAAGAAATGACTGACCCACTAGAAGTGTTTTTGAAAATGCCATGTCATAGTCTTGGACACTGCACTACACCCACAACGCGCTGCCTCCCACTGTCTTGATGAGGCTGTATTGTTTTCCTCACCTCCGATCCTGGCATTGAAGGCGATGCCCACACCGCAGTAGGAGTTGTTGGCCTCCATGGCAACTTCCCCTGCACATCGGGTACCGTGACTGAAACAGGGGGAATGAGATGTTAGCCACGCGCCGACACTGCACAGGCAGAGATGTGAGATTTTCGGATGTGATGACCCGAGATTTGTTTTAATCCTCCACAGGTCGTACAGTAAAACTTGCAGCAGGCAGCAGTTGGCCCGCAGCTCGTAGATTTGGCCACAGTAAATGAAAAGAGTTTTCTTCATCCTACATAACACGGTTTCACTACTTAGACAAACAAGACATATTAGATGTATGTTCTATTTTTAATATTTTCAAATGGTATGTTTTATTTGTGTATGTTACAGGAGAAAAGGCTTTGAGGTTGAGAACTGACTACCACTAAATTTATGATTTGTGATATTACTCAAGTAGAATTGTATTTAATTGAACCAGGAGTTTAAAACATTTTAACCTTTAACCCCACAAAATACAGTTGGCTATATGAATGCTTAGTGGCCTAGCGCTGAGTTAGGTTACTACTGTGAGCTAGTTAGATCAGATATGCACATTTTTGCATCTTACAATTGGGCACATTAATACACCGTTTACTCCATTTCTCACACTTTCTCTCTCTGTTTTTTTGGTATTTCGACAGTTCATTTAGTCTCCCAAGAAAAGAAACGTAGGATGACAGTCATTACCTGTTCTCCTCGTCTCTAACTGGCATTGGATCATGTGACAGACCGTGTGAAGCCTGCAGGTCAACACTGGCGAGGGCTTCCTGTAATCCACGCAGAAAACAAAGGGAACACAGTGTAACACTCGAAGCAAAACATCACAGTGACATGAGAGGAAATGAAAGAATCCCGTGAAAAAACGCTTGATACCGGCACTTGAATTAGCCCGTCGACATGTTTCTCTCCTGACTGACGGCAATCACTGTCACAGAGGAGATGCCTGTGACTGTCTGTGCCTCGTAAAAAGTGAGCATGTTTGAATGACTTGTTTGCCAGTGTATAGGCATAACGGGAGGAGGATGTCTTGGCAGCGCCGTACAAGAGCAATTATGTATCTCTCTCCAGCCAGGCTTATCCATGCCAGACAATCTGCTCTAACAAAGTACAAGTTGGCCTGTGTGCTTCAAACTGCCTATAGGATTATAAATGACAAGGCAGGAGCAAACAACACTGCCACTCCACATATGCTTTATGGCGAGCCACTGTAACACCAGCCTAACGAAATGAAACAGCTTTATCGCTTTATGAACGTTTTATTGTCTCGGCTTTTAAGTAATAGAGAAGTTGGGCAGTTTAAGAGAAAGTCAATACACAAACGGCAGTGATGGAGAACTGTAAGCTCGTAACAAGATGAGAGAGTCAGAAATCACATTGCACAGCCATCCTTGAGATCTGCCGTGTTTTAGATAACTAGAAACATGTTACTGCCCAGCTTAAATAGGATTTGGTAGAGATCAGTTATTGTTAAAAATAAATCTCATTTTAAGTTTACTTACAAAGTTTTTCTTCAGGTCTTTGTTTGTGTGATCAACACCTGCAAATGACAACAAAAAGAAAATGTTATAAATCAGACAGACACTGTGATCTGGGTATATGTTACTGGGAGGAGACCCTCCGGACAAAGACGTTTAGAAAAGATCAGCGGCACATGTTCACCGTTTCAGTGCAATCAGACCGTAAGTGCACTTGTTGTTTCATTATATCATGTGAGAGCTGTTTCCAGTCATTTGAACTTGCAGTGTGGCGGACAGGTTATTAAAACGTTTAAATTTTGAGTAGCCTACTAATTGGGGTAATTATGTTTGCCAAGATGTAACGGTGACATATTTTTTTTTTTTTAAAGCAAGTTTTGTCAAGATCCAGGGTTTGCTGTGTGAGGTATTGCACAGGACTGAACAGTGAATGAACAATAATCTCTCGTCACTCAAGCTGTACGATTTCAAAAGTATTCATTTTTTCCACTTTTTGTACTTCTAAATATTTCCTTCACTCTCCATGTACACCTTTTCCTGCATCTTTTTCTTTTAAATCACCCTCTTTCCACATGAGTTGCCTTTCTGTCACATGCCCCCTCGCCGTCATCCCCCTCTCCTCACCCCCACCATCATCACCACCACCACCATCACCACCACCTCCTCCTCCTCTTCCTCCTCCTCCTCCTCCTCCTCCTCCGCTGCATCAGGGCTCCTGTGGTCTCAGCGAGAGACAAACGAATGAGGGCCCCAGGAGGGCCGTGCCTGCTCTGCCAGACATCACTCACTCTCTCTCTCTCTCTCTCTCTCTCTCTCTCTCAATCACACACACACACACACACACACAGCCTTTGTCCCATGCAGGCAGTGCCTCCGGGTTGTCATGGTAACCAGCAGTCGTTTTTTTTTGCCGTTGAGGCCTGATTGTGTTGAGCTCCGGCGGGATGGAGCCCTGGGTGGGTGAAGCCTCATTGGAGGCTGACATGCCGTGCCATGTGATGCCAGGTCAGCCTGCTACGTCTCTACAGAACCACGGACGCTTGATTCTCTCCTCGTCCACCACGTTGGAGCTTCTTCACACACTCTTTCCCGTTAAAGTCGCGCTCTTTCAACCGCTTTCAACGACATCTCACGGTCTACGACGACTGATTAATTTTGTAAATATGCTTCTAGTAATTGGGGTTTGGTATAAGACAAATGGATCACCAGTTTATACTGAGCATTTTAATCATTTTTTTTTCTAGTTTCTTATTGTCAAGGGACCAAGAGAACGAGCTCTGGCCGACTCTCCTCCTCGCCCGAGCCAAGTTGGATTCCGACACTGAACACAAGGCCAAGTGAGGATTCTGAGCAGGTTTTTGCATACTTTTGATTGAAAGAGATGCACTGAGTGACCAACACGATGTCTTCATATGGAATTCAAGTGATTCATTAAAGAGTTATGAAATGTTAGATATCCTTTCCAAATCCCCCTTCAGGCTGATCTGTTTTCCTTTATAATCTTCCAGATTTATCATCAGTTACATCAGGAGACTTTCTCTTATCCTCTGCTCCAACTCCATCTCTTCGGATCCTATATTGGTCCTTTTCAGGTTACCATCTCAAAGCTTTAATTCTCTATGATCCTGTTTGTTACTTTTCATGTGGTCTATACGTGACCATTATCATCTTTAAAACTATAAACACAATGTCATTGAAGATGATTGATTGATTGATTGATTGATTGGTTGGTTGAAAAGAAAGTTTTTAGGAAATTCCCAAAAGGTGTTCCTGAGAAATTGCATTCACGAGAATGATGAGGTCACAGTGACCTTGACCGTGGACCATCAAAATCAAATCAATTCATCGGACGGACCACCAGAAAACGTAATGCCTCCGGCCAAGTCTGTCGCAGAGGCATAAAAACATATTTTTTTAATGGTTAGATGCAACTCAGGAGGAAATGTTTTTGCAATTTTGGTGAACTAACCCTTCAATAATCCCACGTTCATATCACAGTGAACAGCAGTTCAAGCAAGCTTTATCACAAATTATGGAAAACTTTTCAAGCTTTAAAGGAAAGTGATAAAACCTGACTGTGGGACTAAGTCTCCTCTGGATCTGTTATGATCTGTCGAGGTGAGCGTCCCACCAGTACATGAATGCAGCTCTACAAACAGTGGATCTCTGGTGTTACGTGAAAGTAATTGCTTGCCTGCAGGTGGCAAAGACACCTTCCTTTATTAAGAGTTCATCTTTGTTTCAACTCGATTATGAGAAAGACGTCTAAGTGTGCATCGTGCGTGTGTGTGTGTGTGTGTGTGTGTGTGCGTGTGCGTGTAATAACATCACACATAGACGACCACACAGAGTCACCTCAGCGTTTAAAAGGGGACACAATGCCGTCTGCAAGTTTGTGATGGAGACATCTTTAGGAATTAACTGCTGATCAGGAGGTAACAAGTGAGTGAGCAAAGGATGATGGGAGGAAGAGGAGAATGGAGAGGTAACCGAGGAAGGGCAAGGACTGAGAGTGTCAGTCCGGTACTATACATCCGAGTGTGTGACACCAGTAACAATGAAAAGGCTCTGGTGTGTTGATAAACACTGTGATAATAGGAAAGGATGGGGTAAGGCAGATTTTTGTTTTACAGGATTAAAACAAACATTGGACACATTAGAATAACATGATCAATAAGTGGTGCATTGAAAAAACAATGCAGGGACATAAGTTCAACTACAGGCGGCAGAGAAAAGGGAGGTTTTAGTTTTGGAAACTGGTCACATTAGAATACATGTAGCAGAGTGACAAAATGCAGCTTCCTTCTGTCTTGTTTTGACCAGAGAAATAGAGAAAAGGCCCGATTCACAAGACCTCAGAGTCCGAGAGGATTCATAGAGAGAAAACATGACAGAGACATTATTTTGGTTGGTCCTAGTCCTGTGTGATTTGCAGACCAATAGCAGTATTATTATTTGTTTTACTTAATGGTAACCAATTCAACTTTAGAATGGCTCTAATATGTTCGTTTTGGCTAGAAGTCATTTTGTAAAAGTTGTATATGCAGAACTGAGAAAAGAGTGGTGCAATAGTCTAACCTGCTTGAGATTTATAAATATATAGATTTACTTTTCAATATTGTGTTTGGACACAAGTCCCCGAATCCAAATACTATTGTCTTGATGATGAAAGGCTGATGCTTGAACTGAATTCAATAAATATGAATGCAAACATGTTGATCTGTCCAAGACGACATCCAAAGGTCTAAACGTAATCACATATTTCCAGATAAAGAGTTAGGATGTTTCAGTATGGGAGCCAAACACATTTACCTCAGGTTTGTTTTTATTTAGGAAGAGAACATGTTGATATATCAATTGGGTTATATGCCAATTTATGGAAGAGCTCAATGGCTTGGCACCTACATCTGCCTGTGCACGCTTCTCTCCAGCAGACAGATGTGTATTTGGATCAGTATTGACATGAGCACTGTATGCTCACAGTTGGTCTGTCACAGGGGTCAATTTGAGCATAAAAAAACTTCACCTTCAAGTATTTACAAGGATGATCCGAGTGGAAAAATGCATCCAGTCAGGTGCATTCAGTCAGGTAGCACCATGCTGCCATAAATACAGCCATAAACACACTCCAACACAGTCCAAGGTCTTCTGAGTGTGAAAGTAGAAAGCCACGTCCCACAGTTAGATGAAACACTGTAGGTGGTGGAGCCAATGCAAAACCTTCCATGAATACAAATGCTTTGAACCTGGCTGACCCAGTCTAGATTGTGATTGTGCGGGTGTGTGCGTGTGCGTGTTCTCGTTTGCTGCTCTGCATGTGTGTCAGCATTCAGCGGCAGCAGCTGCACTCTATCTCCTTGCTCCTGCAGCATTCACGCTGGTCCTCAGGGTCAAACACACACACAAATCAGCCATAGAGATGTGTCGGAGGCCATTTTGAGCCGACGGTGAGTCGTGCCTGAGCCGCCGCTGAGACAATGAGGCGACATCACTTCAGAGGAGGCCTGGTGGCCCCCTGGCTGGCTCTCGCTGTTACCTCTCCTCAAAAGGAGTTACTGTACAAAAGAAATATAGCGATAATCAGTAGCAGGCTGCCTCTGCTACTGATTGGAGTAGGAGAAGGGAGGCGGCAAGCCGTAAAAATTATACCAATATTTCTGCAATGAAGCTGCACATGGCTTATAATTTGCGTTTGCAAGTGTGAAAAAGTAAAGGAAGGGTGGTTAGGTGTGTGTGTGTGTGTGTGTGTGTGAGAGAGAGAGAGAGTTGCAGAGAGACAGGGGTGTGTATCACCAACCACCGAGGGTGAGACTTCCTGGCCCTACACCTCCGTCTCATTAATCAGCTCGGTATTTAAGAAGGGCTGGAGTGAACACTTGCCTGTAATTAGCTGGCTTTGTCGAGGATGTGCGCGCGCGTGTGTGTGTGTGTGTGTGTGTGTGCACCTGTGTTTGTGTGGGTTTAAGAAGTGAACGACAAAGAGAGAGAGAGCGAGAGAGCGATGGAGATCTCGGGGCCAAGACAGAGTTTGATACAAGGATGTAGATGGAGCGTGGGTGATGGAAAGCCTGCATGACACGGGGAGGAGAGTAGGAAGGAGTAGAAGACAGGAGTGAGGAGACGGAGAAGACAAGTTGGAGGAAGAGGAGAGCTGGAGGAAATGACTGTTTAGAGTGGTGGAGGAGGTGAGAGAAAAAAAGTAGAGATGGGATAGAAGAGAGGACTGAAGGGAACCGTCGGTGAGGATAAGATGCAGCGAGAGACGGGGACAGAGCAGAGGGTGGGGATGGAGAAGAGGTTGACTTCTAAAGTGGGACATTAGTATTCAAGCTGTACGCATCCACCGCCCCCTCACCACACCCCGCTGCCCTGTCTGCCCAGCAGCCAGCTCTCCTCCTGCTGTGGACCCAGACACGAAGCTGGAGGTGGCAGAGGAAGTGTGTGTGCATCGGGACTTAAGTTCATTGAAACGCTTCCTTCAATGGAGCTCTCCACTTTAGAGAGACATCTTTGTTTTTCCCACCGCGTGTGGGTTTCGGTGTTCTTTCAGCCGTTACAATACTGTTATTAGTTGTGCAATTCATAATCAAAACCTTACCTGCGAGTTCAACAATCTTTTCTGCCGGTCAGTGAGCACAACTTGAAACGTCTTGTCAAGTGCCGGTCTGTCAAGTGCCACACGCCTCCATGCACGGATGGAGGAGGGCAGGCTTACAGTAGAGCAAGACGGTGAGGTCTGCTCTGTCACGGTGACCATTCTGGAGCCAGCGCAGGGAACGGTCGATTCATGACACGTGACTTTAACTGTACAGTAGAGCCAGTGGTGAGCGTGTTTGTTTTAATGTACAGCAATACAGAAGATATGCATGTGCTCAAAGCATGAGGAAATTATTGTCTTTTTTATTTTTATTAAACAACAACCTGTCTTTCTGGGAGAAAAACATTTGTCATGCTCCTCTAGATAAAGCACAGACCTCATCAAAAAGGAGAAAAATAAAAATTCTTACTCAATCAAGAGTAAATGCTGCATTTGTGGGAACTATTTTCAACTGTGGATTATTACTCACTTGGTGAAAATGGGAGCGCATAGAGCAAAATAACAATGCATGTTCTCTTGTGAGCATCTATTCATAGTTTATATCAGTCTCTTCATAGTGTTGACAATAAAAAAATATCAGCCGCTTTTTTTTTTCTAAATATATTCAAAATGTCCTGCTGACAGAAAACCAAGCTGACGGGCGAAAACAAAGTCTTGTAATTATAACTTACTTGTAATCTATGGACCATCTCCTTCCTCCGATGCTCCCGTGTTATATTTGTTATCTGTGTAAGTGCCACAGATAAATGTACCGACTTCCTCGGAAAACTATTATCCTCTCTCCTACTTCTGCTTGTAACCATTCAATCATTGTGATGCTGAGAAATCTTGAAAAATTAAAGTGCAGGCAACAATAGTGACTATCCGTCCCAGAACTTAATGACACCGCTCTAGTGATATACACTCGGCATTATTCAGAATGTCTAATACGTTTTAAATTTGTTGTAATATGAAGAACCCTTGGGGAGAAAAGAGGTGATTTTCCCTCAGTAGTTGACACTTCCTCTGTTCCTCCCGTTCGTCTCCATCGGCATCACTCCACACACATCATAGTCGCAGATCCAAGTGCACGGTTCTCCATCAAAAAAAAATCACAGCAGCAGTGTCTGTGTAAACGACTTCCTCCTCTTCCTGCTAAACTGCTTCCCAACTCGTCCTCT
The DNA here is from genome assembly GCA_038501785.1 of Myoxocephalus aenaeus. Classification (NCBI taxonomy): domain Eukaryota; kingdom Metazoa; phylum Chordata; class Actinopteri; order Perciformes; family Cottidae; genus Myoxocephalus; species Myoxocephalus aenaeus. The sequence continues at coordinate 377,935 of JBAMJR010000359.1, read as the reverse complement.
GGTCTCCTCTACTGCTCTCATTTGACTAATTAGATTCACGGAGAACGCTGTTGACAAATTCATTTTAAATCCATTAGTCCCAGGGCGTTGTTTAAACAATGTGCACGTTAATGTCCATTGCTTTAATGCCCCTGATTCACATTCTAATAGCCGTCTGATAAATCAGGTTATCTGCGACACCTTCTACGCGCCGTGAAGAGCGGAAATTAGAGAATTATTAACTATCCGCGGTGTTCTGTCGTGTCCGGGTGTGTTAGGGAGAGGAGGAGAGGAGATGACAGAGCGGAGGAGCACGGGAGAGGAAGAGAGGAAGGGGAGACAATGATGGAGAGAGAGAGAGAGCAGAGAAATTAGAGGGATGGGTGAGGTTAAAAAAAGACCAGAGGGAAAAAAAAACTGAGTAAGAAAGAAATAATAAGGAACATGAAGAGCAGCAGCTGACAGTAAATCTTGATGAGACGAAGACAAACATTAAAGAAGAGGGACTGAGGGCAGAGTATGGAAGAACATACAGAGGGGAAGCCAGTAGAGTGTGAATTTAACATTGTACTTTAACCCACTTGGCTACTTCATCCCCCTTTTTAAGATGTAAACTCAATACTACATATATTACACAACCTTTTGAACCACTGCACAAAGTGGAAGCAACATATCAATCATAGGTGATTCTCCATCGGCTGGGCTGAGGCAAATGAATGGATTTATCCACAATAAAACAATTGAAAAAAGTAAAGCCTTCCAACGTTTGTGTTGGGGTTAGGGTTACACATTCCTTGTTATTAAATACACGTCTTATATTAAATATATACTTGTGTACTGTCTGTGTGGTGGTCTAAGTAGAATGAGTTTGGGCAGACCTTAAAAAAGACAAATATATTGAGAGAAACTGCTAAATGTAGGACCTATCATTTACTGTATTTACTGTTATATCTTGTATACCTACCTACTTATTCATCAATCTAACTACCTATTGATCCATCTTCTACTGTTTATGCTCAATCCCTAATCTTACTTGTGTAATAATGGATTAATCCTGCCCCTTAAGTGGCCATATGCTCACAATAGCTACCACAAGGCTACTTCAGTGTCCCCAAAAACATTCTCCAATAGCAGTGTGCATTTCTGCAATCGTAACCAGGTAATCAGACTGCAATCAACACTGCATAAAAAAAAGAACGCAAGGGGCGTGTTGTTTCAGGTACCAGTGAGAAACACCAGCGATTTATAACACTATGAGACAGGATTTTACAACTCTGGATGGTTATCACCGCAGGGTGCAAACTCACGAGGGGGGAAAAAGATGACAAGGATGTGAACCCCAGTTTACCGTCGATATCGGCATGAGGGTGTAGGGAAAAATATATGGAGCTGTAGAATTAATGCTATCCCACGGCTACAAAAGTAATGTAAGGCGGCGTGCAAGAGAGTGCAGAGCGGGGTCCACCATGATATTAAAGATCATTTCATCCACTATAACATAGTATAGTGATCGCACAATACAGTTCAAACAGCAACAAGCACAACAACGTTATGGTATATTTTGGTAGAAAGAGAGAGAGACTTGTTCCTACTCGACTGTCGCTCTACTTGCTCTCTGAGAGCGTTAACGTAATGTTATATAAGTGGAATTTGGAACAAAAAGTACGCCAGCTAACGTTAGAACCCGGCCCCGCCGCCTACCGGACCAGCGCTGCTGCAGACGCTAAAAACTGAACCTCCCTGAGCCGACCCTCTTACCTCTTCACAGGTCTATTAAAATAACCCCCTACCTCCAATCGGCTCTCTTAAATTGTGATGATTGTGATGTAACCAGGAGACTCGCCCTGTTCCATTGAGTAATCTACCAGAAATAGTTCTGTAGCGTTCCTGGACTGCTTTGATAGAGTGTCTCTGCGTTGGCATCGCCACAGCGTAAACACAGTGGTGGCACTGAAGTGAATGAGGGGGCTGCACACACACACAGCGCTAATGTCTAAAAACTCTAATTTGCAAAAACAGTTAGACGAAAACCAAGTATATATATACGTATATATACATATATATGTATATGAACGCTCGCGTCCTGCCTCTTGTTCCTCCTCCTTAGCGACTGGATCGACCCCCTGATATGATCCACCTCGGACATTCCCACTCCCTCCTCCGTCTACTTTGAAAGTTCCAACTCCACTTTCACCTCCTCGTCTATCTTGCCCCCGTCTCCAACCAAATCCTGGCTGCTTCTCCTGCTCTTCCTCCTCGTCTAACCGTCCCAACTCCCTCCTCCTCCTCTCAACGCCCGCTGAACAGAACGAGAGAGTCTGCTGGTGTCAGTAGCCCTGCCTGCGGTGTCTGGAGGAGTGTGTGGATTAGACACACAGGCCTGATTAGCTGCTTGTTTACCTACCAGCACCACCACCATGGCGACCACAGGGCTTCAAGGGCAACACCAGTGGATCGTCTCCACACACACACACACACACACACACACACACACACACAAAAACAGCTAACAAACACACTGTGTTAAGCACTTATAGTGTGCATGTGGGAGAGTGAGTGAGTGTGTGTGTGTGTGTGTGTTGTGCGAGAGCCATCGTGCCCCTGTAGAGTCGCCCACCATGGCACAGGGCTCTTAATTAAGAGGAGTGTGTGTGTGTGTGTGTGTGTGTGTGTGTGTGTGTGTGTGTGTGTGTGGGCGGAGCAGCTGGCAGGAGGCACTGGGGCCAGAGAACATCTGCAGGAGGCCGCAACACAACACGCCTGCACACACACAGACAGACAGCCCCCCCCCCCCATACACGCAGAACTACACACATGCCACTCGGCAACTCACAGCCCCCGAGAACACAGAACTACACACTCGCGGACCCCATTGAGCGCGGCCATCGCCACTGCTGCCATACCAGTGGGACTGTCACCATAGCAACCCGGGACTGGTCATGTCACCCCGGTTCAGTGAGACGAGTGACGGCAAGAGAGACTGAGAGATAGGCAGGCGATAAAAAGAGCAAAAGACAAAGACGGGGAGCGAGGAGCATTAAATACCCTCCACAGTGCTCGCCTCGGCCTTGTTTCGAAACAAAAGGGTAGAGAGAGAGAGAGAGAGAGTGGAAAAAGAGAGAGAGAGAGAGAGAGAATCCAAATGCGTCTCATCCACCGAGCAGCTCCGGATGTGAGGAGGTCAGCAGCTTTGACTTCAGACACACCACAGGGCCCTCAGTACTCAGTCTCCTTTTTCATAAGTCAAGAGGAGCAGTATATGATGTCATCACGTGGATAGAAAGTGGAAAGGTGGAGACGGGTTTTGTCCTTGCTACGGGGCAAAGGGGAAAGGATTAAAGGATCCTATCAGCCTTACCGAGTTTTCTTTGTCTCCTGCTGTTACCTATATCGGCCCGTGTAAAGGATTTACTTTCACATCAAGCGCTTTGCTTTACTTTTGACACCTCGTGACATAAAACTATGGATTTCAATATCAATACATTGTTGCCACATTCAATTACAGACAAACAATAGCTTCAAAAAGTGTGTTTTTCAATTCAACTTTGGCACATTTTCAATTTAGATGTCAAAAAAAATAAAGTGGAAAGCTGGAAATTTAAGAAAATTGGCAAATATTGCACACTTGAAATGTCTATTTATTTTGATGACAGTGGTGTTTAATGGTGTGCACTGTGTCTGCTTTTTATGACTGAACATCCGCAACATCTTATCTCAATTTGGTGATTAATACTGACAATAACATTGACAATGATACATTGACAATGATTTGGGGATTAATACTGACAATAACATTGTTTTTCTCACAAGATTTATGACTTTATATTGAGAAAATTAAAGTTTTTTTCTCATAAATGTACCACTAAAATCTCAAAGAACATATACGATTTATTTTTGGAATATTACCCCCCTCCCTCAGTTCTGTCAATAATTATTTTTTCCCACACAATGGCCCTAATTTGCCATCTTATGTTTCACACTGAAAACCTGGCGTCTGAACTTTCCTCCCTGTGGAAAAATGAATGTTAACATGAGCAACTGTTATGTGTTTCCCTGAAAGATGAAGCGAGAGCCAGACTACGAATCATCTAGTCCACGGCCTCATTTGTTTACAGTAATTGCACCGGGGTTTCACTATTAATGGTATAATGATGTTTAAAGATGGGACACGGAGCACCTTTAAATCATCTTCTGTTTGTGTTTTGCATGGACGCTCCATCACTGCATTACATAACAGAAGGATGGGCTTATTAGTTGCTGAAACTGATTTGTCAGAGAAATAAGCTCACGTACAAACAACACAACTCAAGTTATAAGAATGTGTTGTTGCTTTGGGAGGCATTTAGAGGTTCAAATTTCATAAAAAAAAGAGCAGCAACTGGCAGTGAAGAAGGCCAGAGTTGATGTAAAGTGATCTCTGGCTGCTGGAGGAAAAAGGTCAATAGCACCAGTATGATCCCTGGAGGCTCTAACTGTCTGTACATGAATTGGGAAATGGTCCGTAACCACACAGGCAAGGACACACACACACACACACACACACACACACACACACACACACACACACACACACACACACACACACAAAGGCATACCAACAGCCATCACTACATACTTAGTTACTGTAGTCTCAGCATGTGGCAATGGATGCTTGTGCATACGTGTATAGCCTTGTGTGTCTGCATGAGGATGGATACATGTGTGATTATTTTCATCCGTTCGTGTGTGTGTGTGTGTGTGTGTGTGTGTGTGTGTGTGTGTGTGTGTGTGTGTGTGTGTGTGTGTGTGTGTGTGTGTGTGTGTGTATGATGGGAGAGAGATGTAGTGTGACATGAGATTTAGGTATATTCATTAATCAATATTTGTGCTCCTTGGGCTGTTCTATGCAGCATCGATTTTGAGCCATAGGGGCTTGACCCCTTGACCGCAATAAAACAATAATATGCCTCCATAAAAACAGTCTGCACCGACTGTGTGAGCAGATATTGAACTAGAGAAGAAAACTAGAACATGACAAAGAGTGAGTGCTCCTGAGCTCATTTCCTACATTATAAAAAGTGAGATCAGTCGGTGTCAGCAGCAGATTGTTGGGGAATGATTGGTTCTTTTCAGGGAAAACAGGACTCAGGAAGTGGCGGGAATTATTTCAGGCGTGAGGAAGCAAAAGTCACTTTTCGTTTTCTGCATGAACAACATGCGGTGACTGGTATTTAGAGCACTTCCAAGGTTTGAATGAGCATGAAAATCAGCTGGTTGAGTCATCAGTACAAAACATTAAAAACAAGGTAGGTGAAAACGCGTGTAACTATGCCTGTAAAATATATCCTATTACTGAGCCTAGACTGTTGATGTGTACCACTAAAGTCAAAACCAAAGATTACACTTTGCAGAAACATATATCAGCTCCCTTTTAGGATTCTGGGTCAACTGTGAATGGTATTCGGATACCATGGTGGAACACTATGCTCTCATTGAAATCACAAAGCGTTCTGAATGTGATACAGCTCCGATTCACACCTGTGGTTTGCTACTTCTCCATAGCAACAGCAGCTAAGGCTGTGGAGGCATTGTGTAGCCGAGCTGACAAAAAAACAAACATGATTTATCAGAGACAACTAATAATTAACACCATGACCATGGCATAACCCGACGCATTGTTGAACTATCCCGGAAACTGCAGAGTTGCTATGTTGAGAAACACTGATGATATCATTAAAGCAGCATTCATTGTTTTTGTTATTGGCCACTTGGGGCCAACGGAACAAGCTGCAAACACAACATTGGGATGTATTATTATATACCTCGGTATAACGTGATATGGAGAACTTGTTGGCAACTGAACCTTAATTCACACCTCCAGCAGACACAGAGCAACATCGGCATCACTCTCCTTTGAGTTTTGTTTTGGTCTCCACCAACTCCCTATGAAAAATATCTGGCTCTTCTATGCTAAACGCTCTGCTATATTCTCCAGCTAGTGGCTAGCTTTGTCTGTCACCAGGTGAAGGTAAGGCACAGTCAGTCAGAGTACAACTGCCTGCTGCCGCTGAAAATGAGCTTGATGAGAGGCTTGAGAGTGAACAGTGGTGAAAAAGACTTCCAGTATAGCGCCAGCTTCCCAGTTCAGTTGACTTACTCTACGTGTCTAAGGAGCGGTCTCGACCCAGCACATGTATACGTTACAATATAAATGGCTGGTGGCTGGTGATCGGTCATAGCTGTAGATAACTCATGTGAAATCTGTGAGTAACTTGATCACGGGGCAAAAGGAAACCTGGCTGTTAATATAATGAAAGTGCTCTCTGCAAGAAGGTGTCTGCACTCATCAGAGATTGTTCTAGCTGATCGCGTCACATTGCATTCTCCTAGTGAAACTTTCATCCGGATCGCAGCAACAATTAAACGTGTGAAGTGAATCATTTTGGAAGCAGAACCTCGACTCAACTACAGCACGATAAATCAAAGTGATGGGCGTCAAAATGTCTTGATGTTATTCTCTTTCTTATATGTTTGTACTTCTTCCAAGTCTGTAAGATTTGAAGAAAACAGTCGTATTTGGCTGCTCACTCTGCAGGGAGAAACAGCAAAGAAAGACACGCTGTGAGCGCTGCAACTGAAGCACTGGTTTGAGTTTGGGAAGATTCGCTGTTTTGTAGCCATAACTAAACCAGCACAGTCAGACTGAAAAAAATAAACATGTTATGATTAATTCACGGACTCTTACATGGAAGATCATAATTAAGGACGTAATCTGTGTGTGCAAGCGCGGCGTGTGCACACACGCGTCTGCGCGCGCGTGGTGTGTGTGAGTAATACAGTAATGAAGGCGTGCTCTGGCTCCAGCCAAATTCAGCATTAATGATGGACTGAGATCAGCGCTATCTGTGGGATCAAATACTCCGTCTGCTAAATAATGTAGCGTACAGGGCCAATGACAGTCCCATATGGACCAGAGAGAGAGATGAACGTATAGCAGGTAGCGCAAGTGTGTCAGCTACCGCTGTTAGATACTCTGGGGCTGGAGGAAGGATCACTGCCAAATGTATACAGTATTTATGTGTGTCTGTGTGCGTATGCCTGTGTGCGCACATTCAAGGTTGCGTGCGTGCAGTAGTGCACGTGGAGATGAATGTGCGCGAGTGTTTGTGACTATGTCGGCAATGTGTGTCACTCATCAATAATGTACGGCTCTTGGTTCTCCCCTCTTCAAAGCTAGTGACGCTCTAGTGTTCCACATAATTAACTCTCTCTCTAACACACACACACACACACACACACACACACAGATAAATACAGTCGAGGACACTGCAGACAAATATACAGATATAAATTAGCTGAAACTCAAAGACATCCACAGAAAACTCAAAGAAAAATACATTTCTACCTACTTGTTATTATGTAATTGTGATTGTGGTAGAAAATGACTGCAATGTATATGTTATACATATATGTGAAACAACACTGTTCAATTGCCTGTTTAATAAATGGGCATTGCAACCTTTGACGTGAGAGGAGCTTCAGACTTTCCATTCCTAAAGATAAGAAGACCTTGGGGTGTCTGAAGTTCTTCAGATATGCTTGTTGAGAACTGCTTCTGATTAGAATGTGTTGTTTAGAAAGAGAAAACAAGAAAGCTAAGAAGAGACATCTTTGTGACCTTATTGTCATTGTAGTTTTGCTATAACTAGGCTGGTTTAGGAGGGGGAGGCGGTGTCCTGGTGCCAGAACTTTAACAAATACATTCGTTATTCACTCTATTCCATCAATAAAATCCATATTATAGTCTTTATTCTCTCACATGGAACAAAGTCATCTAAAGAAAACTGACCGTACAACATCAGAGGCTCTGCTTTCAAAGACGCTGAAGAATAATTCAGATTCTCGTCTACTTTAAGAAATATATACTTAGGAGATTAAATCACCTGAGAAATGTATAATCAGTAGAACTAACAATAAAAACAGCCACTTTCTACGTCTTTTTTGGCGGATCTTTGAAAATATATTTTTCCCAAATCATTTTTCAGATATGAGATAGGAACAGATACCTTCATACATTCATGGCTACAGTATGTGACTCTTCGTGGCAATATCTAAAGATGACACCCTGAACCCAAGCTTCTTTGTGGTACAGACTGTGTTGCATAGTTTGCATCACCTCAGTTAAACTTTCTGATTGTATTGAACCCAGTTTGAATCAAAAGATAAATCTGTCAATATTCTGTATGTTTCTTATTGTCAACAACAAATTGATTCTACTAACAAGTATTTGAGTGTTCATCATGTAAAAACTATAAAACATGACCAGACTACAGGACTGCAGGTGGGAGGTTATGGAGAGGAAGAGGAAGAGGAGCGTGACATAATGCAGCCAATGCAGACACAAAGAACCAAGCACACAGAAGAAGGAAACATTGAGCAAGAAGAAGTTGTTCTCCACCCTTTACAAAAACCCATGTCAGGTAAATGGCAGAACTAAGTTAGCTGAAAGCTCCAATCTGTGACTTTCTGGATTAAAGCATCACAAGTGTATGCCATCAAGTCAAACGTCATGCGCACGGACCGACTCATTTGCAGTTTACGGAACGCACAACAACAAGGTGTGATGACATCACGAGGACCGCCCAATTTCTTTGGGTGTCTCGTCGGATTTTCTTCTTTTGAGCTTTTATTGAAATGGATTAAAATAGTCAGAAAGGCAGGGTGGCGAGGATCTATTTTCTGACAATTGTGTGCTTTGAAATTGTGCTTCAGAGAGGAGATGTGTAAAATACACACAGGCAGACGTGCAGAAAAACATCCACGTGCACACACACACACACACACACACACACACACACACACACACACACACACACACACACACACACAAGCAAGGAGTGAGTGAGTGGTGTTGATGCCAGCTTGGAGTGATGGTAATATCAGAGACTGGAGGAGCTGCTAATGAACAGTGCGAATGGGAAGAAAGGCTCCAGCTCAATCCACTAATTGCCTTAAAAGCTTTTCATACAATTTACCCTGTCAACAGAGATGGCGGTGGGGTGTGTGTGTGTGTGTGTGTGTGTGTGTGTGTGTGTGTGTGTGTGTGTGTGTGTGTGTGTGTGTGTGTGGGTGTTATGTGTGTGCGCAGGTGGGTGGTTGAGATGTGGGATAAGAAAAAGAGATAATTCTGAGAAAACATATTGTAAGAAAGCGAGAAAGAAATGCACAATGGTTTTACACCTACGCAGGCCCAATCAGACTCACAGTCTCACGCGCACATCGAGACGACTCATTTAGTCGAAGCCAGTAGCGTTTTAAACTACAGCCAGACATTATTCAGACTCTCCGAAAGAGCCATAAACACCGACAACACACACTCTCGCGATCGCTCATTCCAACACACATACGTCCGCATATATATATATATATATATATATATATAGAGCTGTATGTTTTACACACGTTGCACTGCAGTGGGGTGCCGTAGCACAGCCGGCCCTCATTAAAATAAAAAGCCTGCTGAGTGTTTTAAGCAGTATTAAGGCAACAGTAGAGTCGTAAATACAGGTAGCTCTCCAGTACGGCTCCCCGGCCTATTGTTCATAACACACAGCTCAAGCACCGGAGTGACACACAGTACAGCACTGCACAGGTACACAGACTTCACTGTGGCGAAGACTTCAATAAAGACCAAGCTGTCACAATCGGACTACTTCTACTGGCTCACAGCACGCATGAAAGACATTTAAATGATCAGGGAAGTGTTCAGGAAAGTCCAGTTGTCTTCACTAAATCTAAAAAATATCCTGCACATACAAATACAAATATGATGGTATTCTGTCTTCATTTGACAGGGGGAAATGCATCTAAAGGAGTCAAATCTCAACAGTTTTTTTCAACACATTTGTATTATTTTTAATTGCTTCAAAAAGGCACAATGAGTCCGATTTTTTTTTTTGGTTGTGGTTTGTAAAAACAACATTAAAAGTTGGCCCTTCCTCCCCGGGCTTAACGACACCAGAAGATCCCGCCCCCCTGACCGAGGTCAGGGTTCAAGGTGCTCGGAACAAGCTTTTTCCGCTTGGACTTGCTATATTGGCGGGTCATTTTCCGCAGCTTCCTCCTGGATCGGTGCGTTCGATCTGGCACCTGGTCGCTACGTAACGTTCACGGCATTTACAACAGCGAAAGTTGGGTCATGTCACATCATGGATCAGGAGGTCTAATGGATTACATGCGATTCTTTGGTGCAGAGTTCTACTTGCAGTTGAAACCATCGTGACTAGAGCTGAAACGATTAGTGAATTTATGGATTATAGAAAGTTAGAAACATTTCTGGGAACAATAATGATAGTAATGAATAAAACCTTGTTTTACTAATAATGAATAAAACCTTTTTTTACGTAAAACAATTCTCTGGTTGCAGCTTCTTGAATATTAATGTACTGGTTACTGCAGCCTCCTATGCCAGATATCTGACTATCCTTGAGTTTTGGACTGTTGGTAGGCTGGTAACTAAATATTGGAAGATCCTTTCAGGCTCCGGGAACTTGTGAGGAATGTTTCCCTATTTTTTGTTATTCAAAAGATTAAAAACAGCAGCTTGAGAGAAGAAATCTCAACACAAAGTTGCACCTTGTTTTTTTTTTTTTTGGCAAGATTAAGCAATTCATCCAGAAAATAGCCACCAATGAAAATAATAATAATAGCCACTAATCGTGACAGGGCTGACTTTTTAGGGAACAGAGAGAACTACAGGATGGAAGAAATCTGTTTTATTTTTTTCCCCCAAGCGTCTAGCACCTATTTAGCGAGGTGCAAGTGAATTTTGTGTCACTTCCTGGTGTGATCTGGCACCAGGAACTTCACACTACTACACAGGTGTGTGGGCAAGCATTAACACACATGGAAACCACAAACACACACACACACACACACACACACACACACACACACAAGGCTTTGCACTGTGGAGCTCTTCATCTTCTGAGGCTGGGCATCTTTGGGCATCGCTGTGCGAGCTAAAGATGAATCCACAAAGCTGCTGACGAGGAATTAACGGTGACGGGTGGGGGCGGCGTTAAGGTGCGTCGGCCGATTCTTGTGATCGGACAGAAAACTATAGACCCCCCTCAAATACAAGAAAAAAAGAAAACCAAGCATACCAATAGTTGTCACACACGATTGCTCTGCAGATATACGACAGATGTTCTGTATCAGCAGCATACCTAATGTCCATGGATGGTTGGGGGTTGATGGTGATTGTATAGGTATTTTTGCTGGCAGCCAATAGTGAGACAGTGGCAGGTCATGACGGGGGCATGGGGGGATTAGCAAGGGACAGGTCTGTCATGGGGGTACAGAGGTCAGAGGGGTCCTGGGTCAATTTATCAGTCGATAGATGGATGAGGAGGAGGATGAATAGCTAGGTAGATAACCCCAAAGGGCTGATGGTGAAGGGCTGGTGATGACGAATAGAGCTGGAGGGGATTTGAAGGGGAGGCGGGGGGGGGGTCAAGAGTGCCTGCGTAGGCGGAGGGTTGCATGTGTGCATTTCTGTGTGTGGACATCCTGTCCAGCGAAAGGTGTGTATCTCCAGCGTACGGAGGGGCCTCCAGACCTCGGACTCCTCCCTGGAGTCTGACGTCTGTCAATACGGACAGCAGGGAGAGGCAGCGGTGGCCCTGGGTCAACACCAAAGCCAATACCTGAAGACAGGCAGCGCACACACACACACACACACACACACACACACACACACACACACACACACACACACGCACCAGAATCACACACATGCACACACAGCTCGGCAAGCCAATAAACTGCAGCCCATTATTGAGCTGGCCAGGTCCAAGTTCTGACACGAGCCACAATTAACCCGTGAATCCTCAGTGGGCTGCTGGATGTTCATCCGGAGCGGTTAACGAGGCTAAATGTAAGAGCAGTGGCTTTGGTAATGAGACAGGATAACCGTGCTGTGTTCCAGCCTGAGCGGGTCAGCTCTCACTGGCCCTGAGGATAATATCTTACTTCCAGATTCAGGTTAGACCTGCTCTGCCTTGAATTACCTAGTTTAGTTTCTGGAACGGCTACAGTTGAGCGCCCCTGGAACGGAAAAAACAAACTCCTCTTATCTCTGTCCCACACACACACTCATGGGTGGCAGCCGAGAGGTTTGAGAAGCAGGGTCGAGGCCGCTTGATGCTTCAAACAAAGTGTTGTTCGGAAGGTATATCTCCACTGGAAGGCTTCTTTCCCAAGGTAGGACTGCGAGGATTTGTCTTACTTACAGTTCAATGTAACAATGTACAAGCAAATAAATCTTCAACTGTATTTGTGACTTGTTGTCATTCGTAGTTTAGTCTATGTCCTATATTCCAGTCCAGCTTCATTCACAACCTGAACCCTGTTCTTCTTCTGGAGCATCGTGCCTCTTTGTTGTAAAATTGACTTTCTTTATGCATTATGTTTTTTTTTTATGGTTTCCTTTCCGTTAATATACACAACTCATACAGATAGAAAACAAGAAAAAGTACAACCACGAAGGTAAAGCCTTGATCATAAATGCGCTGCAAATATGTATTCAATTAAATTCAATAAATGGGGGAAAAACTCATTTTAAAAAACGGGCATGCTGGAGGGCAGACTGGTTGAACATGACACACTTCTGATATGTTTCCAGTGGCCATTTGAACTGGCGACGCAGAGCCCGGACCAGCTGCAGTAGACACCTGAGGTTATAAGCTTTGTAATGTTCTGATACGCTTCCCTCGTCCTTGTCAGAAAAAAGCACTTCCTGTGCACTTCCTGCACCTGTCTCTCATTAGCATGTACAGTAAGTGCTTTAGGAGGACTTTCACATTCCAACAGCTGTGGCAAGAAGCAGTGCTGTTCCACAAAAGTTACTTAAAGTGGATTCATGTTTTGATTATAATTTTTTTGTTTTTGTTCTTCCAGTGAATCTTTTTGGTTTACTGTGACGAAAGGACTTTATTAAAACTCCACCAGTTCAAGGGGAAGTAGGGCAGCTGTAAAACGGTGACGTTCGGTTTCAGGCGCAGTAACATCAGCTAGCCCAGAGACGAAAAATGTATTACAATTTTCAGCTAACTGATCATTAAAAAATATATATATAAGTAAGTTCATATCTTAGTAAGTTTATTGTGCACACCTGAAGCTAATAAATGCTAAGATGCAGTGAGCAAAGATCAATGAATAACTGACATCACTATTGTTATCACAACAGAAACAAAGTTCAGATTTATTAGCTCTGTTAATTGGCTATCATTTTATTATCGGACCTACTTAATAATATAAATCCCCCGTTATCGGCTGATAATTTATCAGGCCGATATATATCGTGCATCCTCACTTGAAGAGCCTGTCTAAATCTCACACGGTCAGTTTTAGTCTGGAAATCTTCCAATGAGAATCAGTTGAGCCCAGCGGATATAAGCCGCTCTCATCAGCACGCTGAGCAAAGATGATGTGACTGGCTGCTTGTCAAAACTCATGAGGAACTATTCAGTCAGTCTGCATTTTCTGTAAAGGCTGACCCAGACTGCAGCTCCATCCCATTGACCATTAGAGAAGACACATGCAGTTCATTTAAAGCTCATTTAAAGAAATGGTTAATTAGCACGAGAACATAACTGCACCTTACTGCCCCTTAATCTGTCTGTCTGCTGTCAGCTGTCTGTCTGTCCTGCAATTGCCCCTTGACCTTCATCTACCTGCATGCATGTCTTTTAATGTTGTTTTGCTGTGTCAGACTCTGCATGCTTTTATGTTTTGTGCTTGTGACATGTATGTTTTAGTGTTGAACAATGCAACATAAATTAATGTCTGTATTTAACATAATTATCCCTCATTTATTTGCTTTGCATGTGTTGTTTTATGAGCCTCTGTGTTTAATGTCTTAATAGTACTTGATAATGTCCTGAATTGTGTTTCTACTCATATTAATATTCTCTCTTGCTTTGCTTTGCTTCGTGATTTAATCTCAGATTTTTTTTCTGTCCAGAGACTACAGATGAAAAATAACCTCTTGGCTAAAACTGGCGCATTTAAAGGAAGGTTTTATTAATGTGCACCGTTCCTACCAAATAAACCAATACAATTTTGTTGTTGTTTAAACTACTTAAAATAAGGGATGTAGATAAACAAACCTCAAGGTCAGAGGCTGACAATGAGGTAAATTAGCTAGTCTGTCTCACACTGAAGTCATAAAGGTCTACAAGAGGGGCTACAAAGGTGAATCGTCATTCTCTTTGCTCAACCGTGAGCAAAGCGGTTGCTCTGAGTCACTACTAACGGCGAACAAAAACAACTCAACTCAAGCTTGAGTATGTCTGATGGCAGCATGTAGCAGCCGGAGAAGAAAACGGGGAACCAAGAAGAGCCGCACTACATTTTCCCCTCAGTTCCATCCCCCCTCTTCTCCTCACTGTTTATTTTCCATCAGGGCCCGTTATCAGACGCAAATGTGCGGCGAGCGGAAAGGAGAACGCAGAGAAAATAATTACCCTCTGCCTCAACCAGCTGGTTTGTTCATAAACACGCAATTACAATTTCATGGCAGTCCATTATATTCCAGCCACTCCAGGGCGGAAAGCTCTGCCAAAGCGCGATCACTGAAAACATCTTAAACACTCTGAAACAGCTATACCTCGGCTACTGAATGCAATTTTCTGATTTGCTTGGCAGCTCCTCAATGAGAAATCAATTACACTTTGAGAAATATGAGCAAAGGTCCCGTAGAGCCGATGTGCTCGCGCCGGACGAGCTCCGTCTACACGGCGGCCGCACCTTTCAGGACTGGGAGCGGAGGGGTCAATCGCACTCTGTTTTATTTGTTTCTCGGATGTAATATTTCAGCACTGATGATTGGATCTTGATTTAATGTGGGTGAGTCTGTGCTATCGAGCAATTTGTGAAATGACTGGGGTTGGCTGCAGACTGCTGCTACAATTACTAGACAGATAGATGAAATGAAATGGATGAAAATTATAGAGAGAAAAGGATACAGATAAATAGAAACAACCACATTCTTGTCAGCTTGTATTAACATGGTAACTAAGACTTGTCACTGTGACCTTTTTCATATGTACTGAACACGTCACTGGTAAGCCAAAGCATTGTTTGTGCAGGACGACATGTTTATTGTTGTAGCTTAGACATTTAATGAATATACATGTATATTGGCTTAAAAAAGACAAAAACATGGCACAAAAATTCAGGAGGCATTTTGATGTTCTACAATGCAAATGTGAGATCATAGTGTTTTGACCAAAATCTCTTCCTTCCTTCTTGCATTTACATAGATGCCCACAATAAGACAGCTTATTGTCCCCTTCACATACCACTTATTTCAAAAATGGCACCTGGTCTCCACCATTTCGGAATACCATAATGAAGTCATTCCCCCCGGTTAATAAACTCTTGACACCACCACATTTTTCAAGAAAAACTATTCAGCGATGATGCTCAGTATCTATTCTGCAGGGCGCTTACTATCAATACACACTGCATCACTGCTTATCAGAGGGAACATAAAGCACTCAGAGCAGTTAGCTAAGATGAAACTCAACAAATCATCTTACACTTTGAAGAAAACGGATTCTAAACATTGGATTTACATCCAAAATATTGACCCTGTGCTTTTGCTTTTCCATTTTACACCAAATCTCTCAAGTCTTACTCTCAACTCATTGTAAGTGCAGTCTGACTCCTGCTTCTCTGTAATGTGACTCTGCTGCTGCACAGCCAGTCACTTTCAATTTATAATTGTACCATCCATCATCTGCCTCAGTATTGATAACACGCTTAGTATTTTAGATTTACTTTTTGTATTGTATACTCTAAGTGGTTTGCGGCGGTGGGCAATTGATCGGTGTATTCCTGAACAGCGTGTAACCGGTAACACAACTACCACGGCAAGACTTCCACCATCCACAATAACATGGTCCCCACCATCTCTTGTCATTTGTGTCCAGCGTCAGCCAACACAAACGCCTCATGTTTTGGTGAGAGGAGTGAAAGTGGGTTGAGTGAGGAAGTAAACGTGGACTGTAACGGGTGGTGGAAGGACCCAAACGCAATACAACGGAGTGGAGAACAGAGATTTATTCCGGCAGAACACACAAGGGAAACAGAGAAGGAAGAAGGCAGGGATATCTGGGTTGGGGACAGAATATGATGGTGGTTACCAGGACAAAGACAAGGCGGCGAAATCCAAGCAGGCAGGTTTGTACTGGGGGGAGAAGTGCTGGATGGTCGAACATGGAGAACGATCTGGCAGTGACGGTGAGTGAAGCTGGGGCTTAAATACCAGAAGGAGTAGGTGCAGCGGATTGGACAGGTGAGAGTGATGGAGCTGACGAGATGGGTGTGGCTAACAGGTGAACAGAATAAGCTGATGAGGTCGGTGTGACTACCAGTTGGTGGCGGTAATGCACCAAACAGTTGTTTCCCAACTGCCAATAAACCTAGAAGAAGAAGAAGAAGAAGAAGAAGAAGAAGAAGAAGAAGAAGAAGAAGAAGAAGAAGAAGAAGAAGAAGAAGAAGAAGAAGAAGAAGAAGAAGAAGAAGAAGAAGAAGAAGAAGAAGAAGAAGAAGAAGAAGAAGATACTAACAGGTGCACTGAATGAGCTGATTAGGTGAGTGCAGCAGAGTGGGCAGGTGAGAGTGATAGAGCTGACGAGGTAATGCAGAAGGGAGTGAGTGCAGTAGGGTGGGCAAAGAGAAAATGGAAGCTGAACTGTGACATGGATATTATATGTGTGTGTATCAGTGGCACTTGCGCTGCAGGCCCAGGTTTGTACTGGATCTGCTTACAAATCGTGTTCCTCATTGTTAATGGAATTCAAAATGGAGACATTTCAGCAGTCTGAAATTAACTGATGTCTTTTCTTCTTTTTTTTACAGTGAACCACAGACATGAAGAAATGGGTCTTAAACTGTGGCATGTGGGGTTTGTTAGTTGGGTAAGTGAGGTGGCTGTAGGGAGGGAAATACGTCATTCGGTTGGTCTGTTTGTCTTTTTTGTTCCAGACTAAAATGTCTCAACAAATGGATGGATGGATTGGAACGAAACGTTGTAAACACATTCATGTCCCCCAAAGGATGAAAACTAAAGCCTCTGTAATAATCTGACTGGTCCTCTAATGCCACCATGACATGACATTTTCTGTTCAGCAAAATTCACGGACCAGCATTGAATGAATCGTGAACTCAAGAAAACATCTCTCTGGTTAACTGAAAATGTTGACTTTTACTGTCATAGACATCTCTTAAAGGTACCTTCTAATAACTGCATTTTTTTTGTTTGGCCTGTGCATGCACACCAGTGGCCTAATACACAATCCTCACAATGGTTTCATATTGTTCCACTTATCAACAGGAGGTGATAAGATACACATCAATGCTCCTCAGGGCACCTTTAACACATTCATGCTCATGACATGATACACCTTTCCGTTATAGTTAGCAAAAGACCTTTATTTTGACTCCACATTCCAGCCATTCAGTACATCAAGGACGATTCAGTAAAACACATTCCTCTTCCCACATTGGGAATTGTGGAATGAATATATATATATATATATATATATATATATATATATATATATATATACACATACATACAAGTTACTGGGCTTAAGACATATTATAAATTTAACAATGAAATATATTACAAACCAATTATATTTTGTGCAAGAGATGAAATTGTTTCTAATGCATGTATTGGAGCGACGTATTTAAGCAATAAGGTACGAGAGGCAGTACTGTGTCGTGCAATAATGTACTGTTCAAGGGAGTTGTTAGGCCCGACGCGCAGCGGAGGGCCGGCAAACCCTTGAACTGTACATTATTGCAGATACAGTACTGCCTCGAGTACCTTATTGCTTTTATAATACGGGTACCTGCGACTTTATAAATAGTAATGTAAGCTGCCTTTCAGCACAAAATAGTTGTAGCCGGCAAAACGTTGTGTATCGCATTTCAGTGACAGAGAAAATAGTCCCGGGACGCACGGGACGCACATACCGGACTATAAAACGGACGGCCTGGCTGACCAGGCCGGTTGAAAGCAGGGTGGAGGATGACGCTCAGCCACCGATGTAAAGAAGTGCTCTCGCTGCTTCTGTCCGTCTTTTATCCGTCATTTTTCTCCTCCATGATGTTTAGAGAACTTGCCTCGCGTCGGGAAATTACCGACGTAATTATCTCTCACTGGAAATTATCACGATTTTGTGATCAAACCCTTTTCATTGCTCATCTTTAGGTTAGGGAGGAAGTGACGTGTGTGTTGTCGTTCGTTATGCTAGTGTGGGGGACGCTACGTGAGCTTGTTAGCTGTTCCGTTTGAGCTAACTTACTGTCAGCGAAGAGCCCCGTTGCAATACTGTGAACACTCAAGCAATAAACCTGCAAGTTAAGGAAACCAACGTCTGCGAGTCGTTACTGCGGACGTGACAATATCAAAGTTTACACCAAACATGTTTGTTAACTGTCAAGCTTGAAATGACAACTAACGGTCGCGCAATTTAAATCTACCTGTTATTTTAAGTGATCACTGATATGGAACGCTCTAAATGTAAACAGGCTGTACAGTACTTTATGGCTGAATAAAGTACACCCCGTGACTCACTCTCAACCAATCAGAGTGCTTGATTTTATCTACCCGTATTATAAAACATTATATAGATCCTCTTTCACACCATAACACCAACTTTTGTCATAGTTTTAGTCTGAAATCTCATTGTACACTAATTACAAAGTTTCAGTATTTAAATTCTGTTAACACTTCTCGGGTTGTGCTGCACCACTGACAGCTGAAATAAAATTCCATTATCACATAGACAAAGGGAGTTGTTAGGCCCGACGAAGAAGAAGATTTACAATCTGAAAAATCTGACCCTCATTTGACCACAGAGTGGTTAACACCTGCCATTCCATTGTCCAGGTACTTTCATAATCAATGCTGTGTCATGCCACATTCAGCCACCACACATCTGAGCTTCACTGCAGCTTATTGATATATTCCATGGAAATAAAAACACCTGCTTGTCCAGTTATTATTCACATACATGGATGGTATCCTGTAGTGGAGACCAGTTGAACGTTCAGATGTGTTTCCACCTCTACATCAATGACATAATTCCTGTGGACGTCATCATCTCCTCTTTCTTTCGAGTTGTGCACAGAGGATCTGTGACCCGCTGTCTGCAGAAGTTGAACCCACTCCACAGCCACTGCTAACTGACCAAAGGATCAGACCTCTCCGGGGAAAGAGATTGCACGGCGTGTCAACGTTGCCTTGTTGCTGTAAAACATTTTCTGATGTGCTGGGCCACTGGATTCATTCTTGTGCTCGCAGTCAGCCCTCGACCGCAATGCGGTGACCCTAAACCAGGGGTCGAGGAAGGAAACCACTCTGTTAAAGTAGCAGAGGGAAAGAGTGGAGCGACTCAGGCAGGAAACAGATGAACAGTTAGCAGCAGGCTGACGGATGCATGGCAGCGGCCTCCAACAGGAGCAAACACACTGTGCATCTCTATGGGAGCCACCTCGGTGCATTGTGGGAATTGTGTCTCAGCAGGGGGGCGTGTCACTTCCTGGTACGAGAGACATCACTGAGCAAAGTCTCCCGGGATGTTTGGCTTTGAAATACTGATGCATTGTGGGAGCTTGTGGTAGGCCCAGCAGGGAGTTGTGCCCGATTGTGTGAGAGGCAGTAATGTGCATGAACACACACACACACACACAC
The DNA here is from genome assembly GCA_038501785.1 of Myoxocephalus aenaeus. Lineage (NCBI taxonomy): Eukaryota > Metazoa > Chordata > Actinopteri > Perciformes > Cottidae > Myoxocephalus > Myoxocephalus aenaeus. Next base: position 358,203 of record JBAMJR010000359.1, on the reverse strand, counting down.
ACACAACTCTGCTCTACGGATACACAGCAGCCAAGCAGGATCCTGCCTTTGTTGGTTCGGAATACACACCGCGAGAGTTCACCCTGCGTGCATTTATGCGCTCAAAAACACACATCCTGATGCGCACACTCAGTCTCACAGAGGGAGTCAAACTCCCCGATGCTCCTGCTACAAACACATGGGAGAGAGAGATGAAAGACTTTCACATTTCACAGCGAGCAGCCAAAGATGGATCTCTCAAACTTCATCCCCTGACTTCCAGCTCCACTGTCAGTACGTGCGCGGTTAACACATTTCCCCGAGCTTATTCACGCCGCGGCTACAACATCCTCGGCCGCCTGCGCCAAGCCCTCTTCCTCAAAAAAGGTGGAAGTGTTGCTGTGGTCGAGCCCTGGCCATCCTCAACTCATACCCACACCACCACCCTCTCTCCCCCCTTCCCTCACTCTGCGATCAATGCTCTCCTCCAACCTGGACTCACATCAAAGTCGGCCACTACCCCTCCCCCCCACGCGCCTTCTGCGCTGAAGGTTGGCTGATCCACAGGTAACCTTTTTCTCTTTCATTCCGCATCTTTATCTTTCTTTTTTGCCTCTTCCCCTCTGTCCACCTCTCCCTCTCTCTCTCAGAAGCGGAGAGCATCAAAGACTGCTGGGCCTCACGCCAGGGGCTCCCTGCTAAGCAACCTACCACCGGACCCCCCGCCGACATCAACCCCCCTAACGCCACTACACCTCCGCCACTGCCTCCTCCTCGCTCCCCGCAAATACAGCATGTAACACACACACACACACACACGGTGTATCCACCTCCCACCAGGACCTCGATCAGCGGTGGCTGCTCCACGCTGGCTGCACATACTGTAAACAACAAGCTGTCAACAGGGCTCAAGTGTGCCAGCCATCTGATGTGACCTATGGAACAGAAATCCGACTGTGCTGTGGGGCTCAGGGCTCAGCAGGGGGTTGGTCAGGGGGTACTGTGTGTGTGTGTGTGTGTGTGTGTGTGTGTGTGTGTGTGTGTGTGTGTGTGTGTGTGTGTGTGTATGAGAGCGAGGGGTGGGGGGTAAAGGGGGAGGCAAGCTTTGACTCTGCAGGTGTAGCAGAGAGGGACTTGGTTTCTCTCTACATATCATGCCTGTTTTTAACAAATCTGTGACCGCAGTTGAGGTCACCCACATATTTTGTTTGAAGTGGGATGTTAAAGGTGCATTTTAAATAACCATTAAATTAATCAGTACCTAAGATTTACAAGACGAAGCGGCGCTGTAGGCTACACCGTAGCTGACGTGTGCCTTTCTCAAAGACAGTAACGATACATCATGGAGCAAAGTGGGGATATGCCGTCTCCACATCCGGACAGCATTAGCTGGTGAGGTTGGTGAGTACACGCTGCTTGTGTTTTCACCGACAAGATTGTTGATGGCAAAGACAACATTCAATACGTTAAAGTGGAACTCCGCTGATGTTACGCATCAAAGTAAGCCTATATGTAAAATAAGTTGTATAAATCATCTTGTAGATCCAGAAGGAGCTGCGTGAAGTCTGGTCTGGTAAATGACTTCTAGTGATGTAACTAAAAGGCTGCATGTACTTTTTTTTTTTTAAGTTCATCCTGAGTCTGACAATGTTATAGGTGTGCAATTAGTGGTGGGCGATATGACCAAAATCTTAAAATCACAGTATATGTAATTTTAGATCGAGGTAAAAGCTATAAATTAAAGATACAATAATTGTTTTGTAAATACAATTAATCAAGCAGAGATATCTCCGGCCCTAATGAGAAGAGGCAACATAACTCCACTGTAGACACCTACAGTGTAGGTTTTGATTTATAGTTCAGTGTTTACAGTGAGACTACTGTTCAGCCCTTGTGTGAGTAAAAACTAAAAAAGATTATTTCTACTTCTTGAAAAGTTGCATTTCGTTCCCTTCTCCCACCAACTTCACCAGCATGTTGCTGTCCATGGTGCTGAAGGTGTCGCTATACATTTTGCATTGAATGGCCGGCACTACATTTGGTGATTTGCAGGTGAAAAGATGTAAAGCCGTCAATCAGAACTCTACTAGAATGTTTTCTTCATAAAGTTAAGCTAGGCTTTGAGTTGGCTCATGCTTTGGTTGCCACATGCAAACAAATTAAGTATGACAGTGAATATAATATGGAAAGCACCATGTCTCTTTAAAAAAAACTATATGTTGTTGCACATTAGTTGCACATAAATGTTATTTCTATGAAACAAGGTGTTTAAGGTAAACACAGATCAACACAAAAAAGAAAAAAATCTCCATTAGTGCCCTAAACAGAGCTGAAGTCACTTACAATATACTGTATCTAGACCGTCACTTATAGCACATTATCCAATATAATGTTAATTCACCATTAAACTCCCAACAAGAACGGGCTGAAGGGAAGGCTACTCCTGCTGACTTGATAATGGCATAATAGACCACTGAGGTTAAGGAAATAATACACCTGCATAAGAGTTGTAATATACACAGCAAACATTAAACAGTAACAGAAAACTAATGGGGAATCCATGAGAATCATGAAGGGATAAACATATATGGCGTGGTAGATAATTGAGCATGCAGTAAAAAAAGCACAGATAGGAGGATCCACGCTGTGACTGAGATAAGACGTTGTGACAATACTGCATACTACTCCTCTCTTCTCAAACGCAGATTTATGTCTGATATCCTTTTTGTCTGCACATCCTGTCTTTTGACACGACTTGTACGACTGCACTCAATCGCTGTCTCCCTCCCTGACTATTGTCTATATGCTATTATTAGTGTCACCCCCTCCTCCTCCTTACGTCTCCTCTCAACTCACACTCAGATTTGTGGCTCTTAATATTGCATCTGTCTAGCAGAAGGACAGGAGCAGGGGAAATGACATGTTTCCGCCTGGGGTGAGAAGACACACATACTCTATTCCACACACACACACACACACACACACACACACACACACACACACACACACAGATAGGTACAAACTCAGGCATCGGAGACTGCGTCAAGCTCACAATGTAATTATGGGGAAACAGAGCAGTCAGTTACACACCTGAGTGCGGTTGGGATCAGAGCCGGGGTGTTACTCTGACACTGATGGGGAAAGCCAGGAGTTAGTCTGTTAAAACACGTTGACAGACAGCTACATCTGCTGACATGGCCGCGCTGACAGACCAAATATTTGGACTGAGGGGAAACGGAAAGAGGACGAGCTCTGGTGTCCAACAGGACGGTGACACCGCCGTGCCACTCGTGCGTGTGAAATCACAAACGTTTTGTTCAAATGTATGAGGAAGATGTCCGATAGAGGAGATTACACAAGCCTATAACGAGTCGATGTGAATATTCCAATGTTCGGTGGATTTACAGTGCATGTTTGGCTGCATATAGAGCCAGTGGAAGTCTGGTACTGAAGGTGAAGGTGTAGCTGTATATCATTATACCCCAATGATTATGCAGTGAGTCATAAAGAACAGTTATTTTACTAAGGCACACATCTTATTTCACTTAAATTCACCCAACCTGCACTGACAACACCACTGTTGCAGCCTCAGCCACGATCGTGCGCAGACAGTACATTTAAAGTTGGGGGAGGTAGTTTTCCATAACAACCTTTCTGCTTTAATTCAACTGGTACCGCAAGGATGGCAGTTTTCTGGAAAAATATTGTAAAAAATTATATAAACGGCGACCAATCAATAGCGACCAACGTATCCGCCTGAATCCAGCGTAATTTTAGGTCGAGAGGTGATTGTGTTGGCATGGCAACATACGTAGGTGTTTTAGGAGTGGAGCAGAACGAGTTATAAGAAACTACAAAACACAGAACTAGCCTACGATGTCGAGCGATATTGAGAAGACATACATATGTAAAATGTCAAATGGATTTGTTAATTAAGAGGTTAATATCAAATTCAAAACTATTATTTACAGTAAATGAGCTACTTTTTAGTGTTACTGAACAAGTGAAACCAGATACAAACTAATGGTGTATAGCTCCTTTTAAATCACTGAAGCTAAAGTGTTAATATTGGACTGTACATGTCGCTGTCAATGCAACAGGTTTGTTATAACAAATTCTCAGAATTACAACCAGGATGCTGATGTGAACGTGTTTTGATGATCATTTCGCGACAGGAGGGCGGGTTTCACTTTGTTTTCATACAGTATACCTCAAACAAGGCCTAAATACATTGATTGTCTTTAGGGTCAGACCTTTACGCTCACTTTACGCTTTATGAAGAGAAAAAAATTGCCAACAACTAGCAGAAGTAAGACAAAACAACCAGGAGCAGAGTGGGCTTCACACTCCTACTGAAGCCATCGCGTGAGATAAAAGCTCAGTGCTGCTGATGAAATAGATTTCCAATGTTTTGGGCTCCAACAGAAGTTTTTTTTTCATTTCCTGACAGCACCGCTGACTGTTCTCTGCAGCTGCTTTATAAGATTACCTTGTGACCTGACAAAATCCCTAACAGAGAATCCCTCGGTGAACGGATGGAAGTTGTAGCTTCAACTACTATCTCAGTGTATCAAGGCTTCATCCCTTTCCCACTGTTACTGCATGTTGGTCCACAGCACCAGGTCAGGTCTGCTGCTGAATATCCTCGACTGGACGGCAATCAACGTCTGCTTCTCAGATTCTCCAACACTGCCTTTATTTAAGCCCTTCAATAAACAGTTCAAAGCCAGTTTGATACCATATACATTCTTCAAACCAAAAAAGAATAATTGTCATCAAATCTGATTTAAGAAGAACGTGAAATAGCAATCCAACAAAACGAATTTGAGCAAAGTGGTGAGTGAAATTCCTATACCATGCTCAGTGGTTTATACGATAGAACCCCTCGAACCAGATTGCCCCGCACAAAGAAGCACACGCTTTGAAGAGAGCATGATGAACTGTATGTATCAGCAGTTCTCCTCTAGAAGAAATAGCATCTAGCTCATTAATGCCACGGGTCTGCCATGTTCACGCTGAACCTTATCAACCTCTACATGACACAACATGACTGCACAGCAGCTCCGGACTGTAGGAAGGTAGAGTACAGCAGTGCAGTGTTCCCATTCACTTCCTCTTCCGTAATGCACACTGTTCACCGCTGTCTCCCTTTGCTCTCTTTACTGGAGGTTCGGTTTTCTCACATAAGCAGATGGAGGAAGCAGTCTGAATTATCATTGTGTGTGTGTGTGTGTGTGTGTGTGTGGAACATCCTTCCCTGATTTGAGTCTGCATGTGTGCATGTATGTGGGTGCGTTCGTGTATTCTACCGCGAGGGATGAAAGGGCCAGTTTGATAAATGGCTTAAATAATGAGGAGTCCCAGGAGCTCTCAACTTAACTACAGTGTAGGACTGCTGTGATGGAGATTGCGATAGATACATGCATGTGCGCGTACACGTATGCACACACACACACACACACACACTACACAAACTGCAGTGGATTCCATAAGCCAGCAATCTAATCTACAGATCATACATTGGTTGAGCTCTATATGTGCACATCCACACAGCACGACTGGCATCAAAGACATGCATAAAATACTGCAGTAAACAGCGATGGCTTGTTAGATGCGTTTCTCTGCTCAGCAACACAAAGCTTACCGTTTCATACAGTCAAGGTATCAGTACCTGTTATGCCTTGGTGTGCATGTAAACAACTAAGACCACTCTTGTGGTGCTATTATTGCTGCTAGTATTACTGCTGTTGTTGTTTCTTAAAGTGTTGAACGCCCATACTGTGAACCCTGTTAGGATTGTTGGATCAATCCTGTTGTTTTTTCTCTTCATACTCATTCTAATATCTAGAATCGGAGCCTCTAGTTTCATGGCAGTAAGCGCTGCCCACAGAAAAACAGTGGTGTGGTAAAAGGCGGACCAAATGAAGAATATTTGCTGCGTTGGTTGCCCGTCTGCCAGCCATCTAGGTCATCTGATACAATGCTATTTAAAAATAATAATAATTCAGTCCACCACTTGGAGCAATCAGCCTCCTTACAAACAAATATTTACCTGCTATGAGCTTAAAAAAGAGAAAATATGTCAGCGATCTTCGCATCTCATTTCATTGAGTGGCTCACTTCCCCAGTTCTAATTCCGCGTGCATGAAAATATCTTTGTTATTGATTGTGCCAAATAGATTTTACGAGAGCAGCAGGAGACATTTTTTATTATTCAGCAGGACTGAATGACAAACAAAAGCAGCAACAGGAATTGAAACAAAAAAATAAATAAAAGCTAACACTAATTTACTTACCTTATCATCTCCGGCCCTGTATTATTTTCCTTGTATATTCTTCTTCTAATATTCATGTCAGGATTTAGAAGATGGTAATGTAATTTTATGGTAATCTTAGCAAACTTTACTCTGTTGAACTGTTGTCACTCCTCAGTAAGCTGCAAGTGAAGATGCTGTGCAAAGCTAAATTAATCACAATGTTCTGACAGCAGTCTCAAAAATAGTAAATTAATAATAATCCGGCCAATCTTTTGACTACGGTCAGTATTGATTCAGATATTGACCCATCAGTGGATCAGAGCATCACTGAAAGCCTGTAGCTTCCGTGATGAAGATGCTGCGAACCACGCTTTCTCTACCGGGGGTCAATCTTTGTCCATTTGTTTCCTCTTTATCTTAACGGAAGAGGACTGACTCAAGTGGTCTACAATTTCTTCACTCTTAGCCGAAACTGAGAAATTAAGCGATCGATCATGTATTTCGCGAAATCTAGGCGCACAGCAGAACGAAATGTTGTCTGTGTCGGAGCTATGAATCTTTTAGTCTCATAATGTTACAGTACATGTAGCAGCTTTAAATGACTGCATATGTTGTGTGTCTGTGAGCGCGCATACACACACACACACACACACAGTCAGGTTGGATATTGTGCCGACACATCAGAGAGAGAAAAGAAGAAACGGTAGCAGACATAATGACCCAGTGAGCCGGTGAGAGAGGCAGCAGTGTGGGTAGGGCTTCAGCACCAGGCACAGGGTACAGCACCCTGCATGAATATCAAAAAGCTCCCTCCCTTTGACCTTGAGATTAATATTTAAAAGCTGGCTACAGTCTACACACACACACACACACACACACACACACACACAGACGTGCGCATACACACTACTCGCTGTGTGCCCCGCGGCCAGTGGTGCACTGATGTCTACCTCATTAACTGACTGTTCTGTTCTGATTCTTGTATCTATAAATACTGTATAAAGGAAGAGCTGATTATATACTGTATGGATGTGGATGAATGACAAAAAGGTAAAGTGCTGATGTATTTCCAACCTCACATGTGTGTTTTTGCACGTCTGTGCCTATCGCTGCGATATCTGAGGCATGTTTGTGCACGTGGTCATTTTTACATTTTTAAACCGTACATCGGTGAATGGTAAAAGAGCACCCACTGGAAGATGGAAAAACATAGAAAGCAAATCTAAAACAATCTGTGATCCTTTAGAAATCTGTTGGCAATAACATGAATAGACATACTGGTAAACATGCATAAACACTTGGTCTTCTAACCTACCCAACCTTTAGATTGAGCTTTATCATCTAAACAGTTTTGAAATAATCAACAATGTATTTTGACTGCGTTTTAGAGATCCATGAATCATGTGAAGCAGCACTTAAAAGAAACAAGTAAACAAATGAAAAAATATAAATAAGTAATACAAAAGAAAAAAGAAAATGGCATGAAATGCTACTTTTCTCCACCACAGAGTTTAGTCATTTTCATCTTTCCTTTATTGGATCTGGCCCTGTTGTCCTTTTGTTTATTTCTTCCTTTTAGTCTCTCTGGTAGAGGAACGCATACTTTGTGTCTGCGGCTGTTTAAAGATGTGAAACATGTCTGTCCCAGTTTAAATCCACTTTGACAACCTATAGAAGCTGTCACACATCTGCAATCCTCAGTCTCTGCCTTCTGAAAACGTGTGTTTGTAAGATCTGATTACATTCAATTGTGTTGCATTACTCACCAAATGTAAATATATATATATATATATATATATATATATATATATATATATATAATTCAGGATAACTTATCTGGCTTTATATTCATTCAATACCATTACCTTTCTTAACCGCCAAAACAAAAACAGCGCTAGCTAATTATGGAAAGCAGTAGAAAGTTTTCTCCGGAAATGTAAGACAGGGAATGTAAAATAAATTAGCAAACAACTCCCATCAAGCTGTCTGTATTTGCTGTTCGCACTGCGAGATTGTCTGTGAAGACACTGCAGTTTAGAGAACATTCATTTATATCAAATCAGTGTTTTCGGGATAAACTGTGAGCTTGTTTTGGGGTTTTGGACGACAGAAAATAAAACTTGATTTGTTTCTGTGTCGTAGATTTTCTCTGGCTTTTCAGCTTTACCTTTCTAAAATGAAACTTGCACTCGATGGAGTATCTCAACCTGAGACTAAGGCTTAATGTGTTACTGCAGCAGTTTCACTTTTGATTCCCGTTGAAAGCAACAGAAAAATGCGAGGTAACCACCTTTTAGAGGTCCTACAAACAGTGACTGCTGCTTTTCCTAATAATGTAAAACGCATTTTGTTGTTGGGAAAACGTACCCATCACAGATTATTTTAGAACAGTAAAAAAAAATATATATTAATGCATTACATAACAATGGTCACTAATAAATGGTAAATGGACCCGTACTTGTATAGCGCCTTTCTAGTCTTCCAACCACTCAAGGCGCTTTAACACTACATGACATCATTCACCCATTCATACACTGATGATAGGAGCACCATGCAAGGTGCCACATCAGATTGTCAACCATTCATACACCGTAGACGCAGCTACGGGAGCAATTTAGGGTTAAGTGTCTTGCTCAAGGACACATCGACATGGGCTAGCAGAGCCGGGGATCGAACCGCCGATCCACTGATTGAAGGACGACCCTGCTCACCACCGAGCCACAGTCACCCTAATAGAGAACAGATGTGGCAAACTGCGTTCTCTAAGGAAAACCACTCTGACATTTGACGTCACATGATCGACCGCCACTTTTTCCAACTCCCACACTCATCTCACTTCCTCTCCCAGGCCCAACAGACAACACACACACACACAAAGCACACACATAACAATCAGAACTCCCCAGCTAAGCACCAACACACATCCGCTGGCCCTGCTTGCCAGCTTTCTTCTACCCAGTGGGCTAGGGGCCCACTGGGTAGAAGAAAGAGACTTCTGTACACCGCTGTGAGGGCTGCAAACAAACACACAAACAAACAAGGTGATGAGCGGACGTGATGTCTGGGGCTCCGCTTTTGTTTCATCCTCTCTCTCTCTCTCCCTCCCTCTCTCCCTCTCTCCTTCTCTCGTCTGCTCCTCTATGTTTAGCTCGGTGTGTGCAACACGCTTCTTCATGGAGAGGGCGATGGGGAGGCAACCTCGCTGCCAGAGCGGGTTTATTTTGCCAAGTGTGTGATCAAAGCGTCTGTGTGTGTGTGTGTGTGTGTGTGTGTGTGTGTGTGTGTGTGTGTGTGTGTGTGTGTGTGTGTGTGTGTGTGTGTGTGTGTGTGTGTGTGTGTGCTTATGTGCACCTGAGTGTATATGTGAGGCGTGTGAGAGACAGATTGAGTCTGGGCAACAGTGGCTGTTGGGTTTACTGCTTATATTTGATGTAAAAATTATGATTTGGGGCAGTGTTGATATTATACTGCAGATGCAGTAGATTGTATTGCAGCTTCTTCTTTTATAAAATATACAAATCAATGCTCAAATACACATAAATATACATAATACTATAAAGTATTTACACGTTGAAAAGTGTGGCACGAAATCACAAGCTCCCCTGCATGGCCACCACATTTAACATTTCCGTTGTTAAAAAGAAGGAGCTGAATCTCGGGAAACTTATGGATGCTGAGGAAAGTGGGACAGCGTTCGACAACTAAAACACGAATCAAAAAATGACTCATGCCATCTGATTATTGCGAGGCGCTGACGGGTGATGTGTAACGATGGAAGGTGACAAGGCAAACCGCCAACAATCGTAGGTGCTGATCAGGAGCCAAAAGTAAAAAATAAATAAATAAAGACATGGGTCACACACAGAAAACCTGGCAGCTCATGCGCTGTAGCTGAGTGATGCACTGTATGTAGCTGCTACTCTTAACAGGAACTATTTCAACTTAAGCTGTCGATCAGATGAGGGGACAGGACCTTTATCTCAGTCACGGCACTAAATTCCACCTGCAAACACAATTCTGATAAATCTCTCTAAACATAAAAAATGTATGAACATTGATGACGTTCTAAATAATCAATCGTGGGGTTTAGCTATGTACACTACTCCAGCATTATAGCGGTCCACTTATGCTTGAGATCGTCAGTCATCTGTAATGGGCTTCTCTTTTTTACACAGACGGCACAGAGACATGCCACCGGAGGAACACACAGGTGTAAATAATAAAATCAATGATGGCTGAATTCCATTCGTATTGTGCAAGCCGGCTCTTCACGGCTTACTGGGGCCGCCACCGTTAATGACGGGAGAAACGCCGTTACTTTTCCTGCTATGACAAGTCAACATGTCTGCTGTGGAGAAAAGCTTTTCGCAGGTTACGTATTACATCTAGATTTTTACAAATGTGTGTGTACATAATCAAATGTAGTAGTAAGTAGTTCTCCAGTACAGTTTGAGAGAAGGTTTCTCAGCAATTTGCACTTTATCTGGAGAGAAACAAGAAATTAGAGCTCAATAATGGCCGAGCGCATCAGTATCAACTTCAACTTAAATATCGTCAGATGTTCATATAACAATCTTCATTTAATGTGCACATAAGGTAAAATTGTATCATAGTTCTGACTTTTAAATAGTTTTTTAGAACCTGCATTTTGTCAAATCTTAATTTCAATATATTTTTGCTGCATTCCTGTTGCTGTACATAGTTGTCGTTGATTCAAATTTCAAGTGAAGATTATGTTCTATGATTTACTCTGTTACTTGTTGCGTTTTTGAAAATATAATTTTTCAACTATGAAATGGTCTTCATCACAGCTCTTTCATTACCAGATTGATGGGTCCTTCTAGAAATGTTAATGCTGTGTGTGTATATGTTAACAAAAAAGACGATTATCAGACAGTATATTGTTATCAGACTCAAAGGTTGCAATCACCTTCAAAATCCAGTGTCGTTCAGGCTCTAGAAGAAACATCAGCGAAACTAAAGAACTGTGGTTTTATTTGAATCCATATGCAAAACTAAAGCTGCATTCTGACGATATACACTGGTTTTGTACCGTATATTAAAGCGATCTTGTGTATCAAAGCTACAAAGGAAATGCAGGCAGGATGTACGGTATTGACTTGTCACACATCCAACATGATACTACAAAGCTTCTCTCTATGATTTCATCCCTCCCTCGATCTCCTTACTCTCTTTTTACCTTATCTTTCCTTCCGGTGCTGCTCTCATTCTCTCATACACTCCCTCCCGCTATCTTTCCTTCTTCTTATCCACCTCTCTCTCATCTTCTATGTCTCTCTCTCTCTCTCTCTCATTCTCAGACATGTAATATCTCTTAGTATCTCCCTACTTCCTTCCGCTCTCACAACATCTCCACTCCCTCTCTCCATTCTGATATCCTCCGCTCCCTGCATCTACTCACAGCATCTATGAACACATCCCTCGTCTCTCCACCCCCTATATTTATCTCTTCCTTATCTGGATCTCCCTCTCCTTCTCTCCATGCATGCCTATCGGTCGGCATCTGCTCTCTCTCCCGGTCTCAGTGGGCTCTGCGCTCATATGGGAGGGTGCAGAGGGAGAGAACGAACCTGAAATGGTAAATTGTTTATTTCCGACAGCTCGCCGGCTGCATTAAGCACCGCCCCCGTTCCCGCTAAAACCAGATGGAGGTAGGAAAGTCAAAGAATGAAGATAAAAAAAAAAAAAAAAAAAAAACAACAACAAAAAAAAGAAGTCATATTCATCACGGTAATTGTGTGGGCGCTTTGGGCACGCGGGCGGCCGGGTGCCGATGAGGGATGGCGCTGCTCACGGGCCTCCCAAACGTCCATGAATCACCGCCAGAGTCGCTCGCCGGCCCTCAGCCGCCATAAAACAAAAGATGGAGATGAAAAATGCAGCAATTAAGTGATTTGATTTCTTCTCTACCCTCCTGTCCTCCTTTCTACCAGCCCCCCCCCTTTTGGCCACACACGCACACACAAGAACACATATACAAACAGAATTAAAAAAACGGAATGCTCCTTTGCAAAACCTGGGATGTACACGCAAACCAACATCCACTGTCAGACACCGATGTGCACGCAAACACATAAAGAAACCACACAAGTGCACACGTACGCACACAAAACGTGCACGCACACGTACTTCATTTCAGTTAGTTCCTGTCACACATGCACACGAGGGAATTGGGATTTACTTCTCATACATTTGGTCTATTATGTATCCAGCTCCAGGCTTTAGGATGCCGAGACGCCTGCAAGATTTCAATAATGAAGTGAATCACCTTGAGAAGATTGATGTGACAAATGGGTTGGTATGAGGGATCTTTACCGCCGCAACACAGATAATCGGAGATCATCTCTGACCAATAAACAGCCATAGCCATGCAGATTACTAAAGGCCTGCATTTCTAGTGATTAACCATAACAATGTGGCTGAATGCAACTGATGGCGACACAGCAAATTGTCTTCTCATTAGTCCGAAGATAGTCTCTACTACAAAAGCACCACAAAGCACTGTGAGCTACAGTTTTTGGAAGAGAAAAAAAGGGGCTCATTTAACCAAAATAAACAGCTTTAGCATTGTTAGTGTGCAAAATGACAAACAGGTTAGTTAACAAAGCGACGTCACAATGAGTTTCGAGCTAAAAAAGTAATTCATAAAGACATTTTGGACTGTTAGAAAAGCACTGCAGTATTGCTCCTCTATAAAGGTGTTAGACATGTGAGAGGCACACACCTGTAGCTGTTGATGAGTGCCAGGATATGCCATTTGATCACAGTGTTTCCCGTAGGTTACCAGCTTCATGGGGGAGGGGGTCTCACAGAGATCGGCTCTTGGCAAGGTGCCAAGAATCGGCGAGCCGCGCATGTGTAAGCCTAACCGTGTTAAAATGGCGTAACGTAAACATTTACCCGAAAGTACATGCATTTCGCCATGTATTTATTAATGACTTAGTTTTATGTCCGTGTACTTTGTACTTTTGTAATATGTGAAGTTCTCAATAAAGTTCTTGAAATAAAAAAATCAGCATTTCCTCTTGCTGCAGCCACCTGTAATACCGCCAATACTCCAAAAACACTGGATCCAACAATTCCCATAATGCAACCCCTCCATATCTTCCTGGTCTTCTTGCCCAAACCAAGATACATTGATGATGCCACTTAAGAGTAGTTTTCTCAGACTTGACCTTTGTCCCCCTGAGCTATAGAACCAACCCTTTCTCACATCAAACTTGTCAAATACTGCAGCTTTGGAAACTGACGCGACCGAAAGTGGCGCAAGAGGGAAACTCAGAGCGTCACAGTGTGACGGCCACTGACCGACCAATGAGTGAGAATGTGTTGATAGAACACATTATATATACAACTGTTGAAACAGTAGCACTCCCGAAAGGGAGGACCACTAAATTGAGTTGGACATATAAAAACTTTGGATTGCCCCTTTAAAAACTGGCTCCTAACCTCAACTAGATACATTTGCTAAATGTGTGTCTATCAAGTCAGGGAATAAAGATTTTTGGCATCCTTCACTCATCTGACATTATCCGGATAAGACAGTTATTTGAACCGAAATCCTTACATGCAAACTCACATGACAATAATGAATTTGCACTGCATTCAAACTTTCTATTGGGCATCGCCATCTCTTCCTTTGTGCCTCTCTGGAGCAAACATAATAGAACAATTTACCTCCTACACGCTGCAGCGTGGAGACTATATTTAAACAGTAGCTCTATGAGAAATGTAGATGCTTTAACATTATTTAGCAAGGGGAGGGGACTCGCTTAATGGGACTCTGCTAAGCATGTGTAATTAAGAGCAGGGGTAAGTGGCGAGTTGCAGAGTGCATGGTGTGTGTGTGTGTGTGTGTGTATGTGTGTGTGTGTGAGAGGGATATGGTAGCAGCATCAGGCCATGATGGAGTGCTTTGTGGAGCCAAACACCCATTCAGCAAGCTGTGTGCTCATTAATCCTGCCAAACTCCACTTGTTACATGCACGCACAGGAAATCATGAGGCTAGGTAAACAGGGAACTGCTGCGATCCATCACTGCACGCCAGCCAACACAGGAGCACACACTGATATGTGAGTGAAAACACACACACATACTGACGGAGGGTACATGCAAAATAATAAGCTCCCACCCAATGCAAACCTACAGTCAAAACACACACAGCTCTTCATGAACCTGACAAATATGCAGAGATGAAGGGATGCAAACTAAATCTCGATTCAAATTCAAATCTGTCATCTTACAGTAAGCACACATAGCACTGCTTCTCCCGTCAGAATGTTTGCTTGGCGTTGAGATGTAAGGGAGAAACGTTTCTCCTCTGTTCGTTACAGAGAAATCACATCCAGTGGCTGGTGAAGGCCTGCACGCTATTAGTGGAAAGAAATACTGCCACAAAGCCTGGAAAGAAATCAATAGAGCTTGACCCTAGTTTGACCTCTCGTTGAATGGAGAAGTTATGGTACCACGCTGGCCTCGACATAAGCCTATTTGATGTGTATTTTCCCAACAACAGCTCCCTCCGCTCTCCATCTCTCCTTCCTTTCTTCCCCCTTGTTCTCTTGTCTCTCCCTACTTGCTTCAAATGCTTTGTTTCCATCTCCTAAATGCTTGTGAATACACACACACACACACACACACACACACACACACACACACACACAGAGAGACACCTACACGCACACACACATCACATGACAAATGCAGTATAGGGCCAGTTACACAGCCCAGTGGTTAGACGCGAGTTGGAGCAGATCTGTTATATCTATACGCCTGCCTGGCTGGAGCATTTACTGAAGCCATCAGCGAAACGACATTCCATATATCTTTGACAGAGAGGAGAACAATACTATTTACACCAATTTTGCCCATGGTGGAGGGGATGGGGGGGGGGGGGGGGGGGGGGGGCAACATTTAATGGGCAACTTCTTTTTTTCTCATTGTTTTAACATCCAGTTTTCAAAATGGCCACCCGTCAGGGGGACAGATGAGACTCGCTCCCGGGCTGTTGCTCACATGCTAATAAACTCTATTACAAGGCTTCATGTAAAAAAAAAAACAAGGCAGCGCCTTCACAAACAAGTCTGCTCTGGATTCACTACACTCCATCACAGACGCTCACACTATAAGCCGCTAAATAAGATACTAAATCCTCATGCAAATAGACCTGACCACAAAATAACCGGTGCAGCAGCAGAAGAAGAAAATCATCATTTGTTGTTTTTATGATTAGAGATTTTACAGTCACAGCTTTCACTCTTCTCTGACCCTCTCTGTTTGTCCATGTCATGGTGCAGCTGTAGGGTTCACCCAATTGAGCAGCTCATAATGTTTACCCAGCGCGTTCTCGCTCCACAGAGGCAGCCTGGGAACACGGTCTCTGATGAGGTTAAAGGTCGCGGTTCACCCATGGTGACAATCCCGGGTTAGTGGTGGAGCAGGTTCAGGTTTGGGCTGGATGTAAAAGGTCAGCGGGGTCAGGTCACGTCAGAGAAAGGGTTAGCTGTCCGCTGGGGTTAGTAAAAGGTGACACGGAAATTAGGATCTATTATAAAGAAGAAGAAAAACTTAAGAACCAGCATGGCCATAGATGACAACAAATAAAATGAATACTTCCTGCAAATATCAGCCTTTCCAAGGATTCTTTTTGACCACTTTTCCGGTGCTGACCTGAGGCTATTACTGCAAGGCCCGTGTGAAGTTGAAGATAAGGAAAATCCATTGTGACTTGTGTTATTTTGATGGTTTGAGGAACAGCAGCCCTGTTGTTAGACGCTTAGATGTATAATTAAGTGTATCTACGCACACAATGCCGCACCTGTTGACCTGCACTAGTTAAGGATAAAATCCTGCATGTCTGAGGAAGCAAATAGTCTTTGTTTACTCATTTGGCACTCTGCTTCATTCCCACTGACTCCATCAAGCCTCATGGTCCTATATGGCGGTACCAACAGAGCTTTAAACTATGCTGATGATTAACACCATCATCACCATCTTAGCGTGTTAGCATGCTGAGATTAGTTTATTAGCGGTCCACACAAAGTACAGCCGAAGCGTCATGAGTTTTGCAGGTTGATCATAAACAAAAGTATTGAGGATATGAAAATGTTGACATGATAGTGGTAGACGTGAAAGGTAAAGGATCACTAAAAGTGGCTCCATCCTGATCTTGAGGGAAACATAGACGTTTGTGCCGAATAATTTTGGCAATCCATCCAATAGACATTTCACTTAGAACTATAAATGTCAATGTGCTGCAGTGGCACCTCTGGGGAAAGTCAGAGTATCACCAAAGTTAAAAGGATTCATTCCTAGATGGACGCCGCTGACATGGCTAAACATATTGTGCCGCTCTACTTAACAGTCAGATACAATTTTAGTATGAAAATAAGTAACCGGTGCAGATTAAAAAGTTGTATTGCCATTATGAATGGCATTTAAAGATTGGACTAGCGTTTGGTAGCGTTACTGCGATTTCAAGAAGGCGTCTTGATTTTGTGTATATGTGAGAAAAGATAGTCAACAGATACCAGAATTCCTAGGTTCATGTAAATATTTCCCCTGAAAACTGGAACACATTTTGAAGAGAAATCTCATACAATAATGACAAAAGACGCATGAATTCTAAACACAATATGTGACGATGCTGCAGGAGGCTAAAGACAAGCACATTCCCTTTTTTTTATTAAACCGTTATAGGGCCTCACAAACAACTGTCTAGATTTCACTGTTCAAATAAACTGAATAAAAATAATGGGCAACAGCCCGCTTTAGACCTTTTTCCTCCTCCCATTTCAGCTTCTTTTAAAAACAGAAATGACCCACTGAACGCTTCGAACTACTGTATCAAAGCCAAAGTCAGACAGAAATGGAGCTCTACCTCCCTCCTGCCCAGCCAACACAACACAAACAGACTTACAATGAAGCCTGTATGAATGGAGACCTGTCAATCACAGTAAACCCATCCATCACCAGGCAATATACAAATGATCATCTCCTAGAATCATATTCACCAGGCACGAGCAAACACACACACACACACACACACACACACACACACACAGGTACTGTAGATAAATGCACACAGACACAATCAAACGCAGGCTTAAACAAAAAATACACACATTCACATACAAAACGCACATAAATATACACACCGCCCATCCAGACTGTAGAAGTCATCAGGGACCTGTAAAGCATTACCCTCTGTGTGACTCGAGCCACTCCAGAAATAGCCTCTGTAATGTATTCTTACCGCCACCGTCTCTTTTGCACAATAGTGCCCTTAATAACACACTCCATTTCTGTTGGCATAAATAAGGGCTCCATTTCCATCTTATTTCATGCAAATGAGAGCGCCGGCGCCCCAAACAGGTAGTGGGAGTAGTGTGTGAGTGGAGTGTGGAAGTGTGTAGTCGCCGAGTGTAGTGCCATGATTGGGGACGAGTGAATTCAAATGAGCGTTGGAGAGACCCCACAATGTGCCAACGACTCCCACGGCAGCCTGCCAACGGCGTGACAGACAACGTCACTTACGGGCCCCGCAGCCTGCACAGGGTGCCATTACAGGGGCCTACACAAAACCAATATTTATCCAGGCAAATGGTTCGCTGGAGAGAGATTATTGATGCAGACACAAGGGCTGCACTCCAGTAGTAGGCGCTGGTGCAGCCCACCACCACGGCATCTCTCTGATTTGCTGATTCCAGTGGTTCATTGTGTTTTTGGAGGGCAGCGATTGGCTCCCGTGTCTCTTTCCATGCCGAGCACAAGCAACGCCACCAAGCGGCATTGGGATTTATAGTGTTTCACACAGGGGATCATGTGACTGACAAGGACAGGCTGCAAACAGATCACGTAAAAAAGCTATTCCAGTAGCACTGCTGTGACATCACTGATGAGGGCGTGGTCACAAGCGAGCACCCTGATCCAAGTGTCCGACCTCCAGGAGGGTCAGCCACTGTTTGCTCTGCGTATGTTCAGAAGTGCTCCTTTAATCATACGTTGTCTTCTTCGTCCTCCCTTCACAACTCGTCTCTTCTCCCTCTGTGTGTCTCTGAGTTTTGTCTCGTGTGTCGATGTGCAGTTTGTCCTCTTTCCTTGGGACAGAGGATGTTTTGGAGTCAAAGTCCGACCAGCAATGGGAAGCACCCGGATATTTACACTTTACTCCAAAACCCCTTTGGGCTTTGTTCAGACTGACAGTTCAAATCTGTTTTTTGACAAATCCAGATTGTATCCAGATTAGTTTTAGAATGTGTAGACAGCAAAGAAAAAATAAGAAATGCAAATTGGATCCAAACCACATTTGGGGTTGGTTTGAAAGGCAGTTTGTATTTCTACAAATGCGCCTCAGTCTCTCAAATCAGAATTCAAGATGTGGAAGTGCTGTGCAGAATCCTTGCATGCTACCAGCAGAGCGCTGTGGAAGACCACAGGGGAGAAGTCTGTGGACAGAGGCCGAAATACATTTTCTTATGGCACTTTCACTTTGCTTTCCCTCGCTTCCCAGCCTCCTCCGTCGTTGGGTTTGTCTGGTGAGACGGACTTGACCGTGCGATTGTTTTTCGAGAGCGAATGCTTCTTTGTTAGAAAGCTTTTTGCGACCACTGATCGGAAGTGACCATATTTTGACTGCGGAGGAGTAACATAGAGATGCCATATGTGGGTACACTGCTTTATCATCTATTTTACTCTAAGTGGACAATCATTTACTAAATGAACATCATGCTGTATTGAAGAATACTTGAAACTAGCGATTGAGACCACAAACTCATGTCTACAAAGTTTACTGATAAATCGAGAGAGAAGTAGAGTAATTTTCTCATAGAGTACATCCCAAGTCTCTTATTCGTCATTTCCTCGCACCTCGCTTCAACCGTAAATTGTTCTGCGCCGCCATATTGACAGCCCTTATTTCTGCTCTGAGGAGCGAGGAGGGATCTCTGAGGAGCCATGAGCGAGGAGGCATGAGAGCAGGCTTCCAGGAAGTGTTTTAGCAGCCGACACGCCCCCTCTTGTTCATCAGTTATTTGATTGGACGCTGCAGCTGCTCGGACTGATCGCTGGAGTTTCATACCAGAGTGAAACTGGATCACAGATTAAACTCTCTATATATCTGATTTGTTTTCTGGGTAAAATATATGTTCATTGTAGGTCTGAACAACAAAAGGACCACAAACAACTTTCTTCATTTATAATAAAGAATGGTCTTTTCATGATGATATGATTTCCCTTAATAACCTTTATTGTGGAAACAATTATAGTCATTTCCATTCAGCCACATGAGGCTGATCATTCCTGAGTGTCGGGTTTGATGAGTTATGAAATCACAAACATATTCTGGGTTATTTAATAATTACGTCACATTCAGAATTTTAAAAACATATAACTTAACATACGCAAATAAATAAGAAAAACGCATTCCACGAGTAGAAATCAGTCCTGCGAGTATAAGCAACACAGAACACAGTATAAATACCACACACTGTGCAGTTTAACAGGTAACAGACCACAGAGAGAAAACATCTCTACTCTGTTAGGGATAACTGTCTTTATTAGTATCAATACAGTGATGATAACTGTCTTTATTAGTATAAGCAGTAGTTTAACATCATTAAATCAACTGAAAACATTAGACAATAATTGCAATCAATATTTTAAGTGGATTTTTATAGGAATGTTAGCTAAAAACTGTCCGGACCAGAAAACAATTCCATTCCACTGATCATGTATACAGACTCAAAAGTCTCTCCGGCTGTTAAAGTCGACTGACAACTGATCCAGCTGTGATCAGCGGCCGCCGTCATCAGAAACAGACGTCGCTTTATGTGACGCTTCAGAGGATGGGCTGTCTCATTTCTCTTAAGACCTATTTCCTTGTTTCCTCTCTCCTTGCATGGAAAAGATGCAAGTGAGGGAAACGGGGATGAAATTAACTTGAAACTTGGGATGTACCTATAGACTTCTATACAATCAGACTTCTTTTTGCAACCAGAGGAGCCGCCCCCTGCTGGCCAGTAGAGAGAATGCAATGCGTATGACACCTTTTCTGCATTAACTGGTTTCCGGTGTAGCAACAGTATGCCGTAGTTGACTTCGCCCTACTCAGACATGGAACTACATGAAGATGCCATGTGGGCACCTTAAGAACTGTGATGGGCCAGCATGGGCTGCTTGTGTTTCCTCAGACAAGTGTTTGATGCCGCTGAAGATTGTTGATTGTGAAGTGGAAGAAGGCCTCAGTAGCTCGCTCTATCAGTGAATGAGAGAATGTAAACACAGCCATTTCAGGGAGGCGGTCTGCTATTAAGTAATGAGACAAGGTGAAACAGAAGCTGGCACTCTATGACACAAAGTACATGAAATAATGTCAACACAGTTACAGTGTGGAGTGTTATTAAAAGGCGATATGGCCGGATTGAGTACGATGCATCGGACATCCTGCAAAATAACCACTGGCTGTACAGCGCGTCATAGTTGCACCCTTTACCACAATAAAGATGTTACAACTGAGATCATAGCATCTACAATGCCAGGACTTTTATTGATGGTACTGATCATTTGTAACATTTCACTCAAATACAGCTTATTGAGTTCAGTTAGGGTCACCCCTACGCTATATTCTGCCCTCTACGGCAACACAAACTCATTTTCAGGCTCCAAACAGTTGAAGTTGTATGTGACGCATTGGAGGTCTCGGAAAAAATCACAGTTGATTTTTCAAGAAGTACAATAACAGCCTAACGCGCCAGCAGCAATGTCAATGGCAAGAGCTGATTCCTGGGGCAGCTTATGCTGCAGGTTGACTGTCTTGTTACCGCATACTGAGGTGGAGGATGAGTGCGTGAAAAACATACATAATCTGCTTGAGTAATATTTTGTTATCCTTAAAATCGGTATGGTTATTGAGTTTGTATCCAGTCTCAGTTGCTTTCCTCTGCACTTCCGAGCAATGCGTTTTGAGTGTGGGCGCTTTTCTGACAGCTTTTTCCCCTGGGCTTTATTCTGTTGATGACGTTTGAGGTTTTTTTTCTGAGTTTCTCTTTCTACCCTGGTCTTCTGCTGTTGCAAACACATCAGGAGTGTAGGCAGACATGTGGGCTACCCTTTCTGTGCAAAAGACGTCAGGTGTCTAGAGCAGCGAGAGAAAAACTTGGCTTCAGTCACGAGAACTTTGTATCAATCAGTGAAACAATGTTACATAAATGTATTGCGAAATGTTTTACTTAAACTCCTTGGAACCAACGTTAATCAGGATTTCATAACACGTTAGGGAAACGCATCCCTCGAGGAGCACTTGGGGAAGTGGGGGAGGCGGGGAGTGGAGGTGGAGAGGAGAAAAGGTTTACAGGGGCGGATGGTGGTCAGATAAAACAGCTCCACACTCGCTTCAAGGAAAGGTTAATGTCTCTCTCTCGATTTCTCCATCTCTGCTTTCCCAGCTGAGGTCTGTGTGACTTACAGCAGGTCCAGACTGCATTAGATTAAATCATAAATTACCACCCCCCCCCACACACACACATATCTGCATCCCCGCCCCCTCCCTATCTCACTCTTCCCTCTCACGTCCTCTCCCCTATCTTAATCTCGCTCTCCCTTTATTCGCCTATATTCCATTCCCCACGTATTTCTCCTGCTCCCCCACTATTATTTCTCCCCAGCTCTAATCATTGTTCTTTTTTTCTTCACCCCCTCCTCTCCTCACATTTCTCTCGCTCTCCCTGTAGTCTACAATATGAATGTATTTCTGTTCTGAGGACTACTACAGGGAGTTTGGACAGCAGGCCATGTGGGTGTGATGTGTTGTACGGTCTATAGTGCATCATTGAGTGTGCTTTACGCCTTCATGCTATCATGTCCTGTTTTTTCAGTTTGCTGTAACAACACCTGGGGTGGAGGTTTGAGGTCTCTTGAGGTTAAAGATTAATCTCATGTTATAAAGGTCCATGTGGTACACTGGAAAACTCTCCATCTTATTTATTACTTATAGCCAGTTTTAGCCTTTTAGTCAGTTTAAAATATTTCCAAAATCAAAACCACAAGAGAAAAAGTGTAAAGAAAGCATTAAACATTCTACTGTAACGTATATGTTAGCGCGTGATGCCACCTGACTTACTACCTACAGAAGTAACAGCGCACATCATTAGCAGGTAGTATCTGGGGTTAAAGGTTACGTTAAAAAGAAAGACTAAAACATCCCAGCTAGAAAAGATAAACAGATCCAATGTTTAAAATATTTCATTGACTTTTGAGTAGTAAATATACCAGTTAATGTTGCAAACTGCATAATAGTATGAATATGTATATAAGTTTCCAAATAGTTAATCGTTTCAAGACCTTTCTTGAATGACTTTCAATAATAAATAAGGTTTTTAATCCCTTTAAAAAAGTTGATTTGCACAAGACATTATTACCGATATATAAGATAACGTATATAAAGAAGATTATGAAGGGATTGAGGAGGTGTATGTGTAGAGTGTGGGGAACACTGAGTATACTCAGAGTGGACAGGCGGATACTTTTACGAGGATACTCAACACAGAAGGGGTTTCTGGGTAATTGTAGCATGCAGAGGCTCCTAGAGGACCCCTGTGCACACTTCCAAATGCTGTATATGTGTTGTCCTGTGCATCAAACTGTTTGGTTCTGCAGGGATGGATACCCAGAGACACTGAGAAGTTTCATTTTGTTTATTTATTATTATGATTTAGTCTTATTTTCTCACGACAGAAATAGGTTTCCACCCTTAGGTTTCTTTATTTCCGGTGTATTTTTGTTTGTTTTGGTAAACGGGGCCCTGCCCTCTCGTGCACACATTCATGTAACGTCATAGTACGATGACAGACTCCTATGTGGACGCCTGCACACACCGTCGGTTATTGTTTATAGACTTACAGGCACAGAGGCATGTTCCAGGCTCAACAGAGCGTTGGTGGGATAAGTAAAAGCCCAGGCAAAAAAAAAAGAAAGAAAAGAAAAAACAACATTCGCTCCATTCAACCCCCACACACTTTGCTCCACCGCTCCGCTGGAGAAAAAAGGGGAATAAAATAGAGTGACCCTGCCACTAGCAGCTCTTTCCCCCCCCCCCCCCACTGTTCTCTTCTTCCTCTCCCTTGCTGCGTTAAATCAAATTTCCATGTGGCTCCCGTATCTGTTGCACAGCGAGGTGATTTATCAGGGATGCAAAGAGCATGCAGAAACAATCTTTATTACATCCATTTCCTGCTTGTCAGCCGGGATCATGTTGGCTGTTCATTAAAGGCGCGGCGCAGGTGAGGAGAATGCATCCCGATGCCTTGATAGATTGTCTGCTCCCCTGTGGTGACAGCAGCTGGATGGATTGAACAGCGGGGGGCAAGGAGGGTGGAGAGAAAAGCGCTGACTCCGTCGCTCCCCCTGTCAGACACACTTTTACAGAGCCGGCCAGTGTCATTTCTACCAAACAGCCGCACACGCAGACTCCTGACACTCTCTGGACTCGAGCCAGGAGCCTGCCTTAATGCATGGGTGCATAAACACCGTGAGCATGATGTAGAAATAAAGAGACACACACACATTGGCTTTCTCTGCTGAAAACACCGGCCTGATAAACTCCTGTGAGGATAAAATACATAAACTTGTTAAATAAAACAAATTTCAAAAAGTATAATAAATGAAAATAAATATTCATTATGCTAACGAAAAAATTACACTCATACATACAGGATCTCCTGTGTTGCTTGGTGACCAATTTGTTTAGCTACCAGTCAATGACTTTGTGGCTTGGTGGCAAAAGATAATCATGATAATCAAGCTCTTAGTTTGTGTTTCCTCGCCAGCCGGCTGTGTGTTCAGTGGTGTGTGTGGAACACTTTTTCAAGTGCGCAGTGATTAGGGAAATTATGGCCTGTTTTGTTTACACTGCATAGGGAAAATACAGTCAGTTTGCGCTCAGACTCTAGTAATAGTATTATGATAGAAGTCACTACACCGGCGTGGAGCACAAATCACTAGCATGCCATACCAGTCGTTTCAGTAGGAATCATTTAAAAGCAAAAGCTGTTCTTTTTACCGACAGTTTGGATTGCTTTTTTTAGATGGCTTTTTGGCAGCTGTTGGTCTTTTATGGGAAGTATTTTGGATAACTTATCATTTGAATACTGTTATAATGGTAATTAGATAACAGCAGACCAGGTTCAGACCATGTACTGTATCATGACATCATGGATAACCAGGAAAAATGACAAAGACATGTACAGTATAGTTTAAAAAAAAATACAAATTTCATTTTCCAAGCTGACTTTTTTTTGGGAGAATTTTCTGTCGGACACGGACACACCGCACGAGCAAAAAGACTCAATGCTTTTCATGCTGTAGGCTCATCTCATTAAGTCAATCAGCTGAGACTGTAGCTTCTGAAAAAATACAGCTCTGTCTCTTACAGCAGCTACGTAAGCATTCATAATCAGCCATAAAATGTTTTATCACACCTCCTACATCAACAGACAAACACATACAGTATGACAACATACAGTAAATACAGCTCTGCATCTATATTGGGCTCACATTATTCCCTCAGTGGAGTGCTTTTCAAGGTACAACTATAAAACCCCACTGCCTTCGTCTTCCTGTAATTCCTAGGACATAAAAAAAAAGAAATGGCACAATGTGTACATCTTCTATAGAGAGGTAGCAAGAAGACAGGATTGGCTCAAATTGATGTTTACCTGTATCCGACATGCTATTGCAACGCTTTGCAAAGACGACAGCATATTTAAAAAGGACCATTTTCATTGCTCATTGCAAATCAGTGTGACATTATGGGAATCTCTGCTCGCTGAATCATCTTTGACGCTGCTCGGTCTTCTTTGTGTGTATTCCACCTCTTTTCATTCCTTTTTCTCCCCGGTCTAATTTGCGTCCTGGGCCTCTCTGTGTACCAATGACATGTAATGACAATGGCGTGAGCGCCAATCGACACTGGAGTGCTTTCGGGCCGGCCGAGTCAGGAGGGACAGAGGCCGGCGTTGATAGCGGGGTGACGGACACTGAGGGGCTGTCGAGGGAAAAGGTGGGAGGGAGATTGACTGGATGCCATTTTACTGATGAATCTATACGTTTAACCGCACTCATGGCTACTTTATGTTTATGTTGATGTGCACTGTATGTGACAGTCGCAGTGGCGTCAGGTACGATGGGCCAGTTATGAAGCACACACACATCCTCTTATTGTCACGTGATCAAAGACAGACTTGACATTGGACAATATCAACATACATGTAGCATTAACTTCTTTTAAATACTTCTGAAAACCCATTTTTATAGAATTGCTTTTAAGTGATGTCGTCCTTTTATGATCTATTATGCTGTTCTTTTGTTCCCCTGGTTTTGTTTGTATATTTTATTTATTTGTTTATTTTGGTTATTGTAGTATTCATTGCCTTTATGGTATGGTCCTTTTTGTTTACCGATATTTAAGTTATGACTTCTTTGCTTCTCTGTAGAGCACTTTGTGAACTTTGTTTTTAAAGGTGCTATATAAATAAAGTTATTATATTATTATTAACTTTGTTATTGCTACTGTTTATTTTACCCCCACCAAAAAAAAAAAGGCACCAATGTCTTGCTAATTTAATTTCTTTAAAAACAAGCATGTTTGCAGAGTGAAAATCTGACCCCTCCCCCACAGGCCAACGGTACCGTCTATATTTACGGCCCTGAACATCTCGCCGTCTTTTCTTCCTGCTGTGAATGGGGCCTCATGAATCAAAGCATGCATAGAACAAGTTCTAAGAACGTGCCCATATGGACAAGAAAGTTGCTATTCATCAAACAGGCGTACGCGCACACATTTACATAATGAACAAAGATAAATATCACCTGTTCCATATTAATGTGCCGTTACATAAAGAGACACTCCCAAAATGCCTTATATTGTCAGATATAGAAAGGAACGCTTCCTTTTTTATTTTTCTCAATTTCTCGTTTACTCTATAAAACATGAGAAAACAGTGATTAAAAGCCCATCAATATCTCAGAGCCCGGGGTGACGGCATCAAATGTCTTGTTTTGTCCAAAGATATTTAGTTTACTGTAATGTAAGACCATGAAAAGCAACAGATTCTCACATTTAAGAACCTGAATGCGTCCCATTTCTGGCACTTTTCCTTGAAAAACTGACTTGCAGATTCATTTTGTGATCGGTTCGTGGATTAATCCACTAATCATCGCAGCTCTGCTTCCTGTCTTGTTATATAGTTACTGTGGTTAGACGGTGAGTGATGGAGGGAGCACGACTGGTCAGGGTCTCCCGACTGTGTGCACAGGTAACCCACCTGTGCACACAGTCGCTGCTACCTTACAAATGCATTGCATAATCATTCAAACGTGTCTAATGCTACGATTGCCACAACACTAACTGAAATCCTGCTCTACCAAACTATTTCATTTCACAATTTCACGACTTACATTGCGAAATTGCTTTATTTCCTACACTTTTTCTTTAATAGTTTTAGCATAACAGAAAATATACCTGGCTGAGGTAAATCAATGATAATACATGCAGACTGATTACTACAGAATGTCATTAAGGGAACCTCTGGATCTCCGAAAACCACAGGTGCTCAGTGGTGCACCACTTGAGGAACAAGATAAAATAGAGACGTCAATGGTATTATATTGCTCTGAATATATTTTTCAAAATACACAAGAAATGCACAAGATTGTGCAAAAGCACGTTGGTGAATGAGGAGTTGTGTTTTGTAAGGGTCATGCTGAAGTCCATTAAGGTACAGTAATAACATTAATTCAATGCAACCATGTCTAATGGTGCAACTGCGGGACAATAGTCTGAAAGAGGAGCGTCAGAAGCAAACCCGGGCACGAGCATGCAAATTGAAGGTGGCATGGTGAATGTGATTCGACGCTTGCAGAGGGCCGACCTCTGATGCCAATTACATTACCTCTAAAAACAGAGGGATTAGATTGAAGGGCGGAGATAGAGGAGGAGGGGGCTTTCACTCAAAGACAAATAATTTATTTCATTGTGATATCAAAATCAATAGGCATCGATTGAAAGGTAGCTAAAGGTGAGCGTGTACACAATCTTTCAGCTGTGAGAGGCAGACTGCCTGAGAGGAGGAGAGAGAGAGAGGGAAGAGAAGAGAAGAGAAGAGAGAAAAAAGGAAAAAGATGAAGGGTTGGCCAGAGGAAAGACTCACCTCGTAGTTAACAAAGAGGGAACAGGGAAATGAAAGAAAGAGATGGAGAGATATATATATATATATATATATATATATATATATATATATATATGGAGAGAGAGAGAGAGGGAGGGA
This sequence comes from Myoxocephalus aenaeus, assembly GCA_038501785.1. NCBI lineage: Eukaryota > Metazoa > Chordata > Actinopteri > Perciformes > Cottidae > Myoxocephalus > Myoxocephalus aenaeus. The sequence continues at coordinate 330,625 of JBAMJR010000359.1, read as the reverse complement.
GAGAGAGAGAGAGAGAGAAAGAGAAAGAGAGAGAGAGAGAGAGAGAGAGAGCTCTTGCCCAGTGGAATCAATACAGAGAGGTGGAGCAGAGTACAATAGCCTCGAAGGAGAGGAGATTCAGTGGTGCAAGTCTAATACTCTCTGTCTCATACACATACATATACATTAACACACACACACACACACACACACACACACACACACGTTTGCCCCTTCTCTGAATCCTTTTTACTCTTGCTTTCGCCTGACATTTCCCTCTATATCTTTCTATAATTTCTTTCTCTTTTTCTCTGACTTGCTTGCTCATTCTGTATCCGCCCTCCAGCCCTCGCCACCAATACCCCCCCCACCCACACACACACACACACACACACACACACACACACACACACAATGAGTAGCTGTCTGTATGCAGAGGGATGCACAGCGAAGAGAAGGCCTTCTGTCCACCATAATAGCAGCATCTTCCATCAACAACGGACAGCAAAGTAAGAATCCACACACAAAGAGTCGTGCATGGACGTGCATGGACGAAAAACACACACACACACACACACACACACACACACATATGCCATATCTTGGAATAACGGCACGTTTATAGGACATGTTCTCCACTTCCACACACACACTGTGGAGTCAGAGCCACTTGGTGCATCCAAGTACAAAAGTGTCACAAGAACACTTTTAACACACACATACCAAACAGCACACTCCAACGCTACTCCAGCTCTATCAGCACTTGAGACTAGTGAGGCTTCAATTAGTTCTTGATGAATGAGCCCATAAGATGCCGCTCTCTCATTTCCCTTGTTGCCAGATATCCCAGCAATCAGAGAGAAATGAATTCTCATTGTGGCGTGACTGAGGCGAAGATGACGGTGGTGGTGGTGGTGGTGGAGGAGGTGGAGGGCCACCAACATAAATCAATCACCTTCTCCACTGAGGGTCTGAGTTCAGCTTAATCACACCAAACTTGACGAGTCTTCGCAATCCTAAAATCTATTTGAATAGCGCACAGCAAACGCAAAAGCAAAGTCTGCTTTATAATAAGTAAGATACGTTTATTCCAGATGTTTTATATGTTTGCTCTTGGCCTTATTGTAATAAACAGATAGGTGTACGCTCAAAATGATGCGGAAAGAACCCACGCAGGACTCCTGTACGAACTAATATGTTGTGTTTGTAAAACTATGCCATTATGTTCTAATTTTGGCCAGAAAAATCTGCCTCAGCATCATGTGCCTGTGTACCTATTTAAAAGATGTTGCAAAAGGATGTGTTGCAGTGAAGGTTGGACTCACCATCATCAATGATGCTGACCACCACTCCATCACCGGTGACGTTGTTGATCCAAACCGGCATCACATTCAGGTCAAACCCACTGGAGTTGTACTCGCCCTGTGCAAACTAAACACACACACACACACACACACACACACACACACACACACACACACACACACACACACACACACACACAATTATCACAACTTGAAATTAGATGTTTATTGTTGAAAATAACCCACAATGCATCGCTCACTAGCAGTAAGTGTAAGATCACTGCAATGCAAAGTCAACGTTTTGCCAGAGCATCGTCATTGGAAATTCTTTGTTTTAATTTGCACCGGTTTGTAAATTTTTGTTGTTGTATTTTTACATATCCGGTGGCACAATTAACGTAATTGCACTTCTCCTTCTGTGTGCCATGCATTTCTAACAGCTCTTTTTCCCCCATGTCTACCATTCATGACCTGTCCTCTAGTCTAGATGCTACTGTGGTGTCCTCACCTGCAGATTACATTTTCTTCCTACTTATCATACATTCATTCCACCCCCGACCTCTTCTCTACATTACACTGTTATGCCGTAGTCCCAAATAATTGATAATGGAACAAAAGAACAAAAACACACACGCATAGGATTACAGTGACATCTGTGTGCTTAAATCCAGAGATAACAACAGACGTTACATAACTCTGCGGTATGTTGCGTTACTGCACTGTGCCACCTCTGCATGAAAACAAACTTAGCCAATAGGAAGACAGAATATTGATGAGACCTGTTGTAAAGGATTCTGCTTTCTGTACTTGGAAAATGTTACAACTTTTCTTTCCCTTCAAAATGATCGAATGTGTTTACGCTTCAGCCATGTTGATGATGACAGCAATTGTTGCAAGAACACTTGACGATAAAAGAGACCATTTTTGTAATTTCGCAAAGCACCTGTTCAGAAATGTATATTCAGGCTGCTGTGCTCTTCTTAGTAATCTGCTGTATCTACTACAGTTGTCCTAAACTACATGTTCATTGCTGTTTCTATTAAAAAATCCTTTGTTTCATTGTTTTAAAAAACTGCTCAGCTCATAAGGGCATTGTTCATGTCTCAAAAATTATGACAAGAAGAGTCAATATCCGGGAAAGATGTGAAAATACTTTCTGCAGAATCTGTACTGTGTGTGCATGAATGGACATATTTAGTTTAACACATGTTTATGTGAGGGAATATGTGCACATCCTTGTGTATGACTGCACTGTTCAGATTGCCCATAAGGAGCCCAGAGAGTTCATGAGGAAGTCACAGAAACAGATATTCCATCCTTGCGCCTCAAACCACAAATCCACCCACCTTCAAACAAGCACACACATTCCACAGGAAAAAAAAGAGCCATTGTTGCAACTCCCATGAGCCTTGGTGGCCACAAAAAGAACATTCACTTGAAAACACAAACACCATCATACAAATATATTCACACACTAACACTTGACTCATACAACTTGAAATGGTCAGATGTACACACAAACTATACAATTAAAAACAACACAATATATAAAAACAAATAATCACATACCCATAAAGCCAATGAAAATGTCCTACCAAAAATGTCACCAGCTGCCCACATACACACGACCAATTTGATATTCAAAGTGAGATTTTTTAAGAATCTCCAACAATGGGGGGGAAAAACTGCTCAGTAGGGGATGAGGGGTGTGTGTGTGTGTGTGTGTGTGTGTGTGTGTGTGTGTGTGTGTGTGTGTGTGTGTGTGTGTGTGTGTGTGTGTGTGTGTGTGTGTGTGTGTGTAGTTGCATCACTATCCAGTGGTCCTCAGAGTCATTACACGTTCACAAACAGTGAGCCGATGAGCAAATTGGGGACATTTTGAAAGTCCATTGTTGGTCATGCTTTAAATCATGCTGAGATCGTGTCGAAGAGACTCTGCTAAATGTATTTAAATTTGAGCAAACAAGGGACCTGCAAGTGTGTGAATGGCTCGAGCATGGATTGTAGCGTCTCACAAACATTTTTTTCACAAGCTTTCAGACTGTAGGGGTACTATTTAACAAGTTACATACTGAAGGAACCAATCTCTTTTAAAAAGAGTTGTTACAATCATTGTATATATATATATATATATATATATATAATCCTTTCTTTTCAATTAAATGAATCATTAAAAACACATCTAACATCAGGCCTTTTCTGGTCCTTTAAAAATAAAAAGTTAAACTCCCCTGACAAAGCCCAGGATTTTCTTTCAATGTTGCATTGTACTTGTGTCCTAAATATACTTATATAGGAATGCAATCTGTTTGTTGAGGTACATTACAATGTATTAATCTTGTTTTTACCTCATTACAATTGTGGGTTGTCATGAACTGGCGCACATCTTCCAAGCATGTTCGACCCTGGGGCTTCTTACCAGTTGGACATGCCCAGAAAAAAAAAGAGAGGCAACCTGATCAGAAGCCTGAACCAGCAGCTCTACTCCGAGCTCCCACTGGAAGTGTAAGCTCATCACCCTCATCTACAAGGCTGAGCTCCGCTACACTACGAAGGAAATACATTTCTGTTTCTTGTATCCGCGATCTCTTTCTTCTGGTAACTACCCAAAGCTCTTGACAAGAGGTGAGGGTCGGAACGTAGATAAACTGGTAAATCGAGAGCTTTGCCTTCTAGCTTAGCTGCCTCTTAACTACAACGGTCCAGTGCAATGCTCACGTCAATGCTGATGCTGCACCAAACCGTCTGTCCAGCTCACTCTCCATTCTACCCTCACTTGTGAACAAGACCCAGAGATTCTTTAACATCCTTTGCCTGGGACAGTGACTCCCTCCAAACCCAGAGGGCGCAATCCCCTGTTTTTTCCAGAAAAGAACCATGGCCTCAGATTTGGAGGTACTGAGTCTCATCCTGACTGTTTCACACTCGGCTTCCATTAGACCCAGTGAGTGCTGACAGTCACAGTCTGATGGAATCAACAGAACTACATCATCTGCAAAAGAGCAGAGACGCAATTATAAGGTCCCCAAACATCCAGGGTCATAAGTCTTCTTCAAGTTCCCATAACACATGTAGACTGGATGGGCAAACTCCCATAAACCCCCCGGGGTAAAGAGCTACCAGCCCAGTCTGCCACTCTACAGGCACTGGCCCCGACCTCCACGCGACACTTCAGCATCTCAGCATCTCAGGGTGAATCTCATCGACCCAACCACGGCACAAGGAACTTTTTGAAAACCTCAGCGACCTCTGCCAGGGATATGGTTGAGTCTTCTCCTGAGTCTTCAAACTCTGCTGCCTTGACGGAGGACTGTTGGTCGGGTTCAGCAGTTCCTCAAGGTGCTGAAGGGACTGAGCCAAGGCCTGCTTTCCCATCCTGAGTCATCTAAAAGTTTGCCAGAACTTCCTTGAGGCCAGTTGAAAGTCTTTATACATGGTCTCCCCAAACTCCTGTTTGAGCACAAACAGCAGTCAGAGACTTCCTCTCAGCAACTCACAGTTGCATAGAGGCGACGCTACAGTTCCCCTGATAAAACTCCAATACAGTGCTGCTCAGCCATGGATTTGTGTATTCGCACAACCGCCTGGCACCTCTCACCCTGGGCAACTCTGAAAAAGAGTCCAGCCTTACTCCAGGAGTTTGGCTCCAAAATCAAATCTACGAGGTGAGCCCAAACTATATCTAGTTAGGGGTGGAACGGATCATAAAACCCAGTTCGGATCGTATCACGGATCGGCTCACAAATTGTATCAGAACAAAAGAAAAAAAAGGAGCAAATCTTTTTTTTCATGAATTTCCAAGGCTCCAGGATGTCATGCTTTTTGCCACCGTCCCAATCATTTCAACCGTTCTGAAGTCAGTGTAAACCATAATGTGTAAACAGGTCATAATTCCCTCTTCAAACAACTGGATTTATTCAAGTTTCTCACCAACACTACATTTTACGAGATTACATGTGAACACCTCCTGATAACGTTTTAATTTACCTTTGCCCAATACTGACTTTCACCAAACAGAGCCTGAACGCATCATAATGTCACCGAACGGAACCGTGGTTCCTGCTATCAATTTAAACACGGATTGGTTGTTCATAATGTAAGATTATCAGAGTTTGGCAAACAGAAAGCATACATGCTGATGTCCTGATCGTATATTTTACTTAATATTTGCAGATAACCATGTCAGTAAAACTTTATTTCACACTGTAATGGTTAAGGTAATTAATCCGTGGTTCACATGTGTGCCGAACTGTGGGGGTTATTCATACGGATCACGGATGGACAACGATTACACCACTAGTCCCGACCGAACCCCTGGTGGCAAGACTCAGCTTGCGTCTGGCGGCTAATTGTATTTTTTAACGAGTGTAGGATAATACTGCGGGCAGCCAAATAACTAATGATTTATAGGTACAAGATGAATTTATTGTAAATCAAAGTGAGAATATGTGGGTCACAGGGAGAGGTATAAATGTGGATTTTTTTTTTTTTATTGAGTACATTTCTGAAAGGTAACAAGCGAGTCTTGATTCATGTACTGTTATTGTAGCTATTCAATCTGTGTTCACCAAAGTTTCAATGTAGGCTATGGGGGTTGTGATTTTGATAAGTAGACATCGGTAAGGGTTACAATTCCCCTCTTTGCAATTTTCTCTAAAATTGAAAAAAGAAGAAGCATATTTGCATTTATATTATAGGAAAAAAAATACAATGAGTTGTTGTTTTGACCAGAAAGGTGGTACACACTTGTTTGGTGTAGAACAATAGTCCACTGTTGTAATTTAGGAAAGTATGTACGTATGTGGGAATGTGTGAATGAGAGAGAGAGAGAGAAATATATAAGTATAATGAGGAAGAGCCTCTGTGTGTCCATGCGTATGTTTCTGCATGGGGGGTTGCATCTAGGGGGCAGTGCTGCTTTGTAGTGTGTGAGAATAAAGCAGATGAATGGAGGCAGCTAGCAAGCTAATGTCCACCACAGCACGAGGACACACACACACACACACACACACACACACACACACGCACACACACACACCTGTGCAAAAAAACAGACATACACCTTTGTAAACTTGGATATAAGCCCACAGTGAGGCATCTTGAACGCCGACTCACTTCTCACACACACACACACACACACACACACACAGTCATGAAGTGAAAGCCAACAACACAACCTTCCTAGTCACACACACACACAACCGTGAACAGAATTATAATCATTCTCTGAAGCACTGGAACACAACCGATCCTATCTCTCTACATATATGTACACACACACACACTCAAACCAACATAAATATATGTTATAAAAAAGTTCATGCAACACAAGAGCACAAAACAAGAACACAACCACTTCCTCTATGCAGAAGACACACATGCAGACAGATCAACAACAAAACAATCTCTCTGTCCTCTCCACCTTTATCTTAGCTGCCCCTCAGCTAGCTAGCTGAGGGGCAGCTAGCTAGAGAGAGCTAGCGCTCTCTCTCTCTCTCTCTCTCTCTCTCTCTCTCTCTCTCTCTCTCTCTCTCTCTCTCTCTCTCTCTCTCTCTCTCTCTCTCTCTCTCTCTACATATCCAGGATAGTGTATGGATTTTAGCAGCTTTGAACATGCTCCTCTGGTCAAGCAATGGAGTCCACTTGTGCCTTGTTGTGTGATTGTGTATACTGCTCACCCATGATGTACACACCAGCTTGTAGCAAACATACACACCACGGTAGCTCTCTCACACACACACACACACACACACACACACACACACACACACACGGTCCTGACAGGCTACCAACCTTGAGCAGATTACTGACCCTCAATCAATATCCACATCCACCAGAGGCTGATAAAACACAACAGAACGAAAGCAGGGGAGGAGGGCGTGAGAGAGAGAGAGAGAGAGAGAGAGAGAGAGAGAGAGAGGGATGTACTCAACTCAAGAAAATATTTACATTTTTCTTGATTATTGAGTTAACGATGATTTTGTTCCATTCTTCATCATGTAATCACTCGTATTAGTGGGCTGGCTGGGCATAACACTTAAATATGTTGCTTGTACCAACCCAAATGTGTCCAGGAGGGAACCCAAAGCTGTTTAGTAACACGTTTATTGGTCGAGTTCCATTGATGTCTATCAAGAAAAGGGGTTTTGTAGGAAAACCAACAACTATGTAGCAGGTAGTGTATCGGCGCAGGCATGGCAAACATAAAAAAAATGCCTAGTCTACATTAATTAGCTGAATTTGAACAGAATTTTTGTTTACATCCACAAAATGAGTAATCATCTCTTATTCAAAAGACAGTTCTGAGAAAGGTATCACTCAGAAAATTGGTGGAGACAGCACAGAAGAGACAAAGAATGAAGGAGGGAGTGGTACATTCCCCGAGGCGAACAACTTTGACTTAATTTGTGCATAGAAAATATGGATAATAAAAAAAAGCCTGTAAATGCAGCCGTTGAATATTTTGTGCAACAATTTTACGAGAACAAATAACATTTTCATCCCCAAAGATACTGGTTTTGGACTGCAGTTGTTCTGCACAAACACATTTTGGCCAAAGCGCGTGAACAAGATTCTGCTGAAGGGATGAGCTTGTCTTGTTTCAGCGCAGTTTGTGTGTCAGTGTTGCTCCGAGCCTCATCAATCCTCGACATCTGTCTCAGTTCAACATGGACAACCCCATTCACCTCCTCTCTCTCTCTCTCTCTCTCTCTCTCTCTCTCTCTCTCTCTCTCTCTCTCTCTCTCTCTCTCTCTCTCTCTCTCTCTCTCTCTCTCTCTCTCTCTCTCTCTCTCTCTCTCCCTCTTTTTCCTTTCCTCCATAATCTGGGTACCTCCCTCTCTCTTCTGTCTCTCTCTCCAGTCACACATGAAAGCCTGCCTGACTTATGCCTGTCAGAGGAACATCCTTCACCATGAGGACAAGAGCTGAGAGGAGAGAGAGGAGGCTCCCGGATAACACCGATGAACACACACACACACACACACACACACACACACACACACACACACAATAACACCCACCAGTTCCCACTGCATGGGCCAGAGCGGGTCATTGAAGGTGAGGGACTGGTCACTCTTATTCTCCTCAGGCTGCCTGTCGGATGCAGACTCTCTCCTCTGGGAACCTGCAAGCACACAGACCCATCATGTGTGGATGTGTGTGTAGTTTTTTTTCTTATTATTTTGAACTCTGACACCAGGAAGTCCCTGGTCTCCAACCAATGGTGAAAGGCCTCCCAAATTCCCCTTCTCTCCAGTGAGGTGGAATACTGTCGGAGGATTAGCATATCATTAGCATAGCATTAACATCTCATTACTGCCGCACAGCTTGGCTCGCTGTCTGTTGATGTGCTATCAGCTCATCAAGGCCTGCACCTTTCTCTCCATACACTACATGCACATTTATTGGCACTCTCTCTATCTTTCTTCACATTTTCACCCTGCACAGCACTCCATCTCGCTGCTATTCACTCCCTCTCTCTCTCTAACTAACACACACGCGATGGATATGAATCAGCTTGTTTCATAATATACTGTATGCGTTACGAAATTAATTATTACTGTAGTTGGTAATGGGAATTCCCCCATTTCTGAAATGTCTTCAATACAACATGGCACACAAACGCATGCGTATATTTAAAGCATTAGTATTAATTAGGGGTTAAATGCAACATGTATTGATCCCAAACCATTTGATTCGGTGCGCAACTTTCTGCAGTTCATGACTCATGAATCAAGTAATTGCTTTCACATTAACTACTACACTTTAATTAGGTGTAGGTCTTAGCATGTTTACAACATAAATTCTATGCACGAATCCCAAAGATGTATAACTGTATGTATATACAGATGGCCAATATAAATATCTGATCTCTTTTAGATCTATTGAACCTTAGGCAAGAGCATTTTCTTATTCGCATTTAAACATTCTTACTTTTTTTTGTACGGTGGGCAAAAGCAAAAGCTCATCGCTTCAGATAAGTGTGTGTAAATGACCAGCGTAAACATGATGAATGCCACCAGTGAGTAAGTGAGCGTGTGTTCATGAGAATTGTGAATTAACATAATTAACGCCCTAGTGGTACCATATGAGGCTATGTTTCCTGCCCTGTATGCCCTATATTTACATCCTGCTTTCAGAGAGCCATAAAGGAAAGTCTATTATTCTTAACAGCGTCAGCAGCAGAATTTAGGGACCTGCTGTTAATGCCGTGACACCTGAGAGTCGTACTGTCACTGAAATAAAGAAGAAATGGTTCCATAAGAAAGCAAAACAGGTGGGTTAAAGCCATTTTACAGTTTGAGATGTTCATACTGATATTATAGATATTGTTTGCTATACAATATAATGAATAGCCAATTTAAATGAAGTTTGATAATGTTAGGTTTAATGAATGCATTTAGAATTATATTGGCCTATATTTCAATTTGCAGAGTTAAACAGGATAATAAACATTATTATGAAGTTCCATTTATATGAACTCAAAATGTATTTAAAGTAATGAGATAAGCATTATATTAGTGAAAAGTGTAGACTAAGATAAAAGCAGACTAATTGCACATGACTCTTAGGACAGGTTTGGACAACTTGTAAATTCTATTCGTACCAAAAGAAAATTCTAAATACGTAAAAATTGGTGAATGCCGCAGCAAATGTGTTCGTACGAGTGGTTCTTGCATGAAGCCCATTGTCTTGGCGCACTATGGTTTGCAGTAAGGAGCAGAGACAAAAACTATGTGACGACATCGTTTAACCAAACCTGGGTATGTCTCTGGACACAGACAATCAAAAGTGTGAAACCATTTGCAACGTCATCAAATGATATATCATATCATCTGAGTAAATATATTGTCTGATTGTAATAGGTATATATTTGATCAATATAAGTACTTGATCAGACTCGTTGTCTTTCCTGTTTAAAATGTATGCTATTGACAGTAATGTGATCATCAGACACAAGTGTTGGCACATGTCTAACATTACTTGAAGATCAAGGACTTGTCAGTAATACTAAAGTATATACCTACTCAAATGCTTAAAGTATAGAGGTAAAGTATATAACTGGCCATTCATTTATGGACTTTGAAAAGGATAGCTGATAATTTGTATTCAGGTAGTTAATCGTCCTTTTATAGATTTATTTTGATCTTGTTTTAATTGTCAGACTAATTAAACAAACCATTAGAAACAGAAGCAACCCAAGCGACAAAGTGCAACCCCACACATCCTGACACAACAGATTCATACTAAGATGGACTGATGAGAGAGTAAAATTCCAGTACAAGGTATGGATGCCCATACTAATAATAAAGTAGTTATTTCTTGGTCAATCCTACCAAGTATAGAGCAATAACATGATAATATTATAATTGCTCCTAGCTTATTAGCTGGTAAGAATGTGATAATAGATAAACATCGCAGATCTGTCAGGTAATACAGCAGAATTTCTCAACAGCTCGTCTGGTTTCACCTCCACTGTGTGTGTGTTTCACAGTTTGTTACGTTACACTTGGGCAGCACAAGTGTGACGTGTGTGAAAAGCACAGTGTATGTAAAGTAATCTAAATCTGTGAACATGGGAATTTATTCACTTGACCTTCATTTTCTTTCTCACTTGCCTCACTAAGTTGAAATGGGAGGAACTCTGCTGGAAAACTAACCCGAACCCATGCAAAGAAATATTTTAATTTGCTGATGTTGATGGCAATTGTACTTTTTGTAGAAATAATACTGAATCACTACTCATCTATTTAACAGCAAAAAATGTGCAGCAATATTTCTGGTCTGACTTTAGTTTGTATTTCCAACATAATAAACACAATTTATTTCTGCTACAAAATATATATATATATATATATATATATATATATATATATATATATATATATATATATATATATATATATGTTTACTCTTTTCCTTCACAATTTGACTCTCTAAAGTTACATCAAAACCAAAAGAGTATATACACAATTAAATGTTAAATTGTTTAATTCATTTAAAATCCATTAATCTGCCTTGTTGAATTTTATTTATTAAATTTTTTGTCCTTTCTATTCTACATGTCCTTTAGTAAGATACGATTGCACTTCTATTTACACTTTGGTTTATGATGAAATAAATTTGTTTTTGAGCGGTGGGAAATATTTAGAAATAGTTTTTATATTATGTTGCCGGGCCACTGTCAATCAAATTGGGTGAAACCACACCCACACAGTCCAGGTGTAGCACATTTCTGGACCTTAACATTGTAATTTATGAATAATTAATGTTGGAGATGAATAGTTTGCAACTGGAGCTGAGCAAACGTATGACTTTAACCTGGTAAAAAAGAAAAGTTAAACGTACCGTGAGTGGTTCTGAGATCCAGTCCCGTCAAAGGAACCCGCTTGTCTCTATGATGACTGTGCTGCCTCTGCACCTGCTGAACCTTGAAAGCACAGCACATAAATACATTACTTTGAGGAAAATATGACATAATGCTGACTTTGGTCAATGACTATAATATTAAGTCATTTAACATTTCTGTTTGTTGCATCCACCTCCCTTCCGTAAGTTTAGTGTCCACACCTGGGCTTGTGCCCATTTGTGAAGTCTTGTTTCGGCTTTGTGTGGATTCATGTGTGGATAAAATGTGAAGTCTTGTTTCGGCTTTGTGTGGATTCATGTGTGGATAAAAGCAAAACAGCGAGAAGTGCGGAGCAAATTAAATATATTGGTTTTATTCGGTTTCATTCTAGAGAGGGAGAATCCATAGCAGAGGGAGAGTTGGCTATCTTTATGGAGAGAGTGAAAGGTTTCCTCTTCATTAGTTCAAAGAGTACTCGCTCGCTCTCTCCTTTGCAGTCCCATTGTCCTGGGTTAAAAGCAACGAAAACACCCCCACCTCACCTACACCTCTGTCCTCTACAGCACGCATGCACACGCACACGCACACACACACACACCCTTTCATTGGCCGCTGCTTGCAGCTTTGATCTGATAAGAGGCTGGTCCTTGTGAAGGTGGGCGCACTAAATCAAACAGCGGATCACAGACACACGCACACAAAACGCACACATATCAGTGTCAGGCCACTATTGTCCTCTTACACTTAAATCAGAGTGGAAAAGGTTGAAAATAAATACTACTGAGAGGCGGCTGCCGTCTTTTATGTCCTAAAAGCCTGCTTGCTTTATTCCCCCTTCATGTTCTTCAATTAGACTCAATTAACAAGAGCTGGTCTAAACTATCCAAGGAAGACGAGAGTAGGCTAAGGGGGAGGGGCTGTTAGAGCCAAGAGCATGTGTGATATTAAACACACCTCAGACAGGAAGTGGATGTGATATGTACAGTTCTGTAAATGTAATCCTATTTGTGTTTACATTAGGTATATTGATTCAAGATTAAATGAAACAAAAACAATAATAATAATAATGAGCTCAGCGTAATATTTGGATTACATAGTGTACACATTTTAGGAGATGCCTAATTAACAAGAGGAACGAGATCCTTTTTTTTTGGTAAAAGAAACTGGAAGCTTATCATCAAAATGCGTTCAAGTTCCTGTTTCAGTGTCAAGTGCACAATAATGCTTTTAACACGCTGAATATTACAGGTGTGTCGCTTTAGCAAAGCTATTCTTTAAATGTCACAACAGAAATAGAAGGTCAGAATAGGGTTAGCACTGTTGGACTTGGATCAGCTGAGCATACTGTGGACTGACCAATCACAGTTCAAACCTATTCAACCTAACCACTGAGGAGACTGCAGAGGGCTAAAAGATAAATGGCAACCCAAAATATGTGTCCATTTGCAATGATCGAGAGTCACTTGCATTTTTCTGGAAAACAGATTCAAATGTGAAGGGTATTTGGGGGAATTAATTACCTAAATGATGTAAAATGTAAATAATAAATGCAGTGTCTGAATTATACAGTTTTTTTCTGTTAAAATAGTAATTAGTTATGGAAAGAAGGAACTGTTGAACAGTCGTGTACTTTTTATGTACATCATAGCACCACAGTATGCAAATACGGCAAAAACTAAAAATACAATTAACAAACTTCTGTAAAAGTAACCATTAGAAAAAGCATAAATACCGACTCACCTTTCATGACCAACTCAATATCTGCACATGCATTCATGTAAATGTCATAATGCCAACACAAACGCCGTCACTAGCAGAAGTGACTTCATCCAACCAGTGAAGCCCTGCGACCTTATCATCGGCATATGATGTCCAGCTTCAATGCACACACGCTTTAAAGATTTCTATGACACATGAAAAAATTGTCTAATTCTTAATAATATGTACAACAGTTGTATATATGATATACATTTAAATGTTTTCATCAGCCGTGTTTAAAAAAAAAAAAAGGTATTCATGCATTGGTGGGCTTGGATCACAGTGGCTGTCCATGCAGGGATCCAAACTGGATGGAAATTCAATATATTAAAAGGTGCGTGTTCTGACAATGATTCAATTATGTCATTCGTTAACCATTTCCCCCGGACGTCAGTGCATTCCAGACTTATAGGCTGCAGTGCTTTGTTTATCCTGCCATTTTGTCTGCAAAAATGCATCACTGTAGCTATTAAGCTTACCCTATTATAATTTCTTTGTTTTCACAAAATGTGCCCTAATACTGCCCAGAAAGAGTTGGGAAAACACATATTTCTATAAATGACACACATTGCACGATGCAACATATTATACTGCATGTGTTTGTAATTTATATATAACAAAACTAAGACACGCACATGCACGCAGATTATAAGGATGTGACTGCATATGTGTGTGTGTGTGTGTGTGTGTGTGTGTGTGTGTGTGTGTGTGTATGTGTGTGTGTGTTTGCCCCAACTACCTTGTAAAACCCCTCCAGCCCCTCCTCTGGAGGAGCAGCCAGGACACGGTGATCAATACACATGATAGGGAGCTAATCGCTCTCTGTCAAACCAGGCCCTGCCAGCTACTAATGGCACACACTCACTGGGGAATGTCTGCGTGTACGTGTGTGCGTGCATATGTGTGTGTGCGTGCATATGTACATGTTTGTGCGCGCGTGTGTGTGTGTGTGTGTGTGTGTGTGTGTGTGTGTGTGTGTGTGGGCGTGGGCCTTAATGGCAGATTGAGACTCTTTAGGGAGTGTTGCTCAAGGTTAGACTCAAGGGACGAGGGGCAATTGACCACAATGTCTGTGACACTGACCCCTCCACTGTCAGCGCATTCATCATCTAGCTGTGACATATAGGCAGCGCGCACACACACACACAGATAAAGTACAGATAAAACCACACACACACACACACACACACACACACACACACACAACATCACTAATCAGAAAGGCACAGTCTACAAACAGAACTTCTTTCAATGGCTGCCCAACACATACAAAGTAAACCGGTGCAACTTCAGCATCAAATGCAAAAGACGTTGACATTTCTCCTTTCAAAAATAAAAGCTTGTTTGAATGGAAAAACAGACTGACTGACTGGTTTGAAATCAGTGAAATATAGACAAGAGGTAGGACTAAAAAATATTGTATAAACCTGATTTTGAAGGGGAAAAAAAATTCCAGCAGCGAGGAAGAAAAGAGCCGTGGAACATGATTGAACGGCTGAGGTAGAACTGACAGAGGCACAATGTGCATGTGTGGAGGTGGAGGAGAAGAAAGACAGTAAGATGGAGGGAGTAAAAGTGTGTGTGTGTTCACAGATATAGTTCTATAGAACAGAATTGATTGATTGAGAAGGTGGTGAGGAAACACAGAGAAAGGTCTGAGTCTGGAAGAGTGAGAGTGTGTGTGTGTGTGTGTGTGTGTGTGTGTGTGTGTGTGTGTGTGTGTGTGTGTGTCTCCCATGTCTCTTTATGAATGAGTGGATGCGGTGGATGGCAGGCAGCTGCAGCCGTGTGATACGAGCAGAGCTGCAGAGATATCAACGCTGACATTTTGGGCTTCGCTACCCACCCACGGCCCCCTGGGAAAGTGATGGCGATGGCAGCGGCAGTGGCCACTTGTCCCCCTCCCCTTGCACCCCAATCCACCCCACCTCACCCTTCCTCCTCCCTCTGCCTGTCACTCACAACGCTAGGCCTCCTGAGGCTGGGTCGGCCCCGGCCTGGCCCTTGAAGGACCCATGATGCCACGCAGCAGTGAACGCACCACATGACCAACCAGCACCCAGACCCTGATGCACCGCTGATCCCTATCTGGACATCAACCCCTACCTCTAACATTCCCCACCCATCTACACTTTGCCTCTTCATTCAATCTCTCATCTCTAGCTGCCAGGCTGATATCCCCAACCACACACACAGAGAAAGAGGAGAACAAGATGAACAGTGAAACCAACACAGAGGCATGTAGAAAGAAGAAATGTGTGGGTTCTACAGTAGCGTGCAGCAAGGGTAGAGAGGGAGCGATAGCATACACACAGAGAGAGGACAAAGATTAGAGGGAGATACACTTTGGCCCCTCCTCTAGCCTTCTCTTAGGGAACCTCTAGGCCTCGTCTCCCTCCTCCGCCTCACCCTCCCTCCGTCTTCCCTCCCCCCACCCACCCACTCGCCCACACCCCCGGGCCCTCTGGTGTGTTGCTCACTCCATTGTGTCAGCCTTCAGAAGTGCTCAGTTTGAGTGGCAGGCCGTCACAGATCAGTTCCCTGCTAAAGCGGCCCGGCAGGCCGGGGTGACGGGCCAGGAAGGGATCTAAGTGGGGTTTATCAGCGCTTCTTAACGCCTCTCCGGCTCCCTGACACAAAAGAGAGGGGGTATTAAACATCTAAAGCAAACCAAAAAGCGTGAAAGCTCCTTATAGGGCCGCGAGATTGCGGATGTGACTGGAGTCTTTAAAAAAAAAAAGAAGAAGAAGAAGAAAAAAAAGAAATAGCAAAAAAAAAAAGAATGAAAAATAAGGAGAGGAAAAGCACACAAATGCTTCAGCGATGAGACTCCATTGAGGGAAATTGTATATCCTATGTGGATAGAAGATTGAGTGGGGAAGCGAGAGAGAGAGAGAGAGAGACGATCTGTAAAACTAGCTTAATAATGCTCACCACATGTTTTCTTTGTATATGACAATCTTGTGTATTGCAGTTAAAATTGAACATTAAAAGTAGGTACATTGAAAGTACCCAAGTATAACCAAAATCCAGGCAAGTCAATGACAATACGAAGACAATAAACCTTCAGTGAGTAATTTTAGTCTCAGATGAGTTGACTCTCTGTAACAAACACACAAAGCGGCTTCAGGACCGATCATCAAACAGTGAACAAAAGAACAGGTGTTCAAAAACCAAGTTGGTTTAACAATGTGGATCAATAATAAAATGAACTGCACAGAATTAAATTAAACAGGGCTTTCAAACGCTGCAAACCTAGCGAAGCAGTATGAACGCATTAAATATAGTGATGCTGGTTTGTTAGCTAATTGGACAACGCAACAACTTTACTTCAGATCATTGACCAAAAAAACATACTTGAAACAAAGTAATATGATAGATCTTTCCGTTTGGTAGATCAGGACGTGTGTGGGAAAAGATTGGAGGGTCAGAAGTGACGTCAAGAATAGGGACAGGTCCTGTATTTAGCCACCGATGTGAGACACCTAGGAGACGAGACATCGACCCTTTTCTTGTCATAATAGGAAAAAGCAAAGGAGCCACCAATAACAACAATGGCTGACATTTGGCTGCTTCAGTTTCAGGCTCCTGGTGTTGTGCTGATGTACCGTCATGGCTCACTGGGACACTTGAATAGAACTGAGCCATCTTTAATGTTATTAACAACACCTGTGTTTTCCCTAATATGACAAGTCAAAATGTCTTTAAAAAAAAACGTTCTGTTTAACAATTTAGATTTTAGTCAAGAACATAAAACCTGAATAGCTGACAGGTCAAGAGCCATGAAGGGCTACTGTCAGCACCCGTCCTGTAGGAGGACATAGCACCCAGTCTGACGGTGACATGCAATCAACCCTACTCTCCTGAGTTCAGGTTTATTCTGACCGCCTTGGTACATACATGCAAGTATTTTACAATACGTGAGAGAATAGTCCCTATTTTCTATGTAATAGACACTCAAAGCTTCCTCTATGGTCAGCAGTAAAAATGGGATTGTTTATGAATCATCACCATATTGCTTAATAACGGATATCAAGTGGAGTGTCGCTTGATGGTAATTTTCTATAAAATGTAATGCATTGTGGGAAAAGAAAGCTGTGAATATGCATTGAGGTCGTTGTTCATTTGATTTGACGACTTGACATCTTCTTCCGCGGGAAAAACTGGCGTCTCCTTCCATAACTTTGTTCTATTGTCTCTGACTTCTCTCACTGCTAAGGGCCTCGTCGCTGCTCGAGTGGTGGTAACAATAAGGCGGCGCTTCCACGCGGCTGCAGCTTAGACTAGCTCGACAGACGTTAAGACAAAGAGAACACACACATAAAAATAAAGAACACAACAACAACACACGTCAGAGGACTGGGGCAGTGGTTGTCTGTATGTGTGTAGTGAGTGTGTAGCCCACCGGCAGGTACCAGTGAGTGTATGTCAGGACCTGGCAGGGGGTTCGTATCCGAGACATTTTGTAAAAGGTCAGTGTAGAGTTCGAGACGTGTCTGTGTGTTTGAGAATGAAACCGCGCGAGGTACGAGAGTTAGGACAGTTAGGAAGAGGGTCAATGAGGGGAGGTGGAGCCTGAAGTAAACAAAGTACGGGCAGAGAGATCTGGGTGCTATTATCTCCGGTCATACCGCAGCCGTGTGTGTGTGTGTGTGTGTGTGTGTGTGTGTGTGCGTGTTACCTGTGTGGCGGTTGCCCGTGTGGATGTATTCCTGTGTGCATGTCTTAGGATCATGTTTGAGTGCATGTCGTGCTTTGTGCCGGTTTAAGTCAAAATGTATGAGAACGGTTCGTTATCTGCGTAAATGTGCATGTTGGCGCTTTGCGGCTTTATCTGTGTGTCGCCTCCGAGCCCTCGTGTGTTTGTGTGGCGCTGTTTTTTCTCCCACAGCCTTGCTAATTGTGTCATTAGCAGGGCGATTAATACAATAGCTGATTGTTACTTTGCTGACAGAGGGCTGAATCGACCGGGATTACATGGTGGCAAAACCTCCTCCTCCTCCTCCTCCGAGAAACCACCATGGACCTCTACTTGTGTGCGTCTGTGTCTGCATGTAGTACTCATGTTGTGGGGGACATAAATCTGTTTGCACAAATCACATTGTGGGAACTCGTCTTCCTTTCGGGGGACAAAATGCAAGTCCCCATAACATAAATCATTATATTTTAGGTTTAAGGTTAGTTTAATGCTAGGTGTAGGTTAGGTTAGGGTTAGGCAAGTAGCGGAATGTAGGTCAATGTAATATCCTCTAAATGTCCTAATTTCTTAGGGACTATTTTCAGCAGCGGATTAATCCACATTTGGTGCTCTAGTGAGAATTTGTGTGTGTGTGCGTGCGTGAGTGTGTGTTGTAAACAATGTTCTTATAGTCCGGCTCTGCACATATGACCCTCAGAGCCCCATTCCTATGCACCGCTCTAACTCAGCCAGTGTTTTATATGGGCTACAGCAGTTGTTGCAGCTGTTGCAGATTGCACTGATTCATGAAGGGTGATCCTTTTTCCTCTGGTATGAAACACGGTTATATTTAAGAGTTCAACTGAAGCGTTTTACTTTTACATTCTCAGACGTCATGGAACTCTAGATATTGGACGCTTCACAGTATTTTGCAATGTTTCAAGGTGTGTAGGCGTAAACTATAGGTGCTGATGATGACTGTGCAAAGCAGACGAAAGCTCCAGAACAGGTGAGTAAATGGACATTGCGTGGAAATTGTCTTTTCAAAGTATGGGGGACAATCTCACAAAACAGATGGCATTATCTTTCGGATACATTTTTCTTTAGCAAGCAGATGTCATTACAAAGCCACACGCAGTACATTCAGTTTGGACAGAGTAAGTACTGTAGCACTTGTATTTTCTAAGTCTGTAAGATGTGTGTGTGTGTGTGTGTGTGTGTGTGTGTGTGTGTGTGTGTGTGTGTGTGTGTGTGTGTGTGTGTGTGTGTGTGTGTCATGCTGTTTCTGTGATGAACAGCCTGTGAAGCTGGCCTTTAGTCTACGGTGAGGACAAGATGGAGGTGTCTTTTGAACGTTTCTTTGTAATTTAATAGACAATCGTTTTTGTCCACCTAGTTATATATTCTGGGCATAAAAGTTATTCTTTATCAATACACGTGTTCTACGATATGGTTATATAAGTTCATTAACGTTACAGTACATTTAACTTCAGTTTTATTGAGGGATGGGCATTTTCTATTTTAAGTTCATTGTAGAAAATAAGCTGACGTTAGGCTATAAATAAACTACACGACAGCCACATGAACAAGAGTTCATAAAGGTGGTCTGGTCGATGTGACTGGACTGATCACTTGGCAGCAACAGACCTTTTTTAAAGACACAAAAAAGAAGGGTATCTACGGGCGTATTTTATAACGCAGAACAAAAAGTTCTCTCTACGCTCCAATCCACCTGGGCATGCAATCAATTTGCCTCCTATTTTGCTGACAAAATTCAGAAAATTAGGCAAACAGTTGGTGGCTCAACACCAACCACAGGATATGTGTTGTCCCCATCTTTAAATAGCATCCATTCAAATATCATGACACAATTTCATTCAATTAACCAAAGATGCCTAGAAGACATTATACAACATCTGAAAACATCCTCCTGCTGCTTGGATATTCTACCAACACACTTTTTCAAAAATATTTCACACTGCATGACCACTGATCTTTTACAAATTGTAAACACATCCCTTCTTTCCGGTGTCTTCTCAAAAGCCCTAAAAACTGCAGTTATTAAACCACTCCTAAAGAAGGCTAGTTTAGACCCCGAAATATAAAAACTATAGGCATATCAAACCTCCCATTCTTAAGTAAAATAATGGAAAAAGTGTTTTTTCAACAACTGAACAACTTCTTGGCCGAAAATAACTGTTTCGATGTCTTCCAGTCCGGCTTTCGTCAGCACCACAGTACTGAAACTGCTCTTGTTAAGGTTTTCAACGACATCCACTTAAACACAGACAGTGGCAGAACTTTAGTCTTAGTATTACTGGATCTCAGCGCCGCATTTGACACAGTCGATCATGACATACTACTAGACAGACTGAAAGTCTGGGTAGGACTCTCTGGCGCAGCACTTAACTGGTTTGAATCCTACTTGAAGGACCGACAATACTTTGTGTCGGTAGCTAAT
This sequence comes from Myoxocephalus aenaeus, assembly GCA_038501785.1. Classification (NCBI taxonomy): domain Eukaryota; kingdom Metazoa; phylum Chordata; class Actinopteri; order Perciformes; family Cottidae; genus Myoxocephalus; species Myoxocephalus aenaeus. The sequence goes on along the minus strand of JBAMJR010000359.1, from coordinate 310,094 downwards.
TACACATCAGAGCTGACTAGGATGACATGTGGTGTTCCCCAAGGCTCAATACTGGGGCCTCTTCTGTTCAACACATACATGCTTCCACTGGCTCAGATTATGAAAAACAACAAAGTGTGTTATCATAATTATGCAGATGACACACAAATCTACATAACTATATCACCAGGGGACTATAGTCCCATACAAGGGCTGGCTAAATGCATTGAAGAAATCAACAACTGGATGTGCCAGAATTTTCTTCAATTAAATAAAGATAAAACAGAAGTAATTGTTTTTGGTCCCAAGGATAAACGATTGAAAGTCAGCGCTCAGCTTCAATCACTGATGTTAAAAACCTCAAACCAAGCCAGAAATCTAGGTGTAGTTATGGATTCAGACCTCAACCGCCATATCAAGACAATTACAAAATCAGCCTACTACCACCTGAAGAATATATCAAGGGTTAGAGGACTTATGTCTCAACAGGATTTGGAGAAAGTTGTCCATGCATTTATCTTCAGTAGAGTTGACTACTGTAACGGTGTGTTCACAGGCCTCTGTAAAAAGTCAATCAGAAAGCTGCAGCTGATTCAGAACGCTGCAGCTCGAGTCCTCACTAAGACCCGGAAAGTGGATCACATCACACCAGTTCTGAGGTCTTTGCACTGGCTTCCTGTCAAACAAATAATTGACTTTAAAATCCTGCTGCTGGTTTATAAAGCACTGAATGGTTTAGGGCCTAAGTATGTTTGTGATCTGCTGCTACCTTATGAACCATGTCGGCCCCTCAGGTCGTCTGGGATGGGTCTACTTTCTGTTCCAAGAGTCAGAACTAAGCATGGAGAAGCAGTGTTCAGCTTTTCTGCACATATCTGGAACAAGGTCCCTGAAAAGCTGCAGGTTTGCTGAGACCCTCAACTCCTTTAAATCCAGATTGAAGACTTTTCTGTTTGCCTGTTGCCTTTAATTGAACCAGATTCAACTGCTGCATCTCACAAGTTTATTTGTATACAAATAAACTTGCCTTGCCTTTAGTTTGTGTTAACCACAGGTCTTATTTCAGGCGTCTAACCAAACTCCCCCATCCGGCTTTAAGGCCTCTGCAGCGCTCCATCAAAACTGCTTGTCTGTAGGACAGCTGTCTGACTGAAATGGTAAGTGACGGCTATGACGCTGTGGTAAAGTGCTGTCCACGAGTCTCTAGTAATTGCTGCCTTTTCAGCACTTTGCAGATCAGCCCTCAATTTCACCACCCTTTCTTTATTCTTTTCATCGTCCCCATTCTCGCCTCGTTGCCAGCTGCATCTCAACAAATACCCTCAGCTCGCGGAAGCCTTCTCCTTCCACAAAGCTTAACCGGGGAATAACCTCCAATCACTGTTTTCGTTATGAGCCGTTTAACTTTTTCGGGCCTGGTGGCGTCACAATGGGGCATGGTAACGCTGCTGGCAAAATAGATGATGAGAGATTGCCTGAGATCAAGTACTCTTTGTCCATCTCTAATTACTGTATTATTGAAATACAAGTAGATGAGAAGTTTAGTACATGGTTGCTCTTCACTTTACAAAATGTTAAAGTTACAATCAAAACATTTTCCAACAGCAAATCCGCTTCAAGAAAGAAGAATTTCCAGTCAGGAAATACACCGACTTTCTCTTCCTTCCTCAAACACAATGTTTTATGTTTTAAAGAGAATGTAAGAATCACAGCCAGGAAAGGTTTCTGACTGTCCATTATGGCTTCAGAGGATGCAACCTGGACATTTCTCTGGATGTTCCAAAGACATGATTTCAACAATATGTTGTCAGCTCGGGAAGTTTATACAAACAAACTTATTTCAAATTAAAAACTTCACAGAAACCCCACTCAGTTTAGTTCCACTACATCTAACACATGGAAACACCATCTTCTTATAGTTTTGCTACACAAGTAAGTCAAACCTCCATTTAGAACAAATTCAATTCCTTTAAAGAGGACACACTTAACACCGTATGCGTGCTACCAGAGGCCTGTCTCACGAAGCTGGATTAACATACCCGGGGTTTCCCTCAGTTATCCAGCTGCACTTAACCAGATGTCCGCGGTCTCGCTTATTGGTCTCACGAAGCCGGTTATCAACTCGTTAAGTGAACCCAGGAGCGTCTCATCTAGATCTGTGCTCGTGCACATAAAAGGGGCGGAGTTAACTCCGTTAGACCAATTGTGCACCATGGAGAAGCCGTCGAGAGCAACGTATTTTACAACGGAGGAGCAACCCATAATCTTAAGAATGTACGAAAAATAGAGAAAGAATACAAGCAAAAAGCAACACTGCTGCAGCAGCCAGAAGCCGCAAGGAATCGTGGGAAAAAAAATCGCCGACTCCGCCAATGCATAAATTACTGGGATTGTAATATTAAATCACTGTCTCAAATGTATGTGCCTATTTTGATTATCTTTTCGTTTTAACAATTTAATCTCATTTCAGTTGCAACCCCAGTGGAGCTAAAAGAACATGGGGGCAAGTTAAAAGGTAACAGTAAATTCAAACTGTCATACACTTACAAGCAATCTGTTGGTGCTGATCGTGCATTAAAGAGGAAGAAATATTTTGCCACTTCTCATGTCGGCCATGAGGAGGCAACAGATGAAGAGACGCTCTCTGGAGCGCTGCTCTTACTATCCGTGCGCCTTCCTCAACGAGATTCTGTAGAAATGGGCAGGCCGTTTTTCCAAGACAATGATGGGCCAGTAGGCGGTCTTATAGACCCGCTGAGATCTTATCCGGGAACTCAACCTGCTCCGGAGCAGGTTAGGCGTTCAGCGTAAGTTACCGGGGCAACGTACCCCGATAAGAAGTGAACCAGCTTCGTGAGACGGAAAACCCAGGGTTAATCCAGAAGTTACCTCGCTAAACCGAAATCCAGTTTCGTGAGACCGGCCTCAGGATTGGTACGTTACCACGTTACTCTAGCTAGCTCTGTTTTCACCTCAGTAGGCAGTTTAAACTAACATGAACTCTGTCTCAACGTTACGGCTCACTAAACCCTGCACGCTGCAGTAATTAGCGGGCTCTGTAATGTAACCCACCTGCCGTGCAATGCAAAGTACAGTGATGCAGAGTGGAAAGCAGCACACTGCTCTGTATAGACAGAGGCCTGGTCAGAGGTGGGTGGATTATAGCGGAGGCTTTGGCAGCAGGCCAGCTACTGTAGCCAACACACAGTAATTATGTTTGACAACACATAAGCCACCATTAATATATATATATATATTCCATATACCTATCATAATATTGACTGTTTTCAAGCAAGAAAAAGGATGGCATTAGTTTAACAAATAAAAGGTCTCCTGTTGGTTTCAGAGCATAGCCAACGCGCAGACTTCAATGCACGGCCTTTAAGGATGCCACCGCGCCTCGTTAGGAGATGCAACGTCTGAGTATGCAATTGTTCATTATCCCAAAACATTATTTGTGCAATCCATTCAGTTTAAGACTCATTACGACATGTGGGACATTTTGGGGCGTGCAAATTCATTTTCACCTAAAGTTACGACGGTAGAAAAGTAATTAAAGTTACACTTTAATGAAATCATGAACCATACATGGAGTCACTGGAGATTGTGCATAAATTACTTCAATTAATCACACGCACACTGATTCAGATGATAACTCTGAATCAGAAAGTTGGGAATATTCGCTCCCTTTTATTCGCCGTCCATTTCTTCCTCTCGCTGTTTCGGTGCACGCAGGCGTGTCTTTCTGTGCGTTCGAATGTGCTGCTGCTGCTTTGTGCGTTCTTTGTTTGTGTGTGACGCTGAAGGGCCAGAGGTCTGGTGCACCCCGGAGAACGGACGGGGCCAAAGCTGCATCTCTGACCCTTCTTCCCCGTCCCTCACCCTGTGCTGTCACAGGATGTCTCCGTGGGTGACGGTTTCCCTGGCAACAAAAGCCCCGTGAGCAGGCTGCATTGTGCGCTCTGAGGGTGATGCAGAGCGGCTTGTTGAAGGTGGCGGGGTGGGGGGTTGTTATAAAGTGATACTGGATGGAACAGGCACTCAAGCTACACGATCAAGGTAAACAACTTTTAGCCATTACTCACCACATGGCTCTGTTTTTTGTTTTTTTTTGTTTTTTGTTTTCATCCTTCGCGCTAATCAACACTAGATCCTGATTAAAACAGCAACAGCAGCCAAATGAACTGCCATTTGCATATACATGCTGTGTAAAATCAGAACTGATGCCAGAGTGTGAATTCACCTTGACGTGGCCGCGTTAAATGTATCAAACAGTCACGTCTAAGTAGCTGAACGCTCTGATTTGCTGTAGTTACAAATCCATTTCCCGCTGTGTTACACAGACAGTGCGAGTCAGGCCAAGAACCAAAAAAGAAGAAAAAACGTAGAGCGGCTTCTTCTGGGAAACCTGCAGCTTGGATCCCCCCTCTCTTGCTCCTAAATTGCGATGGGGATTTATTTAGCGGTGTTTGTTTAATGGAACAGTTGAAATACTTACCCCTCCTGCGGTAGAAAGTCTGCTCTCAAAGGTGGCTCTGTCAGGGCGCCCCCTGCTGTCTCTCAGGGTGTACACGTCCTCCAGGCTGCCAACCTGTTGGCATAGAAACGCGTGTTGTGGTCAGGACATGAAAGCCATTCACTTTCCGGACATGAAGGGTTTACAGAACACAAGATTGGCTTGGTTGAGCACCTTGTATTTAAGAATCTGTCAAAATACTGTGCCCTCAAAAACTCATAAATCCTAGAAGGGTTTTCATCATTACAGAGAGACCAACACGCATTCGATGTGAGGGTTCAAAACCCATCACGTATTCAGCCGTAATCACCCACACGACCCTTTGCACAACATGATATCAGCGTATCCCCTCCGGCCATCTGTCTTGTGTGGGTTTTCCTGCAAGAGGTGGGCCGAAATCAAATAGCACACAGTTTATCTAACCTTATCCTGGGCTTTTCATTTCCAAGCCTTATAAACTGAAATCGTATTGACCGCCTGGGAGAGTTAGAACTAACTAAGTGAAATCTACTCGCTGGCAATTGTGTGCAAGGCGTGTGTGTGTGTGTGTGTGTGTGTGTGTGTGTGTGTGTGTGTGTGTGTGTGTGTGTGTGTGTGTGTGTGTGTGTGTGTGTGTGTGTGTGTGTGTGGCTTGCTGATTCTATCTCCCTTCACATTCATTCTCTCTATTCTCTGTCCCTGAGGTGCATCAGGGCTGAGACTGCAGAGTAAATTGTCCCAAATTGAGTTCCTTCTTGCCGGCAGATACAGGCCACATCCCGACCGTTTAGATCGAGAGAGAGAGAGAGAGAGAGAGAGAGAGAGAGAGAGAGAGAGAGAGAGAGAGAGAAAACAATCACAGCACACATCACCCGCTTGAACATTTTCGCTCTAATTTCTCTCTTTGCCTTTCTTTCCTACCCCCCTCCCTGTCTCTCCCTCTCTTTCTCCCCTCTGTTGATTTCCCTGCAGCCTCCCTTTCTTCTCTCGGTGCATTATTCCTCTGCTTCTCTCTCTTTGTATCACTCTCTGTGTGTCTTCCCTCGTCTTTGTCTGCTGAGCTAGGTTTACATCAGTCTTTCCTTGCTCAGCTTGGCTTTTTTCCCTCCCTTTGATGGTTCTCTGCCCTCCTGCTTGTTCTTATTCCTCCATCTTATTCTATCCTTTCTCCCTTGATTCCCCTTTGCGCATCACTCCCACCAACAGAACTGCTCTTCCTTGCCCGTGTCCTTTTCTCACCCGCGTTTCCATCCCTCGTTTGCTCTCTCTCTCATCCCTCCCTCCGTGGCGGGCTGTGCCCGGTGACATGGTACCCATCAGCGCAGACCTCCTGGGTGGGGGAGTCTCGCTCTGACAATAATCGCACAGTAAGTTTATAACGCTGGCAGCCCAGCTGAGCAGAGCTGAACTGAGCACGCACGCGTCTCCCCTGACGCCGGCACACTCCATTTAACTCAGCAGGGGAGCTGCAGGCTGGCTGGCTGGGATGAAGCCTGTGACAGGGACGGGGACGCCATTGGGTTGAGCAGTGACTGGAGACAGATATGGAAATGGGATGAGGAAGGGTGGCTGGAGCTGAAACTGTTGCTGCAGGGGATGGAGAGGGGGTAGACTTTAGGTTTTGGACTTTTGGGTTTGGGCAGGAAGTGTTGATTTTTTTTTTCAAAGATGCTGCATGGAATGATAACTTCTCTCTTCTACAAAATCACTAGCTTTTATTTTTTTTTAGTTTTTACTGGCAGTAGGATCACAGAAACTACTCATCGACTGGAGACCTAAGGGTTCAGGCCTTTATTAAACCTTGCTGAAGCTACCAGCCCCATGAGTGCTGTAACTAACCTCCTTGACCCTTGATCTCACTGGGAAAAAAACGGGGGGGAAAAAGTTTACACTTTAATATATATTTTCTATTACTTCCCATTCTCACAGTTGTTTGGAAAAATAAGATTTTAGCACTCTTGATATTTGGATGCTTGGGTTTAGGTTTAAGCGCTTACTGGAATTAAAAAAAAATGCTAAGGCGCGTGTGCGGTTCAGTATGAAACCTCCTTTCAGTACGCCCCTGTGACCCAAACAGCTGTTTACGTCTACTACTCGTACAAGTGGAACAGAAATTCTGGAGTGTGAGCGTGATAGTCAGCCTAGTCCAGTTAGCGAGTTAATCGAGCTCAATGGACAACTGTCTGATAGCCTCCCACTGCAGGTGACGGGAATTTAATTTGCAATGGCCACAGCATTGGGAATAAATACATTTGAACTCAATAGCATTATGTCTCTCTAGAAGCAGTGTCTGTGTTACTCTGGGTGACCAACAGAACATTGGCACTGCACTCTGATGCGCTCTCCTTGGTCCTGATCCTGTGTTCTGGTCTCTCGGTCTCTCTCTCTCTCTCTCTCTCTCTCTCTCTCTCTCTCTCTCTCTCTCTCTCTCTCTCTCTCTCTCTCTCTCTCTCTCTCTCTCTCTCTCTCTCTCTCTCTCTCTCTCTCTCTCTCTCTCTCTCTCTCTCTCTCTCTCTCTCTCTCTCTCTCTCTCTCTCTCTCTCTCTCTCTCCAATAAAGTCCTGAACCCCCGTGAGTTTATTAGTAATTTATTATTGGCTAATTTCTAATGGAGGATTTACTGCTAAAACAAAACTTGGGGAGGGATGCACCAATGTTTCAGACCAAATAAAAGTACAAGTACAGTTTGAGTACTTGCCAATACAGAGTACCAATATGAGAACTTACTAATACAATTGTTGCGGACATTTTTACATTCAACATTGTGTTTTCCGGATACAAACAGAGCGTAGTTATAATACCGTATCGGTGAATCCCTAAACTTGGGTGAGCAGAATATGTTTGTGTTTCCTGTCCTTTTCTTAAAGACACAGGTGCATGCCAGCTTCAGCTATCAGTCTTAGACTCATGTACAGTTCTCGTTAAATCGGCTTGATGGCTGTAGAGTTTTCGTTTAGCCAAGATAATAGCTATTTAAGTGACGGTAAATGGACTGCAATTATATAGCGCTTTTATCTAAAGCTCTTTACAATACTTCATTCACATTTTACGCACTGATGGCAGTGGGCAACCATGCGAGGCACAGGATGTGGACAGAATGAGACGCCAACCCTGCGATTAGTGGACGACCCCGCTCCACCTGCTGAGCCACGGCAGCGTCTCATCTCCTGCCTTCGACTGCACTTTAGTCTCCAGATATCACACTCAACCGTCTCTATAGGAGCTGTTTCCTCTGTAGAAAGTTGTTTCAGCTGTTTGTTTGTTTTTGGTGAGAGACACATGGCTGTTGAGTCCTTTACTTGCAATTTTCCTTTCACTCCCACCGTACTGAGGTGTAAATCTAGAGGCAAATATCTCAAAACAAATAAAACCCAAACTATTTGGCTAGAGAGCAAAGTGAGACAATCTGTTGTTTGTAATGTGTGTGAACCAACCCTTTACAACTGTGAAAGCAGTCAGTGGCCCATAGAAACAGAAAAGCACTGGAAACGTGTCACTTTGACAACTTGACATTATTGACACTGGATGTGCATAACACAGACACACACACACACACACACACACACACACACACACACACACACACACACGCCATCAAACTACAGCTGTACATGAAAATTAGTGAGCAATTTCCATCCAAAACAAACGCGCGCACGCACGCACACACACACACACACACACACACACACACACACACACACACACACACACACACACACACACACACACACACACACACACACACACACACACACACACACACACACACACACACACATCCTTGTGCCCTGCCAGAGCAGGTTCACAGCAAAACAATATGAGGCCAATCAGGGGACCGTTGGTATGGCTCTCCCTCTGCTAATGAAGGCACTTTGAAAGGGTAATCTAATTCACCAGCAGCAATTAAGGCTGGGAGCGCCTTGTCACTATCAATTATCCGCTCCTTCACTCATGTTCTCCGGTGTGGACGCCGGGCCTGCCTGACACACAGCACTGTCGGACAAATCAACCCCATCAGCCAGCCAGTCACTGAGAACACTAATCATGAGAGTTTTCAAACAGAGAGAGAGAGAGAGAGAGAGAGAGAGAGAGAGCTTGAGTCATTGCACGATGAACTAAGTAAGCTTGACGTGAATTGGGACGTCCAAGCCGTCTGCAGTCAGAGGTAGATCTATTACATAGTCATAGTGGATCCATAAACAGTGTAGATAATGGATCTTAGAGACTGCTACTGTAGGAGGCATGACTGATATGGGTTATTTATCAAAACCCCTTGCTACAGTGAAGCATTCTGTGTTTTGAGAACACTTAAATCCTGTCAGAGAATTGTAGGGCTCTGACTGACTTTGCACAGACTCATGGCCACTAAGTTGTGGACTTTTACTTTTATCGGGCTGCCGTGGTGCCAACTGTAAGATGAAGATCACCTGTGTGTCACCTCCATTTGGTTCCCAATGCATTCAAGAAAACAATGGCAGTGGGTTATGTCAAATAATAAGACATGGGAAACGCCGCATTGCTGCAGTAATTCAGGCAAAAGGAGCTCCAACTAAGTATTGAGTGCTGTACATGCTCATAAGTTTCATGTTCATACTTTTCAGTTGGCCAAGATTTCAAAAAATCCTTTCTTTGTATTGGTCTTAAGTAATATTCTAATATCCTGAGATATTGAATTTGGGATTTTCCTTAGTTGTCAGTTATAATCATCAAAATTAAAAGAAATAAACATTTGAAATATATCAGTCTGTGTGTAATGAATGAATATAATAGACAAGTTTCACTTTTTGAATGGAATTAGTGAAATAAATCAACTTTTTGATGATATTCTAATTATATGACCAGCATCTGTATATATATATATATATATACACACATATACACACACACACACACACACACACACCGTATACACCCAAACACACATGATGAATTATAGGAAAAAATGAAAAAGAGTTCTATAAAGAGCCTCATGGGGCTTTCAGCAAAGACTAATCCATTTGTGTTTGTCCTGTTGCATAACTTTTTTCCAAAGTATATTTAAATCAGATCAGACGAAACTCCCACATGTTACTTGTGTATTATTGGTTGGAATGCAATGATCCAAGTTCTGAGGAACATAAACTACTTGAAAGTCCTTCTGTGGAGATTGAATCCGTGACAGTGAAACGGTGCACACGGAGACGAGAGACAGCACCCTGGCCTGTCGCCCTCTTCTCGGACTGAGGACAACACCTCAATGCAACGAGACCTTCAGACTCCAGACAGAGATATAAGCTGACAGACGGGACTATTGAAAATAGTCTCAGGGTCTTGATTGCTTAGCTGAATCTCTTCAACGAATGACCTTACTCCAAGGCCCTGGTGAAGAGGGGATTAGCATAACAGTACTGCTGCTGTAAGGAGAGTGCGGCAAAGCTTTCAGAGGCTGATACGTGGGCTTGACTATGTTGCTGCAGGAAATCAAAGATCCTGGGTACGGACAGACGTTAAAGATACACGCATATCAACTTACCGCCATCTGAAATGTAAAGGAAATCGGAGATTGTCATGTTTAAGTGTCATTTCAAACGCATTAATACACCATCATCTCCAACTCCTGAATGTTCAAACAATCATTTGACTCTCATCTCGATTGAGAAAGCTTGTGGCAAACAGTTTTGTGTATATTAAGAAAAAAGTAAGTAATAAGAATGGAGAAAACTTTGGGGATTAAATAAAAGAATGGATCATCAAATCAAACACTCGCAATGGTAGCTTAAAGCTCACTGAACAAAAGAAAGACATCAGCAGAAAGAAAAGGTCTGCCAGGATGCAATGTATGGACCCCACTGTCACAAGAGGAAATCCAAACTATAACTTACAGTATTTTGTTTGTTCCATGCAGATTGAAAGCTGGAGCTTTTTAGGATTCCTGTGTAACTGAAATAGGAATAAGAATAACATGGTTTGCTTCCCAGTGGGAGGATTTGTATATTGAATCTATTCACATCAAGTTTATTTGAGTGAAAAGTATCTGTATAAGACCTCACCTCTTGTCCTCGGTCTAGAAGATTGCAGAGACGACGAGCTAACCACCAACGCCTTTTCAGCTCAAATTGCTGAGCTGTCGGTGTTCTGTATTTTCAATACAACAATAAATAATGCAGATAGACAATACACTGATTGCATTAACATAATGTACTAGTCACATTTATGTGCAATTAGTTTCCAAATAATCTAACCTGCATGTTTTAGGATTGTAGGTGGAAAGCCGCAGACGTGGGGAGAACATGCCCACAACATTCTTGCTGTAAGGCCACACCGCTAACCATTATTGAACTGTAAACTGTATTTCCAGAATGATAACCATAACATGCTCTCACTTCAGATAAGGCGCTAAGATTATTGCACAAATGAAGTCTGCATGGACTTTCTGAAGTTCCTTCAAACAACTGAAGGGTAGTCTTATTCAATACAGTACATTATGATAAGGAAACAACACATAACAGCAGATCGGACTACTACTGCTGAGAGGAACCACTGATAAAATAAAATAAAAAAAGCTCCCATAAGGAGTCAATATTGGACTTACGAATGTTGGACCCCCGACAAAAATCACTTGCAATTATGCGAGTTGGAAGTCGGAGCGAAGACGAAGACGAATAATAGATATATCAATTGAAGAACAGACTTTTAATTATCCAATAGTGGATTTTTAATTTTGTTTTAGCGTCTACCTAATGTGCAGCCTCAGGAACAAGAAGAGTACGAGTAAAATAAAATAACTGGGGCACCCTGTACGCTTGAGTTGTAGTCAAGACCACCTAAACCGAGATAATGAAAAGATTCCAACAAGCGCAAGTCTTGATTTGGGAGAAGAAAAAAGATCTGACATGAAAATGGATTGAATAATCACTGATGCAAGTGTCTGATATTCATTTAACTGTAAAAGCTCATCACAGGAGCCTATTGATGGAAATGGTTGCCAAATGACTTTATAGTGCAATTTCCCCATTATGTCAGGAAGCATTTTTGTTATGTGTAGTCAATGCGTCAGTGATTTCTCTAAAATAAGTTGTTATTCCACATTTTCCATCACCAGTTTGTTATTGATTCCTAAGGAGAAGAAATGCCTTTGCTCCCTCTTCAAGTGTCGAATCAGATTATCATACTGCACAGCATATGATTGAAAGACCTAAGCATCACAATTCAAAGCAACTCACTTGAAGGAAGAAGCAGATTTAAGGCACCGTGAGTCACACCTGTTCAATAAGAGCGGCAGGTATTGTGATCTACGCGTTTCATCTTTTCTTCCTTAATGTCTGTTTATTTTAACATTTTGTATATTTGTTATGTTTGTGTCCTTTTATTTTCTGTTAAGTTCTTTTTTTTGTTTGCTAAAAGACATTAAAATGGTGACTTGATATGAAGTGTTGTCATGATTTATGAACATTGTTTGAAGCTCCTTTTACCTTTTAAGTTCCTGATAACAACTTTATAAAAGGCCATAATAACAAGTCGTGTTTCGTTAAATAGTTGTTTTTCTTCCAAACAATACATACAGTAAATTAATCAAATATTAAGAGTAATTTTCCAAAATGTAACACCTTCATGTTACTATGTATTACGCCATTATTAATAATAGGCATTTCCTTTTGAGTGTTTTTATTAATTTCCTCTATTTTTGTACATATGCACATACCAGCATACACACCCATCACATAAACATACAATTTCCCATTTGTCATTATACCTATTTGTCTATCACCTTCCATTCCCACCCACTGATGCAACTTATTATAAAACCCATTACTTATTTATTCATTGATAGTCCATAACTTAATAGATTGTCTAGTTTCATATGTTGTCTTTCTCCTTCTTACTATTCTTTGACGCAGCAAAGTTGATGGGAAATGTGTAAAATCTGAGAAACACTAAAACAACGAGACACAGAGCCAGTCATTGTTGACAGCTGATCTCATCTGTTTACCGTTTTGGGGCGTGACAAATAAACAAACAACACAACAAAAAAAAAATGAATACTTGCCTGTGAATATTTCGTATCAAAATTATTCTTACTGGCAGGGATGCAAATGTTCAAGAAAAAGGTTCCAACAGATTCTCACAGGCAGAGGGAACAGCTACTGGGATGCTAGAGTTTCCTTCTAGCGAAAAGCTCAGAGTGAATATGTCCAGGGATTTTATTGGGAAAGGTAAGAGCGAAAGGAGTGGATCTGGCCTGCGCTGCCTTTGTAAAGGTTGAAAGGAGGAATAAAGTTAGCCATCTTGGTTTGGATTTGAGACCTCGTCGCCAGGAAAAAAGAAAAAAGAAAAAAGAAAAAATTATATATATATATATATATATCGAATAGAAAAAAACATATTGATGTGCAAAATTAAACCCCTGGTGTGTAAGGGCCTAGAGCCTGATTTGTACTCCAGCATCTGATGATCAGTTCAGCAGAGTTGAGCCTCTGGAGTCTCAGTGGGCTCAGGGCTGAAGCATCCACAGGATGCATGCCCCGCTGCTGCTGACGGCCTCCATCAGCCAGACAGAAAGAGGAGAGAGAGCACCAGAGATGGAGGGATGGAAGGAGAAAAGCATGAAGGATAAACAAAAACAAACACAGACATCAAGAGTCATTGAAGCAGTGTGCGAGAGCCACGTGAGGCAGCCCACCCGATGGAGACAACAGCAGCTGGTGTGTGTACTAACAGCCCTACAGGAGCTGTGGCCTCCACAGCCCCAAATATGGAGAAGCAGAAAGGAGGGATAGGAGGAGGGTGATGCCCGGGGCTAAATGGGGTGAGCCGTTAAGCCTTGTTGGTTACAGTATTGGCAGGAAATGCAGGAGATGGGAGGGGAACAGAGGGGTTGTCACTTTAATGTGGATACAGAGTGTACATCTTAGTTAGGAATTCCACTTTATCACAAATCCATCACACCTGGGCAACTCCTTACAAAACAAGGATAAACCAATTACCAAAGTAACTCCAAGAATGTTAGGAAGAAACACATATATATTAAAAGGAAAAAGAGGGAAATGACTATGAAAATAAGACCCACGTTGTAATACTCTAGACTTTTAAATCCATTGACATTGTTGAGGCTTATTTAATAATTTCACAAGGACTGAATGACATCCTACATGAACTGGTGGTCATCAACGGGTGCAACGTATCATTAGTCAATTATTTTCACTAGTGATACTGTGTAGATTTTTTCTTGATTCATTGATTAGTCTGAAATGAAAAGAAAAAAAGAAAAGAAATTGTGTTTTTAATGACCACAACCAAAACATTCAATTTGCTATCCCATGTGACAGAGAAAAGCAGCGACTCCTGGAACCTATGAATGTGTGGCATTTTTTTTGCACGAAATGACTGAAATGAGGGATTATTGAAACTGTAGTCGGGTTTAAAATGGGCGGTAGAGTGAATGTGTCAATGTGGTGTCATTATGTGGAAGTAAGTAGAGTATTTAACTACAAAAGCAAGGAATCTCTGACTGACTGACTGTCTGAGAACCGTTCATTCAATCTACTTTGCACTGTGAGGGAGAGAGGGAGAGAGAGAGGAGGAGGAGGACACTTCGTCGCGGGGGGGAATCGGTTGACCAATGACAGTTCTCTCTACAGTCAGAGCTTGCGCAAGAAGGTGGAACGTGAGGGAGATACCATTTCCAAAACTTGTAAGGGGGTAATAACTATTTTCCCGCACGTAGCAAAATCCCGGACGTTTTTGGAATCCCTGCCGGACGTTTTTTTTTAGTCTCGAAAAGAGGACATGTCCGGGAAAAAGAGGACGTCTGGTCACCCTATCATTATACACCGTCATTTTGACCTGCTTCTAAAACGGAGTCAAGTTACTAAATTGACATATACTTCCGGTCTCGCCGGAAGTGCTTCAAAATAAAAAGGACCCGCAACATACAAAGACACTTACAAAATAAAAGCAAAAGAACCTTCAGGGTCAGTTACACCGTCTCATTGACAACACGAGCGGACAGCTACAGGAACAGCGACACTCTATTTTGAAGATGAGGTGTACATTTTTGCCATACTATCTTATAACCTTACCGTCGGCAAAATACCTCCATATGAGCAACGTACTTGGCAATAAACAGTTCTGATTCAGATTCTGAATAAAATCAATGGCCTGCTACACTTATTTCTGTCATCCGTGAGTCCCGCTCAGTTAAGAGCTGAGCAACCAAAATAAAATCTGCTCTCTCACTATTAATTAAACCCTGAAATGGAATTCTCTGGGTGAAAATTGAAGCTGAAGTACACTGTCGCGTTACACAGGTTTGGACTGGTTTCTGTGTCGTTTCTCAGCTTCTGTCGTTTGGGTATGAAATGGAAAAACCGACAAACATGTCATACAAGTTCATCCACAAAGCTTATAATAAACAACAACCTCACAAAACCTGGTTTACTTTCACTCTCTGAGCTCTGTTTATAAACCCACTCCAAACAAAAACTGATTGTAAAGTCCCACAGTAAAGCTATACAACGTGCAATTTTACAACATTGCTCAATATTGCATATCACCTATACGAGTATTGTGTGTGAGCGCGTTTGTGTGCTTCTACCACCACTCGCTGGTCTCGTCCACCATCTTCCTTTATCTTCTTTATCTCGCTCTCTCGTTCCCTATCTCTCTCTCCATTTCAATATTGAAGAGAGTTTTATTAAGGGCTAGACTCGGGTGTGCTGAGGCGCTCTCAGTAATTTTCCTACAAAGTGCTTTAATCCATCACACGGCCAACATGTGGCCTTTGCAGCCATACATCATCTCAGCCCAGGGAGGGAGAGGAAGGGAAAGAGAGGGAGTGGTAGCGTAATTTCTGCTCTCCTCCTCCTCCTCCTCCTCCTCCTCACCCCCTTCTTCTTTGCCTTCTCCTCTACCGTCATCTCCCGCCAGAGTTTCCCACCTGGGAGGGAAACCACATCTCCTCCACATATTCCTCAGTCAAGTCCTCTCTCCATTTACAAATGAGAGTGAGGCATGAGCGAGGATGGAGCAAGGGGAGGGGGGGAGTAAGCAAAGAGAGAGAGAGAGAGAGAGAGAGAGAGAGAGAGAGAGAGAGAGAGAGAGAGAGAGAGAGAGAGAGAGAGAGAGAGAGAGAGAAAATGAAAGAGATGGAGATAGCCATGAATGAATGAGTGTGTGATGGAGAGAGAAAGAGATAAGGAAAATGGAGAAAAGCTTACTGGAATGAATTAAAATTGGGGACAAAAGCGGGTGAGAGGGAGTCAGACTGTGTGTGTGTGTGTGTGTATATATGTGTGTGTGTGTGTGTGTGTGTGTGTGTGTGTGTGTGTGTGTGTGTGTGTGTGTGTGTGTGTGTGTGTGTGTGTGTGCGCGAGCGCTATACGCGCAAGGTGTGAGGACGTGTACTTGTATGAGGAAATCGAAATAGGGAGGGATGGAGTGGAGATGTGTGGTGGGGGGGGGGAGAGAAAAAAATAAATAAAAGTGCTGCATTTCCCAGCATGCAGCTGGTGCAGGGTTGCCCTCTGTGTTGCCCCCGGCCAACACCTGCCTTCCATTTCGCTCTCTCCGCCCTGCTCGCGCTGAGGAGCAGCGGTGAACTCTAGGCCCCCTGACTAATGGAATGGGCCCTCTCCTCCAACCATTAGAGGATTGGTGTCCCTCTCCGCGCCCCTGGGTGCCCCACGGAAACAGAAAAGGGAGAGGAAGGGCCGAGAGAGAAGATGGTGGCACATTGGCCTTTCTTGCCGGATACACGCACGCGCACACGCACATATGGCCGTAACATAACAGCCTGGAGTAATCCAGCCTGAGTAAGGCTTGATATAGCTTAGCATCTGACTGAGGCCATTTCTGAGCGGGTTATTAGAAATTCTGAATCGGGTGCGGTGGTTTCAGAGGAGAAGCTGCCTGAATGTGTGCAACGCCTGATCGCGAAGCGTTTGTGGGATTTCATTTAGACGGTAAATCCAGTGCTCTACCACAATTACATCTGCTTTACTCAGATGGAAAACACACCTCGGGAGTACAGAGGGAGATGAGGGGAGGGGTGCGTGTGGGGAGGAGGGGGGAGGCATGGAGCGGATTGGGGATTGAATCTCTCGATGAGCTGATAGCACGTCCGCAGACAGCGAGCCAAGCTGTGGCGCAGTAATGTTATGCTAATGATATGTTAATGATATGGTAATCTGCCAGCAGTATTCCACCTCACTGGAGAGAAGGGGAATCTGGGAGGCCTTTCACCATTGGTTGGAGACCAGGGACTTTCTGGTGTCAGAGTTCAAGACAAAAACCCTGCACGGTCGCTCGCTCGCACACGCACGCGCACACACACACACACACACACACACACACACACATACGCACTCTCGCACGCAGGCACTTAATTCTTGAAGCAGTGATCTCAGCTAAAATAAAAAACAATGCCATGCATAGACCTAATCTGCCTCTAATCGGATTTGCAAACTCTTAAGTAAGCAAGAAATAAGACCTGTAAACAATGCAGTATCATGTGAGGTAATTTAAAACTGGGTCGGCTGTATTGTAAGTAAGCCTGCAAGCTTCTTCTTTTTTAAATCAGCGTGTAATATCAAGCCGCTGCGCTGTTGTTCTGTGCAGGCGTAAAGTGAAACAGAAAATCGTCTATTTTAGATAGCGATCAGGTTCTTATTTTCTTTGTCATTGTGTGAGAAACCCTGCACCTGTAATGGCTGCCATTACCTGCCTAGTCAGAGCAGCTCTTTCTCTCTGGCTCATAATGATTGCATTAAACCACCACATCCTTGGCTGGAGATGAGACTCACCATTATATGACAGTAATCTTTGAATCCACGTCGTTACCGCCACACAGCCGTAATAATTATGAGCTTCCTGGGTGCGCTGCATTCGCCGTGTTTGTTTCTTAATTCAAATGTTGCCCCGTTTCACTGGATCCCTGGGAATGAGCCGATTTACCCTCCAACTTAGAAGAAAGAAAAAAAAGGAACGTTGACAAAGTATAAGCCATCTTTAAACATTTCTAAATGAACAAGGTGTAAGACAAGGGAAAGATAATCGTGGACGGATCAACTCCATCTCTGACGCATTTAGAAACCATATAGAGAGACAGGAAAGGCTCCAGTGAGTCTGCTACCAAAGAGACACCTGCGAAAAAGCAACTGCAATGCATCACAGCGGATTCTGTCCGTGTGGCATGAAGACATCATCGCGGGTATTTCGCTTTGTTTTCCCTCTGTATTTCAGAGTTGCAAAATGGATATGTCAAGTCTGCGCAATGGCGAGACGAGATGACATTTTCCTGGATGCTGAACACTAAATCAAAGAGACCAACAGTACGTTGAGTGCCAGCATGGAGACATTTGATTCCCATTCCGCTCATGCGGCATTACCACTGGAATCCTCCCAAGCTGGCGCAGGGGCTTGACAGACTTTTCATTCCACTTCAATGTTTTATACATATATATATATATATATATATATATATATATATCTCACAGCAAATTGTCAAGGGCTGGCTTCTCCTTGATATTACTATATTTACAATAGGTTTGACTTAACAAAGGCGATTTGGTGTCAGTGACATTTAGCATCAGCCTCTGGCGACAGACAGGTAGAATAAAACCAGTCAGCAGATTGGACCTGGTGGGATCGTGAACGTGGGGGTTGTTAGAGGCTCTTCTCAGGATATAGTGCCTCTGGGTTGGATATCTTATTAAACACACTTACTGCGTATCCTTGACAATGGATTACTACAGAATCTACACAGCAACAGGGTTTTCGCACAATTCCGCAAATATAAAATCAAAACATAAACGAGCAAAACAACATTGTTTCAAAGCACCGCGTGTGCACATGAATACATGCGTCTGAAATAATGTTGTTTGCTTTTGTATTGGCGACTACAAGTGGCCGCCGCATCGTGGGGGCTATCGGTGGTGTATAAAGGAGCAAACAACAATGCAGGGAGAGGCAGAGGTGGTTGTGTGCATACATGAGGGACAATGAGAGAGAGACGGGCAGAGAGGAAGACAGAGACGGGGGTGGACTGTCCAATACACTCCTGATAAAGGTCAAACAGATGTTTTATTCATGATCCAGGCAGCAGCAGCAGCAGCAGAGGCAGCAGAGGCAGCAGAGGCAGCAGAGGCCAAGGTTGAAATGAGCTTGCGTCCCCGTTCCCCAGGGCCAGCGCTGCACACAGCCTCACACCAGGCCGGTGGACACTCCCTCAAACTCTTATCAATCATGTCAAAACACACACACCCACACACACCTCCAGTATCACTTATCAATAACTTCAAATCACAGTTTTTTGATTGCGTGCCGTGAGCAAAAATCGATGGAGGAACGTGCATCTGCCGCCAAAGAACAAAAGCGCAATACCATTTAAATGAATGAAGTGACATCAAATCCTTTTATGGGGACCCTTGGGAGACGGTGGGTGCGATGTAATGCAAGGTTTTCTGAGATCTCTCACCTGTGGGGCTCCATCTATAACCAATTATAAACAGAACTGGGGAAAATCAACAACATAATACCTAAAAATTCAAGAGATCCACTGTTTTGCTTGACTTATTACAAGGAAGTTGTGTTTTTGGCTTGGTTCGTTATTTTGTTTGTCAGCAGGATTATGGAAAACGTATACCTGCCCGATTTTCATGGTGGAAGGGTGTAGCGCAGGCTAGGGAACTACCTGTTACATGTTGGAGCGGATCCATACTACGGGGACGGATACATGTATTGTTTTTCACTTCGGGAAACGGTCTTGACCGAGGTCTGCGCTCTTCAAGTGCCATTCCAGTGGGTTTGTTTATAAGCAGACTACGTAGAAGCCACTCACTGGGTTTCATGACACTTGCTGTAGGGGTGTATGTAGCATGGGCCAAGGAAGAACCCAGTACATTTTGGAGCGGATCCGAATCACAGAGCAGAAACTCTCATTAACATTGTGAGTCTTGACTGAGGTCTGTGCTCTCAGATTGCCCTTCTAGTGTAAAATGGTCCCGTTCATATGATTTCTAATGCATAGTATGGCTCATCCTCACTGTATTTAAGCTCAGGCACTTACAGTATGTGGGTTCTTGTCCATGTGAAAGTTTCATGGATTGCTTACATAATGTGTTTTTTGTCAAATAAGTACATTTTATTCCAAGAATCTGTGTTGATTCTTTGAAACGAAGAAGTTAAATAAAAGAATATCTTTTCAAAATCCTGAATTTAACAGAGCACAGCGGGAATGTATGTCAATTCATAAGGGCTCTTACCTTTTAAATCTTTCTGACTGAGAATCTTTCATAAAAGAGAATCAGAAGAAGTTGATTTCAAAATATGTTATGCCCTTGAACAGCCTCTTTGAACTCACTTTTACACATTTCTTTCCACCTCACCAAGGTGCACTCTGAGCCCTTTTTTTTATTGCAGCGTAGAACAGTTTTTTTTTTTGAGGGAGCTGACACACTTTCAGACTCAATAACCAAAGTAACCTTTAAAGTATTGATGTGGATAAATCACATGTAGTCTTCTGACAAATGGAAAGATTTCAGCATGACAGATTAAGACTCAGGCAAATGGGTAAAGACCCAATCATCTCCAAAGCCTATTCCACATATAGTGGAATAGGAGTTTCTCACAGGTGTAAACTAAGGTTGGTGAGATAAAAGTGTGTGTATTTGGGCACTTGTGTGCCCATCTGGGTGCATGTGTGTGTTTCTTCATGTGTGTGAACGGCCTACTCTATGCGTCTTTGATCAGATATGAAATATTCAGAAACGCTGCTGTAATTTGATGAAAGTCAGATATCCCTCAAATAGGAAACAGCAGTCAGCACTTTGGCAGCTCTTTGAAAAAAGAAAAAAACTGTAACTGGATTTAGAGCATGTAAAATCCAGACCGACAATGTGGAGGCAACAACAGTTTTTTTTCTTTTTTTAAACATGCACTGACCCGTTGTATGAAGTCCAGTCCGTGCCGCTCGGCCAGAGCTCTGGCGGCTTCGGTGCCTCCGTCCATCTCTACTGCATAGAAGACATGGCGGTTGGTCCCATGATGCCCCTCTGTGGTCACTAGGTTCCTCTGCAGCAGGCAGCCAAGCACCAGCAGGACTGCACTGAACATGGAGCCTTCCAAATTAAAGATTAGAGGAGAAAATGACTGCAAGAAAATGCATTTACAAAACGTTTTACATATTCATGTCAATAATGTACAATCTGGGACACTATGTAAGTCGTTGCTGCTCTGCATTATGATGTTAAAAGTGTGTTTGAAGAAGTAAAACTAGTAAAAAAGTGTGACTCCCGATTGAAAGCCATCCATGACATGTATTGGCATCAGCATCAGACAGTGAGGAGATGCGTATCAGTAGGGTTGCAAGTAATAATGATTTCATTTTCAATTGATCTGCTAATTACGTTTGAATAATAAAATTTAAAAAAAATTGTCAAGTCCGAAAATTGTGAAGAATGCCTGACATGACATATTCTATCTAGTTTTGTTTGATCTACAAAGATAATGAATGCACCATGATATATAAGCGATACATTGAGTCGCTGGAACCCGTAATTGTTTGGCATTTTTGCTTGAAATAAATAAATATAATTACAATAATCTAAATAGTTGCTCATTCATTTTTCAGCTCTACGTCATTTTCCTTTTGTGAACCGACATACAACAGTATCCGTGCAGGATACTGTCTCTCTTTCTCCATTGGCTGTTCATAACAAAGTCTAGAAACTGACATTATGGATATCTATATTAGAAGAGAAAAAAACGCAAACACCTACGATTTAAAATATTACCATAACACTCTAAATACCATCTAACGGCACAAATGAGTTTATCGAGTGTGGGATTCAGCATCTCAGCGCAGAGTATTGAACATTGGCAATTGTGAAGCAATTTGCCCACAGCCAACTCCTCTGTACTTCTGCGCAAAATCCACAGCGGCTGCCACCTACAGCATGTGAACCACCCACCTGTAGCCACAGAGAGTGGAGCGTCCAGGAGAAATCTTTCACCCAGTGCCGATGAAAGCCAGAACTCTGGCATCGGGGGGCCCCTGAGCGAGACAACACACTCTCTCCAGTTCCCAACCCACACGTTTAATCTCCTGGCCTTGATGCAAATGCTTCTGAGAGCAGAAAAGCAGCGGCACTTTCATTGTGTGAACTAACTTCCCTCTTTAAGCAAAACAGGAACTTTTATCAGTCCTTTTCTTTACGCCGGCGCTTTCCTGTGACCGATGATGGCACAGAAAGTTGTCACCTCACTCGTCTCAGCATCTACTCAACACCAGTGGCGTCCCTAGGCTAAAACATCCGGGGCTAAAGCCCCGGATGTTTTTTAATTAGCCCCGAATATTAATTTTCAAAAAAAAGAAAATACGTCATTCACCCAAAACAGCGGCGTCAGGCAGCAGGCGCACTTGCAGTGTGCGCCAGTGTGCGCCCCCCTATTATACAAGTCGTCATTTAAGTTTCTCTTTCCTATAGAACAGGTCTACACCTTGTTCTGTTATTAAACAAACTAAACGGCCGTATTTTATTGATCTTATCTACACACAGCTTGTCATTTCTGTCTCTAAATGGTCGCGTTAACACTTCTCCTCTGCTCTGCATCGCGCACGGCGGAGTTCCACCGCGATGCGCAGACACGTGCGCGCGCACACACAGGTGAGCACTGAGCACACAGCAGCGGACAGAGAGCGTCGAAAAATATGTCGCGTGAAAAGCAGACCTATATCTGCGTTTTAAACGCTCCCAGGGTGAAGATGGCAACAGCAGCTCTCCTGTGAGGAACAACCGGAGTTCTCCTCGCACCGCAGCAGCTCTCTGAACACAGAGCAGCTCTCCTGCAGCTCTCCTGCTCCAGGTGAAAGAGACAAAGTGCTCTTGTCTTCTACCAACAATGAGCTGCTGGCTTCACATATTACAAAAGTACAAAGTACACGGACATAAAACTAAGTCATTAATAAATACATGGAGAAATGCCTGTACTTTCGGGTAAATGGTTACGCCGTTAGCTTGCGCATGCGCGACTCCCTTATTTTTTGGCGTTTTGCCAGAAGTCTCCGTGACGTCCTTTCTGCTGCTGCGTGTCTCAAAACAGAAAACAGATCTCAACGTTGAACATGAATTGTATCAAATCTACAACCCCGTTTATAAAGATGTGTAGAGGAAAGCAGCTCACTGCTCCACTAATACTGATGCAACCTGATGCTCACATATCTGCACTCATTCTGTTTTGTTTGGCAAAAAAATAAATAGCTTATTGTTTTCCACAATGAGCTATTTAGTAGTAACTAAATATTAGTATTTTTTTTTTGCACAGATCCTGTTCATTGATTGCAATTAAAACATAAAAAAAAAATTGGATGGAGCAATCTGATTTACTTGAAACTTTAAGTGATTGCAATTTTCTTTATTCTGTTATTTATAAAAGCGCAGATGGCATCACAAAATGTTATTTACAGAAAAAGTTTGAGAACCACTACTTTAAGTGTTTGTGTTGGTTGAGCACTATTAGCATTATTAGCATCTTATGTCTAAAGATTATGTTAAAGAGTATGTTATGTTAAATAATGTTAAAGAATATGTAAAGAATAAATACATATGAGTATGTAAAGAGCATTACATGTACAATGTAAACACTGTACATGACAAGATGCATGGTTCATTAAACATCTCAATGTTTACTGTTGCTGAATGGTTGCTGTTGGTATGTTCAACATGATGAATGGGGCATTTTTGTGCCTGGGCTATTGAGGGAAGTTTGTGAACATTGCTAGCCTATTTGGTATTAACTGGTAACCATGAAATGCCTCAATTCAATTCAGTCCAGAAGA
Source organism: Myoxocephalus aenaeus (assembly GCA_038501785.1). NCBI lineage: Eukaryota > Metazoa > Chordata > Actinopteri > Perciformes > Cottidae > Myoxocephalus > Myoxocephalus aenaeus. The sequence goes on along the minus strand of JBAMJR010000359.1, from coordinate 286,806 downwards.
GCAGGTACCTGTAGGGTATGTGGAGAGTGTTTCTATGTCTAAACATTTCGCTGCTTCACTCTTCTGCTTCACTCTTCTGGGCTAAGCCCCAGATGTGTCAAAATCCTAGAGACGCCCCTGCTCAACACCCAATGCACATTAGAATAATGCAGTATTGAAGAACAGTAATTGCTTACGCTCCCACTCCTTCCCCCAGATTATGCGACTCACATTTACTGTTGATCCGTGAGGTTGGTCACGGTCTTTATAGATACATTAGTTTACACTGAACGTGATTAGCAGAGCAATCGTGTAACTGTGTTGTGTTCAGCCGGTTGTTTTCCAAATGCACACACAGCTCATGAACACTGAAACGGCAACTCTAATTAGAGCCGCAACTATTAGTCGATTCATCGATTGGTCAATTGGCGGAAATTCATTGGCAAGTTACTATTCTGATCATCTTTTCATCGTTTTAAGTCATGTTTGAAGAAGAAGTGCAAACAATTCGGTAGTTCGGGGTTCTCAAATGGGAACATGTGCAGTTTCCTGCTTGACCCGTTCATCCACCAGAACCCACTCCCTATACATATTCGCTCCTTACTATGCTACTACTACATCTACAACTATACCAAATATATCTTCTAGAAATGGATTTCAGGCAGAAAGCCTTTCGGCTAGCTAAATTAAGTGGAATGTTCAACTTGGCCGTGTGTCAATAGCCGAACAACTGCCGTGTGACTATTCTCATACTGATTGTGAAAATGATGAACAAATTAACTGATAATGATAATAATAGTTAGTTGCATACCTATATTGTTAGAAATATGAAATATAGTGTTATGCACTTTTTAGGGTCTATTTGGGTCATTGTACTGCCCAAAACACCCACTGATACACAGTGGAACTCCAAACTAAAAGATTAAGATCTCTCCCTCTTTATAGAATTATGTGTGTATGTTTATCTGACTTCCCTTCAAAAGCAAAAGGGCCTCCTCCTGCAGCATCCCCCACCAAAAAAAAACAACAAACAGTGCAGCTGACCACCGTTTAAAGTCTACAGCATCATTCAGCTCCAATCTCCCAAGCCACTGATTGAAATCGATAACCTCACTTGGGGCTCGGGCCCCAGTCAATCCCACTGGAGGTGCAGGGCCGGCAGCGTACAACCCGCCCAGCGAGCAGCGGGCCTCGGGCAGAGATGGAGTAGACAGGGAGAGAGAGCACATGAGACTGGAGCACAGGAGAGCCACATTGAACAGTGTCAGGGCCGCGGGGCCTCGGGGCCTACTGGGACGCTGATAAAGTACCTGGACATTTTTATAGACAAACTACTTATTTCCGTCCTCATATCGCTTGGGAAGACTGATAACTTTATATTCCTCTCAGGCAGAGTAATGAAAGAAGGGGGACGGGGGCCTTTCAGGAGTTTAATTGATCAAACTGTAGCCACAAGGTTTTTTGGGGGGAGATAAAGGACTAGCACTCTCCTCTGTACAATGCAGAGATCTTTTAGCAAGCAGACGAAAAAGAAAAAAGAAAAAAAAAAGAGAATGTAACTCATTATGCAAAGTCATTACATGCCTCTGACTCTACTCCTTAAAGAGGGGAGTTAATGGTGGGATTGAATCGTACAGGATTTCCAGAGGTCAAACTACCGGTCATAGGATAACATTATTTTACACTGTCCAGATTGTTACACCCTACCAGAATTTATGGAAGGCTGTTTTGAGGTCAAACTATTTCAAAGTGTATGACAACAGTAAAATATCACTTTATAAACTGCTCACAGGGCAAGTTACAAGGGCGCCAAACAGTATAGCTCCAAGTCTCTCTCTCTCTCTCTCTCTCTCTCTCTCTCTCTCTCTCTCTCTCTCTCTCTCTCTCTCTCTCTCTATCTATCTATCTATCTATACACCTGTGCTACTCCTCCAATCCCAAGTCATGAGGAAAAAGGGTCCCGCCTCAATTTATATTAGCTCCGCCCAGCTACAACCTGCATCAGGGAGACATGGGAAACACCTTGCATGTGTTGAAACTATTATTTCATTTGAAAGTGGGGCAACATTTCAACAGAGTGGTTTCTGTGGTTGTCCGTCGGTAATAACCCACATGTTAGCTACAGTAGTCCTTTTGCACAGTTCACTAGGTTACGTCTATCAAGTTTGATCAAATGTCTTGCCCCCATGTCTGTAAAACACAATACAGCCATGGTCCGGTGCATCAAAGCTAAAGGTAACGAGCCGAGACCGGTGGAAAGAAATGAAACTCCCTCCATGTACTACGGTGCCTAGAAAGGATGGAATGGGTTTGCAGCGCAGTGACAGAGAAAAAAGAAAGCATTTACCTTTCCCTTCCTGGCGACAGAGCATTCACACAGACGGGCTGTCTCCTGTTGAAGGCAGAGTGTTGTAGTCGGTGCATCGTAAAGGAACAAATCTCCTCGACGTGTCCATGTTTCATTGTGTCCACTGCCTCCTAGTAATAAAATGTGCAAATTTAGGGCATGCAAAACACCGCATCTGTCGTGCATCTCCGCGCTAGACAAGTCAAACGTGCAAAAATAACGAACTGTAAGTCGACAAAACGAGCACAACCACGGCGTGTGGCGGAAAAAGGGGGTTGGGTGGGATTTTGTAAAGATGTGAGAAAGCATTAGAATGCAAGAAATGGTGTGATGGCGAGAGAGACAGATCTGCATATGGAAATTAGGGTTAGCTTGGATAAAATTCTACTTGAACCGCCGAATCATTTTGTATTCATTCAGGCGGGACCCCTGCAGTGAGACTAAGGGGAAGAAGTGACTTTGAAACAGTCACAATTCGTGGCAAGGAGCAGGTGCCCTGGTCGGCAAACCATTTTATTAGCGTGATGGTAATAATTTAGACATGCTCGCGTGTGTTTCTTTTAAGGATTAAAGCTATATCGGATATATGTGGTGTAAATTAAACTGACTTGAACTCTTGACTCTGTGTGTCTGACCTTGAAACACACATGAGACTACTGGAGAAAGACAGCACCACTACCTGCAAAACTAATACGACGGAGGAAGCGAGTTGCAGGGAAACCTCTCGTCCGTGTCGATGCCACAAGGCCACGCCCACTCTGAAACTTCGGACCAATCGCCAGGCGCGTGGCGAGAGTGCGCATGCGCGGAATGGACGCGCGGGAGAGACTGAAAAACCCAAACAACGAAGTCATGACAGCGACGTAATCATCGTACTTTGCTTAACGTTTACGGAATAATACACGACATAAGTAGCGGAAATATAAGGTTTGTAAATGTTTCATAGCTGCTATATTTGTAACACTAACTGGGCATTCAACATATGTATGTAACGCTAGCGTTAAGTGTAAGGTAACCGTTACTAACGTTGCTATAAAGTTGGTCAACAAGGACATAATCAGGGTGTCGCCTTGTTTACTGGCGGACACTTACACACACACACACACACACAAACAAACATGTTCTAGCGACAGATAACATGTTATAATTGCTGCCTGTTGTCTTACACACTGGTATCCCGTGGGCTGCATTGTAAAGTAGCTAGCATGTGGCTAATTAAGGTTAGTTTCAGTGAAACCTAACGTATAGACAGCTGTGTTGTGCGTTATTGTAACGTTGGCTATGTTTAAAACTGTATATGTACATATGCTCACGTTTAATTGAGTTCATAGAGTCCATCTCCTCCCAGTATGTGATTGGCTGCTACTGTTGTCTGCACCTGGTGCAACACTTCCCTTCTGTTTTGTGATACAATTAATGTGTTGTCTCCATGCACTGTTTTTGTCATTAAAGGCGATACTGATTCTGCACCTGAAAGCATGGAAGACGACTTCAGCCAATCCCTCACCCCGCCGGTGTCTCCATTCGCAGCAGACAGCCTCTGTGAGATGACTCCAGCCCGACCAGCATGCTTCTGCTGCTCTGTGACAAAGGAGGAACCCTCTGGAGCGCTCTCCACAGACGGGTACGCTGCAAGAGGCTCCCTGAAACGGTACGGTCACCGTTCGTTCACCGTAATCACGAATGATCAAACACATTTTTCCACTTAGAGGTCAACGGTTTTCACTGTATTCACCTATTTTGTGCCAGATGAATTTGTCCCAAAGACAATTGTTGACAGATCTGTGGATTGTCAACAGCAAATGAAATTCCAGTCACCTCCATCATAATAGGTCGGCGGAAAAACCTCAGTAAATGAATTTTTAACTGATTGCATCCGCTCTGTAGGCTGCTGTTGCGTCTGGACCCGGCCCCTGCCGAGTATGAGACAGACACAGTGGAGGTCTTTGGTTTCCCCTGGGTAACAGAGACGGCATTGGTGGAATCTACAAAGCCACTCTTTGGTCTGTTCAGGTAAGAGAAGATGTAAACTCAGAAAGGTTTGCTTTTTAAAACAAACCCGGTTTGTATTGTTTATTGTTGTTACTTTAAATCACCTTCATTTTAATGCAATTTTCCATGGCAGCCAAAGCTAAGAATTGGAATCCTTCTTAGACAGAGCTTTTTCTTCTTCTAGATAACCAAAGTTTGTTTTGAAATACTATGTGCCCCGTGCGTCATTCACATACATGTCAATGGTCTTGGTTGCTTTTCTTTATGTTTCAGACAAAAGGTTTACAGGCTGGAGTCCTTGGTGCAGTCCAGCTCACATGACTTTGGTAAGCTTGTGCCATATGTGGTCCACACTCCAGCTAATAATCAAACCTTTGCTTTTTATATTAGCATTTTGTCCACCCAGTAAGCCATACTTTTCTCACCTTAACAGACATCTTATGTGTCAGCAAAGTGTGTTTATGTACATTGGCAAACACCCAGATAATGCCTGTAATGTAAACAGACAATTTCTATGTACTTTAGTTTTAAAATATCAAGCACAGATGGGGAGGGTGGGTGCTTTCAGCATCCGTTTTATCTCGACGGGGGGGGAAATCTGAAGAAAAGTTGAATGTGCTCCCTTGGACATCGCAATTTATGAACTTTAAATCACGTTGGCTAAAGTGTGGGTTGAAGCCAAAGCCTTTTAAATTGAAGGGCAGTTGGTCTTACCTGTGAGCCACAGTATCAGCCAGGAAAATTACTTTACGCAAGGCAGAACTCTCCTTAGCAGAAGTCTTACTAGCCAAAGACCATATGAATACAACATACACTAGATTAAACACAAAATGTATGTTTAACTGAGAAAGCAGCTGCAACAGCGACGAATAATAATGTCGTAAAACGTGGTTTAATGGTGTGCTTTTTCTGAAGTGAGCACAATCATTAATCAGCTATGGCCGACTGTTTTAACGCATTAGATTGTTGAGCTCAATTCTGAGAGTTTGAGTCATGTCTGATATCTGGCCCAGTGGGTATGTTTTACATAAGATTTAGGAATACTGCCCACAACATCCCTCGTTTGTTGTAGGTCAAGCAGGCAACCTCCACTATGAAGCGGAGGACCTCAGACAACAGTGTGTTTCTTTTCTTCAGTATGTCAAAGTCTTCTTGCACAGGTAATTCCACACATTCAATGTCAACAGCAGTACCACAAATTTGAATTTCGTATCTATACATTTGATTGCCGCTTTTCCTGCGTTCGTTTGTTTATGTGGACACGCGCCGTCCTTTTGCATGTTCAGATACCTGGAACCCTCCAGCTCCCTGGATACAGGGCCTTCACACCCGTATGAAGAGCTGGAGACTCAGTTCCCCTCTGCTCTTCTGGAGGAGCTGTTTGGCATCACCCTCCTCATAGGACGACTCAAAGACCTGCCAGCCAACGTTCAGAGTGCCTTCACTATACCTAACCCGGGAAAGGTGTGTGTGATTCTTAGGCATCAGTTTTTTTTTTGTTATAGCCCTTAATTAAGAGTTCCCATCACCCAGAACCTTGCTACAACTTGATGTCCTACTGTTTACATTGCCGCTGTATTCCCCTTACAGATTTTTCCTCCTTCTTGGCATTTGTTACACCTCCATCTTGACATCCACTGGTCAGTCTTGGAGATCCTTCACCTACTTGGTCACAAGATGCACGGCAAGTGTCTACTTAGACAGGAAATAGACGCTAAAGATACCGAAGTGTGATACTTAGTATAACGTTGTAGTGTCGAGACTGATGGTACCTTGTAGTATTGGAATCCAGAGAAACCATATTTTCTCTTTGTACAAGACCGTTTGAATGATTGTACGTGGCGTCACAGTGGGCGATAATCTCCTGACTTGCAGCTCATTTGAGCGTCATTATCATGGAAATGGGCTTTTAGTCATTCATACCTGTTCTCCTCTCCAGGCCAGGTGGTGTACGCCCACCAGTTTGTGAACCTGACGGGAGAGAACCTGACCGACACCAGTCTGTTTGAAGAGCACCTGTGCAGTCTGCTGTGTGACCTAACTGGTCTGGCCATGGGCAAATACAGCAAGGTGGGCGGCTGGCCACAACACATTAGCGTCTCACTGTGGAAATGTACCAGCAGTGTTTCTAGGTTGTTGTTTTTTTGACAAAAAATGAATAAATCTGGCAATTCTGGTATTAAATATGTTAATAACAGCATTTAGTGCTCGGTTGATAAAAAATGGAGGGACGGTGCAGATGGCACATACAGAATATTAATTTGTCCTCTGTCGTTTACCTGAGAAGCTTCTAAAACGACATACGTACTTGATGATGATAATAATATTAAACCACATTTTTTGCATGCCGATCACTCAGTATTACATTTCTAATAAAAAACTATTTGTGTAATCTTCACGGCAGTGATAGACACTATGCATTTATGTAGAATGGAGCTGCAGTTGGGAGCTTACTATGTTCAATGGATCCTGTTGATTTGTAGGTGAGGCCTACAGAGGCCCTGAGCAGCCATCACCACCTCTGCTCCTGCACCAAAGAGCTGTGGGTCCTGCTCATGCACCTTCTGGAAAACAGGAATAAAGTGTTGCACACGCAGGTGGGGACAAATGCAGACCAGTTCAGTCACACAACAGAACATGACTCTGTCCGTACTAAATCAACCTATGTGTGATTGTTTGTCCCCTGTAGTCTTTCTGGAGCTACATGAACTCGTTGTTGAGGCCCCTGGTTTCAGGGAAGCCAGCAGCAGAGCAGTTCAGTGGCCTCCCGACGCACTGTAAGGACCCTCTGGGGTTCACATGGTGGCTGGTCACTCATGTCGCAATGTTAGGCCAGTACAGTCGGAACGGCGCACTCCGGTACGAGGTAAGAGGATCACAGTAATGACACTGTAAGAAATTACACTGCAAATATCTCTATTCATATACATATATATACTGTATATTCAGATTTTCTTTTCCCCCCAAAAATGCATGTAGGTGCATCTAAGACAAAAGAAGTTGTGGTTTTGAAGACATTTAGCCTCTCATCCAAGATGCTTCTGCAGTTCTATAATGAGTCTTGAATTCATTTATTTTGACACTTTAATAAAGAATGGTGCCAAAACTAGACATGTTGGTGAACAGAGACACATTACATAGAACTTCTTTGTAGGAATAAGTGAGACTGATGATGGTGCCTCTGCATTATCAAGAGCAGGTACTGTGATAGCTGGCCTTGTCTACTTTCGTCTTAAATATGAACCCAGGTGACTCTGATGTGGATAGTTTTGATTTATTTTTTTAAGTGAGTTTGTATGAGGTACTTAACCATAGTCAGTATTTCCTACCGTAGATGACTGTTGATACTTCCTCAGTTTGGACGATCAGGCAGGAATATGGGCACAGGAACAAAGCATGCATGTACTGCTGTGGACGGGGGCAAAAAAAAAAGGGAATTTTAGCCACCTAAATAAAAAGGCCAACCTAAAGGAAATCAATACCAGTTTCAGTGTTCGCTATATTTAGAATATTTTCAGTGCTTTATCTTGCCGTCAGACAACCTTTTACCGATAGGAAACTGAAGCCGTTCTATCCATCTATGTTCTCTTCAGGGACACATGACTCCATTGACAAAAACGGTAATTTAGCCTCGCAGAACACAGGAGCTGCTGGTCTACTGCTGCTTCAATCGGTTAATTTGTTAGTGTTTTGTCAAAGGAGTTGTGTGGCTTTGAAGAGAGCATGGATTAATATAACGGCTTCAATTCGCCATAGGAAAAGACTCTCTGACGACGAGGTAAAAAATTTAAAATAATCTTAATATAGCGTAACACGCTATATTATTAGTTTTATTTTTTTAGGCATCTATAATACATTTCGCTGCTGCTCCCGTCCCGTTGCTTTGCTTCCGTGCCGATACTCTTGGCTGTTCTCCAAACCGGGGGTGTGTCGACCTGCTGGTATATGACTGTGGACTAGTACACTGTGGATACAACCGCACTTCAAAAAAATCTGAATTATCCCTTTAATAGGTCATGTTTGATATTGTTTTTCAATGTATTGTGTTTTTCTGCACTCACAGAAACATCTGGGGGATGATTGGATTTTTGTGGAGGAGTTGCTCAAGTTTACTTGTAATCCCAAGGTCGGTACCGCTTTAACTTATAATACATTTTTTACCTCATTGGGAGAATTTAAAAAAAAAAATAGTTTTAGTCGTAATCGTGTGCATGTGTAAAATAATAGGGAGGTCTAGCAGAGGAGCAGGTCAGGATGCACGTCCACTGCTGTCTGACTCTTTGTCTGCTGTGGGAGCCAAGCACCAGCGCGGTCTCCATCCTCTGGGACTACTACTGCAAGAATCTGGTGAGGAAACCGCGCGGTCACTGATGGGGTAATACACACAATACAAGTTGCTCAAACTTGATGTGTTGCCTCATTTTCTGCTTATCTCCTACAACCAGGCCACCCTCGGCTGACTTTCGTAATGTGAATTAACCATACCGCCACTTTTTGACACGATGCGTTCTTTTAATTTTTGTTTCCTTGGATTGGTTCCACCGGCTGTCGTTCTAATAGTTTTACTGTACAGTGTCATTTTTTTATCTGTGATCTTTATTTGCGTCATATTTGTTTTTAGTTTTTTTTTCTGTTATGAAAAAGGTTGCTTTAATTGAGCATTATAGAGAAGTCGTGTGGCACATTTTCCTTCATGTTATCGTCAAGGCCTGTACAGTTACATTATACATCCTATTCTGTCCCTCCGGCCCAGAGTGCTTCATTCACCGTACCCTGGCTCGGCATGTCTGGCATGGGCATTTTGTGCAAGACACCCCTGGCTCTGTTGGATCAGGCCCGCAGCTGCTGCTCCCCCTCTCCCCTCCACTCCCCGGGACACACCCAGCTCTACCGCTCGGCCAACTCCTTCCACATCTTCCTTCGAGTGCTGGCCCTGTGCCTCGCCCAGGACAGGGCTGGTGGAGTCCCACAGAGACAGATCAAAGGAAGGTAAGTGTGGATAGAAGTCTGGGAGGCTTTGTAGTTCTCGCTCCTTCACATTCACTCCCACCCTTAAAAAAAAAAAAAAAAAAGTAGGTCTCACTGCCAGGCAGCTGACTCCATATGCAGCAGCGTACATAGTATTTTAGAGGAAGAGAGGATAAATAGGGAAAACATGGAATAGAAGCTGTGAGAAATGATTACTAATCAGGACTAGGCTTTGTAGCGTTCCCTTTTCCCCTTGATCTTCTCATGTGCGACGTGTTTAGTGTGCTATTTGGATTTGTGCGTGTGTGTGTGTGTGTGTGTATAGGTGCACACTTGCATGAATACACAAACAACATGTGTGTTTGCTCGCCATCATGCATTTCAGTCTTGTTTGTGTGCGTGCCAGGTGCACCGCCGTCTCCCGGTGCGTCTTTGATATTTACTCGGGGCCCCCCGGTGGAGCAGGTGTCTCAGGAGTCAACCACCTGCTCTTCAGCACAGACCAGAGCCAAGAAAGCCTCCTACGGATGCACACACACACACACACACACACACACACTGCACCTGCTCCCTAGAGCAGTGACATGGTGATCAGTGTGTGAGGCCATTGGATGGAGGAAGTGTGTGTGTCTTTGTGAGGGTAAAGTAAGAAAGAGGAGAGATCACAAGCTAATGTGCACATCAGAATCGAGCGCTGGACCATCCTGTGTCCCAGACCGGCTGGGCGCCAGAGAGAGGCAGCCGTAGATAAATCCGCCTAATGACTTCCCTCTGTCTGGAATGTGCTCAGTAGCACTGCAGACATGGGGGCTAATTAGCTAACGAGCGTGGCGGTTAATTCGCCTTAACGAAGCTGTGTTGGTTTCCAACACGGATAGAGAGGGGAGCTTGGATGGTACGGTGGAGCGGGGGAGATGTGGGTGGTAGGCAGTCTGGCAACAGCCACACTGGGTTGGGACAGGTCCAGATTCCCCCCCCCCCTCTCTCTCCTCCTCCTCCTCCTCCTCCTCCTCAACCTCCCTCACCACTACCTCCTCCCCCTCAGGAGGCGCGAGGCGTGCCGACTGTATTGCTACAACATTTCGGCAGCGTTCCTACTCCTGGCCGGGCTCTGCGGGACACCCGCGTCGACCGCATTAATGGGAGCGACTGCAAGCATGTTGATCTCCAACGCCGGGAGTTAGGAGCATCTGCTCGCCTCCGTATGAAGAAAAAAAAAAAAGCTGTCCGGAATAAACAAACAGACAGGCAGGCAGGTTGGGAGAACACAGAAAATCCTCACTGCTGCCTCCCAGCTCGCTGCTTATATCCCTGTTACATATTACCCATTTATCTACTTACATCTTCCTCCACTCACACTCTTGACTGCATGCTTGGCCACCTTTTTCTCTTTTATAGTCCTCTGCGGGTGTTACTAAGATGATTTTGGTGTTAACCTGGTCTCTCTCACTTCCTCTCTCGTTTTTCTCCACTCCTTTTTAAATAAAATAAAAAAATAATGTAAATCGTTCACACTTCTTACACTGTGTGTGTGTGTGTGTGTGTGTGTGTGTGTGTGTGTGTGTGTGTGTGTGTGTGTGTGTGTGTGTGTGTGTGTGTGTGTGTGTGTGTGTGTGTGTGTGTGTGTGTGTGTGTTTATTGATCTCACTCTGGTGTTGCAGTAAATTGGTTTGGCTGTAGAAAGAGAGGGACCAAGCGCCAACTGCTGTGTGTCTGAGTGTCTCTGACATTTAACATGATCTTTAAAGGCATTTCTCCACAGTGCCCGCAGGATCTAACAGCGTGCTGGGTGAGAGAACCACCCAGCACGCTGTTAGATCCTGCTTACTCCCTCTCAAGTTATTTTTTTATATATTTATTATTTTCTCACACACAGCTCCCCTGGAGCTGAGAGGGCAGGTGGTGGGATGCACAGTGGGGGTGGAAAGTTCAGTTAGTCAGCGTTTTAAAGTCAGAGGTTTAAGAAGAACAAATCACCCCTGAAGAGTTGGTCAATGGAATTTTTTTTTTTTTAACAAGTTAACTGTTTTGTTAACCCGGATTAAGCAATATTGTAAAGAGCAGACAGTGTAATTTTGAACCCGCCCTTATCTCTGACCACCTTCTCCTCTCAGACACCATATCTTTATTTGGGGGAGTTTTTCCTGATCCGATGTGAGGTCCCGGGACAGGGATGTTATGTGTACAGATTGTAAAGCCCTCCGAGGCAAACTTGTATTTGTGATGTTGGGCTATATAAAATCAACTGAATTGAATTGAATTTCTTGGGCCACATTTGTATCAAAACTCCCTGTCTTGTTGCCTCGTTTTTTTCAGGATTTATTCCAAGTTCTCCTCAAAAAAGATGCAGGAGCTACCAGAGGCCGGCCTCATGAACTTCCTGCTGCTGTTTCTGGTGGTGGCCAGGCAGGTGGAGCTGGAGGACGTGGCCGGCAGAGCCTGTGAGCTGCTGGGTTTCCTTCCCTCTAGCTGCCCCACGGGGCACCGCAGCCTGGTCTGGAGGGGACAGCTGTCGCTGCTGCTGCTGTTCCAGGTATAGTTTGTCTATTTGATATGGTTTATCAAAGTTCAACAAAGTTGTTGTCTCTTTTTTTTTTTTTGACATCGTCTAATATTTCTTTCCAGGAGAGGGGTCTGGATGTTGGTGCACAGGCTGCCTGGCTGGCCTCCTCTTTTAATGAGACGGCCAAAGAGTTCTACAATAAGACCACGGAGGTCTCTCGCAGGCTGGCCCTCTGGGGGCCCCTGGGATCATATCTGGAGGGTGTGGCCGAGGTGTTCGAGACGAGCACCGGCCTCAACCTATCCGAGGAGAAGCTGCTCAACGAGGGGTTTGATTGGTTGCTGCGTGCCTGCCGCCTCTCGGAGCTGAATTCGGCCCTGGGCTTTCTGCAGATCGTCCTCGCCCAGTTCAGGTGAGACGGCTGCTGTAAATACCCACAGGGCCGCAAGCATCTCTTATTTCTGTCCTCCGTTTCTCTCGTTCCTTTCTTTCACCGATCGCTGCTCCCTCACTGATAAGTGGACACATTCGGACAAATGTTTTCTGGCGAAGGCCAAGTTGAGCTTCTATTAAAATCCGATAAGAGGCCACAGCAGAGGAGAGTGATCTCTTCTGCTCTTCCCAACCCGGCCCCAGAGTCCACTCACTTCTCATACTGACAATGGGTGGATTGTGCTGTCAGCAGGAATGAGTGGTCTGCAAAGACCTTGTGTCGCGTCGAGGCCCCTCTTAGTCTCGGTAGACCCAGCGGCCCCCATGTCACCCGCACCAGGTGCCGGTGACGCTCCGAATAGAGTTACAGGCCCAGGGGACCCTCCGTGGACCCTCCTGTCGTCGTGGGGACAGCGGCGGGGCTGCGAGTGCGTTTCGCGACCACGGTCGGTAGGCCGTCGGGGCGGGTTCAGCCGCGGGACACGGGTGTTCGTTACACGCTCGACCCCGGCTGAAGGTCAGAGAGCCACAGCTGAAACACTGTCCGTCTATGTGGGGAGGTAGAGGTGGGAACAGAAGGGAGAGTAGATACAACTCAGGTGAGACTGGAAGGCTTTGTAGTGAGGAATGATGGGTGACCTCTCGCTGTAGATTTTCAGTTAAATCTGGTGTTGTAGAGTGTCACCTTGCTTACCAGCCTTACCAATTATTTACTTTAGTAAAGCAAGCAGTACTTAGGTTTAGAATGACCTTTTAATTAAGTCCTTTTATTTATTTTGTATTGATACACTAATATGTTCAAAAAGTAATTGAAATCTTGGACCATAGCTTCCAAATGTAGTCATGTTGGCAGCACCATACACATTTTATCATCTAAAATTGATAGTAACAAGCTAACTAGATGTTTCTCATTCATTTGATGTGAAATTATTTGAGGTAATATTGCGCTTTAGGTTTTACATCAAACTTTACCACACCGTTCAATGCGATGAACAAACTGGACTCCACCTGACAACCTTTAAAGCTCCATCGCCCCACATTACAACACGGTTCACGGCATAATAATGGTGGAGAATGGTGTGTAATGGTCCACTTGGAACCCAAATGTTGGTTGAAATATATTCTGATTACCGCAGTGTGCAGGATTTTCTTAATTAATTAATTCATCTTTATTCTTCGACACTTGCTGTTCCTACATCCAAAAAGTGTGCTTGGTTGTGAATGTAGTTAATCAGACAACTTAATCTGATAACTAACTAACTATATATATATTTTTTATTCAACAAGCAATTTGTTATATATTAGCAGAATAGTGAAAACAGCAGAAAAGCAGAACTGAGTACGGTTTTAAATCTGTTTTAGTTATCGCAAGTAATTTTATTAATGTGATGTTTAACACTGTTGTACCATATGTTCCTCATATCACGGTGACATAACTCAAAATTCACTCCTTCTCAAACAACTTCTGATGGAAATATTTGCTCTTTTTCTTTGGGATACTCAGTGCTGCAGACACATCAGCAGTAGGTATATATTGCAAATATTTTCTGCATGTCTCTCTACATATTTCTTAAATCCCCCCTCATAACCCATAAGAACACGCTGGGTGCTTTACTGAGCAAAAACTATTACTGTCACTTTATACTTACACCGCTTACAAAAGGTTAATAAATGAGCTGAAACACTAGAATAAGGACATTGTAAAGTGAAGTGTTCCAGAGGCCCCCTCCCTGATTCTTGTAGGTGTATGATTGCTTTAACTCTCCAGTGTATACGTTACACACACACACACACACACACACACACACACACACACACACACACACACACACACACACACACACACACACACACACACACACACACACACACACACACACACACACCTCTGCCTGTGCCCACACACCAAAAGTGAAACAGTAACCTCAGAGTACTCCTCTTATTCCAACGCTGGGCTCCTATAACATGGTAGCTCGTTAGCTTTGACTAATTCCCAGACTTCCCATCTGAGATCTCGGGGTTGGAGGGCACACATTTGCACATTAATGGCCAAGAAGAGAGAGAAGAAGAGAACTCCCAGAGGCCGTCTGTGTTATGGCCCGGACCACGCTGACCCATTTAACCAAATAGAAAAAAAAAGAAGGGGAAAAAAGGTCTCTCCTTCCAATCCGTCCCACCAAATTAAACATAATTCTTTGGTCCTGGCAATTCTCGGTATCTCTTTGTGATTAATGTCTTTTCTGTGACACAATTAATGGGCAATTATGTAGCCTGGCAAATTCAGCCTGTGCATCATTATGTCTACTGAGAGCTGCGTGGAATCTGCACACATTAAGGGAATTATTCTGCCAATGGCTGGGGACGCGGAGGGTCCGAACGTTCGCTCTTGATAGCCATCGCCATGGTGCTGAGGCAGGACGCCAGTCCCAGGCGTAATTCCCTGGTTTTATTCCTTCCCATGACCCTCTACTGTGGGAGTGCGGGGGTGTCGCTGCTTGACGGGGCGAGCGGGCATTGGCACACCGTGTTGGATCTGTTTTTTTGGGACAAACAAGTAATCCCCATCTCCTTGGCTTGATGAAATGCAAGCCTCCCTGTGAAGAGTTTTCCTTTTTATGAGCATTAAGACCTTTTACGGGATATTGGGCCTTCCTTTTCAAAGTCGATGACAACTGCTGTTGGGTAACTTACGAGAAATGTTGTATCAGTTACACCTATGTTTTTTGATGAGGATACAATTTATTAAACTGAAAGTGGACATGGATGCTTGTGCCTGGTTGTGTGTTTTATGTCATTGTGTGTGTGTGTGTGCGTGCGTGCTGGAGGAAGCTGCCGCAAGGAGGATTAAGTGGGGTCTCTGATGATGTCTTGTACAATGAGGGTTGATGGGTGTGAAAGGCCCATTCCGCAGTAGTAACGAGGCTAATGAATTCAGACTCTAATCGATTGTCTCAGCTCTCCCTGGATTAGAAGCAACCTTGCTGGAAGGGAAGGCATTGCTGAGGTGTGTGTGCGTGTGTGTGTGTGTGTGTGTGTGTGTGTGTGTGTGTGTGTGTGTGTGTACCATAGTGGCAGGATAGGAGGAAGGAAGGAAGGGGGGGGGGGGGGGGGGGGGGTTACGATTTTTTTTTTCTTCCCCAGCACACCTCGACCCCGCTTCCCCATCCCATCCGGGTCGAACGAGGGGGACAGGAGGATCATCTCCAGTCTAAATGAGATTACAGCTCCTTCAGCTGCTTATCTGGGCTAATGCCAGCCACTGTGGGGCTGCTGTAGCGGCTGGGGCCGGGGCCAGGGATGAGCCAGAGGAGCCAAAGTATAGTCTGTGTACAGGGGATCAGCATTAGGCTGCTCCCCTCTACGCCTATAATGTCCTCCTCCGCCTCCACCCTGCTCTGCTCCACACTGCAGCGCACCGCCGCACGCAGTAATCCCCCAGGAGAGAAGAAAGGCAAAACACATGAAGAAGAAGAAGGAGTGAAAGGGAGAAACAGGGGGAGCAAAGAAAAGGATTTGAGAGAGCGGAGGGCGGGGTTGGACTGTTGTACACAAGAGGCACGGCACTATGTTTTGGATTTTGTGTCTGACAGATTTGTTTGTCTGCTTTTCTTTGTGTGTCTGTATGTCCTTCCAGACGGGTCCATCAGCGCAGTGTCCAGTCGGCGTCCGCCTTGGCCTGGGCTCCTAGTAACAGCAGTGTGGTGAAAGAGCGCCACCTAGCGGTAGCGGCCGCACTCTGGGCGCACTTCTTCCCCTTCCTGCGCAGCCTACGCCTCTCCCAGACCCCTCCGGCACAGCTGGCAGATGCTGCTGCAGGTCAGTAACGCCCACTGGTGAGGGAGAAGAAACGCTGAGCGGAGGGAGGACAGGGTGGGGGGGGGAGAGCAGGAAAGAGTTTTTGGACAAGCGTTCAACCAAAATGGACTTGTTACGGCCAATACTGATCATTTTTGACTCTGCCAGCATTTCGCACGAAGGCAGAGAATTTTTATTGAATTTGGCGGAGCGAAGAAAATGAGTAGTTCGGAAGATGCTTTAGAGAACAGAACATAGTAAAACACTGAGACAACTACGTCAGGACGCATGGCTACAGTTCTTACACTGCACTTTGATCTTGCAACTCAAGTAATCCAAACAAAACAATAAAATGGTTTCCTCTCCCTCAGGCTTCACCCTGTTGGCGTTTGATCTGCCCAGCTCCGCCCCCCAGGACCTTCAGCCCCACCCAGTCCAGTCCATCATGCAATGCTTTGGCTGGGACGACATGGTTCAACCACTTCTGATAACTCGCTACCTCCCCCATCTGCTCCAAAACAGGTACAGTTGGCCTTTGAGAACCACCCTCCGCTTTTACCTCCATCCAAAAGCCATTTAGTCCCATCGCCCCGAATGGGGAAAACATCAGGTCGATCAAACGGGGAAGATGACCGCCTCTGAAGTCAGTTATCAAGCTTCATCACGCTAGATACCCCTTGACAAAGTTGTTTTGCAGTAACGGCTGTAGGTATATTGGGTGCAATCTAAATAATAGATGAGACAGTGAGCGTCCTTGGTATGATCGAAATGGGTTTGAATGAAGAAATTGCTCCCATGCCTCTATAACTGATTCCAAAATGTAGCGCATCTCCACAATCACACTCAAGGGTACAATGGGACTATTTCAACCTCAAAGGTCCTCTCAGACGTTGCCAAGTGATATTAAGGTGCACCTGAATATAAAGCCGGAACAAGGCCACTCCTGGTATTTATTGTTTCGAAGTGCCAGCCTGTCAAGCCTCCATCCACTGGCTCTTTGAGCTGCTGGAAAAATGTAATTCATAAAAAATGAAGTCACACTTTCATTCTTGCAAAAATTTAATTAAATTGCCACCCTTTTTAGATATAAATGATCACCTTCCTGTATCATTCTACGCTCAACTCAGAGGAAATCTGATGGGAAGAGGCATTTATGTGTTTCAGACACAAGTGGATCTCAATGTTTATGGCTCGGCGTAGAAATTCTCCTGTCAGAATACAACAAAATATGACCACTTCAGCACAATGAGGCGTTGAATGTGAATTTTAGCATTGACATTAATGTTAAGTGTTCTTGCGTATATGGCTTTTGCCACTCACTTATTAAATGCTTGATATTCCTTCAAGTAAAGACCCGTAAATCCAAAAGCCGTGTAAAACTGCACACATTCCATCCGTGTGAAGTTGTTCTCCGTCTGTTGCAGTGAGCTGGTGTCCTCGCTAAGCGGAGATTCTGCCGGTGTCGCGTCCGGTTCGGCACAAAGGCTGTCAGTGAGGGCCTGGTTCCGCTGTGTTCTACAGCAGCACCTTCAGAAGAACCCAGATGGGTCTGACAGCAGAACAGGTAACGCCACTACAATGTGAAGAACACCAGGCAAAATCTACTTCGACTCAGGTGTATATGAAATTTCTAGCATATAAGAGAATTCAGAGGTGTTCTGCATATTGCATCTACTTCCCAGTTTCTACAGAAACCCTGAGAGGTCGTAAGAAAAAACATTCTGGTCATTGATTTTCTAAATTGCTTTCTCTCGTGTTTATGACTTTAGAACAGGTGTGAAAATAGAAACGTTTTGCATGGAATTTCATTTATAAGTTCCTAAACCGAAAAAGGTTTTTGCCATTTTTTTTGTTTTTGTTGTAATACTCATTTGGGCCACAAGTGGCCCAAATACCCTCTGAACACAAGGTACACTCAAAGTGTGTGTTCGCTAATTATGTAACATTACTGTCATATATCATCTGTATTAATCTCCCATTCAGGAAAATATGAATGCATTTAGTCCTATTTAGACCATGGCGTAGTGGTACACCTCACCCTCTTATGACCTAAATGAGTATACTCTGCTCTAAATTGAGAAATTGTTCCACCTTTTTTTTTTTTTTATGTATGTCTTGTATCAAATGATAACGCCTGCATTGCTTCCAGGCCGGGATGTGGAGGAGCAGTTGTGTGAACTGACCCGGCTCGTGCTGAGACTACCCGAGGTAGACAGTCTTCTGCAGAGAGCGGGCCTCCAGGCCGCAGCCTCGGGGCTGCAGCCCACTGCAGCCCTGGAGGTTTTTGTCAAGGTAACGCATTCCCTCACGTGTCAAACACACGCCGTCTCTTAAGGATGTCTTATGATTTACACTTTAATGTCCCCGACCCTCCTCATCCTCGGTTTCTGTACCCAGCATATCTTGCATCTTAGATCACCTTTTACTAAAGTCTGCACTACATGTTAAGTATGCTTCATGCCGGTCTCTACCGCAGCAGCCTGTATTTGCAATGAAGATATGTCCATGGATTCATGCTCTGATCTGCTCTGTCGGGGCGTCAGGCTGTCGGCGGTGTGTACAGTGGACTGCAGGTTTTGTCCGAGCGCTCAGCCATGGCGACCAGAGCCCTGGACTACATTGGCGACATCCTGAAACACATTAAACCGTCTCTTGTCAGCAAGAACCAAGAGGGACTGCAGCTGGTTTACTGGGCTGTGGGTACGTGCAGAATAGACACCGCTTCAGGAGCACTTTGTCGTTTTATATTTGAATCGTTACTGTTGTGTGTCTGACTCTTGTTTTGATCTGTTTGAGTCAGGTTGCATAGTGAAGCACTGGAGCCCCCTGCTGGCAACATCTAAAGCCCAGCAGCTGCTGTTCCGTATTGTGGACGGGCTGCTGCTTCCACTGAACCTCACACAGCAGGAGAAAGCACTCAGGGACAGCCTGCCTCTGTATTTACAGGTTAGGACAGACTTGTTTTTGTTTTTTTGGCCCATGTCTTTACTTAGTCCAGATGTTTTCATACTGACTCTCTTGCTTTCTTCTCCTACAGGGTCTCTCGGTGGCTTCCAGCGCGTCCCAGTCGCAGGGCGCCCCCCTGAAGCAGCAGCTCCGCACTGTTACCCGCCGATATCTGGACCATTTCCTTCCCGTCTCGCCTTCCTTGGGCATCATTGCCAACCACCCGGTGCTTCTGAGTGCCTGTGAGGCCACCCCAACCACCCGAGGAGCAGCGCTGAGGAGGACCATCCTGGAGGTGCTCTGGTGGGTCTCCCAGAAGTGGGGCGACCAACCACCTCACCTGACTTTGACATTCATTTCATATCCAGATTGTGTTTTTGACTCAAACACATTCTTGTTGATATAATTTCTTGTTTACCCCGCTATGTTTCTCCAAAGAAATACATTTCATAAAAGATGCTGTTCTTCTACAGAACGAAAGGTTATTGTAAATGTCCCTTTCCAATCTTACAGCGAGAGCTTCCTGCAGTTTAAAGGTCACGCCCCTCCGCCTCGGCTAGCAGCCGTCCTGATGTTCCTGCTCGAGCTTCTGAGACGGAACAGTGACTCGGACCCCGTTCTCCTCACGCTGCCCCTCCCCTCTCTGCTGCGCTGCGTGATGCTGGTCAACGAGCCGCAGGGTACGATAACGCTCGTGCATATTCGCACCGAATTAATACATTTCTCTACATTGAGTGTGAGCCCCGCGGCCCTCAGAATGTCCTAGTCCAGCAATCTTGGCAGTCAGTGGAAGAAAACAAGTTGAATGCTATGAAATAATTTTTCAGTTATCCTCATAACCACAGTTCTGAGTAATATGACCAGACTACCCTTCTTCCTGAAAACTGGGCTCCACAGACAAGAAGAGTAGTCAATATATAGACCTGACACTCACAGCCTTGGTTCCAGCCAATCCTGACTGACATAATGTTTCATGATGCTTCTCATGATGTCATACAGGAAACGGTCCTAATGTGAGCCACTCCCCTGTAAATAATAATAGGTTGTTTAACACGGTGACTAGGATCACGTGTAAGTTACCGCAATTTTTGATTAATTACAGCAAATGTTGCGGCCTTTTTGGGCGTTTATCTCGCTGAAGGTTCTTCAAAATAAATGTGACCCGGCATGCGTTTGCTTCAGCTTCACTACCAACTCAATAAATGCAGTAATCACAGTACTTACTTACTATCGGCGAGATAGTTGCAAACATGTCCTTAACGCTTACACTTTTCATCAATCCTCACTTTGGGGCGAGTTATACAGAAGAAGAAGAAAACAATCAAGTTTGTGTTCATAGTAATCGCTGAAGGGCTGTCTAATCGTGCGTGTGTGTGTGTGTGTGTGTGTGTGTGTGTGTGTGTGTGTGTGTGTTTTGTGGTGTGCAGTGAGGAAGACGAGCACAGATGCCTTGCAGCTCGTGGTGGAGCGATGTGCTGCTGCCTCTACAGCCGGGCCGTGCAACCAGATGATCGCCGTTTTGCGGTAATTGACAACAAAGTATAGCAATTAATGAGCCTGTATGGCGCTGAATGCACAAACCCCCGATACAGTTACTGTAGGCACCAATCTATATCGCATTAAAGACTTTTAATTTTTTTTATATCCTTCACGGTTTTCACTGTTTGTGTAATCCCAACGCTCCAAGGTCGTTTGTGGAGGAGAATGAGGGCGTCTACGACAGGCAGGTGTACAGTGTCCTGGAGACGGTGTCTGTCTTAGACCCCGCTGTGGTTCAAGCTCTGCTTCCCCACCTGTCTCTCAGTCTGAGAAACACCGAGCGCAAGAGAGGACTGGGCAGGAACGTCGCCTTGAGGTGAGCGAGCGCATGAATCACACCGGGGAAGCGACGTAGACGACGGCGTTCATCGCCTTGAACTATTTATAAGTTGTCTAGACAATAAGCAGATGTTGCGTACAGAACTGGAAATTGTTCTTCATCTGTATGCTTTATTGAATGTGTCCACTAATGTGACTTCTCTGTGTAACAGGAGTGCATACAGGAAGTTGCTGTGCCTCCTCGGAGAGAGTGGGCAGGCAGAAATAACCGGTCTGGAAGCGGACTGAGAAGTTTTTTTGTTTTTTTCTTCACCAGCTCCAAGACCTCTTTTTTTTATTTGGCCACATTTCTTAGTTTGGTCATCAGAAAATGACCGTGCTGCTAATCGGGGTATCCCACAAAACATTTAATTAGTCGGGTTAATGTTAATACCAGATATGCTGGAAAAACACAGGATGGATATATGTAACTGTGAATATTTAAAGATGCTTTAACAGCTGTGCTTAAAAAGGGACAGTTCACCCCAAAATTAAATTTACATGTTTTTTTCTCTTTACATTTAGTTCTATTTGTCGATCTACTACTACTTTGGTGTGAGTTTGCTAGTTTTGGAGCTCTTGGCTTTCTCTTGAATAGAAGCTGTATAGCACTCGGCTTGTGGAGCTCAGAGCGGGAAAATAAATGCATTTGAAAAACTCAACAGCAATGTAATCATGACCTGGTTACTCAAGGTAATCCACAGACCTTGTTGTGGGCGGATGTCTTTTTGATTTTGGGGTGAACTGTCCCTTTTTAAAGAATATGTTCCAATCATGGACTATAAGCATGATATCACCAGGTTGTATATAATGTACATATTGTAAAAAAATAAATTAAATAGGTGCAGCTTTGCATTTTGGCAGATGAAATAAAATGTGACAATAAATACGATTGCGCTCACATCGGTCTCTCCATCTTTTCATTTCATCTGAGGGGGGGGGGAAAGTGAGGAAGTGATTACAGACTATTCGTGCTCATACTGTCTCTACTACTCGGTTGGCACTCTGAGTTACAGATTTGATGACAGTCGTGGGTGAGTTCAGTAGCAAGAAGAAGAAAAAAAAAGTAAAAGAGAGGAGTACTGTTTGTTCCAATTCTCTCTCTCTAGCCCTTCCAAGTCGCAGCAATCTCTCACGATCCGGCTTTAGTTTGCACCAAATCACATGAAGTCTCACTCCTGTCTCCCACAATCACGGAGTCCCATTTTCTGCCATTGCTAGTCATTTTCCAGCCTCATCAAACTTCTCTGCATGCATCCCTTCATCGGAGCGGCATTCCGCTGCACTGCGCTCCTGTTCTCCGACAGTATCGGAGGTGGTTGGAGACACGGAAGAAAGGCAGTAGAAGTGGTGCTTTTAAATTAGTGTTCAGTTGTCTGCTGGAATATTCACCTTCCTCCCATCATAGCTATTATAACAGCCCTTTATAAAATACATTCTGGATAAATTCATAATGCTCCTTTATTCAGAAAATATGCCCTATATTCTTCCGGACACATGTTTGGTACAGAAGAGGGAAGTGCAGAGCAACCTTTTTTCTTTTCTTCTTTTGGTTAAAGTAGATTTAGTTTTTAAAATCAGCACAATGGTGGGTTATAGTGTCACATAGACACTTTTTCCTTCTTTTTTTTTTAAATATTCTCAAATTGTTGAAAGACGTTTATGCGAACATAAACAGTCTTGGGTCCTGAGCAATGTCACGCTCACTTGTGTCACCGCTGATGCCTTGTTTAAAGGTTTTTAAAAAATGACATGGTTGTTTATGCACTGATGAGCTTCAGGCTCTTGACTCTGTCAACACAACCTGCCATTTCAAACTACATGCGAGTCAATGAGAAAACGGTCCTCTATATGTTTGGGGGAAAAACACATCCTGCACATGTTTTTTCAGGCCACCAAAGTGATTATAGAGGTTTGATGGAATTGTTCTACAGTGAGTTTAGCTTAAAAAAAAAAAAAAGGCTCCTAAACCCTTATAACGGGTTACAAAGAGCACAGTTTCTTTGAGCTCCTATGGACAATTGAGCAATTCAGAAATTCCCACAAGTCACTTATTGGTAATGCGATTGGCATTGTGTTCCCGTCGTTTTAGGGAATTATAATCCCTTAGGAGTTGGGGATGAATGGTGTCTCAGTCTTTGGGGAAATACAACAGATATGCTGTATTACTGTGGCAGCTACTTGTTTGTTTTTTAGATTCCGAGAAGCTTGCAGAATAACACGGCTCCTATATCTCAGGAAAGTATCGTTATTACATATGAGGTCTCACAGAAATCCCTGCACACTCCTGTGATGTGACATGGCAGGTTCCAGTAGGATCACTATGAGCAAGTACGTTTTTTGTCAGCCACATTTGCAAATACTGACGGCCCAGAGTGTTTCTTTTTGTTCCTCGGGGGTTTAAACCGCTCCTATCCTGTGATGGGGTACTTGTAGAGTCTGTAGGTTCGGGCAGGTGAAGTAAGGAGCCGGGAGGAAGCAAGTCGCTATCCCGTTGGAGGCGAATGGCAGTGTTGGCCCGTAGAAAACCTCCTCCTTCCCCTCTGTGCTCAGATCCAGCACCTGGAAACGTGACATTCATATCAATACATGTACTTTTACATGTACTATTTTACTAGCTTGCGTGTACTCAACTCGTAGTATATCTCTGAATATTCAATGGCTGCTTCATCGTGAAGAGTGTTGCTGCTCCTTGACTATATTAACAACATGTTATCAACAGAAAACTGTAATTCATATCACTATCTGTTGACAACTAAACATGCATCTCTCACCTGGATGCATGCCAGAGGCTCGTTGGTCCAAATGGAGTATCCTCCAACCACGTAGATCCTGTCATCGTGGACGGCTACTCCGGACTCATTTTGACCTGAGGAGGACAAATAGCTGACAATGTTTCACTGTGCCAAGCAGAGGGCATTCTGAAAGTATGACTTCCGTGTCCTCTTTACCCCCCCAAGAGACGGAGAGCAATAAATGGGGAAAGATGGGGCAAGGGCGGGAGTGTATGGAGATTGAGCTGCTGTTCTCTCTTTCCCCGTGACTTTGTCTTAAACTTTTGCAGATATCATCGGAGGAGAGAAGAAAAGAGGAAAGTCACCCGGGAGTAGAGAAGGAGGTTGGAATAGTAAAGTCACCTGAACTTTAAACCCTCTGAGCTTTTGTTGGAGACATGAATTGACAGAATATGACCGCATCCTGCAGCATATCCACACGATGGATTGTGCCTCCAGGTCCAGGCTGGTGGAGGTGGTACTCCATCCCACCTCCACCAGCCTGGGGGCTATAGATGCAGGGTGCCCACGGCTGTTCTCACTGTATAGCATCCTACCGCCTACTCACAACCAGTGGGGAGGCATTATGGGTTATGTTTTCATCTAATGAGAAGAGAGCAGAGAGCTTTACTCAACCTATGTTTCTAAGCGTCATCAACGGAACGGAAACATACACTGTGTTCGAGACGAATTTGCATTAAAGCCCCTTAAATCGTAATATTTCTCTGTAACATTCAATATTTACGACTGAGTGAGCTACGTTCAAAGACAAAGTTTGAATAAAATTGATGGATTTAGACTTTAATGCTGAAAAAAGTCAGCTCATCTACATCAGGACTGTGTGGATATGGTTTAATGGGACATCAACAACCACACAACAGTCCTTACGTTTTGATTCAAATGTTGCAACATCTTTTTTCCCTGCTCTGGAGTTGCTAAATGCTCTTCACTGTTCAAATGTCGTTAATATAGTGAAGGTAGAATAGTTGGAGTTAGAACTGCCTCAAATAACTGCCTCCTGAGGCCAAAATCAACAAATCAACATCAAAGTTGTGAGCCAGAAAATGAAAAAAAACAAAGAGCTGAAAGACGCTGTAAAGCTCCTTAAAGCTGAGGGGAACTGCAGTCAAGTGGTAATCACTATGAACGACCCCTCTAACATACAAGCCGTATTTGATCTGCTTATAGACGCTTCAACACATCTCCTCTCAAGCTAAAAGGGTTGGTTCCAGGGCTGATGACGTTAAAAGACCGTTAAAGAGCTGCACTTGGCAATCCCCCCTGTTATCATCCCCAAATTGCAGTGACACAATGACTGTTTGTTTGAATTCCAAGGACTGCAACACCCACAATTTACATAATGTGACAGTTTACACAACGTTGCGTGTGGTGACAAGAATCCGTGGACAGAGCTCTTTCGGAGTAGCGTGTGCTAATTGGTTACTATCGTCCCCCCAGTTTACTTATGGAAGTGTGTGTGTGTGTGGCGTCTTCACCCTAACCCTAACCCACCCGTGAGGAGGCTGAAGGAGCAGCGCGTCCACTGGTCCAGGTCCATGTTGTAGGAGTCGATGTGGCGGACCAGGATGCGGTCGTTGTTGTAGTCCAGGTCGTTGCCGCCCAGCACGTAGAGCTGCCTCCTCACCGCCGCCATGACGTGGTAAACTCGCCTCTGCAACATGGGACTGCGGGCCAGCCACTGGTCCTGAGGAGGAGGAGGAGGAGGAGGAGGAGGAGAGTGGATTAAGGGGGGGATGGGGGGAGAAAGGAAGGAAGGAAGCGATTTGATGCAGGTGAGATGTGGTATGACGAGGGAGGGAGAGAGAAATGGAGAGGGTGGGAAGGGAAGGAGGATGAATAGGAAGATTAATATTTAAGCATATCCATGCATGGGTAATTGATGTATGCTCAGCGCTGGATAAATAACGTGACACTGGAGCTCTGGTTTGTACTAATGACTTCCCTCCCTATTTCTAATCATATGTTTCAGCCACTCCATTTTACACCGAGGATCCCTGCTCATTTCACTAAGTGTGTCGAAGCTTATTTTGTGTGTGAGAGTGTGTGTGTGTGAGTGTGTGTGTGTGTGTGTGTGTGTGTGTGTGTCTGCTGGGAGCTGACGGGTGGCCATCTGTTGAGGGTAGAGTGGGTGGGGGTTGCTGTTGCTCTGGCAGGTGAATGTAGATTCATGGCGAATACAAATGAGACTCTCTGCCTCTCTCTTTCACTCGCCTCTTCGCTCGCTCGCTCCTCCGTGCACAGACACACAGACCCATATGGATGTGCGCCTTCCACGTATATATATACACACACACACCGCATACCTCCGCACCATATACAGCCTCACCAGGATGCGGCCCCGCTTTAACAGCTGGTTCATACACACAACACAAACAGAAGCTGCAGATACATTCCACTGCAGACAGCTGTGAATTTTGCAAATATAGATATGATTGTTTAGTTGTCGTGCCATGATTCGAGGCTGCAACCAAATCGATGAGATTGTGTTCGCTTTGTATTTTAGGAAGAAAGGTCGTAACCGTGTAAAGGAAAATTGAGGTTTATAATGTACATTTACACATTACAGTACCACTACAAATCCCAAGTACAGTACTTTACTGTGTGTTGTATTCTAAAATTAGCTTTAAAGTTTCACTTTCTCCACGATGCCATTGGTTCCCATTAGTTTCCTTATGGTGTGAAAATCAATTAGCAGACTCTTGACACCTGCCTGCTGTGTAATCCATCACAGAGAACAAAAAAAAGTGTCTGCATTCCTTTTCTGCAAAGGGCCGTTATTGTTGCATGTATGCTATTAAAATTAAGTGTAGTTGTTTTTTGTGTATTTTTTTTTTATAGTAGTATAAATTGGTTTTAGAGGGATTTACAATCTGAACTCTAAAGGATAACCTCCATCCTGAAACCCTTTGTTAGGAAAGGAAAAACATTCATCAGTGGAGAGACGAGAGATCCACAGAGGACGGATAGTTCTTCCAGTGCGGACAGACGCAACAACTTTATGTGCACAGGCGACAGAAAAATCTGTGAATTACAATATAGTTACAGTATTACGTAAATGAAGTGCATTGCTCACATATCATTTGTAACACGATGGGTTACATAACTCAGGACAGGAGGAAGCGAGTCTGACAACTGACTGTACAGAACCGAATTAGCGTGGGAGTTCCTGGCACAGATTCACCTACTGCAAGGAGCATGGAGAAGGGAAAGCAGTCTGAAGGTTTTTTTCTTCTAAAACTATAGCAACACTTGTAGTGTTGAGAACATCAGACCAACACGTTTGTGGTAGACCCTGGTGACTGATAGCGCTGTTGCCGGTTTGCAAGCTGCTCCAAACGTCTGTGGAACGCACGAAGAAACAATGGAAGTGGAGTGCCCTGATCCGACTCCTGATTCATTTGGTCTCGCGATAAAGTTCTTCTTAATACCAAGTGATACAGTGTTGCTACCGATTTGACCCTGTGGCCCTAATATATTTAACCCTTTATCAACTGATTTATTTGGCCCCTTGGCGCCAGCTGCAACAAGCTGAAAAGCAGGCGGCCACCCTGACGGTCTGAAAAGGAAAGCCAATGCAAAAGTGCCCTAAAGTAAACATTCTCTCTAATGGCCATCAAGGGGCAACTCCTCTGGTTGCATTAACACTTCTGATTGTATGGGGGTCTTCTTCAATACAGCATGATGTTCATTCTGTAAATTATGATCCCATTTAGAGTCAAGCATAAAGCAGGGTATGCTTTAGGGCGGGGCTGCCTTGTGATTGACAAGTCGTTACCATGGCGGCCAGTCTGGGTGTTGTCCGCGTTTTCGTCTTCGAACTTTAACCTTTTTACAATGTGTCAGTTCATGAAAGTTAAATGTAACATTTTGGTCTGCAAAAAAAAATGTATTACTCAACATTTAGTTGTACTTAGCTCCACCCTCTCGTGTCACTTCTGGTATGAAAAGAAGCCAAGAAGGCGATGGCCAAAATGTTGAAAATCAAGGCTTCAAAACGGCAGTCCACAAGCCAATGAGTGACTTCATGGTGACTCCGTCCACTTCTTATATACAGTCTATGGTGATGAGCAGAGGCTGTATATAAGATGAGTTGATGAGCAATATGGAACTATTGTTTCGAGCAGCTTTAAAATGGAACTTTTAAAATGGAAAATGGTCAGCTTAACACAATATACTACACTTTACAAGTAAAACAAACCTGTAATGAGAGAAAAACTGTAAAAGTGTGCGATCGCGTCACTTTTCTTTCTCAGTTACCTGTTCTGGGTCGTACACCATCAGTCGGTTCTGGTACTGA
Source organism: Myoxocephalus aenaeus (assembly GCA_038501785.1). Lineage (NCBI taxonomy): Eukaryota > Metazoa > Chordata > Actinopteri > Perciformes > Cottidae > Myoxocephalus > Myoxocephalus aenaeus. The sequence continues at coordinate 258,895 of JBAMJR010000359.1, read as the reverse complement.
GCTGTGTTTGTCACTCCACCTGTAACACAAAGGAACAACACCTTTGGCTTTCATCAGGGAGCAAAACATGTCATGGCATAAAGCAGCGTATTTCTGGAGTACAGGGCTGTGTCTCAAGCTAAATGCAATGCATGGGCGAGAGTGTGTGAGTATCTTGAGTCCGTCTATCGCTATACCTGAGACCCAGAGCAGGCTTTCGGCCACACAGCCGGCGTGGCAGGACAGCGAGCGGTCGAAGGGTTGTACAAACATCCATTTGTTCCTCTTGGGGCAGTAGCGCTCCACAGAGGGCAGCACCTGCCTCAGCTCGTTCCTGCCCCCCACGGCGTACAGGTACTGGCCCAGCACGCCCAGGACAAAGTGTTCTCTGCAGGCCTTCATGGGGGCGATCTCGGTCCAGCAGTTCCCCCTGGAGTCGTATCGACAAGCAGTCCTCACGGCACACGTCCTCCCCGTGGCGTGCTCCACCTCCCCGCCCACGACAAACAGGAAGTTCCCCATCACGGCCACGCAGTGGTGGCTGCGGCCGGTGGGCATGGGCGCCAGCTCGCTCCAGTTGGACCCGCCCGCGACGCGCACGTGCTCCTGCGCGGCCGGGTTGAAGTACCGCAGCTCCCTCACCCGGCTCACCTCCCGCTTCCGCCCGCCGGCTATGTAGAGGGTGAGCGACTGGAAGCGAGGCCTGGTGCGCGCTGACTGGCGGAGCGGCTGGGAGAAGGTGGCGTGGTGGTAGTCCAGGGCCTCCTCCACGAGGGCGGAGGCCGTCGGGCTGGACTGGACCAGAGAGTGGCTGCGGGCGAGGTGGTGCAGCGTGGGCACGTCCATCAGGCCGTAGCGGACGTGTTGGAGCAGATCATCGGCGTACTGGTGGCGGCAGTCGTGGTCCAGCCACAGAACGACCAACTATATGCAGACGGGGGAGAGAAGAACTGAGTGAGGCGTCACAGAAACAGTTAAATGGGTCGTATCAAGTTCAAATTCAGTATCCACTCATTAAGTGTCAATTATGAATGAAGAACATTTGACATATTTAGTTTACATTTTTAAGGATATATCGAAACTATTGTTTCATTGTGGGCGTAATGATTCATTGGCTTAAATTGCGGCACCCCGTTTAAATCCTTTTGGGTAGTATTGATAAAAACAAGTTGAACCGATATCAATATGCTTTCAGTCCCTAAAAAGGGAGACAGTCGGTACGAAAAGAACGAAAGACCAGAGGAATGAAGACATGAAAACAGGAGAGAGAGAGAAACGAGCGTAGGCTGCTAATCAGATTTATTTTTCTAGACACCTAGGCTATTATGGCAAGACTGAAACCCGCCCGCACTGCATCATATACTTGCCAGCACACACACACACACACACACAAATATGTATTAATCAGCAGCATTCAATATACAGACTGTAAATATCCACAGGCACCTTTCTTTGTTTAATGCAGGCGAACCGGAATGCAGAGAATTTAATTGAACTTGAGCGCGGTGGAAGGTTGTTTAGTTGCGACGAGGTGTGAATGTGAGCGAGATGACTGGAGATCACCGATAGCGTCACGGGGAGAACAAAGAGCGTTTTAAGGTAGAGATGGAGAATTTAGTACAGTGGAACGTCGACAAGTTTCGAGAGGAAGTGGAGAGTGGGGGCACCAGAAATCCCCCCAAAACACCATTTGTATGATGCGTAGAAGAAATACTGAGCATGTGCTGAACAGCTTTCCCTTTCCCCCCTCTAAATAACACTCTAAAGGTGTGAATATATTTAAGAAACATGCAAGTCAGGATTGTCTTTTTATGCTGTCTGTGCCACTCTCCTGTCTCTACCGCCCTTTCTCTATCGCTCACCCCGCCTATCTCCTCCTCCTCGTTGCTCTGAAGTGACAGTATGTGTGTGTTTCTGAGTGCGAGCGCTTGTTGTGTGTGTGTGTGTGTGTGTGTGTGTGTGTGTGTGTGTGTGTGTGTGTGTGTGTGTGTGTGTGTGTGTGTGTACTACGGCAGCTGACTGTGAAGGTCACGCTGCATCACGCAACTTCCTCAGGGCACAGAATAAATCAACTCCTTCTCCCTCCTTCCCCTACGCACAGAAAGAGCGAGAGAGAGAGAAAGTCAGACCACAAAAGACAGAGGAAGGAGAGAGTGAGGGTAGGAGATAGTGAGGTAAGGGGTAGGGGGGCTACAGGAAGGCAGGGCGAAGGATGGCAAGAAAGAGGAGGGGGGGGGGGGGGGGGGGGGGGGGGGGAGAGAGAAAAAAAACAAAAAAACAAAGCCAGAGAAAATGTGATTTCCAGAGCGTGAGAGTCTCTAAGAAAACTCTGAGTGACGATGATTGACTGCCAAGCTATATCGGTCCGGTATTGGCGTGCACAACCAACCCCCCCCAGCCCTTTCGGACGACGGCCCCCGCTTGCCGTTCGCTTCCGTCTGATGCCCAAATTAACCTTCTGGGCGAAGTGAAGGAGGCCCAAAGCAGCCTAATCAGAGGCTGATTATGGCGGCGGCGGCTGGCTAAAGGGTCAGGGTAATTGTGCCATCAGAGGCCTGATTGTTTTCAATCAGACGGGCGGCCGAGTGACAGCTGGGGGATTGGGGCCCTGATGGAGCCGCAGTGGGCCTAATCAGAGAAGAGAAGGGGAGACAGACAGAGAGAGAGAGAGAGAGAGAGAGAGAGAGAGAGAGAGAGAGAGAGGGAGGAGCGCGGGGGAGGGAGGAAAGGGTGGAGGGTGATTGGTGCAAATGAACAGTCAAAACAGTTAGGGTCAATTCCAATCTCCACCCTGAACCCTCAAACCCTGAACCCTCAGGCACTCACTGACGTCAGCTGCTAAGTGGCTGAGTGTGAGAGGCTGTGAGGGCTTGAACTGGTGTGAATATGAATGGGACAGCACTTTGCTGCAACACATCACGTGACTACATAAAAAATATTGTGTATTTATTTTATTTTATACTTTTTATTCACTGATTTGAACGTCTTTCTGACGAGATGAGAAGTCATTTTAGATGATATATTTACTCGTTTTTGTCAAAACGAAATGTTTGATGAATGTAAACAAAATATTTATAAATATATTTTCTGCTTGCTTTCCTCTGATTTCATGTCTTTTTATGTTCCATCTTTAATCCGTAATGTTGTAGTGTAAATGTATTTTATCGGGCCACGTGTCTCTTTGTTTACCTTTTTTACGTCTTCATGCTTCCATTGGGAACTGCGTGTTTAACGTCAAATTGCTATGAACTGTGGGTAATTCCCTTAGGCAAAGTCAGCATCTAATGCTGACTTACAGAAAGGGTTCATAAAGGGCTCAAAATGTCTGCCAGAGAGTCTCGAGCACTCTACGATGTGACAATGGGACACCCCTAAACCCTCACGGACTTCGCGGGAGCGCGCCTCAAAGTCCGTGAGTCCGTAAGGGTGGAGATTGGAATTGACCCTGTGTCTCTACGCCGAACTCCATGACATGTGCACGCTCGCATTGGGCGCATGGACTGACGCGCGGCACACGTGTGTCCGTCACACGCGCGCGCAGTCATAAGCTTCCTATGGCATGTCCTCACTGATGCAAACAAACAAGTGTGAGATGCAGCTGGCCGTCTTTAATCTGTCGCTTATTAGTCTGTGTGTATTGTGTCAAGCATGTCTTTCCACGCATGCCAATTTGGTGCCACGATGCGATTTGATCCCGTTTGCAAGGAAAACCCATGACACCACATACACACACACACACACACACACACACACACTTCCAGTACCTTCCATATCTCCTCCTCGCTCAGTGAGGTGAGGCGGTCGCTCTTCAGCACCTCCCTGAGGAGGCGGTAGGGCAGCTGCAGGGCCTCGTCCTGCCGGCTCTGGCTCAGCTCAGACAGATGCTCCACCAGGAAGCCCACCACGGCCTCCTCCAGGGCGGGGAGGTGGAACAGGTCGGCCACGCGGTACAGCTCCAGGTAGTTCACGCTGCTCAGTTCCTGCAGGGTGAATCCATACACACACACACACACACACACACACACACACACACACACACACACACAGACACACACAAATTAATGCACGTATTCACCAGAAAAGGTTGTCTTTGTACTTCCAGACAGCAAAAGATGACTTTTGCGAGATATTATAATTTAGTTAATTTAGTTTAAGGAATATTTAGTCAATTTATGCGAGATTTCCTTTAGTTTGTCTTTTATTCCAGCCGTGATTATTGAAAGAATTTGTCACATTTACCAAAGGTATCTTCTTCTCCACCCAGTTGGACTGCGTTTGTATTAATTACCGGTGCGTTGATTTCCATTTCATAGTTAAATGACATTAACTATGAAACATTACAGATGCCAAATGTGGTGATAGTCGGGCATAAATGAAGGAGAGGAAAGGAGGTAAATAAAAGAAATCGAGCCCCGAATGGTGGAAGATTACTGCCATCTTCTGGCTGCCCTTCAGCACATACAGTACAGTACAAACACACATCAGTTAACGCTCAACCTGTGTTTATTTCCACAGGAAGAAGTCAATAAAGTGCGTATTTTATTTTTGGAGAAATCTGAATCAGGAAATAAAACAAATTAGATTAAAGTTCTTCATTGAATATCAGAATGATGATTATACAAATAACAACAGCAACTATCACACACACACACACACACACACACACACACACACACACACACACACACACACACACACACACACACACACACACACACACACACACACACACACCAGTCATTAGAATCACTTCAAATAAAGGACTTAAAGCTCTACACACACAGCGGGTGTGGTATCGATCAGCTGTTCAATATTCAATTCACTGAATTCTGCACATCGGAAGGAGGAGGATCCTGACTGGCTGTTACATCCGATTATTTTCAATCAACTGGTGCAGCGTGTATTGGTAAATCAATGTTATTGGTCCGGCCTTACCGCCCACTATGCACGCTAACCACATGCCGAGTAAAGCAGTCAGCTGACGTGTGTTTGTGGAAAGAGATGAACAAACAGAAGAAGAAAAAACAATCCATGAGTTTTGGATTTGTTTATAGTGAGGTACACTCTGGTCACTACAAACCAATAGAGATGAAACTTCTGCGACCACCAGATGGCACATTTGAGCTAAGTTGCTGTGGACGGTATCATGCAGTATAAAAAAAACGTTACAGTCTGGTGGCAGGGAGTCAAGATGCACAAGACGAAATGTAATTATTACTGCGTGTAATTAAGTGGAACCACTGCAAAATGCATGGAGGCTCTAGGGGGAAACGGTGCATCAGATACCTCAGAGTGGCTCTGATCTGCAACAAGCTCAATCCGATTTATCTGCAGCAGCTTTTGGCTGCGTACCCGGAGGAACGTAGGCTGACTTTGCCGCTGTTCCAACAGATCCGTCTCGGCATCTGGGATAAAAAACGCATTACACAAGAAGCAGGGTGGCCTAGTTCTTGGGGAGATCTGGACTCAGGCACCTTAGCTGACAAGCATCCACCCCACTGAAGTGTCCTTGAGCAGCACACTGAGTCTGACCTGTATCCCAGTGGGGGAGTATTCACACTAGACTATTATGTACAGAAGAGATTGGACATTGTTGACTTTTAATAAATACAAAGGTTTCTTTTTCTCTACAAAGATTGCCCTTGACATAAAACTTTGCAGGGAGGTTCGCTTGAAAAAATAATTCAACACAGCTGTTCGCCCCTGTCTCCAGTCGTTGTGCTAAGCTAAGCTAAACTAAGCTAACTGTCTCCTGGCTCTATTTTAATGTTCACCAAACAAATATGAGAGCGGTATTGATCCTCTCATCTGTCTCTCAGCGAGAAAGCCAATAAGTGCATTTCCCCAAAATGTTGAACTGTTCCTTTGTGGACGTTACTGTCGCTGCTTATCAGCACGCGCACCGTTTGTTTTTTATACAGACATTTTACACACCGCCATCGAGGTTATAATCTGCGTTTTTGGAGTTTCCAGTTTATCGTTTTGTGTCCAGGATTGTGTCCAAAAATAAATCTGTACTCTTTGGCCTTTAAACACCTAATCCGTATTTCTGTCATTGCCTTATGTATTAAAAACACACACACACACACACACACACACACACACACACACACACACACACACACACACACACACAGTATGAGGACGAACGTTGTGACGTTGGCACAGATGGCTGCCTGACGGAGGTCACTTGTTTTATACTCCATGACTGGTGGGAAGATAAAGAGGTCACGTCAGTATGTATTCACTAATCCATATGTACGGGGCATTTAACACCATAACCTGTACATCCTCGTACGTGCCGCTCTGTTGTTTGTCCAATGGGAAATACTCGTTGGTTTCTAGTGCAGTTGAGAATTGGATGCTGACACTAATACAGTAAAAGTGTGTGAATAAGGCATAAATAGAAACGCTATTCCACTTTAAGTTAAGTGGTCCGTTTGTACATTTTCTTGAGGTTCCCTAAAGACAGGATCAAATGTGTGTGTGTGTGTGTGTGTGTGTGTGTGTGTGTGTGTGTGTGTGTGTGTGTGTGTGTGTGTGTGTGTACCTGGATGAGGTAGTGGGAGCAGAGACTGAGGAGCTCCAGCAGCTGTAGGTGGCTGCCTGCAGACAGGACGTCCTGGATCACCGCTGGCTCCAGCAGGATCTGTCCAGAGATACACAAAGTTGTTCACTGCGGTTGGGTTGCAGTTCATTATCAGGCTGCGTAAAGTGTTAAATATATACAGTGAGAATGTATGGTTTGAGAATTGTTGTTTTTCTCTCAGCAATTTCTGGAGTCGGTTGAGACTACACCGGGTGGTCCACCACTTTGGTCAAGACTGAAATATCTCAACATCTATTGAATGGATATCCATGAGATTTGGTACACATATGCATGGTCCCCTGAGGATCCAGTGTTCTGACTTTGGTGAACCCTTGGGTTTTTAGTGAAATATCTCAGCAGCGGGAAATAACAAGTCCTTTTTCCTGTTTAGCCTCATGCTGCCAGTGTTTTACGTGACTTCTGATTTCTGGTTATTAATCGACAACTCATTTGATTGTGAATAACTCCTTTACATTGTTTTGCAAGCAAAAACACCGAGCGTTATCTGGTTCCTTGCTTCTCAAAGGAGAGGGGTTGTTGCTTTCCATTGTCATACATGACAGTCAAATTTATATCTTTGAAGATTGATTCAGATATTTGGGTTTGGAGAAATTCAAATGGACATTTAGTCAACTAATATCTTACTTTTTAAAGACATTGATGCCCTATTTGAGCCAACTAATTTGGGTTTGGTATGGCAGTCATTGAGCAGTTCGCCTGTGTGGAACACAGCACAATAAGTATATCACTGAGAGTTCTGTCTGTACTCCAGGTTTTGTGAAAATGTTTTAGATGGTGCGGCAGAGACAGGGCGAAGGAGTGTGATAGATTGGGCCGCCTAACAAGAACGGCTCCACCAATGTGCTCGATTCACCGCGGTCGTCCTCCAAAGCAAAGCAACATATTCCGTCAATTATTTCGCCAAAATGCTTCCCGTTGAGCTGACGGAACAGCAGTTGAAATGATCTGCTGAAAGCCTCCTTCTGTTTCCTCCATATTACCCACCCATATGCAACATAAAGCTCTCACGGCGCCAGGGAGCACATTGTGTACTCGATGGAGGCTTAACTGCCCCTTTTTTTATTATTTATTTTTGTAATGAAATATTCCCATTCCAACAAAACAGCAAAAACAGAACCACGTGTAGTTAAATGTTCTCCGAATCATTGGAATAATAGCCCAATCAGACTAAACGTGCCCTGTGTTGCCTCTCACACGTCGGATTCACCTAAGATGCAGTTTGGTTTTAAAGGGCATGGAACAAACCTTTGATAATCCATTCAGCAGCGCTGCCCTACATAGCCACAGAGCCGTAACTGCATCAGCAGTGAAAGTGTGAAAAAAAAAAAATGACTTCATCATTTGTCTCCCTCGCCTCTCACGATACTGTTGACACAGCAGTGGGCTAGAATATTGTTATGCAGCATTCACGGGTTGTATCATAAAAAATGTTTTTCTCATTTTCTATGATTTTTGAGAACACGACAAGGGAGCTCCTGTTTTTAATCTGGACCGAACAAATCTGGATGGAAAGTGTACTGCTTTCTTGTTTGTCCACTTATTATAAGTGATGTAAAAAAGAAAAAAAGGAACATTTTGTGCTGATTGAATCAAGCACATTAGTTTTCTGCTTTAACATTTGCGTAAACAAATCATTGGAAATCATCAAGAAACGTGTTTATGTTCCCTCTCTTTTCTTTTCTTCCTTTTTGCAATTAGCTGCATCCGCACATTTATCCTGCCGAGATAACATTTGTGATCAAGAGTGACAAACACTCAAATAATATTATTAAAAAGTCATCTTCTATGACTCAATCAGCGTCCCGGCAGGCAGCATCCCCAAAACAATGTGACTGTAACAACTGTAAGTGAACAGCGGCGCTCTCCTCTCCACTCCAGTCACAGCACTTCAACCTCACGTGGCACAAGTCGGTTTGTATAACAGCGCGACAGCTGCTTCGGAGCGCAAAACTACGTTGATTGCGCCTGTCGCACTTGCGCGCTTTCACCTAAAGGAGAAGGCGGAAGTGGAAGGTGGTAAGAGTCTAGACGTCTTCTCCAAAAGGATCCAACCCCATTGTGGCCTCACGCCCCTCTCTGTCTTTACTCAGAACTCAGAAGAATGAGAGATTTACCCTCTGGGAAAAACAAAGTCATGTCTGTGGGTGATGACACTTGCATTTTGTCAAATTGCTTTGCGAAGTCTGCTGTCATCTTGGCTCGCAGGGGAAATGTCATCGAAGTTACTAACTCGACTTCCGGGCCGAGAGCATCGCCCCCACTCGCCCCTGTCGGCCTATGACATGTGGCTGAAGGATTTTTAGTCGGTCATTCACGGTGTGGGAGATAAGCATATTGCCCTCATCTCATCTGCTATCATCTCCACTGGGCGGACGGAGGCTCTGAGCCAACCAAAGCAGGGCGGCTCGCAAGCCTGCTGTTGACCTACTTACGCTGCCTAACCGGCTCCCTCTTTGCTCATTTCCACTATGGAAATAAAATTAGGAGTAATTACAAAGTTTCCGGCCTCTCGGGTCCACTGCATAAGCCGCTCAGCTGCTTATTGGAGCGACTGGAGAAAAAAAGGTTATTAGAAATGATCGCAAATGACTCTTTGTCGATGGGGCGAGAAGGCGAGAAGGAGCGACCTCACCCACAGTATTACGAAACGTAATACTGTGATACTTTACTTCTGCCTCCTTGAATTTGTTTCTGATCCCAGAATAACGTTCAGCGGTTTGACCACAAAGGGCAGAGGGGTGACAGCACCTGCACACTGCTGGATAACACTCCCAAAGGCACGCTGCGGTAGAAGCCCCTGCTGCTGTACATGCCCTGTTTCGATTGTTTTCTCTGACATATTTGGCAATGGTGAAAAGTAACTATTGGAATGTTTCACTTTAATGAAAATTCTACAACATAATTCAAAAACTACTCTGAAATACAACATTATACTCTTAGAATATGCCCTGTAGTTGCTTGAAGATTCTCTTTGCAGAATTCCGGCCATTTTTATTGCCTCCACACGGCTCTCAACATGGCGACGGCAGAGCCGGCGGCTAGGAGCTAACGGTACGAACAATGGCAACAGCGCTGAGTGTATTTTTGGGGACGGGGCACCGGGACAGTGGGCGCTACGCTTCGATAATTGTTTTTGTCTACTGTTATAGTGCTCTGAATCCTGTATAAAGAACCTTGAAAGATAAAGAGTTTTACATGCAAAACATTCTGCTTATAAAATGAATATATCACAATAAAACCCTGAGAAAGGGGGCTGGTCTGGGCTCACCTGCCCAGTGTAGGCGAAGTCCAACGCGTGCTTCAGTCCAACGCCGGTCACCCCTTGCAGAGTCACCTCGTCTGCCTCACTCTCCACCATGCACAAGCTGAACATAGCCTGATGACACACAAACATGGAGGTCAGCGGAGGGAACACAGAGATATTTTATCTGGCATTTTTTCTGTCCTTGTGTTTTAGAAAGAAGAAAAGAAAACGAGGCCATGGGACACTGCATTAAAAATAATGACCAACAATCACATTAATGGTCAAATTCAATCCAGCTTTGCTCTTCCAGTGCTTCCACGTTGACTTTGTAGGCTGATCGTATTATATCTGTAAGTTGTCATAGCATTAACGGGCTGAGAAATGGGATTTGTATGTGTGCGTGCAGATAAAAAAGCAACGCAGTCCATCTAAACCTGCCAGACGCCACATCCTGGGCTATCTCTGTATCGATTAGCCTGCCTCGGCCCCGGAGGTAAGCAGAAATAAATAGCACAATCAGTACTTTCTGAAACACCCTCCGTCTTTCTCTTCTTCTGTCACATGCGCGCACGCCACGCGCTAAAAAATCAAAGCAGCGGACGCAGCATCTGTGGTCTGGCCCTGCTGTGTTCCAGTCCGGCTCGCTGCTCGCTAATCAAAGCTATCGACTGGTGTCACACCACGAGGGATGACAGAGCCGCAGAGTGACAGGAGGGCGAGGGGTCAAACATGGCCACGATGAAGATCAACTCTACCTAGCTCCTCAAGGTTATGAAGCATTTAGGGTTTATATTTTTCCTCTGGTTCGTAATGGAAGGAGGGGAGGACTCTATATATTGCTTTTGAAAAGTAAATCCAGCTGCTGTAAGACAATTTCTTTCCCCACAGTTCCCTCGTCTGAGGATAGGGATCTGGCTAACTTGCAATTTCACATATCTTTTTAATCACAGTGGCAGTTTGTAGCACAGTCACTCCGCACTATCTCTCCTCGGAGACTGGTGTATAACAGCGTAAGACGCTCTGCAGGCCCTCGGGCCGGCCGGCCAGCAGAGCAGCTCTTTCTGTCATGAGAGACGACATTCACTGCTCCCGAAACTCATCCGATTCGTCCTGATTCATAGCACCCGTGAACTTTAACCAGGCCCCTCTCCCTCTCCCTCTCCCTCTCCCTCTCCCGCTCCCTCCTCTGACGTATTGTGAGGGTGCTGTGTGTGTGAGACAGGGTCGACTTGAGGCCACACTGAGTTTTAACCGAGGCCTGCGCATCTCTCCTCGGAGCTCGGTCTTGTTGATTCACCGCTGCGCTAATTAAAAATCCAATGGTCCACCGAGCACAGGAGGGCCTGTGGCTAAACCTGGGGTATGTGTGTGTGTGTGTGTGTGTGTGTGTGTGTGTGTGTGTGTGTGTGTGTGTGTGTGTGTGTGTGTGTGTGTGTTCAGTGTGTGCATGAGTGTTAAACAGGCAGAAAGTAAAAAAAGTCAATAGAGAAACTGCTTATGCGTGTTTGCTCCTGTGTCGGGGTGCAGCCTTGAGGCCGAAAGGGAGCGCCCAGAGAGTGTGACCCTGATGGAGGAGCTGAGGGAGAACTGGTGATAATATACATCACATTGAGACACATTGAGCCACAGAGACCGCCCCCCTCTCGCGCTCGCTGCGGCCCGCTTCACATGATGCTGCAGTGGGGTGGCGGGTTGCAGCGCTGCAGCTAGCACGACACGACAGCAGGATTTAATGCGCTCCTGATCAGAAACCCTGATATCTCACATGGAGAACTCAGCTGCTGTTTCGACGACCAGTGCAGCTATCCATGGATTATAACTGAAGCTGCTCCAACTGTACACATATTCCTTGTCTTAAGACTTGGCCACGATCATAACAAAAGGAAAGCAAAGTTGACAGGATTCAAGGTGTTCAAGGATTCAATTTTCCTTTTGGAAACGTAGAATTTCTCGTGGAACCACACGCGGACAGCGTCACATAGATGCCACTAGTTGTGCCCATAATATTCTGGTTTGTCTGTGTGTGGGCGGATCATTACGTAGCACGTATTACTTTGAGTTCCCTGTTCTTCTAACATGGCCTATCGAGCTGAAATGATCCTGTCTGTTCTCATCTCAGCTAACTTGGACTGCTGATCATATGATTGCACTTCTATGACATTTGTGTTTCAGCACTCTGCTCGTGTTTCCACAGTTCCCGCACTTCCATTGTTGTTATACGGCTGGTTATTAAGACTGGATTAAGGTAGGTGTAAGTGATGTGGGCACAATAAAGCCGATCAGAAGCCTGGTGAACTTCATGTTTGCCAGCCACAACATCTTTTTTATTTTTATTTTACTGGAAAAACAATTGTCCTTGATGAAATCATAACTGTATCAACATTTTTCATAAAACAGAGCCCATTCTTCCCATAGGCAACAAGTGTATTCTTAAATACAATCACTGCTCGTGTTGTTCTAGCACATTAGTTTTACTTTTATACCTGAACATTACTTTTTTTTTTTTTTTTTTTGCAAATATCTGGAAGGAAAATCTCCAGAAATTTTTATTTGCTATTGATCACTGAATGTAATGCTGAACTGCTTTCCATTCACGGGCAGATTACCTTCAGGGGAGTCTAATACAAAACGTGGTACACCTCGTGGATTGATTTAGTACATTATCAAATCATAACGACATTAGAAGGCACAGAGGACTGATGGCGGAAATACTGTGTCTCAACACAGCCCCCGTCCTCATAAAGAGGTTAAAGAAATAACAGAGTTCTGTGTAGTACAGGTTGGACATACAGCGGTCGAGACAATAATAGCTTTTGATATGAGTTCTGTCCTGCCTGCAAGGCTACTAGAAAATATGTCAAGAACAAAAAAGCAAGAATAGATTTGGTGTGTGTGTGTGTGTGTGTGTGTGTGTGTGTGTGTGTGTGTGTGTGTGTGTGTGTGTGTGTGTGTGACGCTGGTGTGACTGATCTGGCCGAATCTCCCCGAGCCGCCCAGACGTCTTAGTGATGTGACGGCATTGGAAGAGGCAGGTGACACATTCAGGACAAGTCTCAGGTAAAGTACTCACGCTCGGTCAGGTATTTCATTACAATCCCTCATGGCCGCCGGACTAGATAATGTGTTATAATCACCGCGAAAGAAGAAGGCACAGAGAGAGAGAGAGAGAGAGAGAGAGAGAGAGAGAGAGAGAACACACAGTCACTGTTCTCGACACAAGGCAGCATCATCTCCCCAGTAAATGAGCTAAATGAAACCCCAGTGGTGGAGTCAGATGACAAACTGATGATAATGTTGTTATAGGCCCCTACAGAGGAACAGGGGAGCGGAGTGACTTTCCCTGCTTACTGTAGCAGGCTGACCTAATAATCCGTGTGTGCTGGAACAACAGTGTTGCTCGGCTCGGCTGGCACATGAAAGAGCGGCCCTTTTTTTAGAAGAAGAAAAAAAAAAGGGGGGAAGAACAAAAGCGAAGAGGACGAAGATAAAGGAAGGAGAGGAGTGCGACTCGCCCACCCTCAATTCTCTGCAGAAAGAAGTACAAATAACCTACACAGCACACACACACAGGAGGAGGAATAATCCCTGGGCAACTTGGACATGTTTAATCTGCCGCTCATTTTCAAGAGGGATTATTTTCTACTTCCTGATCTGCTCGGTGTCCCTAAATCAAATCTCGTCGGTGCACTTTTCCCTTTGCGGCCCATCTCAGCAAATCTCCTGTCTGGCTGGCTGACAGCGTGAGTCTACCCACAGCTTACTCCAATGATCATGCTAAAGCCAAATACTAGGGATGCATCCAGGTGCAAGGATGGGGAAGGATGATCTGCTGGAGCGCTTTTAATCTTGACTGTAAATGTTTTATCATCTGTACATGCAAACCTCACGGTCTCAAATGTAGTTTTTAAAGTTGAGTTTTGGCAAGACTTTTTTTCTTCTTCTTGGCAGCATGGAGCGCCTGAAACAGCATCTTCGACCACCGTGGGACCCATTAATATTCTGTGCTTGTAGCAGGGTGGTGTTGTGGCAGTTTTAACAACACTTCACACCATGTTACTGTCACCTCTATCACATCAGTGTGCGGCCCTTTAAATCAGTCAAACCATTGCACATACAAAACAAAAAGAGGCGTGTTAATTATAAAGACAGATAATCAAACAACCAAACCCTCCTTTATCAAACCTAGGTACATTTTCAGAGTGCATCACCATGGTACAGGACTCACCCTGAAGTAATCACTGCACGCTGCCAGGACGGCTTTGTGGGCGTGGAACTTCTGCTCGCCGGCCACCAGGGTGACGTCGCACAGCAATCCATCCTTCCTCTGCTGGTTGAGGGCAGCGAGGACCGAGTCCTGGTGGGACTTTGACTGACAGAGCCTCTGTCCTGTCAGCATCTCCCCACTGCTACACACACACACACACACACAGACACACACACACACACACACACACACACACACACACACACACACACACACACACACACACACACACACACACATAAGAGATGTTGTTCAACAGGAGTTGGACTAAATAAGATAAAGCTCAGGTTCTATTAATAAAAATAATAATAATAATAATAATGCAATTATCAATACTTATACTATATCACTCCTGCTGTTGCTATGACTATTGCTACTACAACTACTAGCTAGAGAGGCTGCCTAAATTTAAACAAATTCCCTAACTAGCAATAAATTAAGTTTTCAAGAATTCGTTGACATTTTTTTGGACAGCTCGACCGCTTTAATTGCACAGCAGGAAGACAGTACATATTTAGGGATGGCAACGTTGGTTGGTCCATCAATTGCGTTCAGATTTCTATTGATTAATAGCCTCGAAATGGGGCTAATTAGTCAATGTTAGCATGCTAACACTTTAATCTAAGATAGCGAACATTTGTATACCTGCTCATCGCCAGCATTAGCATCACATTGTGAGCGTGTTGCCACGCTGGGGTTAGCATTTAGCTAAGTAGGCTACAGCCTAGCAGAGCAGCTAGCTCTAAAGTCTTGTTGAGATTTCTACCGCATAGTCCTCAGTTCATTGTAACTTTCGTGTTTTTAGGACCGCCTAAAAATGACCGCCTGAGAGCATGAACTGAGAATCTAATCTACAGATAAATATATGACATGCTCATTGCACTTGCAGCCTGTGAAAGTTGTACATAGTGCTTGCGTCAGATGGGTACAACAGTAAGTGGGAGAAGTTTAATGCAATGTCTTTTTTTTATATGCGTACGTGTATAACTAAAATGAATAATTATCTATTTTCATATTTGAAATGCAAAAAAAAAAATGCAATTCAATTAATGCAACGTAGACAAGTGATACTTTGCTATTCTCACAGAATTATTTACTTATGAATGGCATTTCCATTATTCCCCAACACTTAAAAAAAGCATTTTCTGCCCATTAGTGTGTGCCTCACAGTTCTCAAGAAAGATTCTTTATGGTGGGCGCGACAAGTACACTGACCACAGAACTGGTCTGACTGTGTGAATCCGTGGCAGATACCCTGTTTTCCAACCCATCTACAGTCCCTCTCGGCTTACACCCATCCATGAGCAGCACGGCGCCGTGTCCAACCCAATCCATCTCTGTCCCCTTACAGTCGCAGCCGCCACTCTAAATGCTGCTGTCTGCCAGGAGGCCTGCTCTGTCACCTTCATGGTGACGGTGTGTAAGACAGAGGAAATAATGAGTGTGGGTGGCAGGGTGCGTGTGCACACTATGGGCCAGAGGTAGGATGAACGATGAGTCAGCCTGCTTGTTTGCTGGTTGGAAACTGTCGGAGGGAAGGGCCCAGAGAGAAAAGGACTACATTGCCACACTGGATGAGAAGCAAGGGGAATTACAGGATTTAGCAACTCAGAGAAGCTGTATGGGGACTTGAGGAGACGGAAGCGGTGACGATAATGAATAGTTTTCAGCCAACGACCCCTCGTCAGTTTGGAGAGGCCTGGAAGTACTCACCAACTACAAGAGACCATCTCCCCCCACTGAGGACAATCACCGACTGGCTGACGACCTGAATGTGTTCTATTGTAGGTTTGACAAGCCCACTTCCACCCCGCCCAACTGCTCCATCATCGAACAATCACCTCCACTCTCTGCCTCACCTCTCCCATCCAACCCCCTACCGGCACTGAGGATCTGCGAAGGGGATGTGAGTCTGCTCTTTCAGAGACAAAAGATCAGGAAGGCCCCGGGCCCAGACGGTGTGTCCCCCTCCTGCCTGAAAGTCTGTGCTGACCAGCTGGCCCCCATCTTCACGGAGATCTTCAACCGATCACTGGAGCTGTGTGAAGTCCCTTCCTGCTTCAAGCGCTCCTTGATCATCCCGGTCCCCAAGAAATCCTCCATCACAGGATTAAATGACTACAGACCCGTCGCCCTGACGTCTGTGGTCATGAAGTCCTTTGAGAGGCTGGTGTTGACCCATCTGAAGGACATCACAGGGCCCCTGCTGGACCCCCTGCAGTTTGCCTACCGTGCAAACAGGTCGGTGGATGATGCAGTAAATATGGGACTGCACCATATTCTGCAACACCTCGACTCCCCAGGGAGATATGCAAGGGTTCTGTTTGTGGACTTCAGCTCTGCATTTAACACGATCATCCCGGAGGTTCTTCAACCCAAACTCTCCCAGCTCACCGTGCCAGCCCCCACCTGCCGGTGGATCACAAACTTCCTGACAGACAGGACGCAGCAGGTGAGGCTGGGAAAAATCATATCCAGCACCCGGACTATAAGCACTGCCGCCCCCCAGGGATGTGTGCTCTCTCCACTGCTCTTCTCCCTCTACACCAACGACTGCACCTCAGGGGACCCATCTGTTAAACTCCTGAAGTTCGCAGACGACACAACGGTCATCGGCCTCATCAGCGACGGGGACGAGTCTGCGTACAGACGGGAGGTTGAACAGCTGGTCCTCTGGTGTGGTCAGAACCACCTGGAGCTGAACAAGGCCAAAACTGTAGAGATGACAGTGGACTTCAGGAGGAGCCCCCCAACACTACCCCCCCTCACAATACACAACAGCACTGTTTCTGCGGTGGAGACCTTCAAGTTTCTGGGATCCACAATCTCCCGGGACCTGAAGTGGACCGCCAACATCAACACCATCCGGAAAAAGGCCCAGCAGAGGTTGTACTTCCTGCGCCAGCTCAGGAAATTCAACCTGCCTCAGGAGCTGCTGATCCTGTTCTACACCGCCATCATCCAGTCTGTCCTCTGCTCCTCCATCACTGTGTGGTTTGGATCGGCCACCAAACAGGACAGAGTCAGACTACAGCGGATCGTCAGGTCTGCAGAGAGAACCATTGGTTCCAGCCTGCCCTCCATCCTGGACTTGCACACCGCCAGAGTCAGGAAGCGGGCTGTAAAGATCACCACAGACCCCTCACACCCTGGACACAAGCTGTTCCAACTCCTCCCCTCTGGAAGGCGCTACAGAGCACTGTACGCCAAAACCACCAGACACAGAAACAGCTTCTTCCCACTGGCCGTCACTTTGATGAACAGTTAAACAGACTCTTCATCTGCACTATCTGCACTTTTTTGTTGTTTTACTACTGTCTTTAATGTCCTTTTTATATTTATCTTGTATATTGTGTGTGGAAAAAAAGTACGAGAGCCAGTGAAACCGGAGTCAAATTCCATGTATGTGAAAATTTACATGGCCATTAAAGCTGATTCTGATTCTGATTCTGATTCTGATTCTGATAAAGATGAAAATATATTTTTATAACGTTCATTAGTGTGAACCTGTACCTTGCTGATTTAAAAACTCAAGATTGAAACAGCATTAGCCAAGAAACTCTTTTCATAATGCAACTAATGGCATCTTTTTTTCTAGACTAATAACTGTGGTCTCCAAGCTTTAACCAAGACCATCGCACGTTCTCATTCTTCAGAACATTCGGAGCGACAGAAGACGTAAACTTTTTATCTCAAATCCTACAGGCACGGAATCTGACCTCTTCATTTTACTCATTCAAGTGTTTTTGTGCTGATGTGAAGCAGCCAGAGGAGCAACTTGGGGTTCAGCGTCTCGGCTCAAGGACACTTTTACGTGCCAGGGGAGCAGGAGGAGCCGGGGAATCGAACCGCCAACCTTGTGATGAAAGGAAGACTCCCTGATGCAAAGCCGCCCCACACATAATACAACTGCTTCCACAGGCTTAATAGTACTCCTAAGAACTAGGAAACCACTTTAAAGCTGCAGTGTGATTACAGCATTGTCAGCAGCGAGCTTTGCTGTCTGTCTTTGTCATGCTGACTCTGGAGAGAAACATGGTAGCTGATGAAAACCACCAACGAGTTGACCTCCTAACAACTGTTGCCTGTGTGGCCGTAGTTCGATGAAACCTGTCCATCCGTGCACGTACATAAATAAACCAACACCATTGCACTGGGTAACATGTTTCATGGGCACTGCAGTTTATTTTGAGTCAATCCCTTGTGCGCCGCCTGCTGCTGTAAATACTCACATGTGCACCACATCCACAGCTGAAAATAATCCTCAACAAATACAAAATGACGTGTGAGTGAAGTCACTGCCCAGCTGTTTTGAGTAGTAAACCTTTTTTTTATTAAACTTAATATTCATGACCTGTTTTTTTGTTTTGTTTTTAAGATTTAGGTCAGTAGAAAGTACCATCACTAGGAATCAATGGGGATGAGCCCTTGTCTAACCTCCATTCATTCCATCCAATGTCAACAGAGAGGCAGTGGAGCATGCACAGTGGGAACACCTTCAATGAACAAGATATGGTTCTTACACGGCCCTTCCTCAGGTTACAGACTAAAGAGCGGCTCTTTCTCCACATTTGCAGACATGTCTCACTGCATGTGCACTGGCCACTTACCTGAGGCTGGGTTCAGAAGGCATGTCGCCGGACAACGGAAGAGGAGGCGGTGGTGGAGGTGGAGGAGAGGTGCTATGTGGCTCCTGGGGACTGCAGTCTCCTCGCTGCGAACATACATCAGCCTGACAGGACAAGAAGAGCACGTCAGCTTTACTCAGGCCATCCGCGCGACCCGGCCGCACTGTGACAGCCTCCTGTGCGACGTGTGAAGGGGACGCAACCGCCCGTCAACCCTAATGCTGACTTGTCCCTTCACTTGTCCCTGCACTGGCCCTGACTTTGGCAATTCTCAAAGCTGCTCTTCCGAGGCCTTTTCATGTGCAGCGCCGCGGCTGTGAAAGCCACAGGCAGCGCATAGACTTCAGAGGAGGAGAAGTAAACAAAGCTCAGCACCTCTCCAAACAAGCTGTGAGTCCAAATTACACCAAGTCCCTCTGGTGTAGCTACAACCTTGACATAATGTGCTACACAACTGCATCTGATATCCCTCAAGACTCCTGCGAGATAATACCCATGAAGCACAGGAGGGAAAGCAGAGGTCGGCGCGGATGCACTGATATCAAAGCTGTTCTGGATACTCTGATTAAAATACTACTCCACTCACTGTACACAATGAGTCGCCCCATGTCCTCTCATGTGGCTGTTCTATATGAGGAAGCCTGCATGTGTGTGTGTGTGTGGTTCACCTAGAGTGTGTACAGGCAGGGCTCTTGAGTGTAGTCCCAGGCGAGATCTCGTTATCGATCTGTTCACGAGTGACCTTCAGACGCATGGCCGCAGACAACTGCTGCTGACTGATGAGGGAGAGAAGGCCCCTCAAGGTCCTGAGTCCAAACCCCCCAAACACACATGCTGTACATGTTTCATAGCTTTGGCTGAATCAGGTTTTTGATGGTGTGGTTACAGAGAGAAATAAAAGCAAAAGTACTCTCAATGAAATCTGAGAAGCCCACCACTAGTGCAAATCCGGACTGTTATGCCATCTCTCTCCCTCTCTCTCTCTCTCTCTCTCCCTCTCTCTCTCTCCTTGGTGATCTCTCTCTCTCTCTGTCTCCGTAGATGTCCCCAATAGGGAGCTTATGAATTGCAACATGTCCCACACCATGGGATTATTTAGAATGTATTTTTGATAAGTAGGCTACTTAGATAAATTACATAATTTTGGCCTCAGAAAAGATCAAACATGATGCATGCATGTGGATATCTTTGGGATCTGATGACCACAACAAGTGGACCATTGTTCCCTGCTAAAAACACTGTAATCTCCTGACTGGAAACAACCACGGTGCTGAATGTCTTCATGAGCACACGCGGCATGTATCCACCAGCAGCAGCGCGAGAGGGAAGGTATGGGTTGCCAGAGGAGCAGACACCATTAATGCATTAGCCTAACTGTCACTTTCCAAAAGCTCCCCAGCTGTCAAGAGGTCTCCTAGCAACAGGCCAGCGCCTCGGTCCATAAACTACGGGTCGGAGAACAATCTCCCCCGAATACGAGCAGAACAATCCTGTTGCATCCATCACATGGCGCGCGCCGACAACCCACACCTACATCTACACACAGCACCTTGCGGCTTGGCAGGAATGTACTGTATTCGACTCTCTCTCTCTCTCTCTCTCTCTCTCTCTCTCTCTCTCTCTCTCTCTCTCTCGCTCTTCTCTCGCTCTTCTCTCGCTCTTCTCTCTCGTCTTAATGTGGCCACAAGCTTACGCACCTCATATGAATGTGTTATGATCCGGTCCCGTGCCTCTCTGGCGGCGCCTCCGTGACAATTGTCATCTGATGTCCGAGGTTGGTTGGTGTCGGTCTCTTTCGCATGCAGGGCGAGGGGCGAGAAGGGAGCAGAAGCATCCAGTTATCGCAGACACTTTATTGGCTACACTGTAGCACCTAAATTGTTACATTATAACCCCGCCTCTAACGCGGCGGTCACATGAACGTGAGCATAGAGGGGGAGACAGCGCCCCCGGGTGGATAATTGGGACATGGCGAGTGAATGGCTGTGTGTTTGTACGATGTGCGCCTGCAGGGGCCACCAGGGGTCCTCGTAGGATCTCCTACAGTAAATGAGGAAAGGTCTCATTGATGTCACTGTAATTAGTGGCTGCTCTACTAATGTCTTATAAGCCTATAATGATGCATTAGAGTTATTATCTCCATTAGTTATTGTTAAATGTATATAGTCCTGGATTAAATCTGTGAGAAGTTATCTGTATAATGCAGCCTATTTCAGAATCAGAATCAGAACCATTTATTGCCAAGTAAGTTTACACATTCAAGGAGTTTGTCCTGGCGGGAGGTGCATACCATTTAACAATACACATTTAACGATAATAAACATAAAACAGAGTGCAATAAAAAGGGAGCATTAATATTTACAATTGGGTGACCTGAATAGTTACAGTTGGATCTGCAAAAAATACAAATTAAAGTTAAAATACACAATATGAATACAGTATAAGTACATAGCCTGTATCACTTTGAAGGCTATATTTCTTCATTATCTGTATTATTATCTTAGTTGGAGACCTTTCTGAAAATATCTAGCGATATTTAGCAAAACTACAGCATCCTCACCCACTAATCCTCATCAAGCGCCTTCTGTTGTTATGGATGTTGAAAGAAATCCACCGAACTTAAAAAAGATGAGAAAAACAAGAAATACTGTCTAGATTAATACACACGTTGACCCAGTTGAATAACAGTTACATTGTACTTTCACGAATTTCAATTTTGGACAATCCTCAGTGACATTTGTCCCATATCCCTTCATGTGCCCATCTGCTCCCGTGCAGCGTTCAGGTGCTCCCGTCAAACCACCGGGCCAGTTTCTGCTGCTATTGACGTATTCACGTGCTCCGATTGAGCAGTAGCGGCACTTTGTATTTCACAGTCAGTGTCTTCCACCAGAGCGTTTTGACGCATAACGTGTTCGACAACGTATCTGTTGAGCGCTCACTCCGGTTCATAACGAAAACAAACTCGACATTCCCAAACGCACCTGAAGGCAGCTTCGTTTCACAGCAGTCGGGACAAGAAAAGACAAGAGGCGCCGTGCCGGAGCTCGTCGCAGGAAACACGCCGCCAAGAGCTTTCATGTCGTGGGTTGTTATGCGGACTCCTGGGCTGTTGCGGGGTAAGTGCTCGCGTTTCGTGTTTTGTGTTTTACCCTCGTAGTGTTGTTTACTTTCTCGTGCCGAAGTTGTTTTCGGCCGCTCGAGGCAGGGATGTTTACTGGACTCTCTCGCCGCCTTTTGGGGTCTAATTTACGGGAACACGTCTTTCCTGCCCGCGATGGACTGACAACTCCTAAAATAATGTAACCTAGCTCCATGGGATATGCTAACTAAGCTAAGTCCTGTGCAACGGAATGCGGTAGGAACGCATCAGTCTTATTGCGCCGACCTGTGCGTGTGTTGCTGCTGGGGAACGTGTCAACTATCTGCTTCGCTAGTTTTAACTGTCTCTTTAATCTTTGCTAGTATGCTAACCGAAAAGTGCATGCTAATAACCGACCGACACACTTGTCTGCACATGTCCACCGCTAAAGGTGGTTGCTGACCATAAACAGGGATGTGGTAATATTAGATAAACTCTAACCACCATTGATAATATCAGCACGTGATAACCATCAGGAATTCAAGCACATACGCAAACAGCTCATGTCTTTATTCTTTAAAATCCCCCAAATAGTAATGTGTGGGCCCCAATGAAAACTTAAACCTACTGATACTTTGCTTTTGTATTCACACGAAAAGTATTACATTTTCTTTTTTGTTTAGTTTAGTTTGTGAGTGAAACAGTGACACGGTTTAATGTGCATCAACAAGCTGCGACTCATTCTCCTGAATCAGCCTGGCCCTTTAGCATTCCCCACCCAGTGTGAATGCATGCATGTAAAGTCAGTGCATGGATTGACTGGATGCTAGTCCCCCTTTAATTGCATTTGACTCATGTGTCTCCAAACAGTCTCAAACTGGAGTCTGAGGACCTCACAGGACCTACTTTTAATAATCATTTTAATTAGCTTAATTAGATCCTTTTTAGATGATGCGCACAATGAGCGGTTGTGCGATCCACTGCTTTGATGATGGGGCTTTGGTATGTCTCTGCTCTGCAATTCTGTCGTAAATGCAGTAATAACCACTTACAAAGCTGAGGTTCCTGAAGACAAGTCTTCATGAAATGTGGGTTGACTTTGTTGTCCAAAAAGAGCCTCTCCTGATGGGTTATTGTTGTTGTGGAGCTGAAAGTGTTACTCCAGTTTTAATAGAAATACTTCATTTTCAGGGATGTGGGATTCCTGTCTGTGACACTGAGACGCGTGCTGACCAAAGATGGGAACGTTTTACCTGCAGCGATGCCCTTCGGCTCCACTGAGATGACCCCAGGAGAAGTGAAATGTGGATGACAGCGTGAGCCAGGGGACTTCAACATTTGGGCCAAAATATCCTCTCACTGAGCCAAAAAGATTTTTGTTTTAAGTTACACACACAAATACACACACACACTTCCAATCAGCCGTCGCAATGCAGAGGCCAGGACCACTGTGGGCGTGCCTGGCTCTGATCTGTGTGGGAAGCTGCCGTGCCCACAGCCTTTTTACCTGCGAGCCCATCAAAGTGCATCGGTGCTTGGGGATGCCCTACAACATGACCTTCTTTCCCAACATGATGGAGCACTACGACCAAGATAGCGCAGCCGCTAATATGGAGGTGAGTCCTTCTTAGCCTTGTTGGGGATTGGCTATAGTCAGTCTTGTTTACTGCCAATAGAGTTTGTGATTACTTATTCACTTATTTATTTCTAAAACAGTAGTCTGTCAAATATGCATTTCACTTTTTTGTTTTGTTTAAACATTGTATGAATTGTTTGGTTATGACTTTCCTTAATCAGCTCTTAATTTAAAGACCCAACAGATATGAGGCGGCCTTTTAATTGTGGTATTGGCAACTATTTGGCTTAACAGAAAATACTAGTTGTGGTCCCAAAAGCAACATTCTGAAACGATGAACACATGCATACCAAACTGTGATACTGTCATACAGTTTGGAATAAGTTCTTACGGTGCTTTAAGAGGGAAACTTTATGTTGAGTGGTCTCACAGCTGTTGGCCCACATTTTAAGAAATCAGTCTGGGTTTTCCATGGAGAGTTATAATTATTGACCTATGATGGAAAAAGGAAGCTTCATCTGCTTGTAAATTTAATGATAATTCAAGTCACATATTTAACGTCAATGAATAGCATCTCAAAATGATTGCAATGTGCTGTGTCCGTTAGTGAGAACTGCATATTGGGTAAACCATTATTACCATTTTGTAATGTGCTAATTTGCCTGGCTGGCTAGTCAGTGAGCTATTAACCTTGCTTGCAAGTAGGCTACAAACATGATGGGTCCTTTTTTAAATACTATATTTTAACGGGACAGATCTCTTACTTCGCTAAAGGTACGCAGCAATGCCATGTGTCGTGTTGAAAGTGGGGGGGAAATGTTTCATATCATTGTTTGCACGGTGGCAGGGCTATAACTTGCACCATGAAAGTTGACGGCACATTTCCTAGTTACGCCAGCCCTCAAATGTCAGTCAACAGTTGCCGTGGAGACACAGCACATTGCCCACCCAGACACTTGGAAGTTCAGACAGTTTCCACAAATATGTCCAAAAATATTTGCAAGATATGCACAATAACTGCATTATCATTATAATTCATATTTTCTAACAAAGTGAAGACAATAACAATTCAGACTTTTGTCACTGGCCTTGTTTTTGTAACGTGTCTTTTTAGACGAAGTGTGGACTTCCACAACCGTGAACTCAATTTCTGTAGAGATGCAGTTCGTGTCCTGGCATTCCTGAAGGCCAGGGTTTGGTTACACACACATTTGGTGTCGGAGCGTGAACAGTGATCTGTTGAAGGAGTCTTTTGTGTGGCGTCTGGCAAAGGTATAGGCTTCTTATTTCACAGTAGCAACCTTGGCCACGGGCAACTTCATCGACTTTGTTGTGAGGGACCTTTTGATTTCTGGAGGAAGGGGAGGGACACACCCAGTCTCCCACAAAGCCTTCCCGGCATACCACCACGAGTATCCTCTCTGTTAATTACTCACTCATTTCCCCCTGTACACGGCCTCACCTCTACAGTCCTGTCTCCCAGGTGACCCGCTTACTCTCTCTGGCCTACATTCAACATTACATACTATACATAGCTCTCTTTTGAAAGCGCGTGTGCGTGTGCGTGTGCGTGTGTGTGTGTGTGTGTGTGTGTCAGCTTTTGAAAGAGAAACGTTTGAAGCGTTAGAATACAAAGAGAATGGAAAGGGTAATTGAAGTACTGTAACGGACAGGGAACACTTATGGGTCTTGAAAAGTTTGAGTCAAAGTTTGAAAAGTGATTTTCTGGCTATTTAAGAAAAATCATTTAATCCTTGAAATACTTTGCTAGGAAATTATCCGCAGGGGATTTTCCCTTCTCTTTTTTTTTTAAAGAGCGAATCAACTCAACTTGTGCTGCTGATCCTGTTTGAAGGTTTCTGAAATGAGGTCAGTTTTTACAGTAACTCTGCCGTAAAGCAAATAAAGGTCAGATTGTTGAGCAACGGGGAGGAATTGAGAAGGAGTCCAGGACCTCCGCAGGAGAGAAACAAGGACGCTTACTGTCAGAGGGGGCAGCCCAGGCCCCAGAGACACGGGCCCACTGCCAGACTGGATTTAAAGGGGAAAACATTGAATAGTGGACTGTGTTGGAATGTATGCGTTTGTTTTGTGGACAAATATTATCTGTAAAGGCTAACAGTCCATGCATGTTGGTCTGATAACGGCCAATGAGGTTCAAACAAAGAGTCTGCGCTGCTTCTAAAACGTCCATGTGGTCTTAGCGCCGCTCTGAGTTGAACAAAGTAGACTTGGTGATTTATAAGCAGTTGAGAAGCAATAATAAAGGAGCCTATAAAATATACTCAAAACACAAAGATTTAGAAACATCGGCTGGACTTGTTTAACTGGAATCAAGTCGTCTTCAGGGTGATCTGTGTATGCCACGGATACATAGGAGACCCACTGATACGGCGGCTCAGCAGCAGCCTCACCTATCAACAGCTCTGTGCATTCCAGCCCTCCTGGCCAGTCGTTGTGTTTCCAAAACGTCCGAGCAGTCATTTCCTGTCACCTATAGCCCCTCCTCCCCCGCCGCGTCTCGGTCCTCAAGCTTTTGACCAGCGTGTTGAAACGGAAGAATATGGTTCCCAGCCGGTGAATGGGCCTCTTTGTGTGGTGCTGTGTATATCACTGCAGATAAACAAAATGAAGTTACTACGTCTATGTAGAGCAGTGACTCCTTTTTATAATGAAGCCGAGTCAACCTATGTCTATGGGTTATTATAACCAGGCCAACTAAAGTCTTGTTTTATCTCGCAGGCCTCAAGAGGTAACATTCAATTCATCCAGTTTTTCAGTAACAAAAAAGATCGCTACTGTCTGCGGGAAGTTATTGTGTTTTCAGGGTGAAAGCAATGTTTAAATGCTTAATTTTGTGTGATAAAAGGAGCTTAAATTTACAGTGTCTCTGTACTCTCGTAGAAAACACTTGACGAGTTCATGTATTATTTTTTTTTAAATCAACAACAAGCACGGATCACAACCTTCCATATTGACCAAGTCATTTTCAGTAAAACGTAACTTGTCTCATCCCCAGCCGTTCATGCCCCTGGCGAACCTGCGCTGCTCTCCAGACGTCCACCACTTCCTGTGCCAAGCCTTTGTCCCAGCATGCACCGAGGAGAACACGGTGATCCGTCCATGCAGAGAGCGGTGCGAGGCCGTCCTGTCGGACTGCGAGGAGGACATCCGAGTCTTCGGTGTCACCTGGCCTCCTGAGCTACAGTGTGACCGGTGAGAAAACCGCCATTACAGACAGTCCACAAGAGGAAAAGAAACGCCGTGGTTCTTGATCAGTCCATTGAAGGCTTTGTTTGTTTGTTTGTTTTCAACTAGATTGGACCCATGTGGTTCTCCCGGTGGTTCGACGCTCCCTGCAACCACCCCAATGAGCTCCTCGTCAGCGAAGCGGGACCTCGGCTTCTGGTGTCCCCTGCAGTTGAAGACCAAACCGGGTTACGGTTCGTCGTTCTTGGGTGCCCAGGACTGTGCGCCGCCTTGCTCCAACATGTACTTCAAACCCCACGACATCGAATTCGCCAAGAACTTCATCGGCGTGTGCTCCATCATCTGCTTGGGCGCCACGCTCTTCACCTTCCTCACGTTCCTCATCGACGTCAAGCGTTTCCGCTACCCGGAGCGCCCCATAATCTTCTACGCCGTCTGCTACAGCTTCGTGTCGCTCATCTACTTCATCGGTTTCCTGCTGGGGAACAATGCGGCCTGCACCAAAGCGTCTCACCCGGCCGGTGTGGACACAGTGGTGCTGGGCTCTCAGAGTAAAGGCTGCACTCTGCTTTTTATGCTGCTCTACTTCTTCTCCATCGCCGGCGTCGTCTGGTGGGTCATACTCACCATCACCTGGTTCCTGGCAGCTGGACCCAAGTGGAGCTGTGAGGCCATAGAAAAGAAAGCGGTAAGTGCTTTTAAGAATTTACCAGAATGTAAATACAAAATGAGCAAATACAAGTTATGAGCAGCCGGGAAAACGACGGACGCTGTCGAATGTATCGATCCTCGTGGCTTCTGTCTTTCAGGTGTGGTTCCACTCTGCTGCCTGGGGGATCCCCGGGGTGCTAACCGTCATGCTGCTCGCTCTGAACAAGGTCGAGGGGGACAACATCAGCGGCGTTTGCTTCGTGGGTCTCTACGACCTGGACGCCCTGCGCTACTTCGTCCTGGCGCCTCTATGCGTGGGCGTGGTGGTCGGCCTCTTCCTCATCCTGGCGGGCATCGTCTCTCTCAACCACGTGCGGCAGGTCATCCAGCACGACGAGCGCAACCAGGAGAAGCTGAAGAAGTTCATGATCCGCATCGGCGTGTTCAGCTGCCTCTACCTGGTCCCGCTGGTCACCCTGTTGGCCTGCTACACCTACGAGCAGAGTCACCGCAGCACCTGGGAGAATACCTGGATCAACGACCGCTGTCAGGAGTACAGCATTCCCTGCCCCTACAAGGTAGCCGTGGCTGAGTCGCCTGCAGGAGGTGTTATGGAAGTTAAGGGCAAAGGGCAATGTACATTCTAAATGTTCAAATTACTAATAAATGCTCAAAAGACCTAAAATAGTTTGCAAGCTTTAGAAGTTAGGATCCCACGAAGCTCTAGATGTGTTGTGATTACATCATTTAGCTCCACAAAAAAGGAATGGATACACCTTTTGACCCAGAAGGACATTTTGACATAGAAATCCATGAAGCTTGATTTTGTCTCTTTTTTTTGTCTTTTTTTTTTTTAAATGGATTTTGTTAGTTTACGCACTAAATCACAGGGACTCTTATGACGCTTTGTTCATGTCTCTTTGTTCCAGACGAAAGAGCACGACCGCCCTGACCTCTCCCTGTTTCTGGTGAAATACTTAATGACGCTGGTGGTCGGAATATCTGCCGTGTTCTGGGTCAGCAGTAAAAAAACCTGCTCCGAGTGGGCCTACTTCTTTAACAGGACCCGCAAGAGAGAGTAAGGCCCTGTCGCATGTTCACGTTCACGTTCCATGAGAGACGAGTGTGCAGTTACACAGTAAACTCCCGTGTTCTCCGTCCCACAGTCCCATCACTGAGAGCCGCCGGGTGCTGCAGGAGTCCTGCGAGTTCTTCCTCAAGCACAACAGCCGCGTCCAGCACAAGAAGAAGCACTACAAGTCGAGCTCCCACAAGCTCAAGGTCATCTCCAAGTCCATGGGCACGAGCACCGGCGCCGTACCCACCAACGCGTCCACCGCCGCCACCGCCAATCAAGGGACGTCTGCGCTGGGCAATCACGAGCCCCGCGTGCACGGTTCTCTGTCTGAGGCCTCGGCAAGGGAGCACCTGGACAGGGGCACCTCCAGCCGAAGCTCCAGGAGGGGGGAGAGGGAGAGGGAGAGGGAAGAGAGGCGAAGCAGAGGGGGGAGCTCCTGTAAGATCAGCAGCCGCTCCGACCGTGCCGTCCCAGATGGGAGGTAAGTGAAACGGGTGTGAAATACCTGTGAAATGTTTTTTTTTTGTTCTGATGACTACAGATGTAACACTTGCACTACTTTCAGTATTTTACATGCTGATATAATAGAACCTACTGTTGCATCCCAGCTCTGTTTTAGGGCACCTATTTTTTTTTTTTTAGTAATGACCACAGATAATCCCCGATGTGCCGCTTTAGGATGACTCCGAGGAGCGAGCTGTCGGAGGTCAGGCACGGCCCCAGTGCACAGCAGCATCCGGCTTTAAACCCATCACACAGCACCGTCCAGGACCCCACCCACCAGCTGGCTCACCAGGTGCCCGAGGAGAACAGGGTCGCGAAGGACAGCTCCTGCTGAGACATCGGACCCCGTCCCCAAATGTGTCCGTGCATCCATCGTTGTGTCCACTCAGTCACGCGTGTTCTTATGTGTCTGTGCGTGATTGTATTGGTTACGTTGTAGTCAAATGTTCGTTGCCAGCAAAATGTCCCATACCTCGAGTATTTTTATTGTGGTTTGCTTGGACCAGAATTTGGGTTTCAGCAGAGGGCTCAAAGAGTTTGGAGTATTGAGACTGGCTGCGTCTTTCAGCTTTACTGAGCTTTCTCTACAGAAATGTTGCAGCAGCTCAGCTGTGATCCACCTTTTATATCAACTACCAATTTGATAGCATTAAAAAAAACTTTAGGTCTACTGTTTTGTAGATTTGTAGCTTAATGGCATTAGAACGCACACTAGAAAATACATGCAATATTTATGTAAATGTTCTATTTTTTTAAACATTTTTTAGAAACGAACTCTTTCACTGGACTAGTCGCTACACTGAGAGTTGCTTTAAGAAAGGTCATGATATTGCCAAACATTCAGCCTAATGAAAAGTCTTCCTGTGGTAAAACAGTTTTTTTTTATGTCTTAATGTTGTTTCCTTTAGAAGAAAAACCTCATATTGTAATGCACGCAGTGTGCTACTTAACTGCTCCTTTGACAAAGGCGTACTCTTAAACTTGACTTGGTTTTTAGACGATGCCGAATTTAGCATTCTCACGTTGTCTTTCAAAGACCGTACTTTCACTTGATGTGTGTTTTGCGTTCCTTCTAGTTTCTATTGCACAACCACTAATTGTGCAGACGTGTCTTCTTCTTTTTTTAAAGAAGTGTCCTGTGAATTTGGATAAAGTATAGCTTTATAGTTTTCTACAAGAATGTGCCTTCCTTTGAGTAGTTCCTCATCTTCAAAGGACTTCAAAGAAGCGACAGATGTTGTGCACGTGTGATGTCTACCTGTGTGTGTGTGTGTGTGTGTGTGTGTGTGTGTGTGTGTGTGTGTGTGTGTGTGTGTGTGTGTGTGTGTGTGTGTGTGTGTGTGTGTACACATTCATATGATTTAGAATCCAATTGAGGAAACTAATCAAACCAGCTTTGCACTATTTGTGAAAGAAACACAAACCACTAATGAGTAATGAATAGTTCTAACCAAACAAACAGAAAAAAGAATGAAATTTTGCCTTTGTTCAGGGGTTATTCATAGCATATGGTCACGGACCATATCATTCTCCTTCAAGTGCTTCCAGAACAACCTTCCGTGTTTCATCCGTCATGCTGTAATGTCTGCTTAGCGGTGTAAGGGAATGATTCTTCCATTGAGGTGCTGTGCCTTTCATATTGGAGACAATTCCATTAATGCCAATTTAAAAAGGGAGTCCTTGTCAGTCCTTTTCAGTTGTACCTGTATGTTCTTATTCTGGCATGTGGACAGGTCATAGTCTATGAAGTGCTCTACAACTTTTGTGAGCCATTTTTACTGTGTTTTGTTATTTCTTTTACGCAGCCTATCTTGTCAGCTGAATTTTGTATCAATCCTATTTCATTTTAATAAAATATGATTACAAAAAAAAAAAAGATGTGAGAGTCAGTAACTGCTATTTATGATTGATTAAACATCACTTCTATCTTTGCACACGCCAACAAGTGCACATCTGGTCCATTAAAGAGTCAAATGATCACATTAAGTCAAGATGTTGTGTGTACTGGCACGCTTATGTTTATCACAGGCATGTTGAGACTTTTTTTTCCCCTCGGAGGACGTTTCTGCACGTCGACTGGCTCCTTCCCTCCTCGTCCTGCCTCCTCTGGACTAGAGCCTTCTGGAGTTGGAGTCAAACTGGCCTCACATCTCCCCAGAGCGCGCGCTCCGTTATACACGATGTCTCCGCTCTTCGCCCGCCTGCTGCTGCTTGTCTGCTTGGTATTACCTCTTTATGGCGAGGAAAAGGTGAGAAATAGAGGATACCGAAAGGATCCTGACGCCGACAAGGTAAGATCTATGATCATTACCCCCGAACAAAAAGAAAGACACGTGCCGCTCCGCGAGAGAATGATGCGTTTCAGACACATTTTATTAAAGAGTAGGGCTCGCGTGACATTATAGTAATTGTACTCAAGTTGATGCATTGACATTTATCGCGTTTTGTATTAATTTCTGTATTTGTAATGCATATACATTCATGAGGCACTTTGCATCTTAAGTTCCTGAAACTTATCCAGAAGATGACGCTCTTTTCCAGTGGTATCTTTAAACGACTGATTTCACACACACAAAAAGACAAATAAGAAAAGCAATCTGCTGATTCATACTTTCAGTGTGTGTGGTCACAACTTTGGCAAAAGAAAAAGATCCAAAATGATCTGGGCCCCGCAGCAGATGAGAAATGCTGTTTAGCTTTTTGTGTGGTCAGCTGGTTCTCTATTATTCCAGGTCTGAGAAAAAAAAAATTCCCAACAGGAAGTTGGGGTCTGGCTATACTGTCCGTATGTCTCTCTCTTTGTTATCTATCTGGAGGTTTTTACTAGTTTAAGAACGGTTTTGGTTTGGGGGGGAACATTCTGAAATGATATAGGTATATATAAACCTAAAGGTTCAGCTATTTCAATCCACACTGGCTCCAATCTGAGAGTGTCTTTGTCTAGAGTCTCAAAACCCTCCTTGCTTTTGCTGAAGGAGAGTGAAGGAACAAAGTGGACACACATTTCTCTCCTCAATCTCTGGGGAGTCAAATGAAAGTGAAACTAGTGTTTATTTTGCTGGGACCCCCCTCCTAGAAGTCTGCATGCCCCTCTTTGAGAACCACAACAAGCAGTTGCTCTCCATTCTCCTCCAAAGTCGTATTCCGCAGAGAGACCACCACAGCAGAAGGGTATAATGAATAGCACCTTCTGTTACCGTTTGTATCTAGTGCACTGGGAATGACGCAGAAAAGCACAACTGCACTAGACACTCTGGAGAAGAAAGATCTGCTTATTTGAACAACATGGTAATCATAAAATCCTATTTTTGCATCCTGTCCAGATCCTGGACAGAAAAGGGAGAAGAAAAAAAAAGTCTCAAAGCCAAGCATTATATCCCGGCTGTGCATGCTCCGGGAGAACTTGGTGCCCGTGCTTCGGTGTTGACTAATGCATGAAGAACTAGCGATTCCTCAGCACTTTCTTGCAGCAAATGCAGCCTTTATGCTTCAGTTACAGTAATGGACTGTGTGCTACTAATATCCAGTGGAGCCGGAGTGTGTAATTCATGCAGGCAGGCAGCACCACTACAGAAACAGCAGACTGGAAGCTAATATAAAAGTCAGCTGTGTTGCAAAAAAAAGACAGTGGTTTCATTCATTAGTCTGCTTTGAAATGTCTCCAAAAGCCCAACCCTTAATAAAACTCTGAATATCAACCAGGCGGGCTCTGTATTTCCACATTATAGCCAAGGTGCTGTATGTCCCCTTTTTCTTGAGGACAAATTCCAGGTCTATTACAGCATGTACATGCTAAAACCACGATCCGGTGGTCCCATCACAGGCTTCCCAGTTTGCCCATAGAGACGACGTCAGACCGCACATCTCCAGCATAGCCGCATGCAAAATGGCTAAAGCAGACGCAAGTGTAATCCTCCCCACATCAAAAGCCATTTTCCAGATTTCACATCATCGGAAATGGATTTTTTCTTAGGTATTCAAGTCCAGACAAGATGTTTTAAACTGGAGTAAAAACTCTTTGTTCTCCTGCCTGGAGAGACTTTTTTTAAATGCCTCTTGACTCTAAAACTGCTCCACAGCTGCACAGCAGCAATGACCCAACAAAAAAAAAAGCCCCAGACCCAAATCCTTTTTGGGTCTGGCCTCAAGGGCGAGGACCACTTCTACATGTCTGAATGAATGGAGTGTGGGAGACTTACAGATCACGTCATCAGAACTAAAATCCAACTTTAAAAAAGAGCTGACCCACGCACTGTAATCTGTTGGGCGAAATGTCTCCTTGAGGAACACATTATTGGATCATCATGGTGTCTGTCTCTGTATGTGGTAGAGGGCAGTTCAGGCATCTTTGTGTGTGTGTGTGTGTGAGTCAGCTCAAGTAAGATGTAGCATCTGTTTAAACATAGCAGGAGACTCGGCTGGACAATGAATCACACCGTTAGATGCGTGGCCGAACACCTACTAATTCAGGCTGTCACCGGGCCTTCAGTTCCTCATTAACACGCGATCTGTCATCCACTTGCTTCACGGCCGCTGGTTCTGCTGCTTTGCCTTGGTCCACATCTGGGTTTTATTGTTAGACTTTATTCCAGCCTATTCCAGGCAGTGTATTTCTTTACTGGTTAACGGGGTGTACTCTGGCTTCTTGTGTGTGATGGTTGGATGAATGGCAGCGTTTCGTTGCATGCAGCCCAAAACAGGGACCTACCACCCCACCCCAGGGAGAGCATCTGAAACAGGAAGCCAGTTAACAATAGGCTGATGTTGTTGCATGCCCTCATCCTTCATCACCACTTCCTCTTTCCCCTGTTATTTTTTTTGCAGTTTGGCAGTTGCATTCAGGGGCCAGCGGGCACCGCTGGCAGAGAGGGGAACCCAGGAACCAACGGCATCCCGGGGACGCCAGGCATCCCTGGCCGCGACGGGCTCAAGGGAGAGAAAGGCGAGTGCATGAACGAGATCTTCGAGGAGTCCTGGAGGCCCAACTACAAGCAGTGCGCCTGGAACTCTCTGAATTATGGCATCGACCTGGGTAAAATAGCCGTAAGTATAGTGAGGAATGTGGCTTCCAATCGTTTGACAAATTCACAGAAAATGTTTTACAGCCACCACAATGCATCAAAGTGCCTGAAACTCCCCTCTGCTGCGTTGCAGGACTGTACGTTCACCAAGCTGCGTTCGGACAGCTCCCTCAGAGTCCTCTTCAGTGGCTCCCTCAGACTCAAGTGTAAGAACGCGTGCTGCCAGAGGTGGTACTTCACCTTCAATGGGGCGGAGTGCACTGGACCCCTGCCCATAGAGTCCATCATCTACTTAGACCAGGGAAGTCCTGAGCTCAACTCAACCATCAACATCCACAGAACGTCCTCGGGTACGACTCAAGTCATTGTGCAATAAACCACAACAAACAATAGTTTTTCTTTCCTCTGCTATATCATGCTTTGACTTCAAGCGACAGTTCAACATTTTGGGAAATACGAGAGTTAGATGTTAGCCTGATGAGCTTTAGCTACAGCCAGTTAGCTTAGCATAGCATACAGGGGGAAAGCCTCAACTGTATTTTCATTCAAGTTACACTCTTACAAATTTGGAAAGTTCATCATTGTGTCAAAAAAAAAAAAAAATTGTTGTTCCCTGAAATTCATTCCAGTCTTCCTATGTTTATTCCCCCCTCCTCTCTGCAGTTGAAGGGCTGTGTGAGGGTGTCAAAGCAGGGCTGGTGGATGTGGCCGTGTGGGTGGGGACCTGTGCTGACTATCCCAGAGGTGACGCATCTACAGGCTGGAATTCAGTATCCAGGATAATCATTGAGGAACTGCCCAAATAAAATAAAAAAGGGCGGGACCAGTCCTGGTCGTGTGGCAGTATGTTATTTGGGCCTACCAAACCATCAGGTATGGTTTGCTGAGGCGTCACAGCATCACTGATGGGAACTTGAATGTTTTTTTTTGTTGTAATGCTAGTTGACAGGCCTATAAACAAGAGTACTGTGTCATTCTGTCTACCAGAAATAACCTTTGTACTGTAGCTTTTCTGCTCATGGGTGCTGCTGTTGGTACACAGTAACCATTTACCATATTTGAACTCTGTACTCATGTGACATGTTTGTATTAATTATTACTTTAATAAAGTCATCTTTTTTTTTTAAAGAATTTAAATAAAAACGTTCCAACTACTTGTGGTGTTTACGAGCTTTGGAGTACCCTGCGCTAAATTCAGTGTAGCTAACAAAATGATATATTGAATGTATTTATGGAAATCCAACACAACAATGCAGATAGCGCAGTTTGGGTTTTATAATAAAATGTTATAAAGCAATGCAGTTACAATTCGTAGGAAGGAAATAAATGAATTGTGGGGAAAAACAATCCATTGCTGCAGTCTGTTCACATAAAGCAATAATTTAAAAGAGACAAATTAATGTGACACACGCATGCAACTGGAACCCTGAGATCTACAATTTGGTGTTAACAATCAGCTCTTCATAACACGTATCCCTTTCAGCTGCCGGAAAACATCAATTGTAAACACAACTATGACGACACGTTTAGCGCCCTCCTCTGCCGCCGACGTCTGTCCTAAGGCATGTAAAGCAACCAACATTTTGCCCAGAAGTCAAAGTGTTTGTCAATCCATCTAAAACAAAACACTGTTGATTCCGTTGCTCAGTTTTGGCAACTTTTTCAGTCAGTCATTCTCAGTGCAAATGAATGCTTTTCACGTCTGCACGTTTACACTTCGCCGGGAGTGCAGTTTCCGCCTGCCGCGTTTCACTCCGTGTCTCTGAATGCCACCAAAGCGTCAGTGTGAGCTCAGGGTCTTCGTAGCGGTCCCCGCCACGCTTTCAGGCCTCACTGATTTTGTCCCAGGAGGTAGCGAGACACATTCTCATAAACTACAAATGTGATGCAGCAGGCGGGAGTGACTCGAATCATGTTGGGGATGATCCCTTTGTAGAAACCGACGGCGCCTTCGTTTCTGCAGAGAAAAAAGGAAGAAAAAGAAGAAAAAAAAGGGGGGAAACATGACCACGCCTCTAATTGGACATGACTCAAGAGCCACATTTAGAAACTGAATAGGATGGCGTGTTCGGCCCCTTTAGCAGCGAATCAGTGTCCTACCTCCATGTCCGTCTGACGACATCAATAACTCCATTGTATCTATTGTGCTGGTCTTGCAGGCGAGCGCGCACCACCTGATACGGGTACGTCGTGGCAACAGCAAATATTTTGGATACCGCTGCCATTGTGATATATTCCAACGTGCTCTGTTTACACAGACAAACAGATGGAGAGAGAGAGAGAGACGGGAGCAGGGTGGGAAAGCTGATGAGTCACCGCGGGTTATCCACTGTGGGCTCGGTCTTGTTACACTGGCAACATTACAAGCTTGGTTTCCCCGACTTTTAATAAAACACCGAGCATGTTGCCAGACGGTTTGTGGCTTGTGGGGTTATTGACTCACCAGCTTCGCATCTGAAGGCACTTTCCTGTATTTGTTGTAGTCCCTCTTGAGCTCTTCGTAGGCCATGAACTGCAGCGCTCCGTGAGACGTGCCCAACAGACCAGGAACATAACCCTAAGACAAGTGCATGCTTCGTAAATCGGCCTTTCGTGACACACAAATAGACCCATGGCATGCATTTGCTAGAATACTACATTGTCCACATCTGTGGCTCTCTGCACATTTAAAAATATATTGTCAAATTTCCACTGAGTAATGTGGTTGCAATTATCCTTCTAGGTAAATAGAATTCACTAAAGCTTCTCAACAACAGCTAATATAGGCTGTTGGTGCCCTCTAGTGGTGGTTGATATATTGGTGAAAACCTAATTTTAGCCTAGTAGGATAAAGGTCAACTTTGGTTGTGGTAGTGTGGTAGAGTAACCTCAGTTCATAAGCATCATAAGCATGTCATGTATTGCTATATCACATGAAAGTACAGAGACACACTGCTCTTCAACCTTGTATAGTCCTGGCACTCCCTCGTGGCGAAAGATCTTGACCAGAGCGTCGATCATCCCCTTGTACTGTTTACCGGCCGGGTCTGCATCGTACTGGAGCACCAGCCGGGTCTTGGTCACCCAGATTGGGTTGGTTAGGGTGAGCGTCAGGATGCCTAGGTGACAGCAAGTAAGCAGTGTTTGAATGAAGCCAACAACATTTTAAAAATCTAATAAAAATGGAGACGCATGATTGTTACACACAGCCAGCTCTTTAAAACAGTCAGTGTTTTTTTTTTTACTGCATGTGGCTGCAACTCCCTGCAAGACGGGATCGGGTGGTTCTCCTCAACAAAAAGCGAATAGAGGCACGACCGAAGTTGAAGTTAATCGAATGCGATGTGGTAGTTGGTGCCCGTTTCTGCAGACTGCAGTGACTAGAGGTCACGGAGCGGAGGATGATAAGCATTGAACAGTACAATTCAGCAATGGCTCAGTGTTTTGTTCCAATGCATCTTTATATCTGTTGTAACGTGCTAATAGTACAATTGATAGAGATAGATAGATAGATAGATATATATATATATATACATACACACACACACACACACACACACACACACACACACATAAAAATCTATGCCATGTTACCTTCTTAAAAAAAAAAACATGCTGGAATAATGCCACTTGACCCCTTTCAACAAAAGGGTACTTTTACACTATTATGTGCCATATCCCAAAGAACTTCTCACCTCAACTATGGATATGGCTTCCTTCTGTTTACTCGGATGACATCGACAGTAGCGCCATCTTACCCCAAGAAAGCCCCTTATTATTATTATTATTATTATTAGACCAGCAGGAAGCAGATCCACGTGGCCCCATGTGACCGAAGTGAACAGAAGGGCTCGTGCACCAATTTGCATCTGCCTCCCGTCTGCTTCGGCCGGCTCGGAGCAGTACTATCTGGCTGCTGGTGTTGACCCGCGTGGGCTGATTAGGCGAGTGTGTCAGCAGTGTTCAGACACATGTGGGACTAACCTGCTTCGGCCGCAGACACCAGGTGCTCCGTGGCACTCAGTTCAGTTTGACGGCCTTCCTTAGTGTACCCTTTGATTGCATTGTAGCTGTCGGGGGGGGGGGGGGGGGGGGGGGAAGACGTGTTATAGATCATGGGAATTATCATGTTAGAGCTGTGATCCATTAGGTTTATAGTTGACGTACAAAAAGAAGTAGAGACCCCAAGATGCTCCGGCGCCCCAAATATTGGGTGTCACTCCTTGGTAGAGGCCTCGGAGTCCCTCCTGCTGCCAAACACTCTTCATACAGTGTAATATGCCACTGTACTTGGGTCTTAATTGCAGTCCATCACTTACTAAATTGAAACGACATCAGACACATTTAAGTCATTTGACACAAGACACCAACATTTCCTAAAAAGTTGCCGTATCAGCATGGAACCGTTGGCATTAACAGGGTTCATACACATTTTGACCAATGGATTTCCATGACTTTAAACCAAATGACCAAACATTTTGTGAAATCTCGGTGTATACATGAAAAAGTGATAAAAATGTAGTATTTAAACTAACAATGAGAATTCCAAAGCATACAGTATACTTTAAATGCCACAAATGAATGAGACCATAGTTTGATTAAAAGAATAAACATTTATATAGATGCCTGTATGTATGCCTGCTTATATTTTGAGCGTCTTTCTTTTAAAAGCATTTTAATTATTTCAAACTCAGCGTAAATGAACGACATGAATATAAACACATTTACATGACTTTACCAACATTTTTGGGATTTTATTTTTTTCAAGGACTTTTCCAGGCCTGGAAATAACCATTTTAAAACATATCAATATGAACATATCACATTTCTAGCACAGAGTCCTGCATCGTTTACTGGCCAAGTTGCATATACAAGGTAAGATGACTTGGTGAAAGGGTGCATAACAATAAACATATCATAAAACAATACACAGTGCAATAATAGATCAATGCACAAGACAAACATCAATACAATAAGTACAATGTCGTACTGTAACGTTACCTGCAAACCTGATCTTGACCAGGTCCAGAGGGTGAAGCACCATCGTTGACACGACTCCTCCGCTGAGCCCCGCGACCAGGTTTTCTACCTTCACGTGGCTGAAGACCTGGCGGACGTGTCCGGCTATCGAGACCGCAGAAGCGGGTTTGGAGGACCCGGTCTCCGTCATGTTCACTGGTAATGAGTTAATTAATCTAGCTAGCTCCTGTCAGCTAGTTCCGCACTCCGTAATGGTAATGCTCAAATATATTCCTCTACAGCAGCCAGAGGACAACTCACTGATACTGCTTTAACTCCCTGGCTGTCATTGCATTTAGCAAGTGAACCACACGGTTAACACGCGGCGTTAACATGGCTTTAGGTAACGTTATCCAAAATGCAACCTACAGCACCGGTGCCGCTGCTCGACCTTGCTGCAAGTATTTACTAAATGTCTATAATTAAGAGTACTGCTTCCGGCCAAAACCTTCAAAATAAAATATTTTAGGCGAACGACAAACTATAATAGGGACATCATTCCGGTATTTCAAAAACAAAACAACACAAAAGTGGCACTCGGCATACTCAGATGTAAAGGTTGTGAAGATTGTAAAAATTCTTAGCCAGAGAGATTCATTTGAAGCAGTTTGGAGACCAAATCGGTATATTTCCGGTCTTTCTCTGCTAAATTTCGCACCTTGATTCCAAACGTCTCCGTGACGCAACCAGGAGGACTGGGTATCCCACAATGCAACTCGGCCAAACTAATCTACTTCCTCAACACATGGCTTGTGCTTGCTAATAGTTTTATTTTGTTAAACCTAAAGGCTAACAGCAATTTTTAAGTGTGTTTTCATTTTCATTCTTCCACTAAATGAAGGTTAAAGTCCTCTCGAGGAACCCGGATGATTACGTCCGGGAGACCAAACTAGATATCCAACGTGGTAAGTGATGCACTTTAATCTCGTTGAGGCTAAAACACAGGATACTAGTGCTAGCCAGCAAACATCAGCCACACAGTATGTTAACGTAAAATAAAGCGAGTCGAACTTTGTCTTTCTCCAAATCTGGACGTTCTTACAAAAAAATACAACGCGAACTATATTTGGAGAAGCTGTCTGTCTGTAAGCTTCGATATAAAAAAGCAAATCCGATGCATTTCAAATATGTGCACGTAAACTAACGTTAATAATAATATTGCTCCAAAAGAGTAACAACACTACATTCATAAGCGCGTGGGATGTAATGTTGAATGCAATTGACTGTTTATGTTATTCAGCCGAACGGCTTGCGTTGAAACTAACGAATCACATCTTTTAGCCAACTAAAATGTGCTTTTTGTAGTTACTACTCTCTGTTGTTAGTCCCCAGAAACTATGACCCGACACTGCATCCGTTTGAGGTGAGCAGAGAGTACACCCGCGCCCTGAACGCCACCAAGCTGGAGAGGGTGTTTGCCAAGCCTTTCTTGGCCTCTCTGGACGGACACAGAGATGGGGTGAACTGCATGGCCAAGCACACCAAGAGCCTCTCCACCCTGCTCTCTGGCTCCTGCGATGGGGAGGTGACTACCTGCCGAAGTCTAAATATATTACCTCAGCTTGTACGCACAATCCTGGAGGTGCCATGCACTCATTCTTGTTTGATCCTTAGGTGAAAGTGTGGAATCTGACCAAACGCGAATGTGTCCGCACTCTCCAAGCCCACGAAGGTTTCGTCCGGGGAATGGTCGTCCGCTCTTGTGGAACCTCCTTCTTCACGGTGACTGCCGCCCTTCGACCGCTGAGGTTTTCAGAATAGTTGGTATTTTTGTTAGCAGACCTCTAATACAACTTTGTTTTTTTTACTGTAACAGGTTGGTGATGACAAAACAATCAAGCATTGGAAAATGGAGGCGCCCGGTTACGGCGAGGAAGAGGAGCCACTCAACACCATTCTGGGAAAGGTGTGATCAGTGGGCATTTTCTTTAATATTAATAATTTCAACTTGTATAGTGAAAGCGAGTTGGAAGAGGTGTGTTTTGAGGGCTTGCTTGAATGATGGTAGGGTGGGAGCCTGACGGATGTAGAGGGGGGGTGCAGCAGCTGAGGAGGCCCTGTCCCCCCAGGTCCGGCGCTTGGTCCTGATGGTCTTCAGAGCGTTTGTACCGGCGGACCTGAGGCAACGGGTTGGGGTGTGGAGGGGGAGGAGGTCTGTAAGGTAGGGAGGGGCCAGGTTGTTTAGGGCTTTGTAGGTGATGAGTAATAGTTTGAAGTCTATCCTGTACTTGACCGGGAGCCAGTGGAGGTTGTGGAGGACCGGGGTGATGTGATCATAATGGCGGGTGGAGGTGGTAGTATTGTTTTCAAAGACAGTTGGTATAATGAAGAAGAAGAAAAACTGCTCTTTACAGGGTTCTTACGGTCATGGAAAACCTGGAAAAGTCATGGGATTTTAAAATGGTTAATTTCCAGGCCTGGAAAAGTCCTTGAAAAAAATTGTTTTGGGAAAAGTCACGGAAATGTGTTATATTCATATGTTCATGACATTCATTTACGCTGAGTTTGAAATAATGAACATGCTTTTAAAAGAAAGACGCTCAAAATACATGCAGGCATCTATATAAATGTTTATTCTTTTAATCGAACCATTGTCTCATTCATTTGTGTCATTTAAGGTATTCTGTATGTTTTGGAATTCTTCTTGTTTTAAATACAACATTTTCTCACTTTTTCAGATTTCCCAAAACGTTTGGTCATGGAAATTTGGTTTAAAGTCATGGAAATCCATTGGTCAAAATGTGTATGAACCCTGCCTTTAGGTGACTGTGACATCAACGGGTCAGTGAAACACTGCATTTCCATCATTGTAAAACTTATTCTTGTCCCTTTGCAGACGGTCTTCACCGGCCTGGACCACCACCAGAAGGATGCCGTGTTCGCAACATGTGGCCAGCAGGTCGACATCTGGGACGAGCAGAGGAGCAGCCCAATCCGCTCTTTCACCTGGGGCGTAGACAGCTTCAGCTCTGTGCGCTTCAACCCGGTGGAGGTGAGCCGCCTGGTGTCCGCTGCACTCGGACACAGGAGAACGCCTTTGTTCCTGTCCTGACTCATCAAAGTGGTTATTTATATCAGCCACCCTGTGGATATCTTTTAAAGTCTAATGGTTTATGTCTTTCCACAGACTGAACTCCTTGCAAGCTGTGCCTCTGACAGAAGTATAGTACTGTATGACATGAGAGAATCGGCGCCACTTAAAAAGGTATAGGGTTTACCACTCAGTCGCTGCAAGAATGAACCCTTCTCTCCCCGCCTTTCTTCATAGTTATATGATTTCTATCTCCGGTGTTTTTTCCATTTTTCTTTTTTAGGTTATCATGGCAATGAGGAGCAACA
This sequence comes from Myoxocephalus aenaeus, assembly GCA_038501785.1. Classification (NCBI taxonomy): domain Eukaryota; kingdom Metazoa; phylum Chordata; class Actinopteri; order Perciformes; family Cottidae; genus Myoxocephalus; species Myoxocephalus aenaeus. The sequence continues at coordinate 216,711 of JBAMJR010000359.1, read as the reverse complement.
CATTATGCTGGAACCCTATGGAAGCCTATTACTTCACATGTTCAAATGAGGACTACAAGTGAGTGGATGCTTGTAACAGTGACTCACATGATTTGTGTTGACACTAAATGATCTCAAGCTGAAGGAGTCTTGCATGTACAAATGTAAAGTCCTGCTCTGCACTTTTGGTCAACTTTCAGAACAGATGGACGATGATTGCACGGGCCCTTTCATTACTATTTTATAGAGTATATGGACTTTTACAGCGCTTTTCGTTTTTTCCGACCACTCAAAGTGCTTTAACACTAGTCATCATTCACACACTGATGGCAGTGGCTAAGGCGCTGCCTGCCCATCAGGAGTAACTAACATTCATACACTGTAGATAGGCACAGCTACGGGAGCAATTTGGGGTCAAGTGTCTTGCCCAAGGACACATCGACATGGGCTAGCAGAGCTGGGGATCAAACCGCCGATCCTCTGATTTGAAGGACAACTGAGCCACAGTCCACATTTTACTGATGCAGTTTGACTAACGGCTGAATTTGTGTCTTTGTCTCATCAGCCTCTACACGTATGACATGAGGTACCTGGACAAGCCGATCACAGTGCACATGGACCACGTCTCTGCGGTGCTGGATGTTGACTATTCTCCAACTGGGAAGGAGTTTGTATCTGCCAGTTTTGACAAAACCATCCGCATCTTCCCCAAGGACAGTGGCCGCAGCAGGTTAGCAAGATCCTAAACATCGGCGTGAAAACTAATACCATTACCGTGTATGTTTGCTTTTACATTTCTGTTCTTCTGACTGAACCAGTGGAGTAAGCAGTACAATTATTCTTTGTGTCATAGTGGTGTTCGTAGTTTTGGTTCTCGGACCTGTTAAGTTTTTTACTTTATAGATATTTACGATAAAGAAATGTTCAGTAGAAGCCAACAGTCAGTTTTTCCTCCCGTGGCACATCCAAAAGTACGTCCATGTAGCCGGGCAGCAAATAGACGGGTTTTCATTTGTGTAGCTTGAGCGTGGATTGTTGAAAACACTTTGGTACACACTGAATCTGGTCAATTCCATTAGGAGAAACCACAGATGATCCATGTCATGTGCTACTGTCAGGATAAAGGGACAGTTTGAGCAATTTTTTTTTTTGTTAATTAAAGTTGCCAACTATCTTTAATGTAGCTTTATTGCTCGTGTTATTAGTACCAACGTGACGAGCCAAAACGTCTACTTTGAAAAAGGCCTTGAAAAAGTAGTGCGGCGTTGTAAATACTGCAGAACCACAAAGTGGATGGACAAGTCAACAAAACACGGGGAGATTATAGTTGGTTTCCCGGTTCCTACCATTGGGAGTTTATTTTTTTATTTGAGCCACAATCCAAAACATTACTTTAGTTTATGATGAGTGTTAAACCCGTAAAGTGTTCCTGATTAGAGTGGGTGTTTGTAATCGTGGTTCCTATATAAGTATTTGCTTTGGTTGTTTGTTTGTTTTCAACAGTAAACTAACACAATGCATTACCTTATTTATCCTTTCTTTTAGGGAAGTCTACCATACCAAACGCATGCAGCATGTCATCTGCATAAAGTGGTCGGCAGACAACAAATACATCCTGAGCGGCTCTGACGAAATGAATATCCGACTGTGGAAAGCCAACGCAGCTGAGAAACTAGGAGTGGTGAGTGCAGCCTTGTCTTCCCCATATCGCTCCTGCTTTAAATCAGATCTCCAGCTTCAATCGATCACACATCCAGAGCAACTCGCAGCTTCTTGGTGAGCAGGAAGTGGTGTAACTGTATTCTCTCTCTCGCTCGCCCCCCCTGTCATACTGTATCTCCCGTCAGCGTATTACCGGACCTTGAGTTAGCTGCATTCCTCGACACAGCCATGGGCCCGCTTCAGCAGGGTGAGAGCGGGCGACTATGCCAGGAGCAACGGCGCTACCGTTGCCAAATGCCCTGATGGATGCTGACTTAGGGCAGAATCACTCTCAATAAGTACAATGTACCAATTGGCACGGCTGCGGCTGCTCTCGTGGCAGGCGGAAGTCTCTTTCCCCCCCCCCCCCAAATGACCAATCATCAGTGAAAGATTCAGCTAAAAGATGAATCTCTGCTGACTCTTTATCTTGTGAAGAGTACCACATGCCTTGCTAGCAGAAACCGTGCCCTTAATGTTGTGCTCAACTGTAAAATAAAGCTCCTTCTAAAATGCTGGAGGTATCCCGATGCCCCCAAAATTCCCAGTTCAGGCTGAATAATATAGATCAATGCCATTTGTCATCTCCAACAGCCATCTTTCATCACTAATCGGATTCACCCTTGCTTATTCTCTTAATGCAGCTCCGGAGTGGAAAATTGGCCCGCTTTTGGCACTTGTTTTACTGTCACTGTGCAAGAGAAGATTTATCCGCAAGCTTTGCACTTAAAGAGATCAGACAAGGGCTGCTCCTATCAGCAGTTTGGATCGGCCAATCACTTAAAGCGGGCCACTCCGAACATAATGAAGCATTAACAATCAAGTTGCACTGAAGGGGTCTTTAATTATCAAGAAATGCTGAATGGAGGATTTGTCTGCATCAGGATCAGGACTTCCCCATCAGCAGCTGAACGTGCATACATTTTTGGCCTTTGACTCCAGTTTGAACTGGACCCCCTTTTTGTATTTTAGGCCGAGACCTAAAAGGCGTTGAATCCATCCGCCCCCGTTTGTTTTCAATCAGGTGCCACTCTTGATCTATATTACGGTATTTACAGTTTGATGAAAGGGATCATGTATTTATAGGATAATTGTCATTACAAATTTGATATTTTCAGGTCCGTCCATCGTTTCTGTTATCACAAGTGCGTTTCCCCGTGTTTAACACAGAATGCTCAGCCAGTAGCGCTGCTGCTTGCCGTTGTCGTGAGAACCGCGCATACAAATGACTCCACACTCGACAAGCAAGGAAAACCTTGGCGACGCTGCAGTTAATGAGTTGCAGAGGACCCACAGATGGGGATTCCTTACTTTATATTTAGATGACCATGTAAGTTGGTTACAAACTTTATTTTTATTTTTTTTAAGAGGCCTGAGAGGGTACCAACCTGTCTACACAAGCCACATGGTGAAAGCAGCGCCGCCACGACTACTTCAATCCTCCATCCGTGTGTGTGTGTGTGTGTGTGCTCTGTGTTGAGCTACAGCACTGCTGCGTGGTCACCCGTGTCAGAACCCAATACCCGGTCAATGTAGCCCTACAAAGACACTTGTGTGCGAGTGAGAGACTCAAGCCATTACGCAGCCGGTGTAGACGGCTGTATTGATTAACTAAGATGGAAGCGTATCTGCTCCTCTGACACCAGTGAAAGTGAAGCGTCTGCGTGAACGGGGGTGCAAGAAGCACACGCAGTCCAATGAGCTTAAGAGAAGACATTTAGCGCAAAGCTCCTGTGACATCGTCACACATGTAAAAGACAGTTTAAGAAATAATGCTGCAGTAGATTTGACTTTTTCTTTTTATCCTTTCATAATTCTTTCTTTGTGTCAAAACCTGGTGCCTACATTACCCACAATACAATGTGACTATCAACATTTTATTTATATATATATTTTTTCATTTTTCAAACCCTGCAGTAACACCGCTTGATTCTCGCTATTACAGCAGAATGCAAACTTCCAAAAATGAAGACCCAAACTGTCCACAGTTTACAGACCGACTTCCTGGTTCAGCTTCGTCTTACTCAACTGATATTTAGTTTTATATATTTTTTTTTTCCTCTGCAAGAAGGGGTCATTACCAATAAGCAGAGCGTGGTTTCGGCGCTGGCTGCTGAATTCTTTCTAACCGGGTACTACTTGTTTTAATGGTGGCTGTTTGCATGTCGGGCCCCCATCGTTCACCAAGTTCAGAGCGTCAGCAGTTGGATGACGGTTGCTAATTGCACCTCGTTGTCGCCTGGTCAACTTTTGGATGTGATCGTCCATCCATCATCATACCAACGGCGTTTAGCAAGCTAACCACGTGTGTCCGGGGGGGGGGGTAGTTTAGTCCCACAGGATCAGCATCTAACAGCTCTTCATCGGCAAATTGAATCTGAGACAAATCATTGCTTTTAATTAGAATGAAAGCCTTCGAGGAGGGCGGCCCCAGTTTTATGAGGGAGACTGAGGGGGGGGGGGGGGTTGTTGCGCTGGTGTCTTCACTTTTTAACGGACATTGATTCCGTTTTGAACGAGCGCATCGTTGAGCTGAGGTTACTGCTTACTGTACTGGCCAACATTTTATGATGTATAGGCACTGTAACTGTCGGTAATTAATAAAACGCCCCCTGAAATGAATGCAGACTACATCCTGTAGTCAGCAGCAAACTCCACGCTCGTAATCTCCTCCGTGAAATACTCATCGTTACCGGAGTCGAAGCATTCCGGGAAAAGCCGTCTTGTCACCATGGGAACCCAAAGGGGGCTGTAAATGACATAATTCCCCATCCACACTATAGGTTTAAATTCAACAGTTGCTAATTGTGACAAGGCAGCTGACTCAGAAATGCGGAGTTGGCAGTGGTCGCCTCTGTTGCTTGTTCTGTTCTCAAGCAGAAGCCTCAAAGAGGCAGTCGTCACTTGGAAAAAAAGAAAGAAATTCAAATGCCCAAAAACGAGACCCATGTTTACTTCATGAGGACATCTTGTGGCCACAATAATTACGACTGTCTCAAAGATGACACGGGCCTTAGCTTAGCACAAAGAGTGGAAACCCGAAACGGCTATTCTGGTTCTATCCAAGTGCCTATCAGCACTTTTCAAGACGGGCAGACCTTGAACCATTTGGGTTCAGCCCAGAAAATATTTTACCCCGACTTGGACATTTCTGCCAGATGAGTTTTGTGTGATGTGCTGTTTGAGCAGTTCCAGGGTCCGGCCTCCACATGACTGCTGTCGAAAGATCCCTTCTAAACTGTCGTGAGATAGTTTTAATATTATTTGGTCAGTAGTTTTAAGGTACATTCAGAGAAACTCGAAGCTGAATTCTCGCATGGTGAGACTTGCTCCTGTTTTTTCCTTCTGGTCTTCTCTATTTTGTCTTTTGTCTGCCCAACTCATCCTCCTCTTGTGTCCCTCAGCTGGCCCCCAGAGAGAAGGAGGCCACCAACTACAGCCAGAAGCTGAAGGAGAAGTTCCAGCACCACCCGCAGATCCGACGCATCGCTAACCACCGACACCTACCCAGGAGCCTCTACCACCAGACCAAGGAGCTGAGGGTTATGAAAGAGGCTCGCCGCAGGAAGTACGTGTTTCTTTTTCTTTTTATTTAAGCTAGCCATCTTATCTAAAATGGCCACGATGCACCCTCTGTTTGCGTAGAGGTGATGTTGGTGACTTGGGCTGCTGCCAGGGTAGGTCTGACCTACGCAGTCCCACCGGCCTAATGGAAAATCTCCCTGATAGGACTGCCTCCTATGACATGGTCTCAATAGCCCTTACATACTCATTTACAGCTCTGTATGGTGGATTGATTGTTCCAGTTTGCCGTTTCAGTGATTCATAGCTCAGTCTCTGGTCTTTTTTTTTTTTCTTCTCTTTCCTAATTACTGGCAGTATTGTGACGCGTCAGACATGGGTTTGGACTGTGAATGATTTACTATCCATGCTTTATGCATTATTTTCAGGGTACATTGGTGTAGTCGGTGACGTAGGTGTTAGGTCAACAGTCTCATATTCACTCACTTCCTCCTCTCTGTTTGCTCATCTCTCTCACCGTCCCCCTCCTGAATATTCTCACCGGCAGTTTGTTCACAGCTCTTCTTCCCCCTTTTTTTTTTTTTTTTCTTCCAGGGAGAGGAATGTCCGCAAGCACAGCAAGCCAGGAAGTGTTCCTCTTGTGTCTGAGAAGGAGAAGCACGTTGTGACTGTGGTCAAATAGGCAGAGCCGGAGGAGAGAGCGGAAAACCGACGGGGCCCTCTGTCGAGAGATGAGGTGGAGGTGCCCACCCACCCCCAGATCACCCCCACATGGGACATGTTCAGACTGCTTTCACTTAAGAGTTGGGGGCAGATTTTTATTTTATTTTTTATTTGTCAGTTGTGGGAAAGACGAGAGACAAGTTCTGCATCATTTGAAGCCCAAGGACACAGACTGTAAATACATAAACATTAAATATGGTAAAACTGTGACTCAAGTGACTAATCGCACATTTTGCTTTGAGCAAGTTTGGGTTCTTCACACGTTTTTAAGAAATTATGAGCTGATTTTAATTGATCCAGTGTTTTAAAGAGTGACTTGGTAATACTGTACTTGCAACAAAATGTGTTGCCGGTTTCATTAGTCTTTTTCATTAAATGAAGTTCTGGACACGTGCTACAGTTGATTATTAAAACTCCTGAGGTGGAGTAAAGGTTTCAGGATGCTTCAAATGAGCCGCCATCTTCTACAGGGCAAAAGTGTTTGTTACGACAAAAACTAAAAGCATCTCTGTGTCAAAGGGAAGTCAAAAACACTCCTGTAATTTCGACTACACAAATTGAGCGATCGCTCAGCAATGTGCCAGTGATTACCAGATGTTTTGGTAAGTTTCCAAAATTGTTAATGTTTGACGATTTTTAAATTCAATTAGTTTTGTAGAGCCCAAAATTACAAATTTGCCTCGGAGGGCTTTACAATTTGTACACATATGACATCCTCTATCCCAGGACCTCACATGAAAAACTCCCCCAAAAAACTTTTAAAAGGGACGAAACCTTTGGGAGAGCAACAGCTCTCTCACTGGATGGACAGAAGTACAATGTCATGTGCACAGAATGAACAACATAACAGAGTTACAACACATTCAATGCATATGAAATAAATGACCACAACCAATGTAAACCTGTGAGGCGAGAAAGCGCAAAGAAGTAGACATTAATTAATACAGATGGAGTGGAGCTCTGTGTATCCTGAGATGTCCCCCATCAGTCTCGGTCTATAGCAGCATGTCTCTGGGCTAGACCCGGGCAAACCTGAGCCAGCCCTAACTATAAGTGCTATCAAAGAGGGAAGTCTTAAGTCTCCTCATAAATGAGGTGTGATCTGACCAACCTTTCTTTAAAGAAAAAGTTGGAAAGTGTTACATCTTCCCTAATGCGTTGACATTAACGTTTACACATGGCAATTGTGCTGGACATTAAATCCTGAGGAGAGCCAGGGCAGATGTTTTAACTTCCTCACAAAGCTTTCATGATTCCACGTTTCCACTCAGTTTAAGAATCTCTTAATTCCTCTTTAGGCTATAACATTAGAGGGTGCGGGGCCACAGATATGGGACCGACATTTGTGATATGAATCATTCAGAATTCAAACTCAACCCCAAGTTTCCTCTTGTTGCAGCAAATCACTGCAATGTTGCTAATTGAGTTCCAGCCCTAATGAGGTGGAGGCTATTTCCTCGTAACGTTGTCCTTCAAATCCCATCAACACTGCTGCCTGAGACCGAAGAAATGCAGTACAGTCTGTCGAAATTCATCACCTGAGCGTCGTGCCAGTGGGAAGATTTCTGCAAGGAGGTTGACACAAACATGATGGCGTAATAAAGATCTCTGCATCGTGCTGTCTGGGGCTGCAAGGAAATTCAAGTTTAGGTTATACAGACAATGGTTTGGGTGAAATGTGGATCCTGAAGGCACTAACAATTGATTAATCTACCAGTTGTTGTTTTTAACCAATTTAATGTATCAATTATTTGGTCTACATTTGGGGCTGCAGTTGGACCAAAATCCCAAACCTCAAGATGTTCATTTTGAATCAGATTGCTTTAAATTCAAATGAAAATTGTGTGTACAAAAATAAATAAGAACAAATTGTCCTCAGTGGACAGTTTGAGCCACAGCATATCCAGAGTGTGTGAGTAAGATGAATAAGATCAACCCTGATGGGAGACGCTGCACACACCTGCAGTAACACTCATTGTCACTAGTCATGTTCTGTATTTATCTCAGCATCACTTCTCCCGGTGCGCTGCCGCTCCAGCTGCCGCCGGTCCGCGTTTTCTCGGCGGCTCTATCTGCCGCCTGCTGTCAATGAACATCCAGCGCGTCCTCTCGGCTTTACTCCTCTACGCGTTTCCATCGCTCCGCCTCCTCTTCCTATCTGGATTTTATTCTCCCCCCTTTACTCTCTCTCTCTCTCTCTCTCTCTCTCTCTCTCTCTCTCTCTCTCTCGCGCGCGCTCTCCCTCTCTCTCATTGCATCCATTTTTTGTGCATTTAAGAAATCTCCAAGAATTACCAACCTGGAGGAAAGCGAGCTAACACGAGTGACAAGGAGGAGGGTTAAGGACCCCAAACGAAAACAAACACGGACGGACCGGGCATCTTTGATATCCCACCATGCGAGTAAAGGCTTTCTAAAGGATGGCAGCGATGGGTTAGCCAGGATTTACCATGACTGCAAAATAAAAGGCAAGACTTGTTTTGTTTTTTTAGTTTTTTTTTCATCCTCTACTTTTTTTTTCTTCTTTTTTTTTTTTTAATCCCTGGATGGATGGAGGCTTGTGTTTGGAATACCTGAAGGTTGAAGCCTTTCCAGCCTGTGCACTCTGGCTTCATTTGAAGTGCATCTATTTCTAATCCTGAGCGTTTTTTTTTTTTTTTTTCTATTTGAGAAAGGTCCATGTGTGTATAAGAAAAAAAGAGAAAAATCTGGCGTTTCAACGGCTTCAATATCGGGCGACGCTCACTCGGCTTCAGCGTGTTTGATAACCCCATTATGGTCATTCAATAGACGGGCAAGGAGTGGGGGGCGAAGCCTGTAATTCATATTTCTGACGCTTATTTCTGTAGCACAAGTGCAATGTGTGCATGATAGGCTACTACCCCTGTGACCGAGATGCCATGCCGCCTGTAAACCGCGGTGTCTCCGCCAATTTATACGATTTGAGGCCATGAAATGTAGCAACAACAAACAAAACAAACAAAAATACATCGCCCAGAATGATGCTGGTTGACAGTGCTCTTCTCATGTTTTTTTTAATTATTATAATGTTTTTTTTTTAAATTGTAGCCACTGTGTGTAAAAGATGTCTGCTCCACACGGGCCCCGGGGCGGCCCCGGCCCTGCTGCTGCCTCAGCGGCCGGCGCCATGCCGGAGATGCCGGACCTCAGCCACCTCACCGAGGATGAGAGGAAGATCATCCTCGGTGTCATGGACCGACAGAAGAAGGAGGACGCGAAGGAGCAGTCGATGTTAAAGTAAGTTAAAAAGGCGGAGATGGTGGGGGAGCTGTTTGCTGGTGGCGGTGGTGAACAAACCTCCCGGGTGTTTGTTGGGTTGTTACTACAGTGGCACATTTCTGTAACCGTCTCTCTGCCAGAGAGCCGACTGGTGGGTCGTGTTGCCTCTTGACATCCAGAGCTAGAGCCTCAATAGTCGTCTACTAGCCGGTAGGAGCGAGGGGAGATGAGCCGTTCCCACGGCCCGACTATCATCTCTCTTCGGCTCCTCGTTTAGGAAACACTTTATTTAAATGGATGAGTATCATTTCTAAAAAAAATATATTATAATGCGGCATACAACTCCAACCTCATTTCCCCCCTCTCGTTGCTGTAGCTTTACTACTGTAATGGGCTGGGTTAGCAGCAACGGGCGCCATTTTCACGTAAAAAGCACGCCGAATTGCTTAACCTTTCCCCACGAGCGTCACCGAGATTACACAATATGACACTGGAAAGATCATTTAAGGTGTCCTTTGTGGCAATGGCGCACGCGGGGCGTGTGTGATTTTCAAAACGTTAAAGTCTCGGTCGATGCTGTCGCCCACCCCCCTCCCTCCTCTTGTGTACAGATGTCGCTCGGAGCTGTTTCAGCACCACGGCGCTGTCCACTGTGGGGTTTTACTTTTTAAGGTGGACCGGACTGTTTCCGCCCTCATCGCTTTAACCTTTACTGTGTTGAGCCATAACTCTGCTTTATGGTGGAATATTACTCTCTATCGTATTGCCCTGGTCATAAACACACACACACACACACACACACACACACACACACACACACACACACACACACACACACACACACACACACACACACACACACACACACACACTTTGCTTGACGTTATTAGGAAGATAGGGATTTCAGGTTGATGGCCTTAAATGTTTCCATCCTGTTGATTTTCTTGTAGTTTTCCTCCCTCGATGAAGAGAACGCACATGCTCACTCACAAACCAGGCGACACTGTACTTTGACTATTTTTGTTTGAATGCACCACAGATTTTAGGTGACAGTCGATGAGGGAATCGGTCCACTTTTCTGACCAGTGACATCAGTGTGAAAGATGCGTGCCACTATCAGCGGGAGCTTTTCTCTCTCCTTTTCTTTTTTTTATAAAGGCATTAAAGCTGTTGTTGGCCCCATCATCCGGTACACATTTGCTGCTACTACGGCAGCATTCCTAATGGAGTGAAAGTTGTGCAATCCCTACCTAGTGCTGCTGCATGAGAAACATGACTCATGTACTCCAAGACACGGCTACCTCAGCCGCTGCGCAGCGTGCTGTGTGAATCACCCAGGCCCCCAATAGCTGAGTATATTTCCTATTTCTCTTTCTCTGAGGTAAAGGGGATTGTCAGTTTAAGTCACTCTTAGTCTGACAGTGATGTCAAAGCCTTGTCATGACTGAGCATGGGCAGAAGGGGCTGTTTTTATTTGCGTGTGTATGCCAGGGACATGACTGATTGACTGACTGTCTCACCATAACGTTAGGTAACTTTGATTGCAGGCCACACAGCTGAAAGCATGCAGGACATTGGGAAGTCAAAGAGGACTCAGTGTCAGTTACTTGCATGCTGATTTACACAATAATTACGTTTCCAGTATCTGCTGCATGCCTTGGTTACCTGAGGGTTTATCTGGCCAGCAGGGCTATACTGCTGATGCTAAACAGCTGACAAAAGACATGCAGTTAATATTAAGGGCGGGCAGCCACCATTTTGTTGTGTTTCAGAGATAAAAATAAAAGCCTCTTGACCTTCTTCGGCCAAATATTAAAGTTTTCTTCCACTATTTCATACAGCGAGACTATATATGTTAGTTTTACTGTGTTTTGTCTATATCTACAAGGTGACTCATCATGAGTCATCACAACAGTAAATCCCAGCTTTCTTTTACCTATGAATCACGCATGCATAACATATCCTAAAGCCCTGGCATAGGTATACGACTGCAGTGGATTAACTTGTCATCGGGTGGTTCAGAGCATTTTCCCAGCAGTGTCGAAAACAAACACCCACACGGCATCATCCAACCCTATAGCCCGTCGCAGTCACGGTCCAAAACCAACAGCGGCTTGGACGGCTTCTTTCAGGGAAAGTGGCAGTTTGAACATCGAAGTGTGTAATCTAACAGAGGGAATCCTGGGAGGAGGGAGGGATGGAGAGGAGGGAGAGAGAGAGAGAGAGAGAGAGAGAGAGAGAGAGAGGGAGAGAGAAGCCTCCAGCTGCAGGGCTTTGCCAACTTGCTGTCATCTCACTGGAGGTGCTACAGAGAGCGTGGATGGGAATCCAGTGCTGCTGACTTGCATGCAATTAGCTACTCTCTCTTAGCCGGCTCCTTCTTAGCAGGCCTGCGCCCGTCTGCATGGAGAGAATGTGCTGCATCGATGATAATCCATTTCCTAAAGTCCATAAGGCGGCGCTCTGCATACCTATAGCTCATTCTTAGAATTCTGTCCTCGAAAGCTGCAGTCACAGAAGTATAGTTAGTGTATCTCTACACACAAAAACAAGAACCCAGTCACTGCAATTAAGCGCGGCTCCAGGTGTATTTGTTCCACCGAGCCATTGTGGCTTTCCATGCGCCAGTGAGTCTCTGAGCAGCACAGCAGTGACGGGTTATGGGACCCCCACCCCCACCCACTCAGACACTTTGTATCCCACAGGCAGGCATCAGCTGCCTGTGACGGGGTGACCCACAGAACGCCCGGGGCGCCACTTCTCCTTTCTCCCCGATCCCCCAGTCCTCCTGGGCTGCTTCCTGGTTCTGCTCGGTGGCCAGGAGGGCTGGGGATGGAGCAGGACGGGGTCAAGGGGTGGAGGGGGGTGGTAATGATCTCCATCTGACTTTGTCTTTCACGCCTCTACCCTCGAAACGCTTTGCCGTCGTTTCTGTTTCTCGTGCTGCATATCGTGTTACCTGTGTTATGAAGGCACGAGCTGCCATTCGAGCATGCAGACACACACACACTCACCTCAGAAAGATGGTCAAACTTTAGGTGACCTTTTAAATAAAACCGTCCTAACAACTTTGACTGACTTATTTAGCTTGTCTTTCCACTTTGAAGGCCACATAACTCCCAGTGAATATACCGGTTCCACCTCTTCCTTGTGACAGTGGTGAACTCTTGAATTGGGGGGACTGTGTCATCCACTCAGGGACCTCCTTTGACAGTGCTAATTATAGTGGCTGCGTTGTAGGAGGGACTCCCACTGAGATGCAGCTTTTCCAGGGCTCTGAGGTGTCTGCTGCTCCGCCATCTATTTGGGCACCTCCGTTTTTTTATTGCACAGGGCGAAGGATGCTCCGACTTCCCGTTCCGTTCACTCTGTCTGGGAACATGATGCGTACAAGAGGTTTTCAGGATGTTTGAACATTTTGTCTGTTCACACATTTAACACTCTCATACTTTTACTTTGTGTATGTATCTATGTATGTATCTGTGGATATATTCTCTTTTTTATTCTATTTTATCACATTTTATTATATTTTTAAAAAGCCTCGTGTGTACAGGTGTTAATTCTAATGCCATTGTGATGTCCACATCAAATAAAGAAATACAAAATAAATAAATGCTAACAACAAATACAAATATGTTCTTAGTTGTTCTATGATAGCAACATGTAAAAAGAAACAAGAAAAATCTAAATTGAAGCTGCAGAGAAGCAGATTTACAGATTTTTTTTTATCCCTAATGTAATTTAAAATATAAAATAAACTACAATTCCCATAATGCAACTTCTGCCTCCTAGAATCACATGTGTGTCAATTAGATTGTAAAATAAATTTCTTTAAAACATTTGCAGTTTCAAAGCCTAGCAGGCTTAGATAACCCTGATGACATCATCAGAGATATTTATTTCAGACTTAAGAAAACTCTCTCGAACCCCCAGAAGACATTACACAACTATTTTCACAGTTTGAGTAGTACTTGAGTAGTATTTACATTGCCCAGCCCTGTTTTGAATATTCCCTTGTTGCTATATACACGTTACACACTATCATCCCAGCTGTTTACACTACAAAGTACACCGAGGAGTATTAGTTATGAGAATCCAATTAGACATTCGTTATTTCTTTGAAACTTTCATTATGAATAGAGCTATAAAGTAACTGAATTGTTTACGTGACTATCAACAGGGTTAAGAGCATAGGGATCAGTCAAAGCTATTAGGTCACTGCTCTTCATGTTGAACACCTAAATGACCTAATAGCTTTGATTGACGTCAATGACAATGTCATAGGGGCAACAAAATATGCAAAATAGTAGAAAACCAGTGAAACAACACTTGAAACTGTACCCATCTCCTTCAAAATGTGCTGACATCGGCATATTGTAGTATAGTGAGCAGTGTGTTGTGTAGCTTTTATACAGTCTAAATAATTATACTTCCATTGCAAACCTTGTATAACCTGCTATAGCAGTACTGTACTTCGTTATGTTCATGCCAATGAAGCACATTTGAAAAAAAAGAAAAGAGAGAGAGAGAGAGAGAGAGAGACCTATGGTTGTGAAATGAAGCGAGGCAATGCTCAGAAGCTTCCCACTGGACAATATACAGTATATGCTCTCTCTCTCTCTCTCTCTCTCTCTCTCTCTCTCTCTCTCTCTTGTTCCCTTAGCTCACTTGCCCATGCTCGCTCGCCTTCCCATGCAAAGAGCAGATTCTGTCATGATCGTTCCATCCCCCACCACCTCGCCCCGAGGGAGAGAGGGAGAGAAAGTGTAAGAGTGGATGCCGTCTTGACTCCGTAAAGCACAGAACGCACGCCAAATGAATACATCATCGTGCTAATTAAAGTAACACTGTGTTTTGGTTGTCAGGAGGTTGGCACGTTGTCAAGTGGTTCGGCGCGGCCGGACAGGAAATCTGGTTGGAGCACAGTTGACGACAGTGAAATTATTTAGAATACATTGAATGTTATATTTAACCTGCTCATGACTAAAATAAAAAAAATAAAAATATTGATGGGTTTTGGTTGTTTAATGGGATTAGTTGATATATATAAAACCATTTAAAACTTGTTCTAATTGCACTCTTCGTTCTGATGAGTCCCTTCCCTTTTAGCATTTTAGGCCGGGGCAACAGAGGAAAAGGAGAGGACACATGAGGAGGAGCCATGGAACAGAGTGTAGGACAGTTTATCATAGGAGGGGACAAGGGGAGAAGAGAGCACAGGAAAGGAGAGGACAGACATTGACGTCTGAGATGCTATCAGGTCTCGTTGCTGATATGACAGCCTCAGTCCCCGTTGACGGAGCAATCAGCCTGCCATCTCCCAGAGCCTGCTATTCTTTTGCATGGCACAGCGCAAGCACCGGGCTCCATTGTCTCTCTGCGCTTTGTTCTAAATAACATCTGCATTCGTCAGCATAGGTTTTATTCTCTTCTGGGCTCTTATCCTTCGAGCAAAGTTTGAAGGGATATTCCAGCCCCTGGCTGCGCAATTTGAGATGCCCTTGGCAAAACATGACAGTGGGAAAATATCTGAGAATGAGAAGTCAGTTGTGTTAATTAGTACAAGGTAGTACAAGGGATGTTACATACATGTGTGTGTATATATATATATATATATATATATATATATATATATATATATATATATATATATATATATAATAAAGTGAAAACGTTCTGTTACACTGCATGTGTTAAATAATTAGTCAACAGTGCCTCAAGCTGCCGTAATGTTTTGATATGGAACTGTATTTAAGCAGCTTATGTTGGATTGGTGAAATCGTAAGCAGATACCTTGTGTATTAAGACCGCCAGTTCAAGTCGGCAGCTAGAGAAAGCGTTGTTGTTACTCCAGCTTGCATGGGAAGCATTTGGCTCAATGTATGAATTTCCCCGGGAAGAATATATGTTAAAATAGCATCATTTGCAACGTTATCGAATAGTTTTGCTGGATCGGAACAGAACCCCGGCACAGCTCCAGTGCTAGAACATCTGGCCCACAGTTACATAAGCCCTCTCAGCATGCTGTGCCTATAGCCTGAATGAGAGCCACACAATGCGATAGGCGTGCCGACAGAGCTGAGTAGTGATAGGAAAAGCAGGGGGGGCGGTCAATGAATAGAAGATGCAAGAGGCAGCCTCAGCCAACGAGAGCAAAGAAAGTGGATACATGAAGGCAAAAAGGGGGCCCGGCACTTCATCACTTTTACGGCCCTTCCCTGTCCTCCATCCACGCTGAGTAGAGTCAATGTAGAGGAAGATGTACTGCATCTGACTCTCTGAGGGAAGCCCAGTGCTTCTGAGGAACATATGGGCCTGCTATGGAGTAGTGTTGGTGGTTAAATGTTTCTCTAAAATCATATAGCAGTGGGATGATACAGCTGAGATAAATTCAACACAACACACTGATGGGATTTACACTATGCACGCTAGTTGAGGAAGCGAAACAGGATTTTTCTTCTTCTTCTTTCTGTTCAAAGCAGTGGGACGGGTGCTGCGTCAGTGCAGAAAGTATAGCTAGCGAGACGTGGTGCCTTTCCTCTCCCCCGTGACATTCCCTCGGGGCTGGTTTTTATGATCGTTGAACCCTGAAAGGTCAGAGAAAAAGACACCTCTCCACTCTGTACAGCGAGAACACTGTACACTCTTTGGGCCTCGGACCACGTGGCGTGGGGGGGGGGGCAAATGATCTCCTCACGCTGTGTATGATGCGCGAGTTGGCTGAATCAGTCACAAACATGTCATGTCAACTCTAGTGTTTTTTTTGGGGTACCCGTTCGTAGCGTGGCAGCCAAAAAGGCGTCCAAAAAGTATTTAGCGAGAGACAGAGACTGAAAGCGGGAGAGACGAACAGAGAAACTGGACAGAGACGGTTATACGAGGCCAGCTGAATGGCCAGTCACTAAAGGTCTGAAGTGGCACCAGGTCAGCTCAAGCTGACTGAGAGAACCCCCACGCTGTTAGTTGGACTATTTATAGTGGAGATGTTTGGCTTTTCTGCAGTAGCCGGCGAAGCAGCCAGGCATCTGAACAGGCAGCAAAGGCCTGCGGTCACTTAGGCGTCCAGGAAAACCAGGCCGCAAGTCAAAAGGAGCTTTGCAGGACAAAGTCCAACCGCCAGAAAGACAAGAGAGTACATTTGAATGATCATGATTCATCATGTTGCTTCCATATCTCGTCCCGTTGTGAAGTGTCTTGTTAGCGTGCTCACTTAATAGCTTGTTCATTTTCAGCAGCAACATTGTAGCAGCTAGCAGTAGTAAAGAATACACAAATGTATCCTGCAAACACTTTGCAGAACTGTCGCTATACTTGCTGGTTCCACTGTAATCATTTGTCAAAACCAAGCCGACTAGTGGCATCATGGTCTGTGATGCGACAAAGTCAGGCTTCAAGACTTGCTGCACAAGGGGAATCAACTAGCTCACTGTTGACCATTAAACGAGCAATGGCATATAGGGTAATTAACACTTAAATGGCTAAAATTAAAGGACTCACTAGTTTTTGTTTGTTTTTTGTGAAAAAGAAAAACATTATAGTTCAGAATAATATCACAACTCATGATTATAACTTAACAGAACTGGGCTAACTTTGTCTCCCTGCTTACAGATTGTAAGCTAAGCTAATCGCCTGCTAGCTGTAGCTTTGCATGTCACATACAGACAGTAGAGGTTGAGTGTTATATTTCTTCTTATCTAACTCTGGGATGAGATGTACGTTTTTTTTTCTTTCATTTTCTAAAAGTCTAGTCCTAGCATGCCTCTCAGTAAGCTAACAGCTAACACTGTGGCCAAACCAGCACTCTTAGATATTAAGTGAATGTTGCTGCCACGAACGAGGGAGTTCTTCAAGTTTTCTTTTAGACCAGGACAAAACTCAAATAATATCACCCCAGAATGCAAGCTCATGCTGTCATATGTGGGCCACCTTAATAAGTCCTATTTTGGTCTCATAACTGAGACCCAAAATAAGTTAGTTTTCATGTTGCAGTTTCTTAAAAAGAGGCACAACACGCACACGCACACACACACACACACACACACACACACACACACACACACACACACACACACACACACACACACACACACACACACACACACACACAGGCCCTTGTTTAGGCTTTTGTCCTAAGATTCTGACCCTGTAATGCAACTAGATAGTTTAAAAGTCTACTGGATATAAACATGTGGAGTTGGAGGTGTAAGAGCTGCTGCTAAACGAGACAATTGTTCAATGAAAAATTACAGCATGCAATAAAAAGACTTAGTCCCTCCCCACGCTTTGCTCTGTGTGTGAGCTGGTGTGTTTACTAGTGGTAGTTTACACAGGGCTCTGTAATCTTTCCTTCACTGTGTGTGTGTGTGTGTGTGTGTGTGTGTGTGTGTGTGTGTGTGTGTGTGTGTGTGTGTGTGTGTGTGTGTGTGTGTCAAGACTCAGCTGGTTGGAGCAGGTGCAAGCTGGTGACTCAAACACATGGATCCTGCCTAGCCGGTCCTCCTAATACGCCTTTGTGTGGCCAAAAAAAAACATCCAGTGCTTTGGATAAACAAATGCTTCCCTCCACGTATTCGTCCAACCCTGGCACACAGACCTACTATGCCTGTCAATGAAACACCCACACACTCACACACATGAGCTCCGTAGAGAGGCAACCAGACAGTAATGATTGGTGCAGTGATTCTGTTGGAAAACTTTATATTTGCTTGTGTAATCCTTGCTCCCATCATATATGCTTTTTTTTCTATGAACATAGTTATTTTGTGATATATTTTTTATATTACCGTCAAACTCCTTGCTTTTGATGTCCTATTTTTTCTTGTTAACAGTTTATTTCCTGATGGCGCCGCATATCATTTATCTCAAACATCTTTTTATTCAGCAGTCCTATTTTCACATACAACTTTTTTACAATTGTGCGTCCATCATTGCAGTCATTAGGAAATGAAATAAAGAACAGAGCACAGAGGTGATGTCTAAATAAAATGATGAACAAGCAGAATAATATATACAGAAAAGAAGACAAAATAAATAATAGTGTTATAAAATACATTTATAATAATAATAATATTAATAATTAATAATAATAATATTCTCCCATCACACACATCATTTATATTACAACTTGTATTGCTCTCTTGTGACATCAAGAGAGCAGGGTTCAGGGGTTGTACCTCGGGTATAGCATTGCAGTCCTTCACATGTAGATGCTGCTGTAGGTAGATTACAGAAGCAGCCAGCTGACATGAATACGAGAGGATAAAGAGCAGCCGCTATCATATTAACGTCATGATGCGGCCGTGGCCCTTACGTAAGCCCGCTGTGTGAGCACCGCACACAGGCGCAGCCATGCAACCTATAGGACGTACTGTGCAGCATATAGAGCACCGCTCGCGCGGCCTGCGGCCGTATAGGGTGGCTTTGTGGGCTTTGAATGCATCATTCCACAGACTCGGCATCCGTGCGCGTGCGCGTTAGCGTGTTCATGAGGAGCAGGAGGAGGGAGGGTGCTGGGGTCGGGTTGGTTGGTGGCCTTATCCGTCGGGTAGGCGGTTGCTTGGGTGGCCGGATTTAAAGCCGCGCGGAGAGGCGGATAAACCAAAAGGGAATCCGTTTGATTTGGGATTTTACAGCAGCCAAAGCAGAGAAAACAAAACAGATCTCTCCACCACCGGGACAGATGTTGATGGCGGGTTCAAGTTAATTTCAGCCATACAGTATTGTGGTCACATCTGTTTATTTGGCCGAACGTGGCAATCCTCTAAAGATGTATCTCAAGCAGATTATATGCGCAGTGTGCAGGATAACTTCACCTTTATTTGGGCAAAGTGATGGGTGTAACCCATTACCCATATCAGATTGCCCCCTCGTGCGTGCTCTTAGTTAAGCAAGCTAACAGTGACGTGCATGCTGCGATGAAGTGGGACAAGAAGGGGTAGAGCAGGCTGGGCCAACAATAGACAAAGGTATCCATTACCTCTCTATTGTTAGCCCGGCCGGGCTATTATTAATATAGCCCAGAGAGACACAGGCAGCTGGCTGCGGCTCCAGCTACAACGTGGTGGAGAGGTTTTCTTTTTTTGGTATGGGTTAGACTGAGGGTGGCACTGATGGGAGTTGAGAGCGTCAAAAGGATGATATTCGAGATAATGAATGATCATCACTTACTCTTGGGGATTTCAAATTACAAGAAACCGAAAGGAAAAGGCCAAAACTATATCAGGCTTGTGCTGACTACGTGACTGTAAATACTCTGGGGAATGCGAGACTGGACAGAATCGGTGCTCGAGGAGGAGCGCTTCTGATTGTGCAGTCCAGGCTCAGAGGAGAACACGGGGCGGCAATCAGGCCGGGTCTGTCCCGGGTTACTGGGGCTCGGGGTTGGGCTCAAACG
Source organism: Myoxocephalus aenaeus (assembly GCA_038501785.1). Lineage (NCBI taxonomy): Eukaryota > Metazoa > Chordata > Actinopteri > Perciformes > Cottidae > Myoxocephalus > Myoxocephalus aenaeus. Next base: position 197,153 of record JBAMJR010000359.1, on the reverse strand, counting down.
GCGGAGAGTGACGCTCGTGTGGGTGGGGGGCGGGGGGGCAACGTCAGCTGCCAAGAAAATGCTGATCGCAGCCAGAATATAACGCATCTGTGTCAGGGGCGAACAAGACAGGCCGACAGGAGAAGCAACCCAAGCATTCACACACACACACACACACACACACACACACACACACACACACACACACACACACACACACACACACACACACACACACACACACACACACACACACACACAGAAAGACCTGAACTCAGTTGGTGTACGCGCGCCATTACCAAAGCAAACAAGCACATACTGTATGTGCAAAGAACACAAAACACTGCGCACCCCCCACCCCTCTGACTCAAACGCTGCCCACATAGTTGATATGGGTTTCCACTGTACAATGAACCCTGCAGCATTAAGATGAATATTGTATGTTTCCTGTGAGCGTGGCATGGAAATACACTTGTGAATGTGTGTGTGTGTGTGTGTGTGTGTGTGTGTGTGTGTGGCCGGGTGATTAGCTGACTCGTTGCCGCTTGGAAATCTCTCAGGACGGGAGAGAGATATGGAGCAGCTCAATTGAATCCTGGCAGGTAATCTAAGGAAACAGATGGATTTTTTTAGTCATATTTGGCAGCAGATTAGCCACTCAGAGTAAAAAAAAATCTGCTGTTGCCAACTCTTGTTTGACAATCAGAATATTAGTCCTTGGTCAGGAAGGTCTTCCTGTCAGATTGCCCATTCTGATGAGCGGGCCCCCCTTCCCACGGATTCAATCCTATCTGTGCTTTCTAAGGGCCCAGCTGTGGTAGCGGGCCAACACCCCACCCCGCACCCCGAGGAGCTGGTCCCCTCCCGCCCTGCCTATCGCCCCGTGCCAGAGGAAGTTATCAGCACTCTATCCTCTAACCCCTAATCCTCGCCAAGGTGCAGAGAAAGTGTTAAGCGTCTTCTGGCATTTGTTAAGAGAGGTAGAATGAACAGGTGTCTCCAGCCCTAATCGACTGTCTTTGAATGAGCTGCTATTTTTAGTGCACACTGCTTTTCTTTTTTTCCCTTTTTCTTGGGAGTTTCCCCCCCCCCCCCGGTGGAATGTACAGTAGGGGTGGTGTGCAACGGGGGATTTCTGTTGTATCCATCCTGCAGGGATAATGCTGACACGGTGCATGTTGGTTTTTCCTTTTGTGGATGGGCGGAGTAGTAACACATTATATAAATAATTCACACACCTACATTAGTGTCCTTTGATTTGGGTTTGTTCTGCCATAAGCAGCGCGCCAACCATGTCCAAATGGAGTGAAGAAAACCAAGACAAAAGATACAAATTCAATCCCTGAATGGACCTGGACAAAAAAAAGAAGAAAGATATGAAATATCGTAAAATAAAATGTAAAAGCACGGTGTGGAAGCATGACAGCAGCACTACAAGTTAGTGGATTCCCATAGTGGTCCTATAGCTTTCCCCCAAATCATGCTATCAGCAAACGCTGCTGCTCCCCTGCTACATTACATACATGCACAAGTTGTGACATGGAGATTTGCAGATATTACACACATTTTACATTTTTATTGTGATTTTATAAAAAAAATAACAATTTATTTTGCACAGTTTGTAAGTGGGCCTATTATTGGGCCTTAAACAAGGCCATGGTAATGCACAAATAACATGCATATGCAACTAAAATTAGAAAGCGTGTTTTATTTTTCTATTTAAAGAAGATAGGGATTACACACAGTGTGAACCATGGAGGTACCAGATTGATTTTGATCAAGTAATCCAACTAGATAGTTTCAGAAATTGTGACATTTAATCACAACTTCATTGCAGGGATCAATTCAAAAATGAAACCTTCACTATGCATCAATAACACCATTCTGTACTGCACCGACAAACACTTTGTATCAGAACAGAATTTGGCAGCGCCTCCAGAGCCTCCAGTGATCACTTGCCTCCGAGTGATTTCAGGCAGACATTACCCTCATCTCCTGGCAGCACTGACTGGCCGGTGCGGTGTTAACTATGTATACAGTTTGGAGCCAGATCACTCCCTTATGATCTAATTATCACTCTGGTCCGTGGTGGACTCGGAGCGGCCTGCAGGGTCACCGCTTATAGACGTGAGATCCCGCCACTGCACACACCCCTGTTCATAGCTTCTCCCACCAACATCTGGCCGACTTCTCTGAGTGAAATACAAAGGTCCTGAGCTGCAGTTTGCTCAAAGAAGGGATTAGAAAGAGAGAGAGAGAGAGAGAGAGAGAGAGAGAGAGAGAGAGAGACTGGCTGGGCTTGCCCGGCACACTCTGGGTATGGGGAGGTGGTGTAATTGGAAAGTAATTACGCTTCGGGTGGCATGTGTGGAAGCTCAGTACAGTGTGACAGATAATACTGTCTGCTGGTCATGACTAAAAGGAACAGAAGTGGACGTCAGAGTGCAGCTGGCAAAGTGACGGAAGTGCTTTTTTTATCTCTTTAAAAACAAACATTGATTAGATATCAACACAGCAGGTTGGGAATGTATTTACTGATGCTGACACCTAAATGCCTATTTTTGTTGTGTTAATAGTTAGGAAAAAAAACAAACGGTTGATTGTTATTCCAATGAATGCCACAACGGTGCTGTTAATTCTCACACACCAAAGGTGCATTCACTTTTGGCTGAAAATAGTCCCAACAGATGTCCCGTTACAGAGAGGCAGACCAGCACGTTTTGGGACATGGATTTTGTTGACGGTAAACATTTCCTACGATACGTTTGAACAGACGAGCTGTCGTGACAAAGATCAGGAAGATAACGTGTCATCAGCGTTACTCACGCGGAGAGAGAGAGTTTGGCCACTTTGGGGCAGCGCAAACCACGCTGTCAAGACAATATGGACAAGACAGTGGACATTAGCTAACACTTGTCTCTTTCACAACTGTTGTTGTCGTAAACAGCTGCTCACACTGCTGCTGGAAATACATTGATGAGAGCTGCGAGGCTAAACCAAAAGCAGTGGTAAAAAAAAGTCTTTTGATGCACAACAACATTTATTTTGTCAGTTGATTTTGACTCGGTGCCCACGTGTTAGGACTGACGTAGGAACAACTGACTGCGTCATCTCTGCCAGGCCTTTACTTTGTGTTCAAGCGTCACGTGTGTCTGCCGCTCGTAAGCAGCCATAGTGAGTCTGGCCCGACCTTCGCTCTGGGTGTGTCGGAATGTAAGTAGTCAGGGCTGGTGGTGCAGCCAATGCATGTTGTCTGAACACAACTGAACTGTGGCAAAGGAGTAGCAGGGAACCAGAGAGAGAGAGAGAGAGAGAGAGAGAGAGAGAGAGAGAGAGAGAGAGAGAGGTGGGGGCAGGTAATGTGCTAAGCATCTTTTTTCCCTTCTCCTCTTCTTCCTCCATCCCCTCCGTTTATTAGCAGAGAGGGCTCAGATTAATTCAATCTCTGGGATTTTACTAAAATGTGCAGGTCCTCGTGACGGCCCTGCGGTGTAATTGTCCTGCTGTCGATCCAGCTCTCCTATAGGGATCTCTCACTCCCATCCGAGTTCGAAAGAAATCCCCAACGACAGAGTTGCAGACGTGGGCCCATATGAAACGCTTTCATGAACTGCTTATAGTTTCAGTTCCTGTTTTCATAATAATACTTTGACAGACGAGGATAAGGCAAACCTGTGACTCTGACATAAAAACCTGTTTTTATGTCAGTTTGTGTGCAATTAGATGAAGGATTCCTTTCATTAATCTGCTACCAATTTGTTTTCCTTATCCAAAATATGCAGATTATTTTCTCTCTTGAATTGTCACTTTGTCTATAACATATTAGAAACAAACAAACACACAGAAACAAACAAAACACATGTATTAAGCGGGTTTCTTGAAAAGACTCCAACATGAAATCAATAACCAACACCCCATTCCTCACACATTCCCTCATAGAACTCCAGGAATCTAGTTCTTGGAAGTTTACGCAGCACATCTGTCCACTAGAGAGCAGTGTAGCACCAGTCATTGTCAGAGCAGCGTGCTCCTGCATGCACAGACCAGTGAAGCGGAGAAGGTGGAAACCCAAACACAGAACAAAATAAGAACAACAAGAGGCTAAAAATAACAGCAGCATGTGGCTCACGAAGAATCAAAGCTGCCACACAATGAAACTGAGAAAAGAGAGAATCTGAATCTTTCAGTGAGACGCAAAGATGCTCGACACAAACCCTTTTCCTAACCCTGTACCAGGGTGTATTTCTTATTTTGTGTACTTTGTGGAGTACCATGTGAAGCAGAGTGCAGGTTAAAGAGGGATGGAAAACGGAGACTCAGCAGCTGGGATACTGAGGACGTCACTTGTGACATTTTGCACTCACTCATTTTACTGCCCCATGTCAAACAATACGCCGCGCACTCACACTCCCATATGCACACGTATGAGTACAGTGCACACACACACACACACACATTTTGTCCGGCAGCCGTCCAGGCAGGCAGGCAGCAGGCTGGATCAGATAAATATGAGGCTTGTAATGCGACCACAGAGACGGGGCTGATGGGATCAATACAGAACGGCGCTGCAGGTCATCGGGAGAACACAGCGAGAGGATAAATATGGACTGGCTCATGGGGAAACAGAGCGGCGAGACTGATGGGTACACACAGGACTATGTCTTCTCCCGTGTGTTCTCTCGGCCGTCTGACGCGGATCAGACAGACAGGTTTCTCTCTCCACCTCTAGCTAACCTAGACTGCTGTGAGGCGATAGTTCTGAGCCTTGAGGAGTTTGATGGCATATGTATAGTGTGACACTGGGGTCCATCCTGAGTATTTCTACTTTCTACATTGTATTCATTGGGCGATAGATTTGGCCTTCATTATCAGCCACCTAGATGTTGTACGTCTATGAGGAGCTACAGAGTGTTTTCAAGGGGAAAGTTTTAGTATCATGGTCTGAAAGCTATTTCAGAGGCTTTTTATAGTTCCAGCAACAAATGTCTGGAGGAAAGAAAAGTGAATACTTTTATATTAATAGTTTAATTTAGGCCTTCTCCGTTTAATTGGAATATCTGTTACCTGGACCTAGTTTCATAAGAACACTGGCACTGGTATGAGTTGGCGACTGTTAATCTTGAGTATCAGGCCAGAGGAGTTAATGTTGCTGTGCCTCGGTCAGAAAAACAGACCAACTAACACGTTCCCTCAGCTATATGAAAGGGACTGTGTGCTTATCGTTAGCATGTGATGAGGTGTGTGTAAAGTTCTGACGTGTGATCCTCAGCTGTCTCTGTTCTGCTTGTAGTGACATCTGCTCTCAAACCAAGAGAGAGAGGCGGAGGCTGAACTTCAGTGTTAGAGGGTTTGCAGATAGACACTCATGTTGTGGGTGCTGTATGTGTGTGTGTGTGTGTGCGTGTGTTTGAGTGCTCTTTGTGCTGTCTCGATTATTCTGGCTACACCGACTTTGCTTTGTTTAGTAACTGCTGCTCTTGTTTTGTTTCTGAGACAATGTGGTCCTGAGAGGGAAAGTCTACTTTATAGATGTTGTAAGAAATTGTCACAGCGATTTGCAATTTTCTGGCGGTTTGGTTCTCATTTAGTCTGTTGAGTTGAGTTTTTATCCGCACAGGTTTTCAGACATCCACCTCTGTTGTTTCCGCTGCCAGTCCAACACAATGGAAGTGAACTGAATTTCGCTTGTGGTGCTCAGAGGATTTAAAAGTCATATTTACTTTGTCCAACAGAAACAGTTTCAGGAACCTTATCTTCTGTAGAAAGTAGTTATAGTAGTGAACATCGTCACCACTGAGATTTGTGGATTGTTGCTTTTAAAATATTTAAACGTAATCTTTCAATGCTTAGAGCACCGCAAAATTAGTCTTTTGCGGTGCTACATATTGTCTCACTTTTAGTCAAGTGAGACAATATGTATTTTTGCAATTTAGGGGAACGGATAATTAAAATCAAAAAAGTGATATGATGTTTAATGACCTTGCTATCAGTTCGGGTTGAGCGATATGGAGAGAATCAAATATCATAATGTTTTTGACCAAATTTCTTGATATAGATATTGTCACAAAGTTATTTACACGATGACATTTCTCATAAATAATCATCAGTTATATGGAAATAAAAGCGGATAAAGGAAAACAATAACCCCCCTCCTAAAATGACGTCACTTTACTGTAAAGCAGCCTTTAAAACCGAGACAGGCCATATTAAGATATCCAAAATCGGAGATTCTCGTATCGCAATATCGATATAATATCGATATATTTCCCAGCCCTGCCATCAGTCATAATGGACTCTAATCAAGCATGTGTTACTCAGCTTAATTGAACTTCACTCAGAATGAGCTACTGCTTCCTTCCTCGCCTTCTAAATCATCTCAGCTTGCAATTCAAAGGCAGCGCTCAGACGTCTGCTCTGCTTACTCTGAACTTGTGCAGATGCGTGGCTATATTTCTGGGAACTGGTTGGCCCATGGTGATGGGGCCACTATTAATAATGAATTCCTCTCGTAGTGGTGTCCATGCACTTTGGATCCACCCTCTTGTTGTAAAGAACCAAAGTGCCGTAAAAAGTGCAGCTTGTCCATGCTAGCACATTCAGTATGAGAGAGGATGTTACTCACATGAAGCAGTCATTTTAAGTTGGTTTTTCAAGTTGGTTCAAACCCCTTACTTACTTTACATCATCTTTAAAGTCATTCTGAATGTTTTTTTCCCCATGTTGTTCACCTCATTACCATTGTCATCATTGCATTGTCATTTCCATTAAAGCATCATCTATAATATCTTGAATATTATTCATATTATAGTTGAAGTATTATTTATGTCATACGCATCTTTAGTGCTATCAGTTGTGTCGATATTTTGTGTCCTTTCGATTGTTTTCCTCATCTCTTTGTGTTCTGTATGCACTGAGCTGTGCACACCTTTTGTTTTTTCTTTTTTTTCCTTTTTTTATGTTTTAGGATCAAAGAAGAACCAAAGCCTCAGCCGGCACAGTAAGTGAACTGCATTACCCAGAGTGCTCTAGGCGTTGACACTTCTTCCTGTCAGTGGGTGCTGTGTGCTTCATGTGGCTTTCTCCTCTTCGTCTGGGAGGAAAACGACAGAGATGTCGCTGATGTCATGGAAGGCAGCTCAATGATTTGCACCGTGGCATTTTGTTTTTGCAAGCTTTGAATGATTCGCATCGACCAGACTGTTGAATTTGGTGCTAGGAACCAAACGGCCGGCTTCTGTGACATCAGTGATGACAGCTTTTCCTCTCGAGCAGCTTTGTTATAGCCAGGCCCCCCTCCCCCAGAACCCTTCCCCTTGTCCCTGGTCTCCAACTGGCTGCCCATTCTCACCCGGTGTCTCATATCTGCACTCTGATTGGCTTGTGCAGCCACGTAATTCAATCACAAATGTGTACTAGATGCACCTGCCCTGCTCCGCTGTACTGTAGCTGCATTTTGACGAAATCCACCTGCAGGGCAAACCAGTCTGATAACCTGACCCCTGCTGCACCACCAGGCTGGAATAAATGACACTCCTGTTACCCTCAGCTGAGCGTTTGATGCAGCTCTCATTTCCATTGGCTGAAGAGCTTTCCTGCTTCTTCTCTCCTTCCCTCTACTGTAAGTCTGTCTGTATCCTCTTTCTTACCTTCTTCTATTTTCTCTTTGTTTTTCTTTCTGACACTGTCTGGTTGTCAATGTTCCACAAATCGCTGCTCCTGCCCGTGTCCCGGCCTCCTCCTCCTCTCTCTGCGCTGGTTGTAGTGAATGTCCCCGCTACTGTTCACTTCTTAGAATCTGACCTGCTTCCTTAAAAAAAACATTTTCAGGACAGATTGTTTTCTCCCATGATGACTCATTGCGATGTTCCAGTCACACTTTGCTTATTTGAACAGGTGGTTTCCCTTTAGTGGGATCACTGAGCTGGTAAATAACGTCCTTCAGCCCCAGCAAAAGTCCCAAAATGACAAGGAGCCAGAGCCAGATGCGTAAGTAATAGTCCAGACCCCTTTTCTGATCTCCTCCCAGCAGGCACAAACATACAGAGGCCGGACACAGTATGTTTGACCCTAGTGGATATTAGACAATGTCACACTATTTCTCTGTGTGTTGGTCGAAGAACACGAGGAGAGAGTGGTGGTGTGCCATGATGGACTCCACATTATTATTTATATATAACATTATGGTAATACTTCTTGAGGTGGAACCAGTGCTAATATACTAACACAACAGCTATCTTCATATATGTTTGTGTATTACTTGGCCCTGATATTATTAATTTTATGTAACGAAACAGGAAAAAATAGTTCATTACATGATATGTACCGCAGCAATACTTGTTAAATACTTTTGATCTGTGATTAAAATGCCGACTAGAATAGCTTTCTGATTAATGTAAGGTAAATTCATTGATATAATTAATGCTTTGTTACATGTATTTATATTTATAAAAATAGTTGTATCAACTGTTGCAGTTAATGGTGCTGGCTGACAATGGACATAACAGAGGAAAAACGGGCATACAATTGGTGGTTTGATAACGATGTCGTGGAGAGTACAGGATCAATTCTTTAATATACATTTATTTTTTTATAAAGAATTACATTATAAATTCTTCATCCCCGGTGTGAATGGCGGTGAGTAGCTTGAAGCCGTCAGCCATGTTGTATGTAGGTTTACACAAGTTACTCAAAATACAGAGTGAATTAGTGAGTCAGCTAATCAGGATATTTGAGGAATAAAGCAGTATCTGTATCACTTCTTACTTGTCCAAATTGTATAAAATTATGCACTATACTGTATAATGCTCACTATAGAGTGAACTATTGGGTGTTAATCAGGTAGGGAATAGTGAACAAGTGAGAGTGATTTTGGACCCAGCCAAGAGTTTCTTTTAATAGGGGACATTAGTACAGATGTAAATTGTAACTTAAATTGCAGTATGCCGATGGGGGCTCTGTTCCGATAAGTCCCAGCAGCCATCACACCACATGAGACAGCATTGCCAATATCAGGGCTTTGGAGGTGGAATTTAATCATTAATGTTATTAATTACACCTATGCTTTTCCTGCTTGAACAAGTCACAATGTTTGCTGTGAAAAAAGCATGTCAAAGGAACTCAAAAGGGATTTAGAGGACACGGTCGCTCTTAGAGGGCAAACGCTGAAATGACACATCAATGTAAGTTTTAATTGAACGAAAAATTCATAAGCTGGAAATTAATGTTTAATTTGTTATGACAATGTGAAATTGTCGTTGAACTATGCAGCTCTATGGAGCCTTAAGCCTCTTTTATCTTATTTTGTTTTTCAGGCGCGAAAGGTAATGCAATGTAAGCTACTTATAAGTTAAGTTACAATGCTGTCTTCAACCTCATTTCCAATAGCAGCAGGAAACTGTTTTTAGCAAAAACAAAAAAAACTTTAATGATTAGCTAACGCTACACTGTAAAATATGTAGCGTTACTCAGTAAGGCAACACAAAGCTAGCTAGCAACTAGCTTGGGCAGTAGAGCAGCTAGCAAGCTAAAGACAGATAACATAATATATATATATATAACGTTTGTAGACACCAAACCAGAGCAGAAAGAAGAATGAATATTGGACTTATAATTTGTCAAATGGCCAGAAACTTGACCGTAAATAAATGGTAATGTTGTTCTGTGTCTGCTAGCTAGCCTAGATGTGTAAACAGAGGTATAAAAAAGGAGCTTGCGAAGAGGCTCGTAGTTCACCCTCGCTGTCGGGTCTGTCATATGTCCAAAAGAGAGCGGCTCAGATTACCGGCTGTGTGTAGCCGCTCTGGTGCGGCCCAGAGGTAAGAGAGCTCCGATACGCTAGCATGGGATGGGACAATGAGCAGCGTATGATTACTCGTCAGCAGTGTCACCTACATTTGACCGTGTTTGACCGAATAAGCAAACCCCTCTGGCATGGGCACTGTGTACCAGCTGCCTGCTGCCACTTAAATTTCTCATTCAAAACCCACTGCTATACTTGCATACTCTCTCCTTTATATTTATATACAGTATATCTATTTACTCTCCACTTAAACTGTTGATTTTGCTTGCACCTTGATATCTATCTCAGTGTGCAGCTCAAAATCAACATATTATTTAATACAGACTGCAGTCAAATTTGGAAAACATTTAGCCTATTTAGCCCCCCAAGAGGTGAGTGAACGTTGGAAGAAGTGACCTGATACAGAGGAAGGGAGAGGTAATCATTGGTTATCTTCAACAGCGCTTCTCAGTGGCCTTAGACCTATCAATAGAGCAGAGAGACCCTTAGTCCTTGTAGTGGCCGGGATAAAGCTCATATCTCTGTAAACGTTTGAGTGTAAACGGAGATTAAGTGGGAATAAAACAGGATTGTTTGTCGTCTTATTCCCTTGATCCTCGGAGACAGTGGCTCTATCCGTTGTATCACAGTCTTCATCACTCTGTAATCAGGCCCTCTGTCAGTAAATTAGATTTGGTGGGATCTGTTAAACAAGGCAACATACTAATCTCTGCTTGGTAAACACACAAAGGCTGTGACACAATTAGCCCTTTAATCCCTCAGTGGGTACAACAGGGAGGCATACCAGTGGCATTCCATCTAATGTTTAGATGGCACACAGAGACACAGATAGTCCTCAGGTGCTGTGTGGCCATTGCGTTTGGGCCCGAAAAGGGCCCGGTTGTGGGCAAAGGAAGCACGTTTATCTCAAACGCAGAGCTGTATGTGGTAAAAGGATAGCGTCGCTCAATAATTCACAAGTGCTAATGAATGTTGCAGGGGATATGTGGGGCGAAACCAATTCTAATCGCCATATTATGAAGTCAGCCCAGTGTTTAGTTTCCAAGGAGACGCTCAATTGACATGTGTCATACAAAATGCATGCGAAGAGTCATGCAGGTTTTTTTCTTCAGTAGCCTCTCAGGACTTGTTAGGAGTTAAGGATCTACTGTATGAGATCAGGTGTAATGTATCAGTAGGAGGCCATCTATAGGACACACACAGTAACACAATAGACTTTGCCCTGACAAATGCTTAATGGGTGGTGGGCTCGACTGCGTGTGACACAAATGATGTCCTATAAGAAATACAACAGAGAAACAATGACAATGAGTGTGTGAATTGGTTATCCAACAGGATGGCAGTCAGTTGTTCTTTGTCTCACCTTACGATTGTCCCGAAATAGAAACACAGGTGCAAATGATTCATTAAACGCAGGGGAACCTGAGAAAGTGGAATTAAGTGATGTTCTTAAACTTGCAAAGCAAATTAGATATCCCTCCCCCCTTGTGTTTGGTAGAGGTGCGGTATCAAAGGAGGAGCTCAGCTTTGAAGCTTCTAAGGTCATGTGTCTGCTTGTCAAAATCTCACACACACTGCACACGTCTGAGGTTGTATCAGTTAGTCTGGCTTTTGGGTAAGTGTGAAGTGTTTCAGAACAGGACTGAACGGATAATACTGGTGCGCATGATTCAACTGTCAGTGTCTGCCAGTTAGACTATAACAGGGGCATGATTATTTATTTACCCTATATGCCAGCACTGATTACACACAATGCATACATCATATGAGTTTGTGTGGAGTTGTTTCACAAAAACATTTGAAGTAAAAGGGAAAATAGGTCAATGTTATGCTGATACATGTCTATTTATAAGGCCAGTCCCTTGACGGGCATTTAGTCACTTAGACTAAAACTGCTGTAGCATTGGTTCTCACTTTATACTACAAATATGCATTCATTACAACAATGAATCAAACACAACCCCTCTCGTGTTCTAGGTCACCAAACTGCATCTCCCTTTTCCTAACCTCTGTCCTTCCCATTCGCCTACAGGAAGTTGCACCAGCAGTTTGAATCGTACAAGGACCAGGTTAAGAAGATGGGGGAGGAGACCAAGCCGACCCAGGACCTGAAGAGCGAAGCCCCAACCTGCGGGATATGCCACAAAACCAAGTTTGCCGATGGCTGTGGCCACCTCTGTTCATATTGCCAAACGAAATTCTGTGCTCGGTGCGGAGGACGGGTGTCTCTGCGGTCAAATAAGGTAACACTGGCTCGCATGCCAGTTATAAGGACACACACACACACACACACACACACACACACACACACACACACACACACACACACACACACACACACACACACACACATGCAGATGTCCCACCCTCGGGCAAATTCCTTCCTACACTTCTATTTGAAATCCAAGGTTATGAAACATTGCAGTGAAATTGTAATCTGGGAATTTAGCCAACAGCGATAGCTCGAATAGCTACTAATGTTTCTGAGATTATCAGCATCTACTCCAGCACCGTCTCTCTGCATGCCTTTATTCTAAATCTGTTCACTCGCATGTGTTGGTTCACAGCTGTAGATTTCATATTCATATTTACTGTAATTTACAGTTATTCTATTTCACCACTGGAGGGAAGTGTTCCTCCTTTTCTCTTCCCATAAGGTTCTGCACGATATGGCTTTTGTAAAACTAACCTCTGTAAAATCCTCCCCACAGACTAAGCCAAAGCTTTTAGTATCAGACTGCTTAAATTTGAATCATGAGCGTGAGTGTTTTTATGCGATGCCATCCAATCCTTTGCTGTTGGAGTATGTGACAGTACTACCAGGACCTACTAATGCCACTCACAATCTCTCTCCTCTTTCCTTCCCCCTTTCCCTTCTGTCTCCCTCTCTCTGCTGCATTCCTGCTCTCATGGAATTGCAACAGGAGGACAAAGTGGTTAGCAAATCCTTTTTCTGCGTTTCTTGGGAGTGTGCCTGAACACACACATTGTTCATGAAATACTGTGATATGTATACTTGTATATATTTACACACATACAGCTGCCAACAATGACCAGAATAGTCTGTGAGTCTACCATGTTATGCTGAAATAAACACTAGCTCATTAAAAAAAAGGGTACAAAATGTTTTGATATTGTGCTTCTCAAACAGAGATACAAAGAGTGTTAAATAACAAAAGCCAGCTAGGATTGGAATTAAAAGGGATAAAGCTTAAACAAAAATCACAGAATAAACAGTGCCCCACCGATTTTCTTTTAAAATCTGTCTCTTGTGAGTCCTAGAACTTTTTGTAGGTGATGAACTAAATGCCTGGAGTACAACTTTAAGCATAATGGCGTTCAAATGGGACCTTTCTTTTTAAATATATGTGGTAATGTAGCTATAGAACAAATTTAGTTCCAATTGCTGATAAATATTGCTTTGTAATAATATTTTCTCCAACAAGCAGTTGAGCCAGTTAGTTTTTGTAACCACACTATTGGTAGAAATGGTTTTGATCAATATGAAACCCCACACCCGATCCAAACAATCCCAATTCAATGCTAACATGTAGTCCTACGTGTGATGCAAAGAACAATACCGATCAGAAAGGGAAAGCTATAATGACCGATTGCAGTATTGAATACCCTCTGGGATTATCTGGATCTGTGTTGTATTTGTTTAGTTAGCTGCACAGAGATGAACACTTCTCAGGGCTCATATCATTGTACTTGTCCATGTATGACATAGATTTCCCATAGCTGTCTTATCTCCAACCTGCTAGTGTTAAGCTGTTGACTGCCAAACAGTAACTAAATGGTCTATAAACCACAGTGGAGGGAAGCTCATACACACGAGCAGGTTCGATCCAACCAAATGGATCAGCATGAACATTGGAAGAGACCTCCGAACCGGCTGCTCCCTCCGATGCCAAGACCCCGGTTGTACAGGCTGCCATTGTTCACTGGTAGATAATAGCTGGGAGATCGGTTACCTTGTCGTACAGATGGTGTTGAGTAATAACAGTGGCAGCAGGCTGGCGATGGGCAGTCGGGGCATTGGCAGAGAGGCCCTGGAATGTGCCACTGAGGCGATGCCAGCTATTTACCTGGTGGTGCCCTGGCCTCCCGGCAGTCAAGGTCAATTCTCCATGTACACCGTGGATGCTGGTGGTAACCCTACTCAATGTAATGTAAGGACACTCTATACGGGTCTATACTGAAATACGACTGCAAACACCCAAAGAAAAATGCAGGATTTAACATTTGATCCCAGTCCAGAGGAGTCACTCCACTGTTTGTGCTTGACAATACTGTCATATTTCTTTTTGCAGATATGCCTTCAGAATGAGTATAAACTCAAAGAAAGTGCTTATGCATTGACTTGTCTTCAGCAGGGGAGCAGAGTAAGCATTTATGACAGGATACAGAAGTTCAGATGACAGCGTCAGTCGTCCAGTGTGGAAATGAGCACGATAGATGGCGAGGGGGTTTGGGTGTGGGTTAGTTCACTAGTCCTCTCTTCATACACAGTTTTCTACTTATCTGGTATAGAGTCCAGTGTCTCTGACTATTATCTACAGGGTCAGCATGGGCCAGTGAAGACAGGGGTTGTCTTTTAGCTAAGACAAGATGAAAAGATGTTCCTCCATTTCTGATAGATAGATAGATAGATAGATAGATTGATTGATTGTCTATACAATACTTATCATCAATATATTCAATAAGTTAGAGATAACCTTCTTTGAGGAGGACATAGTGCAGCATTAAATGAAAAATATGGTATGTTTTAGGACAGCTATGGTTCAGATAATTGAAAGATGTTGAGTGTTTGTATCAGTCTTAAACGCACCCGACCCCCCTGTCCTGACACAGAGGGGGCTGGTTGGATGAGAGCTGGTAAGAAGGACCTCTTGTAGCGGTCTGCGTTCCAGTGGAAGCGGATCGGTACCTCACTAAAAGTGCTGTTTCGCCAGGAGATTGTTAAGAGGATGTGAGGAGGAGACGTCATTGAGTTGAAGTGCAAGTTAACCAAGTGAACACCTGATAGCTGTTCACAATTGACCTGATGTTGAGTGACAGGGTTGGGTTACAGCTATTATGTATTATCAATGATTTTGCAATTTATATTTTTTTCATTGATCTTTAAGATGAATGCGTAGTCTGACAAAGTGTAGAACTTGTGTAGATGGTAGTGTTACAGAGTAGGTAGGTTGTTGGGCGGTGAAAGTTTTTTTTTCGCTCGCTGCACATTATTAGCCAGTCTGTACAGGGCATTAATTGTGAGTTAGTCCACCAGGGCTATTGTGATATTGATTGCGGATTTTGTGTGTGTGTGTGTGTGTGTGTGTGTGTGTGTGTGTGTGTGTGTGTGTGTGTGTGTGTGGTCATGCTTGTAGTCACAGCAGATACAGGAGCTTTGATTAACCTGCCACGAAAACTGGGGGCCACATTTTGGTAAACCTTGCTTGTTCGAAATCTTGGGTGTCAGTGAAAGAGGTGCACAGCGGTGAAATCTGCCCTTTTTCCATCCGTCTACTCTTTCCCTCTCTCACAGATGGTGACAGCAGTGGCGAGAGAGATCTTGTTCTGCGAAACGCCATTGAATATTTACAAGTCTCTATGTCTGGGGCAGGTAGCGCTATGGCACGCGGGAATGCGATATAGAGGGACTGAGAGTTAAACAGCTGGTAAGGGAATTTAAGCGTTGACCCAACAGAAGACTTGCAGCTCTGCTCAGTAACGTAAAGTGTTGCTGAATCTACGGTAGTCACTATGCCTTATCACAACAAGCTGAATAAACAAAATAGAAACACTGACAGAATATCTGCCTTGATAATCACTGCTCGCTGATTGAACCAGGTAGATGAGCTTCTAGTTGCTCGAAGAACAGAGTACAGGGTGACGTTTTGGGGGTGACAAATATGTAATGCCTTTGATGTAGATAAACGTTGTATCAGTGTTGCGAAGTCCTCAGAATCTCTGCTTGTAGCGGTGGCGCTCTCTGCCATTTCCTCTGATGTGGCTTCAAAAGGGCCTGAGAAATCAACAGTCTCTGGGGAGGAAGTCATTTGTGATGAAAGCAACTCTTGAAGACGTTACATGTGCTTCTTGGCCCCTCCGCATTGCTGCTATAAAACAGAAGGGGAAGCACGACAGGACTGTGTGGGGTCCAGTTTTAAACAGCATATCATAGTGAATTAAATAGATATGCAAGTTTTTAAAAGCACCGCAGAAATCATTCTCATCATTAAAGATACCGTATCTCTTCTTTCCATATGTTGTTACCTGCTGGACAGCGTGTTCCACATTTTCACCTTATTATTTTAATAATCGAAATGTGTTATTCCTATGTGTTAAATATTTTTTAACTATTTGTGTTAAATATTTCTTAACTAACTAATACTAGCAATGTTGACGTGAAGACAACTTCGAGGATTGTGACTTTTAAAGGGTGCTAACGAGTAGCTTAATTCCCCCTGATCCTATAGACAAAATGATGAATATGGGAAAGATGATGGGCACAACCCTACCTCATATGCTTTCCACCTTTTCAGGTGATAACGTGGGAGCTTAGTTTGGTTTGCAATAGCCCATCCGCCATTTCTAGTTATTTAATTGATATAGTCACAGTATGACTCACTAAGTCCCCCGTTTGTTAGACATATTGCAAGTCGTTTCAAACCGCATCAACGAGCCAGTGTTTCCCACAACATATATATATATATATATATATATATCTATATATATATATATATATTTTTTTTTATATATATATTTGCATTTAAACCTAACAGCACAGGCTGAGTCGAGAATGACAGCGTGTGCTCGGTAAAGCTAACGGACGGCCAGTCGGTGTCTGCGTCGCCGCGTTGCTCCGTCCGTCCATTGGACTGTCTGCGGGAGCAGAGCTGGGACGCACCGCATAAGTAATGAGCTCTCATCAACTCCGGCAGCACACAGACCAACTAATACAGCGGTGGTGGGAATCACAACGGGATTTGACGCGTTGCTGCTCGGCTCGCGTGTTTTCCTCCCCTCCGCGCTGACATTGAGTCTGGGACTGTTTGACGCGGTTCGATGGATCCGGTGTAACGATCCAAGAGCGGAATCCGTTATTCCCATTCAATGTATTGGCGTCTTTTGGACGCTGCACTTGCTTTGTCGATAGAGACGAAGAAGAAGAAGACTGCGATTGGTTTTCATTGGATCAGATAAGTCCCCGCCGTAACCTTCACGGTGCTCCCAGCAGCCCGCTGACCGGCAGCAGCCCGTTGATTGGAGCTGTCCGCGGTGCTGAAGGTCGGCCGTTTCTTCGTTCTTCAGGAGCTGCAGACGGTCGTCGTCACATTACGAGGACTTAAACACGGCGATCTCTCCGCAGCGGTAGCACCATGGGTAAGCTGGGTGAGCACGAGCCTGCGACTGCATCGCGTTTTTTCACCGGTCATTTTGTTTGTCAGAGATGTGACCATTTCAGCTCTCTCGGGGAGTATAGGTCTCAGAAAACGATGCCATTCACCCGTGCCTTTCAAGACGGAGCGCTTTTGTCAATTTCATGTTTTCTTTGCAGCATTTGCCGACCTTCTTTTTTTTTGCTTTTGGAAAATGACATATTGTTTCATTCAGCGCGCATCATGTCTCGTCAAATGTCTTAACGCGTTTATTTAGGTCTGAGAGAGGCTGAAGGGGATGTGGGTCTGACAGACATTAGCCATTTCTGTGTAAAACCACCGGATTGCTACAGTATTCCCCCTCCTCTTCCTCATGTCTCTGAACTTCAAACAAGGAACATAAATATTCATCAAGTCTATTATTATTACTGGCGCTGCACACTAAAATTAGAAGCTCATTAAAATGTAATTCACCACGTGCCGTCAGCGTTGGAGCATGTGAATGTGGGCGCTCCCATTTCATTCTCATTGGCCGACAAATGAATCACACCAAAACGCCTTGTAAACTTTTCAATGGAGCAAAACAATTATAATAATTCAAAACCTATACATCTGTTTATTTGATTTAGTTATATTATAGTATGCATTGTTGTAGAGAACAATACTATCGAGGACAACTTCACTTCATGCAATGTTGTTCTGCTCCTCAAAATAATAGTAAGATATATCTGAATGTTCATGATAGTGTCACCTGTATTGTACATTATTTATATTAATTCATTGCAACCCATTACACATGTGTAGCCCCCCTGTGGCAACAATTTACCCAAGAGTGCATTAGATGGTATCGTTGCCTGTGTGCTTGAACTGGACTCAGTCCAGACCCGGATGTAGTGAGGAGCACTCCACTCCCTAAACAATGAGTCTTTAATGAGTGGTTCAGTTCACCTCAGTTCAGGTGAAGTATAAAAACACCGAAGCAATATGATACCTATGACAGGTAATTTACCGCCACATCAATATTGCAGCGCGGGCCATCTCCAAGTCTTTGCTTTAGTCCTTTTGGAAGTTTTGTTTTCTGGTATCTTTGCCTTTTTCGTTCAGCCAACAGGAAATTGTGAAACAGACAGCGGGGGTGATGCATCTGAGACACTGTCCAACCAGGATACCCACGTCAACTCCCAGATAGAATGAATGTGGCAGCAATGAAAAGGCCCTCTCTCAATTGTAAACCGCCTCCTGTGAAATCAACAGAATCATTTCAGCAATTTTAACATCTACTGTTATGAATGGATGAATGTAAAAGGAATGAAAGCCATTGATTTAATTTACCATTAGAGCTAGCTTTCCATTTGGGCACACTAGGATATGAATGCAAGGATACTGCTGATTCACTACGGAGCCTCTGTTAAGTAATGCTGTAGTGCAGTTTAATGGCCACAAGAGAGAGCTCAGCGCTCTCTCTTACTGCAAATCTATCTGGTTTGTATGGGTGTGTTAGTGTGTGTGTGTGTGTGTGTGTGTGTGAGTCTCCTCCAGGGAAATTCTGAATGAAGCAGGCAGAAGGGGAACATGTACAGTACATTGCTGAAGCGTCCATGTTATTTCCTATACAGTCATGTGTAGCCTGTACTGTATAGAGTAGGACTAGTCGGCTCAAAAGAGGCTGTTTTTCGTAAAAATCTAAACCACAACATCTTTATGAGACAGGCAGTATGGCACACACCATTTTGGAATAGATACATGTTTACTGTCAAAGATAGTCTGTCCTTCAGTGGCGCCATTTGTCGATGTATTTTTTGTTTTGTTGCTGTTCTCGCTCTTCTGAGCAGACACACATATTTTGGAAGATTATATTTGCCAGTATCCCTGAAAACACCTTCGGTCTGAAGAGAAAGTATTAGAAAGGAAATTATTTATCGATCCCACGGCACCGGGTGTTTGTTTCCCTTAATTCAGTGCCTCAGTAAACAGCCTATGGCGCATTTAATATCTTCCTGCCGTTTGCAGCGTGTGGTAGTGCTAGTTTTTTTTAGCTTTCTATTTTTAGCTGCAGGTTCAATGACTATGAAATGTGCAAACACAGGGAGAAATGGCCCCGCCTGAGGGCCGCAGCCCCAACCCCCTGCCTGCGCTCAGCCGTGAAGAGTTAAGCCGGAGGGGAGTGTGTGCGTGTGTGCGTGTGTGTGTGTGTGTGTGTGTGTGTGTGTGTGTGTGTGTGTGTGTGTGTGTGTGTGTGTTTGTAGTGTCTTGGGCAGAATGGCTGCAGTGAAAGTGAACATACCTCTGGCTGTTACAGCTGCTTGACCTGCGTGTGCCATTGTGCATGCATGCATCTGTTGTGGAGTCGTCGCGTCGGCGTGGTCTATTAGGGAATGATGGGTACTACAGTTTCCTGTCAGTGTGGATTGAGCTCACACTGTCTTTGGCCTGCTTCCCTAGATGGACCGTTAGCGGCCTCATGCTGTGTGATGGCTCTGCCAGTGTGACTAAAGATAGAGAGAAAAAAGCGTGTAATGAATGAAACAACATGTTTCTGTTACTGTCGCATATCTGGCAGGATGCAGCATGATTGGATTTTTCCTTGAATTTTGTTTATTTATAAAATCTGGGAGATTGGAGCATTTGATGATATAATGTTAAAGACCATTTCAACCTAGATGTGGTTTGAATCCATTTAGCATCCTTGACATAGGCCGCTTTTTCCTAGAGCCTTAAAGCTCATATTCCACATGCCTCTCTTATCAGTTGATAACACTCTTTAACCTCTTGGGCCCACGTAGCTCTTTCAAATCCCTTTAGTTTATCTCAAAATGCACCGCTATCAAGCTCAAAATGAGGCTGTTTTTTTTAATTTTATTTTCCTTACTTTTGCTCTTCCTGCCTGACCTTTTATAAACATCCATTTTCATTCTGACATCCATTCCAAAGTGCAAATCAAATCCAAGTATTGATGTCTGCGGCTCAGTGTGCTCAACATGTTCTGGACCCATGCACAATTTCTTTTTTTTATACTATTATGCTACCAAGTATTAACTGATGACATAAAAGAGCTTGACATGTTCTGTCCAAGAGCTGACAATGTGGTTCATTATTATTGGCAGAACAGAGAGGTGCACAGCAACTGACTCTTAAGTTAATTGCAGTTTGGAGGGGTAAATATGTAGCTAGCTCGTGGGCAGCAGTTGTCTGTTAAGAAATTGGGCCGTTCGAGAGAAAGAGAAGGGCAGATTTTAGTAATTAACTACAGGTAATGTATAATCTGTTTTATGATTAGAGCTCAAACTACATGTTACATTTCATTACTAATCGTGACTATATTTAGGATAAAGATTGCATTCCTCTAACTGAAAAGTGTAATATTCTCACCGCTACACCTGCTGCTATTATTGGTTAGATGTGGGAACTGTAACATATTGGCTATAGTTCGCATTGACCCTTCATTGCTGTATAGGGACATTTTTTGCTGGATTAGGGATCTTTTTCACATGAGTTAGGAACTTTATTCAGATTTGAAGTGGCTCAGATGTGCCCGTCCACCCCTCCACTATCTGTATTACACCGTGGTTTCCACTCTTTGTCGCAATGTTTATTGATATTTTAATTTGAGGACTTGTTTGCCAGTAATTCAGGTCTACATTTGTTGTAATTGCTATTCTGGATGATGGATATGGCAAACCTCTTTTTAAATGGGTCCATCCCCGATGATTTCTATGTACTGATGACTTGTCTGATCTGATGGGACGTTAGCTACGACTTTTTACCTGTCTGGAGTTGGGCACCTGCAGCCTCTGGAACCTAAATTCCTTGTTTTAATTTTCAGACACATTGACAAAAACATAAATAAAGCTTTGCGTGCACGCTTGTACATGTATACTGCAAGTATGTACATGTGTGCATCTTCCAGGTAGAGGAAGCGATGTGTGGTTGATGAGCAGCAACAAAAAAAAAACTGGCATCGGTGGCTCCCGGGTCTTAGCTGATGACTCATGGTTCACTGCAGAGCTCTCGACATGACCCCAGTTAAAGAGACAGTCATTGGCCTCACCGGTGACACTCCCCTGGGACACATAAAGAACAATTTGTAGCCTGCCTGCCTCCATTGTGTGTCAGCACAGTTATAGCCCATCTTTAACATTGATAGCTGCCCGTAAATGCCTGTGTGTCAACATTGCGTAGGCCAGTACATGCTGCCTGCTGACTAGTCAGTCTAGCTGTTTGTGCACTACATTTAAAATTTAAAATAATTCATCATTGCTGGTTAGCTTTAAGATGACATGAAGAATAGCAAGGCAGGCTACTGCTCATGTGTCTGTGGGATTCGCCATGTGTTCACATGCTCTAATGCAAATGTACAAAACCATCTGCATCTACAGTAAAAAAAAAAGAAGAAGTTTTAAAAGTATATCATATGAATAATAATAACAGCCCAACCTGACACATAATGGCTGTTGGCTGTGTGCAGCACATATGGGAAGCTGAGTCCAAATGCCAATTTGGACTCCAATTACTCGCACACAGAAACAGATATTGAAATCACAAAGACTGACTACGAACACACTGTACTTGTCACTGCTATCTCGCGCTGTTAGTCTGAGGAGGACGCAGACAGCTCGCCAGCTGGGAGCTTCACGAGGAGGGTGTAATGTTGTGGAACTTTATTAAAACCCCAGATTTTGTACAAGCGTCCTGCCCAGACCAGCCAGCAAGTCACTAGTTCAGTGACGATCTCCCACTGACTTCCCACCCATGAACACTGACACGTTTGACGACACAGCCAGCCACTCTACAGGCTGCGGACTGAACTTTGAGTTGCCTAATTGGACGACTGCGTCTTTTCTTCTTCTCCACCCAGGCACTCCATAAAACAATTCTTATTTTTATCTGGGTGCTAGTGACTTAACGCGCCGTGATCTTTTCTTGGGTGTCTTCCACATCGGTTGCTCCTCTGTATCGGGTCCTGCCAGCCACAGAGATGAGTGGTTGGGGTTTAGGCTATGCTGGCTACAAATCCAGCCTTCGAACAGCTGCAGCCAGCAACGGTACAGAACAGTGAGTTTAGTTAATCTAGTAATAACACATCAGTCCATTTTTATTTGATTCAATGCTTACTGAAAGAAAAATGAAAAAAAAAAGGCGAGCTACAGACCAACTGATGGTGGGTGAGGCAACATTCAGACTAATGACAGTAATGTACTGACTCAGCACTGGGACTGTAAAGGTAGGCAATGTGGTGGGGGCGGGGAGGGGGAGGGGCTGCAGTGGCTCTGGCCGTCTGGCCTGTCAATCAATTGGCAAGCTCCTAGTCTTCTCAGGCACACTAAGATGTCACTTTAGGTTAACAAGACAGGTGTGGTCACCTGGAGAAGGCCTGAGTCACTTTCAGGTTTCAATACCAATTGATACAAATAAAACCTTGTAAGTTTTTTCCATAAGTCGGGACTAAAAACTCTGAGTGTTACTGTGTGTGTGTGTGTGTGTGTGTGTGTGTGTGTGTGTGTGTGTGTGTGTGTGTGTGTGTGTGTGTGTGTGTGTGTGTGTGTGTGTGATTGAACTTGTGTCTGTAGCGATCAGGGCATCTGTCTGCTGCTCGAAATGATGAGGCTAACGTGGGGCGCTGCAGTGTAGAGCAGATAAAAACCTCCATCTCTCCTGTCCTTTTCACAGAAGGAGACTCTTGATTCTTTTCCATTTAACTTATCAAAGTGCATTACCTGCAATAGTAGCTGCTTTACTTACTGTACCCTCAATGAGTTTCTGCAATCGGTAGTCATGTAGGCTCTGAACTGTTGCCGTTTGCTAACCAGAAGCAATAGTTTAATAGTAACAAACTGTGCTTAAAGATTAAGAAATGTAACTTGTATTCAACATGGAAAGCACCATAAGAGGTGTATAGGGGATTATTAAGACTCACAGACTCAAGATGTGTAAATAATAATAGTCAACCCATTGACCTTTCAATGATATCAAAAGCTGCTACATGTGTAAAATATTTCATCATTCACCTCATAAACGTGAACTGTCAATACTGTTTTTGATTATCGTCGCTTTTTTCTCTCTTTTTTTCCAAGTCTGTTTACTTATACATAGTTTCTAAACAAAGTTGGATGTACAAATATTTTCATCCAGCAACAGCCATATCCCTGACAGTTATGTTACAGCTTAACATAACAAATACCCAAATCATTCCATTATAGCTCATCATAGGTTGTATAAGACTGTCAGTCACCACTCCAACATACCAACACTGCCCTTTTCTTCCCTGCAGGTTATGTGGGTATGCAACTTGTGCCGAAAACAACAAGAAATCCTCACCAAATCGGGGGCGTGGTTCTTCGGCTCGGGGCCTGGTCAGGTGCGGGGCGTGTTTGAGGGCGGACCGCAAGGGAAGAAGGCCAAACTGCAGGACCCGTCCCTGTACCCCTACCAGGACGCCTCAGGGGACTTGACACCAGCGTCAGACAGAAGCAGACCTCGCGGCGGGCTCCTGCCCAGACAGACGTCCCTTGACAACGGAGCGGGGCTGAGGTACTCGGCGCCCGGCGACGCATCCATAGACAGGTCAGTTCTATATGCATGCACCCAACGACACGCTCCATGTGAGTCAAGCACAGTAGATTTCATGTTGAGTAGATTGTTTGATCGGGGATCAAAGAATTCATGATTATATGATTATACAATGCCACTTTACGAAGGCAACTGCATAAGAACCTTTTTGGCATTACCACAGAGAAATTTGGTAATTTTTGTTTGTGCAGAACAGTGGTGATTCAAACCTAGAATAAGAGCAGAGGCTCCTAGCAAGCCAGTCAAGACCCCATATAAAACGGCTTGTACATAGAGCCCATGAGGCCTATAAAAGGAGACAGAGACACAGATACTTTAACTGCCACTAACTCAGCAATTCTACAACAGTCCTCCATCCACTCTCTCTTCTTCACACTCGCACACATACAGCACACGGCACATATCAACACAGGAGGTTTGAGCCAGGCTCAGCTAGGATGCATACTGTCTTTACTTTTGGGGGAAATGGCATTTTTGGTCACTGCAAGGCTTGCAAATGGAGCGTCATTAAGATGCTTTTGGAGCAGAAAAGCAAGAACAGGCCTCATTCCAATGCAGAACATTGTGTTCCATTTGTCATGTGCACTAAATGCCTCCTCTGAGTACAACACTCGACACGGACACGCTGCGTTTGTGAATGTCATTCCCGGTTGCCTATTTCTTCACACTGGCGTCAGATAAGGTAGTTACTTTAATGTCCACACGGGGGCTCCTTCCTCTTTCTTCTTCCACAGGAAGGAAGAGACTCTGGAGAAGTGTGTTTCCTTGTCTGAGATTGTGTTTTTGGGCATTTCTGCTTTGTTTTGCTTGTGTGTGTGTGTGTGAGAGAGAGAGAGAGAGAGAGAGAGAAAGAGAAAGAGAGAATGACTTGCAGCACAGGGTGCTGCGCCGTAATCAAGAAAGAAAGGCGGACAGACACTTTTCAGCCACAACTCTCCTGTCCTCGTTTGCTCCTTCTCAGATGTAACAAAGCGTGCCATTCGTTAGTGTGCAACCTTAGACAACATTTCAATATATGTGGACAAGTTACTGAAGAATAATCAAGCCTTCCCACCAGAATCTCTCAAATTGTCATCAGTTTGGGACTACAACATGTAATCTGTGAAGTGAAATGACTACGGCAATGGTGAAGCTATGGAAGGGAACATTATATACTGTTTTTACAATATATCACACACATGCATGTTTACAGGAGCGGTTTGACAATCCCAATCCAGCCTCTGTCCCTCTTCTCTGCTGACCTTGTACATGTACACCTGGTGGGCCGTATCCCCCACTGGTCTCGCATAGGGACAAACCAGCCTGTGCCCACAGTATGTTCGGAGACACAACTCATTAGTTCTGTGTCATCTCTTTGCCGTTGCGACTTCCTATTTACTTCTCGATACGCTCTGAACCAGCAAACATGGAGGAGCTCCAGGGGAAAACACTCCGTCTGTTTTAATTGCCTGATATTTGGCTCCAAATGGATGTTTTGATGGATATGTACGCATACCTGCCCATTAACCGGCGGTGAGTGTACATACGTTCAGTGCTTTCGCACTGTAATGAGGCTGCTCCGCAACTATGACACATACTCTATAGCCTCCAAAATAGATATTTATTCCTCCCCTGTTTTTACCAAGGTAAAATGGTGTACCTGTGCTGTCCTTGTTATCCTCATCTGTTGTGTTTCCGTACTCTGAATACACACAGCAACACAATAAAGAGCCGATCATCATCTGTAACTGCAAATTGTAATCAAAGCTTCACCTCTGTAAACCTTTAAGAGTGATGCAGATAGCAGTATTTTGTATCTCAGTGCTACTGAAGTACTTTATCCATCTTCTCCTCAAATGACTGGCTGCTTTAAGGGGGTGTTAATGGAGGATCAGACTGACTATAGATCAGACTATAGATCAGACCGCTCCAAGCATTCAGTCATCCAGTCACTTTCTGCTCCAGTCCGGGCCCTGCACTGTATATTAATTGATTGCACGGCTGGAGAGGTAGAGATGGTACCGGAGAGCGATTCTCGCTTTGGCATTGCCCACATACGCAGTGACACAACAGGAAACTGGCTGTCTGAAAACACACAGGATAATGCTGATGATGGATAGCAGCGAGTCCGTAAATAGAACTCCCTCTGCATAAGCACCAAAACCCACTTTCATTAATCTTAAAGAATGTTTAAATTAACTCCTGGATCTGTTCTGCTAAAGAAAGGAGGAGGGGGGGAAAAGCTGACAGTCTATTTATAAGGAGAAATAACTTGGGAAGGCTTCTAATTTATCTTGGTCTCGGAGGTGTCATTCCAATGAACACACAGATTCGCCGGGACAGCTGCAGTGTTGGCGAGGCTGATGAAACAACAATGATTACACTGGGATCGGAACATACTCACTGCTGGAGTTTCTTCAGATTCTGCATTCTTTAAACTCATCGGGCCGGGCAGCAGAGCCGCTCAGTCTGCCAGAAATGTTAGAGGAGGAAGAGGAGGAGGAAGAACACACTGGCCCTTTAACATCCAGCCCAACCCAGTCCTGCTTTGCACAGTTCAGTTCATCATTGCTTAGTCTAAGATAGTCTCTTTCAGTCTAACGGCCCCATTAGCCGAACGAGCCTGAAAGTAGCAATTTCACCAAATAATTCACGTTGACGTGGAGTCCAGTTTTTTTTCTAGTGTTCTCTAGTTTGCACCATCATTCCTACGACATTTCATAAAATGTTTACTGAGAAACTATATGGTCTGAAGATGCTGCCACAGCAAAACTAATGGAGTAAGCAACAGGAGCAGTTCGGCACTGAGCCAGCTTTAAAACCAATCCACAGTTTAACTCTAAAGCACATAAACCCGAAGTGAACATACCTGAAAGCTGAAAACCATTATAATTATTCTTTGTATGTAAAACTGGGTGTACAGCTAACTGCAAGTGTACTAAAGTGCATTGTTGGACAAGGAATTAAATGTGAATGTAAATGTTTACTCCATTTAATTGGGGTAATAACGTTAATGTTCAACTTAATTTAGTTTTACCATTAAATATATGTTTTTTTTAATAGTATTAGTCTGTGAACTTCTTTGAAACCTCTAACTGACCTTTAACAACGTCGACAAGCGCTTGAGCAACATTCCGGCGGCGACTCTGTTGCAAAGTATAGCTGGACACGAGTGGCCACTTCCTGAATAAAATTAGTTTTCAATGTGTTATTTAGGCTAACTTTGTGATTTATTTTATATTTACTTGATCATCTGCTCTCCCAGGGCCACATTTAGAATGTTGGTAGGGATGCAGTAGACCTGGGAAGGAGGAATTGATAATGAGGCTGCATTATAGTAACAGATTATGTTTTAACAGAGGGATGTATAGTCAACTTGCATCCTCTTAAGTCTGCATTGTGGTACCGACTAACCAACTGAATGCTGAATAGTTTATTGGTAGTGTTATTATACGTTATCTCTATATTGAACACAGACACGTGGTTCATCTTCCTGCTTATTTATAGAACCCTTTCGAAAAAAGGTTCATCATAGCTCCACGTTCAAGTGCACAGACTTTTTGACTGTCCTGTAAAAAATATGTAATCAAATGCTTCGTATCAGCAGCTTTAAGGAACAGTTTCAATTACCTTTGACTCTTCAAAGTTACATTCAGAACTGAACTGAATAAAATAAAAACATAACAAATAAGTGGGCTAATCCCCCGGGGAAACACCCCTTATATGTATGCCCTTTCCTCACAGGCACACTCAAACCTTTCAGAGGTATTGCACTGTCATCTGCTCTTACTGACGAGGAGCGGATGCTCTGAAGCCCGATATGGAATGTAAGAAAGAAAAAAAGAAAAACTGACGACAGCACCGCGTCTCTCCCCTGTTTTATACCGTGGTCTATATCTGCTGCTGTGCGCGTTTACAAGAGTGTGCATGAGAGAGGATAGAGATGTATGGCAACGGGTGCGCACAATTGCGCTGTGTGTGCGTGTGTGTGTGCGTCTGTAAGCGCGAGTGTGTGCTTGCGACGGGAAATATGAGTTGAATGTGAGGCAGCAGCTGATGCGCCGGTAAGGGATGCTGCTGCTGCTGCTGCTGCTGCTGGCCGCCGCGTAGGGATGCTGCTCCGCTCCTCCGACCCTTCGGGCGCTCCTTCGCCTCTCCCTGCACACCGAGAACAGAGAAGGAGAAAAGGCTCGTTACCGACACCGGCGCTACCTTCTTCCTCCCGCTCCAAGTCGGAAGCATTATGACCGACGGATCCCGCCCGGAATGCGTCTCGTCTGAGGACACTTTTTGCCAGGAGCGGCCGGAGAAATATGGAAGTTGCTCGGCGTCCTTTCTGCGTCTAACGCGCCCCCGGGAGGCAATAATACCAGAATACTGAGGAGGTCTGTGTGCGGAGGGGGGCGTCCGGAGAGAGCGCAGGCTTCGGGATGTGTTGTCGGTGATCATTTACTGAGGATAAAAGAAAACGGAGGGGGAAAATGCAGTTTGAGACATTGCGTCAGTTCTGTAGCTCGGTTTTATCCCATTTCAACGGGGCTTTCTCGGCGCCTCAGAACATCTTGCAGACGGAGCTCTTCGAGCAGGCGTTGAGCAACATCGGGTGAGTGATTCCTTTGTAAAGAAATGGCCTGATTAATGAGCAAGGGCTTCCCCGTTGGTATGTCAAACGGGTATTGTGCGGGGGGGGGGGCGGGAGGGGGGAGGTTATTGATCGGCAGCCAGCCTGCGTAATAACAACCTACAGTATCGTGCTGTTGCTGCTGCTGCTGCTGCAGATATTTCCTGGCTGGATAATGGGGCCGATCAGTGATGCTGCCGCGGTTTTGCCGTGTGCGCGTGCGTACACGCAAAACGAGGAGCCGTTTTTTTAGGCAGGCAGACCATGCCGAGGTGTGCCTGTGCTGTGCGCGTGGCCGTGTATGTATGTGTGCGCGTGCGCGTATGCCCCGGCGCACCGCTGCTGCAGCATGTGTGCTATACTGCCTCTGCTGCTGCTGCTGCTGTGCCCGAGAGCAGAACGTGAGGGGGTGAAGAGGGTACATGTACATTTTTAAATAAAGTCTTGGAAATGAGTGGAGACGCCCCACCCACGCACACAAGTCATACACATTCATACACTGCCCCAAAAGTACATACATAACCGGTATGAATTATTTGATAAAATAGAGACGAAACTGCAGAAAACAAGCACGCACATTATATACAGTGTATGTCTCTGGTAGACTTGGGCAACCAATTATTTGAAAAATGTAGCATCTATACCCTATTAGCCACAGTGTTACTGCAACATATGCTCACTGTATTTTTACATTTGCTTGTGTGTCGATCGAGAGAGAGAGAGAGAGAGAGAGAGAGAGAGAGAGAGAGAGAGAGAGAGGCTGGATCTCACTTAGATGCATCGGCGCATATTATGATTAGTCTGCTAAATGCTCCGATCCCCCCACGGAGAGGCCCCTGGTCATCTGGCCAGGCATGGCTGTTAGACACATTTTGCAGACTGCAGAAGGACTTCCAACTTGCAAACAGACTCCTGGCGTTCCTGCAGCAGCAGCAGCGGGAGAACGCGCAGGCTTCTTTTGACTTCTGGATAGAGGCGGAGGCCCCATGTCTCCACGCCACACACTGTCTGTCTCCGGGGACAGCGAGTCTTTTCCTCTTGTTCCCCCACCCTAACGTCAGAAATAATTTACAGCATTGCTGGGCTCCCTGCCACCTCACATTACATGGCCAGAACACTCAGCCACTTGAAAGCGCTGAACAGGGGGCTCTGTGCCTGGAAACTGTGATCCAGCAATCATCACATCTGACTGATTAAATTGAACTTATTTTCCATCGCTAGCCTTTTTTTCTCTCAGTAAATCTCTCTGGTAGAAACCGTCTCTGAATGGTCGTCGACAGCAGGACTGCTTCATTTTCATATTGTTGTATAGTTGGCTGAGTGATGCAACTCACTAGAAGGTGTGTCTTCATTTCTAATGGTGCTCCAGTGTCAGCCTTTAAGTCCACTCATTTCTGGGTCTGTAAGTAGGATAATGAAACTCACCGGTACAAAACAACAACAACAACAACAACAACAACAACACAACTCTCTGCAAACCGGCAGTGTGTGCTAGCCAGCTTGTCCATCCATTCGATCAGGGCTGTTTGTGTGTGAGTCTGTGTCTGTCTGTCTCTCTCTCTCTCTCTCTCTCTCTCTCTCTCTCTCTCTCTCTCTCTCTCTCTCTGTGTGTGTTTCTTTCTTGGCCAGCCCTAATGGGCTGTATGCTTTTAGATCCAGCGTCCATGTATTATGCATGTGTGCGTCAGGAGAGGTCCTAATGGGGTGTGGGGATCTGTTCTTAGAAGGCCTGAATGATTTTGAATTGAGTGGTCACTACATTTAAACTGCAACCACCACTCTCACCCTGGAGGCCGTCGTTCGTGTCCCGTGTGAAGCCAAAAGATGACTTGACTTATTGTAACTTTTGTTACGTGACTTAGTAACGTACTTATCTAACACCACATACTTAAGTTACATAACAAACATACTTATTTTAACCCACGATCTTTCTCTGAACCTAACCACGTATCTTTGTTGTTCTTGAGATATCATGAGAACCGTTGTAAGTATGAGGACATGTTGGTTTGTGGTTCACATCATATAGCCTTTTCCCAGATGAGCCTTTTGCAAACTGTGCGATGCTATAAGCGGGATGTGAATAGCTGCATTTGATTTTTCTGCTCAGATGCAATGTTTCGAAAGCAGCGCAGTGTTTCAAATCCAGTATATTAAATAAAACCCATATTGCCTCTGTTTAATGATTCCAAACGAGTTGGCCAATCTCGGATGTGAATTTAGTGAGTTATCCTCATAACCACAGCTGTTTAATTCATCCCACACTCTCATATATTGTTCTCCTGCAGTGACTATATGCTCCCTGTCCGTCAATCCTGATGTCAGAGCAGGGCCTGATTAAAAAGTCAAAGGAAGGCATGGAGCAAGGGATGCTACAAAATGCCCCAAAAAACAGGAGGGTGGATGGATATTTGGTCTGGCTTGACATGTTTATGGCATTTTCTCAACATGATAACAGGACGGTTATTGTGGCATGCATTATCTGCACTATAATAATAATAATAATAATAATAATAATAATAATGCATTTAATTTATATAGCGCTTTTCTTAGTCACTTAGTACTCCAAGTCACTTTACACAACATTTACAATGTCCTAAAAACTATGCAATAAAACAAATGGAATAATAAAACAGATACAAATAAATAAAAACAATAAGAGGACACAGTCATACATTAAAAGCAATTCTGAAGAGGTGGGTTTTGATTTGGGATTTGAATGTGGAGAGGTCAGTGCAGTCTCGGATGAGTTTGGGGAGAGAGTTCCAGTGGAGGGGGCAGCTATAGAGAAGGCTCTGTCACCCCATGTCCGGTGCTTGGTCCTATGGGGGATGGATCTCAGAGTTTATGCCCAAATATTCTGAAAAAGACTGATAATGCTTAAACTCAACTAGAAACTTGCATTTAGTAAGTTACATACTTGTGTGAATACACATACAGCACATAAAGGGCCTCATGAAACAGCTATAAAGCCAATTCAGTGATGGAACCTGAATCCACTCCTATAATGAGGTGTGAGACCTTTTAACCAAGAAGCAACTCTGAGTTGCTTTTCAGCATCGCCTCTGAAGCAGCTCATTTGTCTGTAGCAGCTATAGATTGTGCTGGTTAAGCACTGAGTGTTTGTACGCGCACCATAAACCCCACCCCCTCTATGTTAGCGGATGGGACATGGGCTAAACAGAATTTTTCCCAAGGATGGTTTCTGTCATTGTCGGTAGTTCTTATTAAACCTTTGAGCACCAGAAAACCAATTTTGGCTCATCCTTGGCTAATGTTTGCTCAAGTGATGTTTCTTCTGATGAAATTTGGTTTTAATCCGCTATTTGATGCTATGAAAAGGGTGTGTGACATCATGATTAACAGCTGTGATTCTCTCTCGCTGACAAGCTGCTCACGTTTGGTTGGAGCGGATGTCTGGGCGGGACCTCGATGCTGCGGTTCCATCGCCTGCTCAGTAATGCGCAGACTCTAAATGTCGTCAAACGCGCAAGATGGCAGCTCTTGTATCCGGCACATTTTGGCTTCACTTCTGTACAGGGGGAGGAAGTGGCGACATCATTCTATACATGTAGTCTGTGGTCCTTAGAGGACCTCTGGACATGACTGGGTGTTTGTTTCCATATATCCTTCTTTCTTTCCTCTATTCTGCAGTTTAACATTTATAACCTTTAGTTTAATCAGGTAGTCATTGAGTTCAATATCTCTTTTGCAAGAGAGTAAAACATATGTATATTAGAAGTGACATACTGTATTCTCGTGGCTATATAGGCTTCAAGTAACTTCATTAAACACTCCCATCAAGTCTGTCATGCATGGAGCATAAAAGCTACAGACTTGCTCTTGCAGCCTCTTGTCAACCTGTCTTGTATTGATAGCAAGCCTCGTGTAGGTGAGGTGAGAGGAGCTCGGTGGAGAGACAAAGCAAGGAAAGGACACAGAGTGAGGACGACAGGAAGTACCAGGAGGAGACAGGAACACCCGGGCATCAGTCACCATGGTGACAGAGCTGTAGACGAGGCAGACGTAGCGGGCTGCAGCTTGTGGGACTCTGAACCCCTGGAGCCCCAGATTCATGTTGATGTGACAGAACTGGGGGAAAGGAGAGGAGGAAAATAAGAGGAAAGGGGCAGGAGGAAGGGAGGAGAGGAGGAGGAGACAGACTGCAGACCTAGAAACAGCCAGCGACTAGGACTTCACAGCAGTCCCTCCCTTGGCTCCTCACAGTCCTGGACACTTTCGATGATTTAGAGATGTATCCACCTTGATATATCCTTGGCCAGATTGTAGCATATGTAACATCTGCCTATCCCCTGTTTTTACCCTTCTTTATCCAAGGTAAGTGGTCTGAGTGTATATTTAGTTCAATGCCCTGCTTTACATTCTCAAAGTTACACATTAATGCCTCACAGATGCAAACATCTGAGCCCCTCCACTGGAGCTACTGGGAGTTAAATGCCTTGCTGAATGCAAGTTCTACCCACAATTTCCCAGCCTGCCTCTAGGCTATCATCCTCTCTTTTTATTTCATCTCTCTGAGTACTATAAAGTAGCATCTTGAGGGTTTAGGTGTAGGAGTCAGACTGAGACTCAAACTGTATCCTCAGTAGTTCTTATGCAACCCCCCCCGCCCCGCCCCGACATCCCGTCACACCTCGCCCACGCTCAGCCCACCCTCAGCTCCATGGTGTTGCACCTGGGTGTTGGCGGCACTCAGCAGCTGTAATTAAGCTGGCCCTTTATTGGTTTTGTCCTCGCCAAGGGAGATGTGCGCAGGAAGAAGGGAGGCACTGGTTTATTGCCTGGGTGTCTAAGAGAGGGGTTATTATGATTGTACGCTGGAGAGAGAGAGAGGGAGAGATAAAGTGAAGAGAGTTGGAACCAAAGCAGCGCAGAGGAAAAGGTGGATGAATAGTGCGAGGGAGACGGCGGGAGAGGCTGAATCGATGTGCCCGACTCCTCTTTGCTCTCACCAAATCATATCTCAGCATCGGACAGGGAGCGAGAGAGGGAGACAGAGAGAGAGAGAGAGAGAGAGAGAGAGAGAGAGAGAGAGAGAGAGAGAGAGGCTAGCGGTGGGCTGTGTAGCCAGATAAGCATCAGGCTAATGTCCCGAGCCCCAGGCCCGCTGATGATGCTGCTGCCCAGAGAGGGAGGTGAAATAGTGTTTTTGCAGAGGTTTGGTTACAGGTTGCCGTGGCCAGAGACACGCGTTATGTCACCCAGTAAGATAGGTGACGTACAGGTTCAACCGGCCAGTCCGTCCTCGGCGGTGAAACTGGATGAGGAAGGCACAGAAAGGGGTCACGGAGCAACAAAGGATAGATGGTGTACTTTTCAAACATAAACAGCAAGCGGTGCAGAGCGCTGGGCTCTGTTCCTGCTTATGAAGCGAGACTGATTCTCTCAAAGGCTGAAGAGGCTTGTGTGCGAATGTACTTGTGTGTGTTATTGTGACCCTCAACCTTCAATGGTTGCGTTACAGTAGCGTTCTGCCAGTAAAAACTATTTCAGTCGGGCATTAGGAGCATCTTCCAACTGCCCCAGGTCCTTAACTTAGCTCTTCTTTCGTGTCCTTGTGTTTCTTTGTGAGAGTGCATGCGGCGGCACTTGCATGTTCATGTGTTTGAAGGCCAGACCCCAGGAGGTCTTTTTTCTCTCTTAAAAATACGTATTTATTTCTGCTCCCAAACAGATGTCTGATTTCATCTTGCTTTCAAATAGCCAAGGTATGCATAAACTGCATACTCCCGCATGGATAGTGCTTTGCTCTCAACCATATGCCTTGATGTGTGATGCTATTTGTCAATGTCAGTGGACAGTTTAACAACAGTTTGAAGAGGGGTTACATTTGCCTGCTTTCGCTGTAGTAGCTTGCCGTCTGTTTAGGATCTTCACAGTGTTATCCCACAAATCCTCCTCTGGCCTTGATGGTCAGTGGAGTTGCTAATTGAAAGTTAAGGCTCTCTCCTCCTCAAGGTACTTCACAACATCATCATTCTGGTTTTACATTTGATTTATTGATTAAAGAGGCTTATAAAGTCTGACCTTTGGAAGGTCAAGAGGTGGACTTTATTCAGTGCAGTGGAGTCCACACGACACAGCTGAACAAATATTTCGGGCTACCCTGTCCTTGAGTCAGTTTACATTAAGTTATTTCTGTGTGCATGAATCCATTTTAAATCCACCATTAGCCTAAGACTATTTTAGGGTCTATATGTACAGGTATTCTCTAGGAATCTGTTTTAGTAACCTAGTTATTATCCACGCCACCCCCCCCAATGCACAATTGACCTGGTGGCATATTAGCTGCATGCATTGTTTCATGAATGGGAAAGGCCTGCTTCTACACGTAATCCTGTTGCCGTGCCCCAAATCCAAATCTATTTCATGCTCCAATTTATTCAATTACCAAAAATACACTTGAAGAAGCTGTGTGATAAAGCAATAATGAAGACGCTTAATCTAAACATCTGCGTCTATCCAGCCCGTTGCTATCATCATCCGTCTCATCCTCAGCCCCGCGCTCAAATCCGCTTTCGCAACACTGATTGTATTTCACAAGCTCAACCAGATTAACTATTTTCCATATTTTGCAAACATTGCACCGTGCACAAGTACAATTAGCTCACTTCGTTTGTGTTGCAAATATAGCGGCCCTGGCGGTGCTCGGCGGCCTCCCTGGGCTTCTCCTGCCTCGCAGCGGAGAGGAGAACCCAGCCGAGGAGTGATCAAAAAGCCTCCTCCTTTGGCAGGCAGATGCTGAGTAAATAGGAGAAGCAGCTCCAGTAACTATCTCCTCCCGCTTCCGCTTCCGCTTCGCGCCTTCATTATTTCTGGAGTCTGCTGGCTGGCGTTAATGAAACCCCATGTAATATTCATTTCATTCCCAGTGTTTACTAGTTCATTAGGTTTTAGGATAGTAGTTGATCTGATCTCCAAGGGTTGGCTAGGGAGAGGAAAGAAGCTGACTTTGAAGATTTACCTTTTTTTCACTCGCCGCCATCCCTTCCATTTATTCATATGTCTCTCTTGATCCTGTCAGAAGACCATTCATATTCTCCCGCTTACGAAATCGTAGAGCTTCCGCTCTCATTTGTACAGTTTGAAAAATTCTGGTGCAGTGGTACATCAAAATGGAAACCGAGGACCCAGTTACTGTCCCCATCCGTATGACACATAATTTAAAACCCCCATTTGTATACAAAACCGACAAGTAGAGTGCTACTTCCTGTGATGTATGTAAATCTAGGGATCTAAGCGCAAAAAGGTGGCGAATTGTAACTCTGCCAATTAAGAAAACGTCCCCGGTTGAAGTTAACCACCGTCGTAGATTGAATGTTTTCTCAGACCAGAGGCCCTCCAGGCCCGTTCAGCTCCTTGGCGCTGTGTTACAGACGCTGTCCTATGCAATTACAATTAACCCACACAGCCCTTTGGTCTGGGGCTCGCTCTGAAAAGGTCTGACCGCGGGTTCATCGATTGAGACGTTGGCTCGTCAATGCCATTGAGCGCAGTAGAAAAGGTCTTTCTGCTGAGCACACAGGGACACAGCGAGTGGCTTTTTGATCAAACGAGGAGGAAAGGCAGAACTTGGTCCCAAGCTCACATTTCCCCAAAAGATTGGTAAAAACTCCAAGTGCCGTATCATTGCTTCCACGCATTTTTCTCCCACCTGGCGGTTGTTGAACTCCTTCTATCATTTGCATTTATCCTGCATCATTAGTATGATTGTTTTGACCCCAAACCAGTAGTTTTGGGGGATGAAGCAACAGTGTAGCTCTAATGATGTAAGTATTAAAGTGAGTAAAGACTAGAAATATATATTTGGTGACATCTCATTATGTGCTAAAAGTTGTATAAAGTAATTGAGTCATATTTAATTTTTTCAGACAGCTATCTCCCATATCTATTTCCTTGTTGGCTTTTCCAAACTCTTCAACCCTTGTACTTAGCTGCACACTGTCTCTTTGATCTGTGTGTGTGTGTGTGTGTGTGTGTGTGTGTGTGTGTGTGTGTGTGTGTGTGTGTGTAGTGACATCTCTCAGACAGGGAAAGTGTTTCAGAGGAGAGCTCGGGAACCGTCTTCCCATTATGCACAGCTTCCTGTCTGCCTCCAGGCAAGCCTTCCAGCAGCCGATCTGTTTGAATTCAACTTAAGAGGGACTGGCGGGGTTGAGGCTACGGAACTGGAATGAGAAGATGCGGTGAACAGCAGTAATTTGAAAAGAGGAAGAAGAAAAAAAGCACAGAAATGAATCTATCAACATGCTTTGCTAACTAGCCCCAGAACAGGATCAAGAAAATGAGATCATCTACTGGGGTCGCTTCAGTGGAACCCATTGCACACAGCTCCCATTATTCTGCTGTTCTGCACTTTCTCAAACATTGCACGCCTAATTTAGCACGTTGTAGGACCATACCTGTGTGGCTCAGTTACTGTCTAAAACAAGCATTTTGTAAAATGTATCTGCTGTTGTCTTGAATTACTGTCTTTTGCTCAATTAAAGAAAGAGCAAGATTAGAATCTCTCCAAACTAGACCATTGAGGAGCAATGTCCCTTTGCATACAGCGGGACTTCAACTTGGGCCTGATAAAGATAAAACCTGATAGAGATTGTCAATGTTGGCTCGAGGATGTGAAGTGTGCTGCACGATGCCCTCAGTCAGGCCATATCAGAGTTTGTTAAGCTGGGCACTCAGTGTGTAAGTAGCATACATCTTGATTTGATTATGCCCAGGGCCCAGCCGCATTGGGGTAACTTGGCTGCAGTGGCTTCCCTTCCTTATGGATGTAATTGGAGAATGCTAATATCTCCTTTCCCTAGCAATCTCTCTTTCAATTTAGGTTTGTGACGAGCAGCATCTATGCAGTTTGTAGGAAAAAAGGGTTATAAGAAGGATTTATATGATACATTAGATCTCACATCTTTATAAAAAATGCTTACATTTCGACAATGAATTATCTCCTTTTTGCAGAGGGCTGACTTTCTAGTCTTTAAACCGATTCGAAAAGGTGTGAAGTGCTCGGCACCACACACACAGCTTTTACTACCATGATGGGTTGTATTATTATTGTTAATTTATAAATTACGTGCTAAAAATAGCTGCTGCGGTGATGAACGTGAAATGTGCTGGATTGCCTGAGGCAATATGCAGTGTGTACCGCTATGGAACAAAGGCACATTTAAATAGAAATGCTGCAGTCAAGTGGGCTCCCTCGTTTTTTCCTTGTGTTTTCTCTTCATTGTGTTAATTCAGTTCTTAAAATTCAGTGTTTTCCTCGCCACAGAGTATGAACACTTCCCATAAAATACTTGAGCTTGTCACAGTTTCACTGTTCATCATGTAGCATTAGTAAACTGAACTGTTGTTAAACTGAACATTCAGGTATGTAGCATAACCAGATTAGTACTTTAGTATCGGCCAGCTTTTAACTCTACAACCCACTCTGGGTTTGTAGTGTGCCCAGAAATTATTTGAGCATGAATGGACTCCAGTCTCTTTTCTTCTGAGACCAACACTTCTGCAAAGCAGTTATTATTTGAAACCAAGTGGCCAAGTGGCGGGGAACGGGGAAAGAGCCTAGAGTTTATACGTGTTGAGGTCGGAAACAGTTATGGAAGATATAGCGACCTCAGTAAGACCAAGTAAGAACTGACTTCAAAATAAAATCTTGTGGTGAATGAATGAGATGAGGCAATTTAAAATGAATTCAACATGTTAGGTGAAAAATAGATGCGTTGAAGTATGTGAATAATTAGTCAAACTAAACAGATTCCCGAACAGTTTGCCAGTATGATAATATGCATCAAACGGTTAAATCAAACAAATATGAAGGTATCGAGATGTATATTGTATCTCGTCTACAATAATGAGATATCATCTATAAGCCATATCACCGAGGCTTAATTCACAGCAACAGTCTTAGCCCAAATAGAATAATAATAACCCAATGCTGCATCACGCTGAAAGATTATTCAATATGTGATGCAGTGACTTTCCATGACGGAATACCTCGACATGATTGTCCAGCCCAGCCATGCATTGAGAATAATGCTCATATGAGCATGTACACATGAGATTGGTGCTAATGTTAACATGCTAATCAGGTGTGACAATATAGAGCTATCTGAGTCTGAGATGTCCTGCTATAAGGATAAACCTTGAATGTTATTCAAGTAACATTACGGTCCTCTTTTGATGACACATGGCTACATTAAAGGACCGGCAACTTATACTGTGTATTTATTTTGTGGGAGCGCAGGATAGAAAAAAAGGATAGAAAAGATGGTACAGTAAATGCTGTGAGCAGGATTTGGTGTAATTAAAGAATGTGAAGCGAGTTCAGAGGTGTTGTGCAGAAATATTAGATAGGCATTGGTAACACTAGATGACGAGTTCGTTTTCTGCCTCTGTCCGTCCGCACAGGGCAGAACACCTTGTGCACAGGCAGGGGAAAGCGTTTATATATGGAACGACGAGGCCCAACCTTGAACCCAACACAAGGAGCTATTTAGCCTGGACCCCATCACCATTTGTCAGCAATGATTGGACAATAACCAAAGACACATTGCTCACCTGTGAAGGGATGTCATAGTCCTCCTTCCCACTGACTGGATCATACTTCCTGCAGCTCACACACCCCTTCGCCCCGGCTTAGCCTTGCCGTATATTTGGTACAGGGAGGGTCTGGCGCGTCGTGCTGCTGCAGTCTTATCTGTTGACAATAATAGACTCAGAGGAGATGGGAGAAAAACAGAGAGAGGGAGAGGAAAGTGTATGTGGGGGGGCGACGTGACGAGTCCAGACCGGCCTGGGCCGCTGCTGGTTCTTGCCAGGAGGGTCGTCAGTCCGTCCAACTCCTGAGATGTTATTTTGGGCTGCAAGGATTATTAAAGCATCCTCTGACTCACCCCTCAGCTTTTTTCATTACCCCCTTGCTTTCCGTGGAGCCAGACAGCCGCGCAGCGTCACCACCTTTGATTTCAAATGCAGCTTGCTCACTGGAATGAAAGATGCGTACTTAGCAGAACCAAGAAGAAATTCAGAGAGAGGGAGAGCGAGTGTTTGTGTGGGTTCAATTACTTGCGTGTTGGAAAGAGTAAGAGATGGGGGGACTGATGTTCTTAAGACATTTCATTTTTTCTTCCAGTGCAGAAATACAGCCCAGTGTTTGGTTACAACAGAGTTTGCTGGGTTATGAACAACTCAACACATCTCAGTATGTTCTCTACACATGTGACAGCACAGGAAGGGAGGGTCTCCATGGCTTCACCCTCGTGTTAAGCTGAAAAGTCTCCGTCTTGGGTTTGTGCGTGGAGGATGTTAGTGTGAAACTGTAGTTATTGATATTTGTTTACTCATTACCTGTGTGATTTCATACAGCAAGGTGATGCATGGGTACTTTGGATATATAAGTCACTTGATAGTCCATTTAACCCCCCGATTTAGTTTGTGCTGACCTCCAGTGGTTTAAATAACTGCAGTGATGCAGCAGTGTTCTCCAGGGTGTGTCAGCACACCGTGAAAGCGCCATGTCATGTGACATCATTTTGGATCACACCCATAAGGTTACTCTTTGAATACAATTCACAGTAGGGGTGGGCGATACAGCGATTATGTCATTGTGCTGCAGCTTGTGCTTTGTGGGAAGTAGTAAATGACAGTTTATCGCGAACATGGAGTACAAATATGAATTGCTGCGTCATTGTTTGAAGCCGCCAACATGAGACGTTCCGACTTACTTTGGCGTATGAACGTGGATGTGCATAACAGGGCGTGTGTGTTTGTATCTTGATGGGAGCAGGGAACAGGGAAAGAGCCGAGAGTTTATACTTCAAAATTAAAGCAACCAAGAACTGACTTCCAAATAAATGTGGTCTTCGAGTGAATGCATTAGGCAATTTTACATTTCTTCAATAAGTCAGTCTATCAATAATAAATACATACAAAATAAATAAATTACAAAATGAATACATTTTAAATAAAATTAACAATAATTTGTTTAAAAGTACCACCCGCAAACTGTATTTCTGTGAAAAATACAATTTAAATTGTATGAATCATAAATCAAACTTCATAGATTCTGATTAGTTTGCTAGAATGATCACACTGGTATATCATATGCATAAAAGGGTTAAATCAAACCTTTATGTTATTTTTGAGAAAATATGAAAATATCGAGCCCCAGCCAGCTACAGAATTCAGGCATTCACTTTATCTTTTCCAGATGTTAGTCGTTTCCTTGCTGTGACATGTTAAAATGTGGTCTGTAAAAAGGCCTACACACCCAATAGAAGTGAGCCGGTCGAAAGCCAGTTCTGGTTTCCCACATGGTGTTATGTGGTCTCTTTAGCAGCTATGACTGATGCGCCAATCACATGTATCTTCTCGTAGGTTCCACTGCTCGGTAAAAGAAAGAAGTGAATTACCCATCAGTGTTTTAGTGTTGATTACTTACAGGCGCTCCAGAGGACACTCCTACCCGCACTGCAACAGTTCTGTGTTATAGCAGCTCTGTTCAACTCAAGCAGAAGTCAATAACAATAATAACAGACTCATTGGGACACATGTACTGTCTGGTTGTGTGTCTGCTCAACAGAGGTGTTTATGTTATGAATTTCCAGCTGTGATGGGCATTTTTTAAGCAGCAATATGATTAAAAAAAAAAAAAAAAAAAAAAAATGCACACATGCTCTGCTCCTCTAACCTTTCTCTCTAGGGAGGGGAGAAGCAGGCAGCAGCGTAACAGTCCTGATCTTAATGGCATACTCTGTTGGGGCTTGGCCTACATAGAGTGCTAGCGATGCCTCTTCTTAAAAAAAAAGGAGACCCAACAGACGGTGCAGTGCGGAAGACATATTAACCACACAGAGTATGAACATGAACACAGAAGGCACCAGTTGGCCTACTCTCCGACAGGAGAGGTAGAGCCTGTGCTCATGCAGCGAATTAGCGAATAGACTCACAGATCTGCAGACAGCTGATAGATGTGGGGCTGCACAACTTTGTGTCTACTTCAAACTTTCTACAGAACAGGGAGACGAGGGGAGGGAGAGGCTGTCGTCTGTTACTGTGAATGAAACGGTGCTGCATCAGGCCGCGCACAAGGCTTTTTACACTTGTCTTATCAAGTGTCTCATGTCCGGATAAAATACACTTTGAATACACTTTCCTTTACGCCGAGCCTCACCGTTTGGCCGGATCAAAGATCTGAGTTCGATCCACCTCGGTCTTTCCCGGGCTATGTGTAAATCAGGTCAGCCCTGTTTTAGTCCACAGGGGGGAGGTAATGTTTTGCGACTGCCAAGAATGCTAGAGGAAGAATTAAGTCGTAAGTCCTTAGCAGTTAGAAGTGCTTTCGCACTTAGTCCAGGCTGCTGCAGAATCAAAACAATGGAGCTAGGTAGCAACAGCTGCCCATAAACTAACATTATCAGAGGGGACAGCTGCATGTCAGTGGCTCGTTCCACAGATTGCGTATCTTTTTAACATCTGGCTTGAGTGCTTCTCAAACAACCTCCTTGTTTCAGTCCAATCCTTTGATTCTGTCTGTAATCAGATAGCTATCCGATCAGCTCCAAGATGCTTGAAGTGGCCAAGTGTTCAGTGATTCCTGCAGGATCTTAATATCAACAAATTGCCATCTTGTATTATATAATATATAGCTTCCCTGCTGTGTGAATAGCAGTTCCTAATCCAGTCCTCAAGCACCTGCTCTCCTGCAAGTTACCGGTGCATCTTTTCTCTCACGACCCTGAGCAATCTACATCACATGCTTTTGAAGTGGTAGGAGCAGATGTACCTGAACCGTGTCAAGCATCAAGCGTGAGCTCTTAAGTAGTCTGATGTGCATGAGTGAAAATACAGAGCAAAATCTTCGCAGGACGGGTGAACTTGAGGAGAGAAGCAGGAGCGCCACTTAGCAGCACCATGGGAGGTTTCATTCCAACACAAGAACAAGAGCTGTTTGACTTTAACTGAAACACAATGGATTTAAACGGATTTGATTCTATATATTCTTTCAAAACGGAGATAAATCTTCTGTTGCAGTATGTGGCGTTTATGGGAAATGTAAGTTGTGATTAAAACTAAAAATGCAGCCGCACACATAGCATTTTGCCCTCAAAGCTCCATGGAGCCCTGTTGACTGGCCCCATTCTTGACTCGCACCCAATGGTCCTTTACCATTCCCCCTCCTTCCACCCCTCCGTCCTGGGAAACGCTGCGTCCACAACCCCATCACCGACCTGCCCTCCCCGATTCCACGCACCTGTCAGTCAGCTGTCACCACGGCAATCACAAACAGAACTTACTCCAGTGGTGCATGTTCAGTCAGAGCCCGTCCCGAAGAAGAAACACTGTGACAGATGTGAAATGTGTTGAGGCAGAGAGGTGAAGAGAAAGAGGCAGGAGGAAAGACTTTTAACAACACTCAGACACAGCCAGTCACAGTCACTTATCAAAC
Source organism: Myoxocephalus aenaeus (assembly GCA_038501785.1). Classification (NCBI taxonomy): domain Eukaryota; kingdom Metazoa; phylum Chordata; class Actinopteri; order Perciformes; family Cottidae; genus Myoxocephalus; species Myoxocephalus aenaeus. The sequence goes on along the minus strand of JBAMJR010000359.1, from coordinate 154,368 downwards.
CAGGTCACTGAAAAACAGCCACGTCATCGTGGTGCAGAACCAGGAAAAAAAGTCTTTGATCCGTTTTGTAATGCACAGAAATGATGCGGGAAGAGAAATCTCTCTATCTCTCTACTCCTCCCTCTTTTATTCCCTTGCACTCTCTCTCTCTAATTATCCCTTGCTCTCTCTTTTTCTCTCTCTCTCTCGCTCCCTCCTCTGTATTTGATTTGATGCCTGAAAATAAAAAAAATACATAAAGCATGTAATTTGTTTAGTTTAAGGATCACAAGACCTCCGGCTGAATGAGATTAGGTGAGCCCTCCTGCTCTGTCTGCGACTGGTGATAGATGTCAGCTAGTAATCAACCAAGCAGTGTAATCCTTTCTAAAACAGAGGACCGGTGCTGCTCGACCGCCAGCCAATCGGAGCGATCACATGACGATGGTGTTAAACCCGAAAGTCAGCTTGCTTTCAGGCAACCCAGAAGCCTTTGCAGCCCCGGTCATAAACTGTGCCATCTATCCACATCCGTCAGAGAGTGCAGGACACTGCGAGCGCAGCAGAAACAAAGCAGGTCATGCTGATACTTCGATATCATTTGGATTTTAGGAGTTGGAGCTAAACTGTCGGGTTGCTGCAGGATTTTAACCCACTTTGATTGTACCAGGTAACGGGGAATTTGGATGTGTTCCTTCTACTCTGAGGGGCGTCCCACATACACAGCGGCCGGCTGAGTCAGGTGTGACGCTGCATCCGTAAATGGACCATAAGAGGCTTTTTTTTTCCTCCATCTCTTCTCTGAATGCTCTCGGGTGGAGAGGCGCACATTCAGCTTGTTTTCCTTCCACTCTTGCCTTCTTTCTAGTTATCTCATTTCAATAGAGACCATTCCAGGATGTATTGTTGTCATTAGCGGACCAGATTCCCCTCTAAGAGGAGAGCTCTGCAAAACGCCGCCACTCATTTGTTCTCATTTGACTTCTCTCCATTATCCGCAAAGTAGAGGTGGCACGATCCCCGCGGGGGCAGCGTTGCATTTTCACCTTGATTGCTTTTGGCTTTCTTATTTAATATGTTTCAGACAGAGCTGGTGTCACACGCTCAGGCCGAGGAGCGCTGCCGCAAGACTCCATTTACTGCTGCCGTGTGCAGATCATCCGTAGCCTCCTAGAAATACAACATGGACATTTTTTTTTTGTGCTCTAGGAGAGAGGATTGGGAAAACAACAAGGCTCTGGTCGTAGGCTGGGAGCCAGCACTGGTGCTGTAGTTGGGAGTGAACTGGACTGCTTTTGTGAATGCTTTGTTGCACAGAAGGCCATATGTTTGCGTGCAGCAGCCAGGTAGAGGTTTGAACTGAGCTGCAGACCAGGAGTCGATGTTTGTGAAAGTGTTTTTCCTCTGGTGCATTAAATCTGTAAACTGACCGCTGACAGGCATTTGTTTTGAACACACTGTCCCATGATTAGCTGCTCTCCAAATACAGAACAATTAGAGCATTTAGTTGATTTACTTCTTATTTTTCTAATTGTATTCAACACATTTTGTTCAGTGTGTTAAACGTTCTTCTTCTTCATTTTTTAATTAACCAAAGCTGGATGAATAATGCAAAAACATTATCAGGATCTTAGTATTGAGCAAATTATTCATAATCATTTTAGCCGGTCCAATGTTTCGCATCAGCAGGATGGCATAGAGATCATGGCCTGTGTTTGTGTTCAAGAGATGATTGCTCCGGGCTTTTTACTTGAAAGGCTTAAGTGTCTCACACTACACAGTAAAGTGATCACTAGCCTTCTGTGTAAACGTATGTGCTATAACCTCCCTCCTTTTTATCGTAAATCCACATCAAATGTTAATGATTTTGTGACCGCAGGGGCTTCCTGCTTGATCTCGGGCCTTTCATCATAGCTGAGGCGCTGCAACACACACGCAAACACACACACTGAGTGAGAGAATGACACAGCTAGACAATCTGATCCATTTGCAGCCAAGGAACTGGCCGTGGATGTTTTCAGTCGGACGCCGTCAGTGGGTCAGAGAACGTCGCCCCTCACAGACCCACTTCTTGTTACGCTGCACAGTTTATCGGGAAGTTCCACCGATTGGTTATTTGTGTCGCGTCGCAAGAGAAAAATAACAGCATGCAGAGGTTTTATCGTGGCGAGCATGTCAGGTCACTTCTAATCTTTTAGGGTCGCACTTTTTAATCTTTCGGGGCAATAGTGTAATCCTTAGATTTTTGTGAGCCATGGATTTGATACATTACGCTGCTTTTGATAAGGAGAGTGTACTTTAAAAAGATGATTATAATAATAATTTAGAAGCGCTGGCTGCACTGAAAGCAAATACAGAAACCGTGTTTACACGACTTCTTAGAGACGTCTGTGTCTTTTCCGATTCACAGAGAGTATTACGGTTTACCCGTCTGCACCACAGAGATGCTTCCCTTTGTTTTTGGTGTCAACCCGTGATACCTTTTCTTACAATAATGTCAAAATTGTACAGTGATAAGATAAGAGCACAAAGACAACCCACGCTGTCTGTGTCACAGGTGCGTGACTTGTTTTCTTCCCCATGTTAGATATAAAAGTCCTCCCATAATGCAGTGAGGCCGGTGTCACCCTCCCTGAGTTGAATCTCGTCGCCGCCCTTGTCGCCAACTGAATGAGGCCTCGTGCTTCATACGCTGTCCCAGCAGAGGGTTTCTATAGTTAGCTCCGGACAGGACAACAGCAGTAGCGAGGGCTGCTGTTATTCCCTCAGCAGCAACGTGCAGGACGGCGCAGCAGCAGCATTCACCTGCCGCGCAGACAGCGAACATGCCTCTCTATTGTCGGCCTGTTAGGATGATTCACTGCTGGTCGATTTCCCTTTGCACACCGCGCTGAGGCTCAGTGCCACGGCCGTGGTGACATCACACGCGCACATCCTGCTATATCAGGGAACGCGATGGAGGGAGCGCGTCACCGTGCGGTTCAGTCGCTGCAGCAGCAGCAGCAGGCCTTCTGTGCGGCATCACGATCCCACGGTGTCCCATCCTGCCACTTCACGCTTGAGCCTTCACAAGCTTGGCTGAATGCACCATGCACACCAGCTGCACTTTGAGCTATTAGGTCACAGTGAACTGGCATCTTCCCCGCTTTACTTTTTTACGCTTCTTCTAATTCACATGCATTGGCGATGATCCCCCCTTTCCCTTTTCACAGTTTGTCTCTCTCCCCCTCTCTCTATCTCTGTCTGTGTTGCCAAGGATGGAATGCAAATCTAAGATCAGCAGAGTGTGTTATGGCAGAGCTGTGGAGAGCTCAGAGGTATCTGCAGAGAGGCTATTACAGTAGCAGTGGCAGCTGGAGCAATGGGGGAATAATGCACAGTAGAAAATGTAGTGCTGCGCCACCGCTCCGTTGTGTTTACTGAAGGCTGGTTTAGGGCCCAACAGCGCTATAGTATCACGGTGCAAGATGCCGACTTTGCAAGATGCAGAGTTTGGTTGCTAGCTCCCTTGCTAGCTGCCGCAGACATTGCTCTGTTTGGACAGGAAGGACACACAGGGCTAAACGGGAGCAGGAAAATGTGATGCTCGTGTCAAGACGAGTTAGAACTCGTCAAAGGGGCAGTTTGTTAATGTTTGTTGCAGCCGCTACGTGCGTGTTCTATGCACACTTGTGTGTGTGTGTGTGTGTGTGTGTGTGTGTGTGTTCAGGGTGTAGGATTTCAAGACAGCATCCCAGAGGAGACGTTAGCACGAAGCCCAGAGGACATGCTGTGAGTCAAAGGGATTTCTTAGGCAAGCAGTGCTCACATTCAGCTGCAGAGACATGCACAAGTAGACACATATGCAACACACACACACACACACACACACACACACACACACACACACACACACACCTCCATTGTCATCATCCTCCAGAAAAGGATGTTTTTCAAGCTCATCACGGCAGATGTCCCCGAATCCAGCATTTCATTTCTGCTGCTGCTTCACTTTGGATTTGTGAATGAAGTGCAGCTTAGTTTGTGTTCAGAGGCAGGTCATGAATAATGCAACGACCGTCATGTGTGTTTGTGTTTTTTTTCTTCTTCTCTCGCCGCTTCTGAATCATCAGCAAGGCTGTGTCCGTGTGCTTAGGTGATGGGAGGCATTTGTTTTGCTCTAAAAGCAGAGAGAAGAGGTCACTTGTGTGAGCTTGCTGCATCACAAAGACTCCAAATGGCCTTTTTCCTGTCTTTGTTGTAAATAAGGATGTGTTCATTAAAGTGAGCATTAGCCATTAGTCTTGTTTTTGTTGTGCGCAAGCATTTCCGCTGCATCTTTGGCGCTAAGATGTTTTTTTGTGTCTGTGGTCCATTTGCAAGGAATCCCTCATCACAAAACCAGTTTGTGGCTGTTCATCTTTTATCTTGGATTTGCTGTTGATGAAATAATGTAGGTGGTGGTGGTGGCATTTTGTTGTTCAGATGTGGTGTTTATGCTCTCAGATATTTAGAGGGACGCACTTCCTGTGTTATCCTTTGGGGAATCATAACCATACCAGGAATTTACAATGGAAAATCTAAATACTTGTATTATTCGCCAATTGAGCGAATTCGTATTGTTTTGGTTTTAAATGCAGGCAGTTATCAAAGCTACATTAAAAGTGTTTGACCACTGAAGGGGAGGAAGTGAAAGCTAAAGTAAAGTCCCAGCAGCAGTCATCAGTTCTTGCCTAATGTTGCCTACAAATTCAGCAAAAACAGGTGAACACTGGCCCAAAAAGCTGCATAGAGCTGAACTAAGAAATGCATTCTCAGTATCAGTAGTACAGCAGGCCCTTCATGTGACAAGGAGTCATTGTTTTTAAATGGACATTATCTATGTGTCAATTTAACAGTCAAGGCAGCATTAATGGGCTTCTCGGGGGCAGCAAAACAAGCCACAAACACGAAGCTGACATAATATGATCCTATAAAGTTGTTATGGCAAACAGGTTAGCAGTCCAATATTCACTCTCCTTTGAGCTCAGGACCAACTCCTGATGGAAAAAAACAATACAAACAAAAAGCTGTAAACAAAATAATGAGCTAAAAGACACTGAAACACTCTTTAGAGTCAGGTGACAATCCTCTTTTCTTCTCTACATTGTCAATTGTTTAAATAAAGATATAGAAAAACACAGATATCGCCCAGGCCTAGCCCAACATAGGAATCGAACACGGCGCACGTAAAAAACACATTTTCCATTCCCCTCTATTTCAAAAGCTTTTTTTCTTTTCTTTTTTACCCTGCTTAATAGCCTATAGGTGTGGACTGTGTGTGTGTGTGTGTGTGTGTGTGTGTGTGTGTGTGTGTGTGTGTGTGTGTGTGTGTGTGTGTGTGTGTGTGTGTGCATGATTGAGGGAGAGTGTCAGAAAGAGTTGGAGGAAGAGATGGTGGACTAATGTTTCTGTGAGTTATTAATAACTTACCAATAACACAGCTTTGTCACCAGCCCACTCGAACCAGTGATGTTTTCTAGTCGGCTAAGCTTATGGATCTGGAACAAGGGGTCAACCCATCCATCACTGGAATATAATTCTACACATTGTAAAATAGCAGTAATGTAAGTGTAGCCTGGCTTTAACATGCAAAAAAAAGGACAGCCCTCCTTCATCACATAGTCTGGCCCATATTTCAGCACCATGGACAGAGAACCAAGGTCTAATTATTATGAGTAATTTAAGTTTAAGCTTAAAAATCATACATATTCGTTTTTAGTAGTTCAGAGGAAGAAGTAGTCAGATCCTTTATTGCAGTTAAAATACTAATACCACAAAGGGAAAATACTGAACAAATACTTCTACAAAACTTTAAGTAACTCTTAAACTTAACTTTTTATATATGATGTTTCTGGATTAATATTGCTGCTACTTTAATGTACATGTTTCATTTTACTGCTGTAGATGTTTACGGTTGTGCTAATTAGAACTCCTTAATATATTTCTGACTAGTTTAATCGACAGCAATTCATCAGCGTCGCTGTCCGGTGAAAACCATCTCTAAAAAGTCTCATGAGTTTTCATGAGCTCAGAAAAAGAGCCCTGTTTTTCTAAAACCAAAGTTAAACCCTTGTATATTGTACACAATATATGGCAAATATATATATGTAAATATATATGCAAGTATATGTTCACTGTACATATACTGTACATGTATTATACTCAGGCTAACCCGGATGGTCTGTGAGACAGTAAGCGGGGACAAACCTCCTCCATGGTTCAGTGAATTAGCCAATCACACGTTAGGAGCCCTTACCGTGGCCACTGAGCAAGGCTGGCAGCAGTGATTTATGAAGCCCTTTGAAATTTATAAAAAGTTGTCACGTACAAAATTAAAGGAATGCTTCACAGAGCTTTTTCCTCACCAAAATGTCATTATTATTTTGGAGGAAAAGTTGGAGAAATGTAGGAGAAAAGTGGCTTATGAGTAATTGATTCTTAACAAAAGAATGAATGCATTAATGCACAGTTACCCCTCCTCTGTGACAGCCGGGCAATGATGAAAATGATTGATAGGTAATTTGTTTTTTAAATATGGCGCTCCCGACTGTGAAGTTAAAGTCACGTAACGTCCAACATAACTTTTCAAGATTTCTCTTGAAACAAAAGGTATGAAGTGCGAGTTTAATGATGTTATGGCTTTAGTCCACATTCTCACTAAGTGTATACTTTAATTTCTTTTTAAGTTTATTTTTAAGTGTGATATTAGATGTTTTCACCGGTAGGGAAAAAAGTGTCGAGATGAATAAATGTGCACCTTCCTTTGAGGTTCATAAATTCAGACAGAACTCAGACAGGTTGTTATTTGCTCTCTACGTCCCTTCATGTCCATTGTACTGTATACACAGACACAATCTGTGAAACTCTGAATCATTTATCAAAGTACTACTTTCAGTAGCTGTCTGGCTCCTCATCGCTCTGCCTTTGCACACACACACACACACACACACACACACACACACACACACACACACACACACACACACACACACACACACACACACACACACACACACACACACACACACACTATTAATTTGGAAATACAAACAGGTCATATCCAGGCAGGCAGGCCGTGTTGTTAATCTTGTGTCAACCTGTTGTTTATAATGCATTGCAAATGATGATGATTTAAGCACCTATATCCACAAAGTAATCAGATGCAATCAAAATGGAAATTAAAGATTGCCTATGGCACTAAAAGAGTCCAGTATTGGATACAACGTTGTCTGGGTGAAGACTGCAACCTTCTAAATCAAATTTGATAATCAAACACTGCATGGGTGTAGGTTTATCGCAAAGCCCGGTTTATCTGCCTGTGTTCATACTCCTTGCACGTATTTCCTGTAGAATCAAAACGTGACGATTGCATGGAAAGTTAAAGGAGAGCATTTCCCCTTTCTCTCTCTCTCTGTCACACACACACGCACGCACATACACATACATATACACATACACACACGCACAAAGACAAAGCAGGCTTTCATCAGGTTTTGACAGGGACTGAGGCCGACAAGGTGCAGGGCAAAGTAAAGTGAAGCTGTAGACTACGGACTGTAGTCTATACACTGTGCGGGCTTTGGAAATGAACTCAGCATCAGCATGCACACGCAAACCTCAGTTATTTTATTGAAATAGATCATTATATGTACAGTGTATTCAGAGAGTCAGAGAATATCAGTTCAAAGTGGGCTAACCACTAAATTCCACTCTTTTGTCCCCTCTCTTTGATCTACAGGAAACAAAGTCCATCTGCATCCAGGGATCCAAACCAAAAATACGACCAAAGGGAGGGGGGCGACCACTCACAGTATGCCCCGACGGACGGCGGCATGCCCAGATCACCGTCTGACTATGGGGATGGGGACCATCGGCGGGCTCCGCGGGGCCCACACATGTACCCAGACGCGGATGCGGCGCGGATGGGCTACCGGGACCGGCGGGGACCCGGACGATGGCACTCCCAGGAATACCCGCTGGACCAGGAGTTAGATGGACCACCCAGCGAGTACGACCTGCAGCGGCAGCGCCAGGAGGAGTTCCAGACGCGCTATCGCAGCGACCCCAACCTGGCACGCTACCCGGTGAAGCCGCAGCCCTACGAGGAGCAGATGAGGATGCACGCTGAGGTGGGCCGCATGAGGCACGAGCGCCGCCATAGCGACGTCTCACTGGCCTACACAGAGCAGGATGACCCGGGCCCCATCCGGCTGTCCCGACAGCATCTCACCGAGCGCCGGCCGCCTATGGTGGGACAGCGCTCCTACTCCGTCGACCGCTCCTCACCAGGGCCCATGGGTCCCGGCCTTGGAGGCCATAGGACCTCCAACCACAGCCCCCCGACGCCGCACCGGAGCCCCGTGCTGGGCGACCGATCCGGGGACCTGCGTAGAGGCGACCTGGGTGTCGGCGGGGATCCCATGAGGAGGCAGCAACACCATTTAGACCCCAGTTCGGCCGTCCGCAAGACCAAGAGGGAGAAGATGGAGAGCATGTTGAGGAATGACTCTCTCAGCTCGGACCAGTCGGAGTCGGTGCGCCCGCCGCCCCCCAAGCCCCACAAAACCAAAAAGGGAGGAAAGATGCGGCAGGTGTCGCTGAGCAGCTCGGAGGAGGAGCTGGCCACCACACCAGAGTACACCAGCTGTGAGGATGTGGAGATAGAGAGTGAGTCAGTCAGTGAGAAAGGTAGGAGCCACACACAGCACTGCTTTTTTCTTTGTTTATAGATAGCTTTATTTACTTTATACCACACAAATGCACATTTCTCTGATGCTTTTTCATGCAATTATAAAGCCATCTTTTTCTAGTAGCATACTGACATAATGTTGTGAAGAAAAACATATTTCAGTTCATTATAATTGAATTATTGTTGTTGTCTCATGTTGATATTGATTCTTGCAGCTGTTGACTCAGATGTAACCTTCAGATTCCCCAGTCTACAGTCTCTACACGTGTGTGTTTGTATGTCTACATGTGTATTTGTATGTGTAGGGCTCATTATTTTTGAGAAAGTGTTGTACTTTTTAGAAAGAACCGGTGAAGATCTATTAAAAATGATCGAAAAATCGGGGGTACAAAATGTACTAAAACACAATTTTTACGCATTGTAGATCCGCAAATAATTTATTTTGTTTTCCTTAGAGTGACTCTGGGGCACAATCAGTTGCAAAAATGTATTTTCTCTCCCTTTTTCTCATCACTTTCTACTTTCTTAACTACTACTAAACTGCGGTGAACAGTTAATTGTTTCGGCAGAAAACACAACATGTGTGTGATGACATTGGTTTAACTCTCTGCTTCTCGAAGACACTGAGCCTTACATCTATGCAAAGCAGTGTTGCGTTTTACGTGTGTTATCTGTGACTCTACTTTAACAGCTCCCGTGCCTGTGAGGAGGAGCCAGCCCGATCAGCTTCAGTGTGGATGTGTGCTTTATGTGTGTGACTGTGATTTTGAAACAAACGCTAAGCTACGGTTTTTGCTGGCATCTTCTTATGGCCCATTTGGCCGGCTCCTATCACAGCCGGGTCACATGATCGGCCCCTTCTAACAGACAGTGTTGCGTAACTGACAGACAGAGGGACGCAGGGAGAGGGCCAGGGTGTGGGTGTCTAGTTACCCAGGGTGAGCTGGGTTAATTGCAGTGTGTTTTATCAAGTAGCTTCATGTCATCACTGCTGCACATGAACGAATGGATGTTATTAAAACAAGGGTAATAGAGCAGAGGGTGGTTATGTGTTTTCCTGCAGTATGCTGCACCTCCTCTGTAAACCTTGACTTCCATACTGTTTTGCTGACAGGCTGATGATGTCATTCCTGGTACAGCGGCCCGTCACAAAGTGGCAGTAGGATTATGGTTCAGTCCAGTGGGGAAGGGAGCAAACGCTGATGGTGGTTGGTGGTAAAAGATCAAAACCGAACAGTAGTTTTAGGGTTTTTAAGTTTAAACATTAAAATTATAATGTGGCTTAATTCTAAGCGCAGTTAACAACGGTATTCCTAATTGGACTTGTATGCCAGCTATTGGCTCCGCCTTTCCTGTCCTGTCCTGCTGTCTGAATACAACAAGAAAATCTGACTGGACATCAGCTCATGGCGAACCTGCTTGGAAAAAAACAAGCGCACTCGTCGAAGTGTTCAAACGCGCGTTGGCAAGCAAACAGTCAGAGTGACTGAATTAAATGCCACTTTGCATAGAATCAACATCAAAAGCAATCGTTTAGGCTGTTAGCTTCTTGACCGCTCCACCTGCTTGACAGTTGTCGTAATTGCAAATTGATTTTGTTGTCAAACCTGTAATTACGGAGGCCTTTTCTTTGGAAATGGTAAAAGCACCGAACACCAAAGAAAGGAGGGGGCGCAGTTGACAAATGGTGGAATAGAAGATTGAAAGGAGGAAAAGTACAGTAGCACAGTTTTACTTTTGTCAGGAGCAGCAGACCCAAAGTTCCTGCCATATGCTCAGAAAGGTTTAATCTGGAGGAGAGGGGAGGAATTCAGTCGGTCTGCTCCGTTATGTAACTGTTCTCCTCACCAAAGGAAGCGGCCCAGCAATAGCGCTACATTATTGATGTGGGAGTTTCCAGGTTTCCAGGTAGCCGTGGTACAGAAATAGGGAGAAGCAGCAGGCTGTTTTGAGGGTCAGAGTTTCTGTTGTTCCTGTCTGCTTCTGTCTGCCTCCTCCACAGGTCAGCCTGCGTAGGAGAGAGAGGGAAAACAAAGGATAGAGCTGAACTGTTGACCCGAATAAGTTTAGCGAACCACACTAGCTAAAGCACACACTCAGCTGATTACATGGAGCTATATTTGGTCTTTGTTTTCTCATAATTGGCACTTTCATTCATTGATGACATAATTAAGGCTGCTATGATATGGCGCATGCAGCGAGTCTAATAAATGGTTCAGAAATGTCTACGGAACCGTGTATTAGTGTCCTTGTTTGCCCTCTGTCAAGTAGACTTAATTATAAGGGGATCCAAACTCTAGGCTCCAGATTGATGACATGTGACATCCTACCGGCCATCACGAAAGATCAGTCAGTTTTGGCAGTACATTGAGTTTACAAATGGAACAAATTTAGCGCCAGGTGTTTTTTGTGTGTGATTTACACCCACTGTTCATTCTAAAAAGCTGACACAATCAAGGAATCTCCCTGCATGTACTATCACATACAAACCAAGCACTCCTTCATTATCAATTGTAGAGAGCGTTAACCCTCATCTGAAGCGAGGGTCAAAGGACAGTTTTATGCTGAGCTGATTGTAAAGCCCCTTGAGGCAAATCTGTGATTCGTGATATTGAGCTGTATAGATAAACAATGTACTTGAAAAAGTACAGGAAGAAGAAAAAAACAAACAGCCAGAGCAGCAGAGCAAAGAACAACAATTATAATTGCATGTAAGGCCACAACTGACTCGGCCAGGAGACGGGTGTGCGACAGCAGGCTCCCGCCAGAGGAAGGAGGGGGGGCCTGATGGGATGAGAAGGAGAGGACACCAAGGGGAGGTGGGGGAGGAGACTGGAGGGGAGAGGGTGTGCCAGCTGTAATGGGTCTGGCTCGTGCCTGCGAGCGATGGAGACTGATTTATCGCAGTGTTCCTCTCCCTGTGTTTTCCTCTTTATCGATTCCCCTGACATGCCGTCTCATAATAGTGCCGAACAGACAGAAAAGGAGAGGCTGGCTGGCTAACTACGGCACAGAGGTGGATGGTGTGTAGTGACAGCCTAAGTTACATCCTCATCAATGGTCTTCTGGGATCAGTTTTTGCACCTCAGTAAGTCAGTTTGGTTTGTAGTCCGTGCTTTCAAGCTGGCTATTGGAAAAAGTATTCTTATTAATGTAACCTTTTATACCGTAATGGGCAGTGTTAGCGTGTTTTGTGCTGTACAGTAGAAGTTAGGAAGAGGCCTTTTGTTTCAGAATCAAAGCTCTTGTTGTAAGATCTGCCTCCACTAGGGGTTTAACGTGACACCGTATCACCTTCCCAGCGTGGCGACTATGTTTAAACATACACACAATTTCACCCCTGCCTCTTTCCTGCTCTCGCCCCTCGAATTGTAGTAAAAACAGCATCAATAATTAATGATCCAATTAATAGTTTACACTGGTTTTTATTGAGCTGTCAAAGTGATGGAAAGCCTGCTGGTGGTGAACTCCACCGCCGCCTGCTCTCTGCCTCCGTCCTGAATCAGCAATTTGCAGGGGGGCGTGGAGTCGGGGGGCGAAAACGGCAGACTGCTGATGCTCACAATTTACGGCCGTTTCCTGCTCCCTGAAAAAAAGAAGAAGAAAGAAAAAGACACACACACACACACACACACACACACACACACACACACACACACACACACACACACACACACACACACACACACACACACACACACACACACACACAGTGCCTCGCCGGGGATCAGTGCCCAATTGTAGTGTGCCACTGTTAATAAAGCTTCGCGAATAGGGATAGGCTGGACGCAGCTTCGTGTTGGTGCCCACTCAAATTATTTTTGACAGATGTGGAGGGTGGGCTGTGGGAGGAGTATGACGGGAGGAAGAACAGGTAGAGGTAGAGGTGAAACTGTGACTGATACAACCTTGAGACAAGCTCTGAAGCGTGTAAATGTGTCTGTTGCTCCAAAAAAAAGTCAAATAAATGTAAACGTCTCATCTCTACGTGTTTCTTCCTCTCCCTAATCATAGCAGACCGTAAGCTGTTTGCACTATCATGGCCACATTAGGCAAGTGACTCGTTCAATGGAGAGTGTCCACCACGCTGAACTGGGCTCCGGTGTTTGTGCCGCCGACAGAATAGCAGCTGGGAGGCTAAGAGGGTAATCACTGTTGTCAGCTGTTGGTTGGAGGGCCGCAGAGGGCAAAGCCTGTCCAGGGACATCCATAATGTTTTATCACAGCGCATAACTGTGTACAGTTAGTCGTGTTAGCACTCCCCTTGACTGATGGATGGAAAGCAGTGATAGAAGAGAGGAAGAGGGAGGACAGCTGGGTAGTTTGGCTCAGACTGACCTCGCAGCTTAGTCACAACTCTGAATATCAAGGAAATCGCAAGTGTGGAAATGTCATCTTTTTTTCTATATTGAAAATACTTTCCTCTTCACCCTTGTATGCTCAACCCCCCCTACTACCAGAAGCATATGCAGGCTATTTTTATGCCTTTCCATCAGAGTCCCCTGCTTTCCCAGAGACTGACTGCTCAGCCAGATAATGCTTGGAGGCGGCCTGTCCTGTAAAGATCCATTAGGTTCTGCAGCTCTTTGCAGGGGAAGTGAAGTGTGGGAAAAGTGATGTATATGGCTCAGGGGTTGCGGCGTTTTCAGATGACCTTCATGTGCCTGTGGCCCTGAGGTTCACTCCAGCTACATACATGCAGTACATACAATCATACAAGCATGCAAGGACATCAAACGCAGCACATGATTTCTCCCCGTCTTCACACAGCCTCACCATTCTGTATCTTTACCTCCACACCACTCTCCATTGGGAATCATACAGCCCCACCTTTAGAATCACCAAGTTTCACTCTTTCTAATTAGCTTATATTTGCAAAGCCTCTTTGTCAAATTGAAAGCGCACTCCATCTCTCGGCTCGGTGCATCCTCATCGGAAAACAGGTGGTTGTTTTTTTTGCACGCGTAGCTTCCCACTAGAAGAAATACTCGCAGCGAGTATATTCGTCTCATAAGATATCTGCTTCTCTTTGTTTTGTTTTAATGGAGGCATGCACGTCTGCAGCAAGAGCTGAAGTCATAGGTCTTGATCGACCCTCTTAAGGGTCTAACCACCATCAGTTCCTCTCTAACCCTTCTGCTGGATTGACGAGAAAATTAAGAAAAAGTTCATAGAAATGTCCCAGGATCCTCCGTGCTGTAAAACCATTATAACCACTTGCTGTGCGCTACCACAGAAGTCGTAATCAGAGCCTCATCTGTAAACGCTCTCCCCGGTGCACTTTGGATTGAGGTCAGTTAAGGCTGTGTGGCACTGCAATCTGAATACGGTTAAACACATTAGTGATCTGCCCTTAAACATATCGCATTTACCGTACTTTTAAAATACTTTTATTTAAAGCACCTCCATCCTTCACCTGTAGTCCCATTCTATTTGTTGTGACCAGCAAGACTTATAAGAGGATTCATTAATGGATTATAAATTATGTGATATTGCCTATGTATTGTAAAGTGGTACAGCATGATTCGTAATAAATCAAACCTTTAACCCAATGTGAAAGGCAGTGCCGATAGCCAAGCAGAAGTTGGGAGATTCTAACATTTGTTCTAAATTTATTGAGAACTATATGAGGAGAATGTGACCTCTGGTCCCGTCTGTGTTGAGTTTGCACCTTTACAATGGTGACGATGTGGGATTTAATCGATGTCCTGTAGGGAAGGCGAGGAAAAGAAGGCGGAACAGATGGTCATGAATGTCCCAACTGGGAGTTGTGTGTCTGATTGCAGGCGTGTGTCCGTCCCTTACCGTACAGCGAGGCGGCGGTCAAATCATTACTGTGCCTTTTGTGTATAATGACCTGAGCTGCATCTCTCTTTCTCCACAGAGATCTTAGGCACACGACGACTTGAGTTTGAGCAGTATGTGAGAGTGTGTGTGCAAAGATGAACGTTTGGATGTCTTGTTTAGTGCTCTACTTGTATTGTGTGTGCCTGTCTGTCTGTTACTGTCTGTTGTTGTCTGTGGTGTCCTCACCGGTTCCTCTCGCTGTCCTCTCTCGTGTATGTGCGCCCTCCCCCACCCCCCCAACCCCCACCTTACAGGAGATTTGGATGGCCATTGGTGGGACCATGCGTCTTGGCATAGCAGCGAGGCCTCCCCAATGTCTTTGGTGAGACATGTGGAGTCCTGCCTTGACCCCTCCTCCCTCCCTCCCGCCCCTTAACCCCATCTCTCTCTCCCTCTCTCTGTCTCTCTCTCTCCTCCCCCCCCCCCCCCCCCGACCCGCCCCCTTCTCCAAGAGTCTTTTGTCATTTCATGTTTCCTTCGTTTTATTTACACCTTTGCATGTTGTTTTTTCTGTTTTTTCTTTCTTTTTTATCCCACACCTGTAGGGGAAAGTCAAAGGGGAAAAAGAAAAACTATTGAGCAGACATTTATGTCCGAGCCGACACACACCTTATCTGAGAGGCAAAAGAAAATGGTGCGCTTTGGGGGACACTCATTTGAAGAGGACTTGGCATGGTGTGAACCGCAGGTTAAAGACTCGGGAGTTGATACGTGCAGTAGCACTACCCTAAACGAGGAGCATAGCCATAGTGAGAAGGTACTGAGACAATCTAGCCTGCATTTTGTTATTATTATTATTATTTATGACCTACCCATCCAGTCTTTGTTTGCTCTCTGTCACTCAGTGTACATAGGTGAGATGTTTGTTTTCTGGATTTGATTTGACGTTGTACAAATTGATTTCTCTTGCGATTTCGTTCCTTTTTTTTTTCGGTTACTATTGGCTCCACCTTGCTCGGTGTTGCCGAAAAAAAAATCTCTTTTTGGGGGCACCCTCTTTGCTTGCTACTTGTACTTGCTGTTTTGCTCCCCAACCAGAAACAACACACCTTACAGTAGTTGTTAAAAAAAAGAAAGAGCATTGACACACAACCTCTCTGTTTTGTCATGGCACACAGGAATGTGGGTCTCTCCTAGTTGCATGCTCGTTCTCCTCCGTATGTTGTGTCCTTGCTCTGCAGCGGTCCTGTTTAGTGCAGCAGGAACACTTTTTACTCAGGACGTCCCTCTCACTCTGCTGCCCCACCCCACAGCACCCAGTCCAGACAGAACCCGTCCCAATTTTCCACTCACTTCTGTCGCAAAACCCCAAATGACTGTATAAGCACACAAAACAGGGAGACTGGATTTGTTTTGCACACAAAAAATAAATAAAAATGAAAACACGTTTTTCTTTTTTCCCTTTCCACTGCGCGTCTGTGATTTCACCCTATCTCTCTCTCATGCTTTATTCTGTGCGGTGTATGTCTCGTTTTTTTTGTCTGTTCTTTAAACTGGCACCTCATGGTCCACCTCATTAGTATCATAGTCAACCTTCTCCCCCTCCCTCCTCCCCTGTCTGCTTTCCCCTCACTACTCCACTGGATGGTGGTTGTGTGTCTGCTCCAGTTTGAAGAGCTGGTTTGAGGAGGAGTGTCGGGCTGCTTGCTTACTCTGCATGGGGCGCTGCATGAAGCTCACTCCACCCTCACACCGGCAGGTTCACACAAGCTCCTCATCAATAGTTTTTGATTAGTTTAGGAATTTATTATTCCATCCTTTAGAATTTAAATAATTCAGCATGTTACTACCAAAAAGAAAGAAAGATGAACAGTATTGATGAGGCAACAGAGTTTGTGTGAACTTTCTTCCCTGAGTGAATAAACACTTCCCCTCTGCCCCCTGCCCCACCCCTCCCCTTTTTTTTTTCACTGTGAACATTTGTCTGCTTTGTTCTGAAGTAATTAAATTCAAGCGGATGAGTTGTTAAACAGCAGGTGTGTTGCTCTGACCTTGTAGCACCCGGTGACGTGGCAGCCGTCCAAAGATGGGGATCGCCTAATAGGGCGTATTTTACTCAACAAGCGCATGAAAGATGGAAGCGTGCCTCGAGACTCAGGAGCTCTGCTCGGTCTGAAGGTGAGCTCAAAATGACTCTGTCTGAAGGTATGATGCAAACACACCCGCGTATAAATAAATACCAAACAATTCACACCATCATCACACTACCAATATAACTTGTCGAAGTATATATGTTTGGCATATAGACTTCAGCTGACCACATCCAGGAATTCTGGGTAGTTGATAGACCAGGTGACTGTCAGTGTTGGTAATGTTAATATACAGTATAATAACTTCTCGGCTGTGAATTCTACTATTTTGTGGCCTCTTTTTTTTCCAATTATCGATTGCATCGTAGTGCTACTCAGTATTCATATTCATTAAAGACTTGATTATGTTCCTGATGAATATTAATGCATAGCGTTTGGTATTGAGCCGTGTAATTCTCTGAACTCACTCACACTGAACTACTTTAATGAACTGCATTCAGCAGCTCGGAGGAAACAAGTCAGTGTCGTCACTGCCCAAACTATTTAAACATATTTTTTTACATTCTATGCTTATCGTATGTATTTGTCTTGTTCCAGTAGTGCTGTATAACCTTCTCCTATAGGTCATATTCTGGCGTCACATGATTGAAAGTGTTTTTTTGTCAGTTATTGCAGTGTCGTCACTAGATGGCCTGTTGGTTTCCCTCCCCTTTTTCACTGTTGCGTAAACTTGTAGGTGGTGGAAAAAAGAAATGAAGCTGAGCAGCCAAATTCCAGAGACATAAAGAGAGAGAAGGGGAAAAATCATTACTGATTGAATGAGCCTCCTGAAACGGCATGTTTGTGTCTGCTCAGTGCCTCTGAGCGGTTCTGTCCGCTCCGCAGCAGCCAGCCAACTCAACAGTCCACCAGTCAAGCTGCCCGCCTCGCCCTCGCTGTCCATCTCTCTCTCTTTCTCTTTCTCTCTATCTCTCTTCTCCTCTGCGAGCCTCCTTCTCTGGCTCCTGCCCTGTTACATAAAGCCATTTCATTTAGCAGACTTCCCTAAGCTCCTTTGTATGTTGGCATTCAGCTGCCATTAGGAGGGATTTTTATTTGTATGATGCCGATGTAAGCTGAGGCGAGTGGAGTACAGCAGCTCAGGACTGTACAGTCCGGCTCTAGCCCACGGGCCTGTACTGGAACCAGAGTGTGTCCCTTGGGGTGAAAGCATAGCCCTCAACAGAGATGCGCTTTTACCATTGACCCTCTCCTTAATGCTTTTATTGGGGATTCATACCTTGCAGGCAAAAGATAAAGCTGTGACATAAAGACTTTGAGGGGAAAACAATCTTTCTCTGCAAGCTGCAATGATGTCATGGCGAGTTAGCATGTCACATTAAACCTGCAGTTATAACACCACTAACACAAAGTGGGTTTTCACATGTATTTCAGTGCTAACACCGTCACCTCTCTGCTTCTACAGGTGGTGGGAGGCAAGATGACAGAATCTGGTAGACTTTGTGCTTTTATCACTAAAGTGAGGAAAGGAAGTCTAGCAGACACTGTTGGACACCTCAGACCAGGTATTAAACACACACACACACACACACACACACACACACACACACACACACACACACACACACACACACACACACACACACACACACACACACACACACACACACACACGTACACACATTTGTATGTAGAAACTCAAATAGTAGATTTAGTAGCATTCAATAGGGTTTAAAGGAGCATAATGATGTGTATTTTCTACACATGAAAGATATCCTCTGTGACATTGGGTGTCTCTGGTGTTTTTTCGCAGGTGACCAGGTGCTGGAGTGGAATGGGAAGCTTTTACAAGGAGCCACATTTAAAGAAGTTTACAATATCATTCTAGAATCTAAGCCTGAGCCGCAGGTGGAGCTGGTTGTCTCACGGCCTATAGGGTGAGAGCTCACCGACCGTCACTGTCACACAAAAGCTCTTCACCAGACCGGTGTGCCGGTGGTGTGGGTGTTATCGAGCAGTAAGGGCCTTGGATGATGGTGACTGAGGCGTTAGGCAAAAGGAATGATTATATCATTTGTGTTACTTATTGGAGCTTTTATCTTTAATTTATAACAAGTAATGAGGAATCAGGTCCTGCCTCTTACCAGTTGAATACCAGGACACCTTCCAGGTCCTTGAGACAATGTAAAAAAGAATAATAAGTTGGAGCGGATGAATTTATTAACCATATGTAAAAAAAGTAATTCTTTACATGATTGAATATTTCCCAAACTAAAACCAATTAAAGCAAGAATAATGCGCTTTACGTTGAGATTTATTTTCCAGTTACAGTCGGTATGCTCATTCAGGCCACATCATTGCCTGCGTCAGTCTGAATAACTTTGAACTGAGTTCTCAATAATATGACTTGAATCTGATAAATCTGAGAGGGAATATAGTTTTTGTTTAAGAACGAGTGGCGCTGTGTTCTTTATTCAACACTTGTTCCTCTCTCCCTGCGGCCCGGGCCCTGTGTGTGGACCGCACAACGCCGTCCAGCGGAGCGAAAGCCTGCCGCCTCCAATTGGTTTTTGAGGAAAGGGAAATTGTGGGAAAACAAACAGGGGCACCTTTACTTCGTAGATTCCCTATATCTGAGTTGCTTTGTGTTGCTGAGGGAGCTGCTGGGTGAATGAAGAGTAATGCGGTGCTTACGGTCATTAGAGCAATGGTGCAGTCAGCATTAGCTCAAATTGATCCCTTCTATCCCCTCCCTCTCTTTTCTCTCACACGCTCACGCTATCATCCTTTTTTTTTCCAGAGATATTCCAAGGATACCAGACAGCACACATGCACAACTGGAATCAAGTGAGTCTTGTCAAAAATATTTAGCCTATTTCATTATCGCATTTTATCCTATTAATCAGCCTAGAAACATCAAGTCAAGGAAACGTCTCAGAGAGTTGCTTCTGTCGCTCCGCCTCTCTGTCTCTCTCGTGGCATGTTTTCTTGCCCTCTTTCAGTCTATCTTCTCGCCTGTGTTTCTCTATCTTCTCTCGATGTCACTAAAACCACAAACTACGAACCAGCTTCAGTACTGAATAATCTGACCGCAGTTGTTTCTGCCCCCGTCAGGTTCGAGTTCTTTTGAGTCTCAGAAGATGGATCGCCCGTCCATCTCCGTCACGTCCCCCATGAGTCCCAGCATGCTGAGGGACGCCCCCCAGTACCTGTCAGGACAGCTCTCAGTAAGCGACCTCAGCATGACTATATGTGAAATCCTTTGTTAGATTGCTTTGACCACTGCTGAAAACGTATGAGTAAGATGGGTTATTAAGTTCACATGACTACATTTTGGAGTGTACTACTAAACACACATATATAATGCAATGCAACCTTAAGTCCTGGATCAAACCATTGGGCTTGCGGGCACAGCTTCTCTCACTCTGTCTGTTCAGCTGGCCCTTTACCAACCCAGCACCGGATTGTAGATCAGGTTACTGTGTGTGTTGTCCATTATCTAGTGTAAAAACCCTCCTGGGGTAAATTGGGTAAAGGACTGCATTAAAGTAAGAGATAAATCAACTCTCAGCAGGGAAAAAGCTCTAGCATCTAGGTAACACCTCCAGAACATCGATATTTATAAGAAATAGTTGGGTTTTAAAGCTGACATCACTGCCAATATTCACAATAGTTTTTGTATATGTTTAGTGTCTTTTGAAAATGGCTGATTTCAGTTGCTGCAGTGGACTGTAGAATAACGTGACTCACAATAATACTTTTAACACTGCGTCAACCAATTAAAAACAAGCACTGATTTCTGCCCAGATGCTTCTGGGAACATTTCTACGAAGCGGCTGACCCTGAAATTCAAAAAACAACTGATTAGTGAGGCAGTTCAGTTCACTGAATTAACCTTGATATCTGCAGTGCCTGATGAGTTCTTCCCCATGATATTTTCAGAGCCGTCGTTAAATTGTGTTTCGGGACAACGAGGGTTTTAACGTCACTGAAGCAGAGGATGAAAGGTCCAGAGCAGAAAGAGAGATTTGATCGGGAGGCATTGATAATTACGAAGGGGTTATGCAGAACAGAGCAAAGAAGCTCAGGGACAAGTGATCAGAAAAATGAAAATAACAATGAACCCACTGGCCTAAATGGCCTATCCGAAACTAAAAAACCTCTGTTGTTGTTGTTATTTAGAGTGTATTGTAAGTTTTTGTTGTTGTTTTGTGGGATTTTGGTTTTATTGCATTTTCTTTTCTTTTCTGTTCTTGTTTTTTTTTTTTGCTGTTTCATTTTGCTTATCCAGAGCCAAAGCCTTAGTAGAAGAACAACGCCTTTTGCCCCTAGGGTCCAGGTAATGGGCCCCGTCTGAAGGGCACACTCTCTATTTGGTCTTTCTCATTGACTGTTGACTGGCTGACTTTCTGTTTCCATACTTTGGAAAAATGCATTTGCGGGGAAATGGCAGCTTCCCTCAGTGCAGTGCATTGTGTCATTCTCTTCAATTTGATTTCTTGGTATCACCGTTATGATGAGAGTTACTATCTCATTTTAACCCATTCACCTCATTCCTCCTAGGTTATGCATGCTGGACTAATCCGCACACGTTTAAAGAGACACTCTTCCATTGCCTGATTTGACACCAGTAATTGACCCCGACCTTGTGTCATGCATTTCTGTATCTTTGGCAATGCAGGAGGGTGTCTCCCTGAACTTCCTCAGGACAAAGGACCTTGTGTTGTTTTCTGTTTCAAGTGACATGAACCCAGGCCTGGTGAACCCAACACTCATCTACAGGAGTTGTGTTATTAGCAGCTTGTGGGGGATGGGTCTGCATTTCATGTTGCAGTGAAAAGATACCAAGTGCACCGTCCTGCGTTTGAAACCAAAATTTCACTTCCAGATGAGAGTTCAAGCAAATTGTACCTCCCAAATAGCAAAGTGAACAAAGCTTTGACGGTTTTCAAAGGGTCTCTTTTAATCCGTCATCTTTAATATCACTGAGCCTTTTCTCTTGGTTTTGTTTAATAACACGCAGTATAATCACTTTGTGTGAATCTGTATTATTGATTCAGATAGCTTGAAGGTCAACACTACTGCTTGTACCAGTATGTTGTTTTCCCTAAAGTTAGCTTCAAGAAACGTTATATGGATTGGATGGGAGGATATTGTCATTATACATAGAGCATGCAGGTGTGATTTTTCAAATTTAGAGTCTGAAGACATGATATGGCATTTGAATAGAGGACAATAAGTGGGTTTTTTATGTGTGTGTGTGTTCATGTATGTACTTTAGGAAAAGCTCATATTTTTCAGTTAATTGTTATTAGATGGACATGAAGCCATATAGTTTGTATATTTCAATTATTTACTATGAACTACATGTGTTTTCACTCAACATGATTCCAAAGTGAATCTTTTCATAAATGTTTTATCACTCACAGACAGAACATTATATTTAAACTTTGCAGTATCTGGTATTTTGGTGGGCTATAAGTTTGGAGTTTACTTGGTACAATTTGTTTTCCCATAAGCTCTGCTGTCTGTTTTTGCCTCCATGAAATCTACTGACTTGTGTTGAATGCTCTTTCTTGCGTTGCTGCATGTATTGCTGGTAGTTTTTTTTTTTTTTTAAACGGCTCAGACCCTTTCCATAATCATATTTTCAAAGAAGTATGGACAGAAGCTTAGAAGTTGTATTCCTCATTTCATTTACTTTCTTAAGGCCTCGGTTCGAGTTTTTCCTTCTTCTAAGTGTCTTCTTTTGGAGTCCATACTTCCCTTTTAGTGTGAACTGTCTTCGATTCCTCTCGCAACAGCATGATTGATTTCTCCATATCAATGTCCATTAAATATCTGAGAGAACATTATTAGAGCCAGCATCATCACTGTTAGACGACAGAGCACACGGTTCATTTTAAAGCATGGTGCCTTTAGCATTTCACTTCAATTCACTTCAGTGGAAATGACGTCCGGCCAAATGCATTCACTTCCATTCGATACGATTTATTCGTCCCTGCAGGGGAAGTTTTTAATGACCAACATAAACACATTCATTTTACAACACTTATTGTAATAGAAAAAGAAGAAAAAAAACAGATATGTAATAGCACCATGCATAAAAACACGTCTTTTTATTAAAGGAGGGTCTCTTTAACCATAGAGACTAAAATATCATAAATACATTTTTAGCATCAACATACCACACTGATACAGTAAGTCCATGTTGTATGAGCACTAAAAGGGATAGTTCAAATTTTTATTTAAAAGGTGTTGTATGAGGTATCCATAGTTTGTGTATTACTTACAGTACATACTGCAAGGCCCCAGTTTGACGGGAGCAAAGCAATGTCCTGCTGTGGACGGGGCAGCTGGTGCGGCCATGCTGGTAGTCTTGTTTGTTTTTCCAAACTGGTGGCGTGCAGTATACCATCTACTGTAGGTAAACTGACTATGGAAGTAAATAATCTGAACTATCTCTTTAAAATCTGATAAATTGTGCCACCAAGCATGTGTCTGGACATCATCCTAGCAGGTAGACACGTTCCTCCTCTTCCCTGAAGGGTAAATACAGGAGAAGACTCTATGCTGCAGTCAAAAACGGTCTGAGTTCCCAGTAAAAGAAGACACAAGTGCTCCTGTAGTAACTTTACTTCTAATTTGATGCAGTTGTCTTCTCCTGCGTTAGTCCCTCTGTGTGTTTGTATTCCTGTTGGCCCTGATCAGTCCCTTAGCAGGCTGTCTTTGCTCTGCCCCTGCAGGTCAAACTGTGGTATGACAAAGTGGGCCATCAGCTAATTGTCACCATCCTGGGCGCCAAAGACCTGCCAGCCAGGGAAGACGGCCGGCCAAGGAACCCTTACGTCAAAATCTACTTCCTCCCTGATAGAAGGTAAGAGTAGAACCAGTTACCGTTTTACCCTCCCCACTCATTTAATGTCACTTCGATTCACTCCGTTCAGGAAGTTATTGGACATTAGTGGGCCAAACTGAGTTATAAAATGTCTTAGAAAATGGATTCTGTGTTAGTGTTTTTTTTTTTTTGGAACAATGATGTGATGTCACAAGGTCATATGTCAATGTCTTTTAGCCGTTAGCTTCAGGAAAGCCTGTAGGGATTTAAGTGGATGTGCCTAACTACTTTGTTGGTCGTTTGTTAAGCAGTTCTTTCTTATGCACTGATAGAATGTAGGAAAACATTTTCCTCACCATCTCATTGCCATCATCATCATGCCACGGTGATGTGCTCTGTGCTGTGTCGTGTTATTGATCTGTTGTATTCGTGGCTCTCCTCTATCATGGTTGTAAATAAAAACAGTTTGAATTATTGTTCCTCCAGCGACAAAAGCAAGAGGAGAACAAAAACAGTAAAGAAATCCTTAGAGCCCAAATGGAACCAGACCTTTATGTATTCGCCGGTGCACCGGCGGGAGTTTCGGGAGCGCATGCTGGAGATCACATTGTGGGACCAAGCCAGGGTGAGGGAGGAGGAGAGCGAATTCCTGGGAGAGGTAAGAAACCCAAACCCCACCCATCAGGGACACTCACTGACAGTAGCTCAGCTAATCCTCTGGAATGAGGTCAAGCCCCTGATAAAGCTCTGACAAGGTTGTGGTGGTCCAGTCCTTGTCCGACACGGACAATGAGCTTTGGTCTTTTTATTTACTGTGTAACACTGTTAAATAAAGAGGGAAAGGATTGTTTTTAACTGACGCTGCCTGTAAGAGACCTATGAGTATTGTGGCACTAGTGCGTGTCGCTCTAATTTCATCATAAAAAAAATTATACTTTGCAACCATTTGCAGTGAAGATATTTTTGACTGTGGACATTTATTTTCATTTTTTACCTCTGGCAGATCCTTATTGAGCTTGAGACGGCTCTTCTGGACGACGAACCACACTGGTACAAGCTACAAACCCACGACGTGTCCTCTATTCCACTCCCACGTGCCTCCCCGAACACACAGCGCAGGCAGCTCCATGGAGAGAGTCCGACGCGACGGCTCCAGAGTGCGTAACCCCTCTGTCACTGACACACACACACAGCTCCTGATTGATTTCTTGAAATTCATTGGCAAGGCATAAAGGAATTTGTGACTAAAGGGTCATGCCACTTAACATTTACAAACCATATCAGTTATAAAATAACTTTACTAAAAACAAGACATTAAACTGGGTGGCTTTCAAAGCTTACTTAACAATCTTGTCTCCAATAGTACACACTGAGTAAAGAAAATGTGGGTATAAATTAAATGAATTTAAATAATTACTGAAGTTAGTTTTCATTTTGGACATAGGCAGAATTCCTTCCTCCTTTTTATTCTGACACGGCAGTGTTAGTTTACCAGCATAAGTACGAAATTGGGTTCAAAATGCAAAATAATTTACAGCCAAACAACGTACCAAAGTATATGTGCCACATCGGCAGTCTGAGTAGGTTGATCCAAGGTGATTCTCTAATTCTCTTTAATTCCCTTTTTAAACGTTTTGTTTGTTGAGACTGCGCACCATGTTGTTGTCACTGTACTTGCCAGACAGAGCTGGCATGCAAGGAACACCACGGTTACAAGACTGCCAGCGAGTCGTGGTCATGTAGCTGAAGTCAGGATACAATCAAGATAGACAATGGCTCCACATTGTTTTTGTCAAGTGAATGATCAAGCTCTTGATATAGTAGATCTCGTTTACACATTAGGGTCCACATACAGTAAACTTCTGGCCCCACTGGTTTTCTGTTCCTGCTTCAGTAAATTAAGGCTTTGTAGTGTATACATATGTTGTGTTTGTCGTGCATGTCACATCAACTTTACTGCTTCTGCTTTTACAGACAAAGGCTCATATTCATGCAACTCAGGTAAAGACAGTGCTGCTCTATGGAGCTCTATGCTCTCAGTGTTCTCCTGTCCTCTGCAAAGATGCATCCTTGTGCCCTGATTCTCCGACCCTGTCCATTCCCCCATGAAGGGTGCATGTCTCCACTGCCTTACATGGAGTTCAATGAGGGGAGCTGGTGTAAACTTTTATACCACGCGTCAGAAATCCGCTAAGGGTCTCCGACACATGCACGCTCCAGGGAAACAGAGATTATGGACACAGTGGTCTCTCCCTCTGTGTGTACTCACCTGTGAACTTTCTCACAATCTCATCCTGCAACCCGGAAACCATATCCTGCAAAACGTGATGTGCTAAAAACCCAGGCGATCTGCCAGTCCTGGCAGACACAATATGCTTTGATTTTGACCACTTGCCTTTCCTCTGTAATGCAAATTTTTCTTGATTATTTTGTGAGTTACCAACATTTCCCCTTTTAAGAATGGACAAAATGCTTTTGGAAAACTCTGCAGCCCATTCTACTTTGCTTGTGTTTGTGTGTCTTGAATGTGTTCTTGATCACGGGCAACATTAGATGATGCTGCTACTTTAAACAGTGGTGGTTTATAAAATTAGAGAAACGGAAAAAGAAAGCGTCGATTATCTTTATTAATACATTATTTAGCTGGTGTCGTAGCTCATTGTGTAGCTCATTGTGTGGCCCTTCTCTCACCATTCTGTAAACAGATGCTTGTGAACGTGCTTCAGACGGCAGTATGGTAGTCTGCGTTACGCAGCACTGCTTCACTGTAGTGCTCCTACTACACACTTAAGGCGTGCTCGCTTCCCCCCACCAGGATGATTTTCTGGCCGTTTGTGTAAAGTGTGAGGTGAAAGAGCTGACGGGTGTAAAAAGTCTCCAGCCAACTGAGATGAGAGGTTTGGAGCGGCGCTGCCAGAGTGCAGCACTTGTCATTTCTGATAGAGCACACTAGCCCGGTTGATTTAAGTTGACCGAATGGTGAAGGAGGTGTGTGTATGTGTGTGTGTGTGTGTGTGTGTGTGTGTGTGTGTGTGTGTGTGTGTGTGTGTGTGTGTGTGTGTGAAGGGGTTCATACTTTAAAGAGAGGGGACAGGGAAGGGCAATAAGGCTTCCGGGGAAGATGAAGAAATAGCCGTAACACCCCCATATCTCACACCGTATCACCTCAAAGTTCCACAGTTCAGATGAAGACAGATCTGCTGTTTTTTTGTTGCCGTAGATCAGTGAAATGCGGCGTTATTTGTTACAGCTGATGCGTAATTTCCCATCAGTCAACCAAATCGCTCTCCTGCAGGACCGTTTGTTGTAGTTGTGGGGTATGAGGACGGGTGCACATGTTAGGGAGGTATAATACACACAACAAAATTGGTGAATAGATGGACGAGAATGAAAATGTCTCTTGTATTTTCCAATGTTTCTCTCTGTCTCTTTATCTCAAAGGATCCCAGAGGATAAGTGACAGTGAGATCTCAGACTACGATTGTGAAGATGGTGTTGGGGTAATAACAGGTAATACATTAAGGTCATATTAACTTAATCTGAAAAGCAAAATGTCTGGAGGTAAAGTCACACCATAGTTTCACCAGGCCGTATTATATTTTTTTAATTTAACAATTGTTTTTAACCACATCACCGACATGCCACCATCCGTCAAATGCTTCCTTGGCCCGAGCAGCTTACACTACTGTTATATATCACATTAGCAGGGTGAAATGCTGCAGCCCATCATCAGCTGCAGCAAAGCGAGGAGCACTGAGATTGTGTCTGCCTCTGCACTGCTAGTTGCTGTTCTGCTGTGCTCACCGAGGCTCCAGCAGCACACCCACGCTGCACATCAGAAGAGCAGAAGTTCTGCTCTGCCGTTAGCAGCCAGAGAGCCAGAGAAAAATGGCAAAAAGAAAGACTGAAAAGTACTTGATACTTGCCCACATACGATATCAACCTTGAAGGAAACCATGCTGAAAGAGGCAGCAAAACCGTCGGAAAACATAGAGACTTGCTTTTGTTTTCTCATATAAAAAAGATGCATTATGGTCTTTGTTATCCTCTTTCAATTAAGAACCTCCTTTTTTTCCTTCCGCTTGAAGACCGTAGAAACTGTGCCGAACTTGTTTGCAGGAAAGCTGTTCGTAAATCAAAAAGAGGGAAAGAGCGTGTGACGTAGAGGAGAACATGCATTAAAGAGAGGGAAGAGAATAGATTCAGTTGCTGTAGCGAACGCCTGTCTGACACACAGACAGCATCAGCCTGATGATACTGTAGCTGAGGGAAATCCCGCTCCAGTCCAGCCTCTTTAACATTCTCATCAGCCCCTCACTGCCTCACCATGCCAGGCAGTCACCTTCACTTCACAGTGAAGGGAATACCCCTTCATTCAGCTCTGGTCGCACTCTCCTCTTTACACAGACTCCATTACATCTCAGTTTTCCCTGCAGTCTTTGCGTGAAAGGGACAGTTCACCCCAAAATCAAAAATACATGTTTTTCCTCTTGCCTTTAGGACTATTTATCAATCTAGACTGTTTTAGTGTGAGTTGCCTAGCTTTGGAGATAGAGATGTCTGCTTTCCCTCCAATATAATATGACTAAATGGCACTCAGCTTGTGGTGCTTGAAGCGCCAAAGAACCACATGTGAAAAACCTCAACAGCAATCCCTCTTTCCAGAAATCATGACCTAGTTATCCAAGATCATCCACAGACCTTGTTGTGAGCAGTCTCATGTTGGAACTATTTTCTTTCTACCGAACTACAACTGCTAACCGAGTCACTGCGCAGAAGGAGCAGTTTTTTGGGGTGAACTGTCCCTTTTAAACTGCTGGCACTATTACTTTCAAATGAGGAAGATACACTTTTTTTTATTGCATTTTATTTCCCGGTATACTAACTACCCAGTCTTTAATTGCCTGGTACATTATCATAGGTGAACTGTCATTAGAAATGTCTGCACAGGTACTGCTTATGTATTTCAAAGCACAACTCATTTTATGCAACTGGAATTTTAGAAGTGAAAAGTCACATGTTAAAATTTTGTACATTACAATTAGTTTTGCTTTGACCCTCAGCCCCGTCCCTACAGCCCACTCCGCTTGTTCAATCCTATTACTCGTCCGTAAAGGCTCTCTTCCTTATATGTGCTCAACAGACGGGCTGTACTCAGAAGAATAGATTATATTGGCTCTGCATGGTGTTTGATGGCTCTGCTGCAAGAGGCTCTGTGTTGGAGCTGAATTTATATTTTTAATTTATTCTACTTTTTAACTTTTAGTTATTAAAATTGGTATAATAATGGTCTGAAATTATCAGAATTTCAGCATTGAACTTTAGTCCACTTGCGATCTGGACATTATTTAGTATGAATCTTTTAATCTGTCTGTGCGGTCAACTCTTATCATATTTCAGTCAAACTTCCTCGAGTGAAGGTCAACATAACATTATTTCCAATTTTTCCTGCCTTTCCCCCTTTTCCCACTTTTGATTCAGGGTTTTCCTTGACTCATTTTAATGTGCTATACACTCTATTGAATATCAATCAAGTTTAATAGTGCTAAGCATTGACCTTAACCATGGCTGCTAGCCTCGTCTGATTATCGGTTAATGAACTCTTTCAAGTTCAATGGACCAATCAGCCTCGCAGAGAAAATTCATTATAGTGGTTCTGATATTTTTTTGAAGGCTATTTTCATGTTTAATGCACAATGTTAACACAGCAGATGAATTCCACCTTTATTGAAACTTAGACCTCGTTTTTTGGAATATAGAGACTCAGCATAATGAAAAAAGAATAAAAAGACGATGCCTCTGCAGATTAGCACTTTAGCACATGTTTTATAAAGTTTGGTCTGTTTCTTCTAAGTTAAGGCTGGGGTTAAACTGGATCTGCATCGTTAGCTGCCATACTTTTTCATTATCAAATGCAGCAGAATTAGCCAGATATACAGAGAACTCACAAGGTGTTGAAGTGAAATTGGCACAGCAATTTTGTGTGACTGTTGTATTTTTCTTGTAATTCAAAGCACTGCACTGCAGTGCTTTTGGTGTCAGAATATTATGACAGAACCATCTGGAAAAAACAACAACACCCTCTTCATCTTGTCCCTCCATCTCTCCCTTCCTCTATCTGTTCTTTCTTCGCAGACTACCGGCCAAATGGCAGAGACTTCCAGAGCTCCACGCTGTCCGTCCCTGAGCAGGTGATGTCGTCTAACCACTGCTCTCGGTCGGCCGATATTAACCGGGCGCGGTCGCGCTCTCCCAGCGTTCCCCCACCCTCCAGGTAACTACTGGGCTTGATTTCTGGGTGGAAACTCTGTGTGTCTTTTTCTTTTTTCGATATAGATGTATTTAACACCCTGTTGAAGTCCTTTCTAGCCTTAAATTCCTTGAAGGAATCTATAGGTTTTAGGGATTGTACTGTCTTCTAAATGCCACATCATTAGCCCAAATGTATGTACGATGCGATATTTCTCGCAGTTGCTCTGAGTGCCTCAATAAACATGAGGCGATGTGCATCCCCCCCCCTTGGCAAGTACGGGTCAGTGTGTGGTGATGTAAACTACATGAGGGGTGATCCGGTCCACTTCTGTCACACAGCAGAAGTCTGGACCCAGCCTTTGACCTTAGGCCTTGTCAGTACAGCTCCTCCACTAGAGTGGACCACCACAGTGTGTCCGAAGATAACTACTCACCTGACAGGTACACACACACATGCTCCAGCTTACACGTGTGTACAGTGGATGCATGCACAAACGCAGGCATGCATGGAGCAGATGCTGACAAGCACAAGTGGGGGCTGGTGAGCAGACATGCAGGGAGGTGTTTCATGCACGCATACACTTAATGCACGACGCCGTTTGCCTTAACATCTCTGGGAACTGATGTTGTTTATGGGTACTTTAAATCTCTCTTGTATTCCTGCTTTTAGAGAGCAACTTTCTCCATACTTTGTACAAAATATAGCATAATATTTTAAAATCCAATACAAAAGTCTGGATTCAAAACAGTTGTAGCACAGTTAAAATCCTTCATGAACACAAGACTACAGGACTGCACCACGTAAGAGGAGTAATTTACAAATAGGTATTTTCCATTTTATATTGAGGAGGCAGGAAACATTCCAGTGCTTCAAATGCTGCATACGGCATGCATCATTTGCATGTATCTCGCTATCTTTATGGAAAAGGTGGTCAAGGGGAAGTGGTCAGTTATCCCCCATCAGCACTTATTTTCTGTGAGGGTTGGAAAATGTTGCTCCAAGAGTCCAATCATAGCCTTGGCAGTGCCAGGCCGCAGCTACTTTCCCCCGTCCAATTAAGTTTATTTGATATTTCTGAGGGCTTGGCCTAAATCAGTGTCAGATGCAGAAAATGCACTTATCTAAATTGTCTGGGACAGTGCTCACTTGAGTGTATTTCAGCTGCTTTAATTAACAGCGGCCGGTTATTTATTGAAAACAGTTTAAAATGACACAGGAAATGAGTCACGGAGGATTTGGAAATGTACCAGAACTCCGACAATATAACGTTTAAAAAAAATCTTGTTTTTTCATGTCTTTCCCCCTTATATTTTCCTACTTTTTGAATTGTTGTGTCTGTAAAAGAAGAAATTGTATGTATTGTGCATGGTCTTAAGTTCTTCTAATCATGCAGTAGAGGTGACATCAAGCAGGTTTAGGTGTTTGGACTTTGCTTTTCTGCTCTTCCCTCCGTGAATGCTGCCAGTGTGCTCGGTGTACAACATTCCTCTGTCAGTGTGGTTAAGCTGAGGAAGACATCTTCTCAGCATCTCTCATTTTCCTCGCCTGTTTTTTCTCCTCTTTAAAACTGCCACATCAACCTCTCCTATGAGCTTTCTCACTCTCTTTA
This sequence comes from Myoxocephalus aenaeus, assembly GCA_038501785.1. Classification (NCBI taxonomy): domain Eukaryota; kingdom Metazoa; phylum Chordata; class Actinopteri; order Perciformes; family Cottidae; genus Myoxocephalus; species Myoxocephalus aenaeus. The sequence continues at coordinate 123,102 of JBAMJR010000359.1, read as the reverse complement.
CATCGTTGTTTCTTTGAGAAATCTCTCTCCCTCCGTTTCCTCACACCTCCATCTGTCTGCCTATGATTCTGTGTCTCTCCTTTCCTCCTCCTCCTCCGCGTCTTCCTCGGCGCCATCTCAGATCCATCTCTGTCTTCTCTCCTCCCTCCATGTGGTCGCAGCCATTTTCTCACCCTACCTCGAACCAGACATACTCAGCCTATTGATGATCCTCAAAACGACCCCAGGTAGACTTTTACCTGAGCATGCATGACTAGCTCATCTTAACTTCAACCTTCAACCCCTTTATTTTCTTTGAGGAAATCTTTCATTTGGATGTTGAACACATGGTACTGACACAATGGCATGTTTTCAATCACTGTTGTCAATGCACAACACGGTTTCTGGATGCACTGAAGTGAATGCTTCATATTATCTGGCCATTGTCTGTGACATCAGCGTTGTGTTGTGTTCAGTATATATTTCTTATGCAAAAGATCAAATATATACTGTGTGTGTCGTACAGTACATTGAGAAAATGAGACACTTCATCCATCCGGTATCAGCATTGCTTATTCTCTCTTTTCATCACCTCAGGCATTGTCATGTAAATATTCCTTTCATTTTGCTCCAAACATTTGCAGTGTGAGCAAGTGTGATGCTCACCAAAAGAGTGACTACGGCAATACTGAACATGGATAAGTGTCCGCTGGTTGTGAAGTTTTGTCCAGCAGAGGAGATTTCTCCCTCAAACACCCCCACAGTGTCAGCATTCAGTTTATATGTAATCACTGTGGATCTGTAGGATAGAGATGTTTTCAGGCAGAGAACAGCCATGTTCTCACCCTACCTCGGGTGTGTGATGGGGAAAAAAGCTATACTCCAAGTTGTCTTCCCTTGCAGGTTATTTTGTTTTTCATGTTGCTTCCCCTTTTTGCTGGAGAAAGAAATTAAATGCTGACCAGTTGTTGATATTTTCCCGCCAGCCGCAACCATCGCGTGTACCCAATCTGCCGAGAGGAAGCAGTCAGGTTACTGCGGTCCACTAGGATGGCCCGCGCCTATTCTGAGGGCGCCTACTCCTCCGACTATGACTACGAGAGGTATTGACATGCACTGCTGCTGCATCTGTGCATCCGCCATCTTGTGGTCCCCTCAAGTTGTCCTTCGTCCGTCTTTAATTTATCCGTGATCGTACATGTGATGACAGAAAATGATATCCTGTCTCGATATCGGTTTCTGCTAAAAGCGTCATCACAGCTCTGAAGTTGCGTAGACGTGAAAGGGTAATACACAACTGCCTCTGTATGTCGAGGCCTCAGAGCTATTTGTGTTGCTGACGCCGGCTCTATGTCTCCTGGTTGTTGGGTTAAGTGCTGGCCAGCACATTACTGTCTATTTGTTGATGTCCTTGTTTATGTACCCATGTACATTATACCAACAGCAGTATGTTGCTCAGTGGTGTGTGTGAATTTGAGTGTTGTCCTTTATTTTGACATGCTATTGGCAGCTGCGTATCGCTCACCTGTACAATGGCATCTCCGATGCATTGCTCTGGGCTGCACAGTAGTTTTGTCCGTGTTTAGCCCTTTGGCTTCTAGCGTCTGGCCAGAATGGGCTGCCAGGCCGTTCCAAGCAACCATGGAAAGGCCTGCTGACACCCATCCATCCATCCCCAGGACCCACGCCAGCATCCTGATGCACCAATAAAAAGACCCCACCCCCCCCAGAGAAAGGCTGTAAATGACTCCACCTTTCTCTGTCTTCAATCTTTCGCCTGCTGCCATCTGGCTTTCAGTCAGGAATGACGTGACGTTTGTGCCATTTCTCTCCGCTCCAAGAGGAAAAAAAGTGATGAGTCCTCAGAACCCAGCCCGAGAGCCTGACTGACTTTATTAAAGTGTCACAAAGTTTCCCTGAGGCCCGGCTTGGCTCGACTTCAGGCTCAGCCTATAGCCCAGATAGCCATTAACGAGAGCCCTCCGTCTTCTTCTCCCTCCCTGTCTTTTTGTCTGAGCGGACAGAGAAAGGAAAGTAGCCAGCCAGCATCTCGGTGTTATCCACAGAGGAGTAGAATAGATTTCCTTCCTCTCGTACAGATACAGTTTGTTTCTGTCTGCACCCTGGCAGAGTAAAAGCAGTGCTGAGAACTGAAAAGAAATGAGGGCAGAGGAAAGAAACAGGAGGCAAATGGAAAAGGAGACAAAGATGAGCGGTGGAGAGCACTAGTATAGTATAAGCCTTTTGGCAATTGTCTTAGTTTAGGTGATTTCCCCTCAGAACATGAGAACAAATGTTTCATGGTTCTGTTTAAGTGCATCGCCCCAGAGTCTACCTTGAGTGGGACAAAGTCTGCAGCATGTACGCATAACAAAAGCAGCTTTTCCAAGTACAGAAACTAATATTTTGGACTCGGTTTGAATCCAGTGACAACGTGAGCAGTGCTATTCCAAAGTGCAGTCTGTCTGGGCTATATCCATCAAATTACACCTAATGAGATGTTTGATTTGCAGCAGACATAACCTTTACATTACCCATAAATCCCTGGCCATAACAACCTCCTGATGTGAATCCACTAATGATTATGTTGACCATCACTGTGAATGGCTGCAGATGAAGAATGTTAAAGGCTCTTTAAGGTTGCTGACTGATGGGCCATTGTTTTGCTATTGGAGACAAAAAGGACATCTCCTCTACTGGACATTTTTTCGTACTGCAAAAGGCTACAGACACTACAAGACTATGACAAGATTGACTTTTTAATTACAATTAAAATGATTAAAATCTTCCATATTCCCAGAAAAAGTTACAATTTAGAAAACGTCTTTTAGTGTCTATTAGCCCGATTAGTAGCAGTTCACAGCTTTTTGTATCTTTAGGACACCAACATGCCTCCTTCGGTTTAGGAAAAGAATGGTGAAATGGTTTAGTTAAATACTGTTTGTTTTATTAAACATAAAAACTATGGAAATGCAACTGTTGAAAGACTTAAGATTTACCAATCACATTTTTCGAGAACTTTTACAGTTTCACCAACAGTGTGCATGCTCTAAACGTCTCTATGCTCGTGACAACTCGTGTCCAAAGGCTAAGTTGAATATTTCCTTTACTTTTTTGCAATTGTCTGAAAATGTTTTTATCTTCCTATTTTCTCTCTGCAAAGTGAAATAATATCCATGTACACTATCAATGATTTATTTTTCTAGTTGAGAAACCTCACCTGCTTCTTTCCTCCAGCTCTTCAGATCAACACGATTTTGCCTTCATCCTCACTGTGCCAAAAATACTTACCATCGATGTGCATTTTTCAGGAAATAACAGATATGACAAGCCAAAAGCAATGTAAAGATGCACTTCCCTCTCGCTCTACCTCAAACTGACCGTAAATGAACACTCACTCACCACGTATAGACAGCACATGGTCCCTGCCACCAACCTGACGACCTCACTCTTAATTCACTACATAGGCCACACAGAATGCACCTTTTATTGTCTGAGAGTTGTTGAATATGTTCATGTTGTCACACGACCATACCTGAATCTTTGCTTGTTTAAGTAAATTGACTGCATATAAATCACATGTACTTAAAACAACAGCAGACCTGTTACCAAAGCAGGCTGTAGATTCCAACCTAACATACAATATTAAGATACATTAATTTTTTGGTGAGTTGTTTGGTGGTCAATGAGAGTGAATATTATGTCAAATAGATATATTTGCACCCACATTGCAGTGCAAGTGTAGGAGAATTTAACCATAGCTGAAGCATACATGATGTTCATTCTGATTGCATACTTTGAGTGTCAAGATCCCAGAAAAAAGGCAGGAAAACATGTTGAAATTGGACTGTATGATATGTAAAATAGTTAGCAATGTAAATTCTAATATGTGATTTGTCGTAAATGGGTTAAAACGTGCAAAACAACTAACAGGTATATTACTGAAACACATGCACTTTGGACGAGTTTTGAGGGTGCTGCACATTTCTTAGCCCTCCATACTGTCCACCCTGCCAAGCATACTGTCCCTGCCCTGCTGGGGCCCCACTGAGTGCCTGCCTATCTCTCAATAACCTCTGTAGGAACCACGGAGCCATGGATAGACACGAGTATCACAGCAGGTCCCGCTCTGCAGACCAGCGGCCCACTATAGAGCGGCCCACGTCCCGCTCGCGCTCCACTGAACGCCCCCACGACTCTTCGCTCATGAGGTCCATGCCGTCTCTGCCATCTGGGAGGTCCGCCCCCCCCTCACCTGCCTTGACGAGGTGTGACCCGGATCAGAGACGCTAACCATCTTAGCACAGAAAGCAGACTGGAGTTTTAGCTGTACAATCATTTCCCTGAGGCATAGCTACTCTGGAGGGAGAGATAATTTAAACATTCACTTAAAACATCAATAAGTCTGTCATTATTAGACTAAAGCCCAGAGAATTCAATAAGGCTAATATTATGCTGCTAACTGGGAATAATCTTATTGAGGTTAGTTAGTTAGCCTAGCTACCAGGCAAACTACCTAGCTTACCCAAATAGCTTCATATTAGGCTATTTAGATAGCTAGGTAACGTAAGGCCACTGACTCCGAGATATTGCTTGTCATAGTAAATAATTAATAATAATAATTGTTTTTAATATTCTCATGTTTTTTTTCTTGCTAAACTACAAGTCTAGTTCCTAGCTAGAAATCTGCTACTTTGTGAAAATCTCTGGTTCTTTTAAATCAATCAATAGGATTATTTCTGCCCCCAGAGCAGCTCTACCTCTGCTAAATGTTTGCATCACTAGAACCTTTGTAGAACTCAAACCAGTTCAGAGCCCGTCCCATGAGCTCCCACCCACCCCGAGCCTGACTTACTCACAGAATGAACGCCCCCCTTCCCCCCACAAAAAAAAACACATCACCACCTAACTCCCACCCTCCCAATACCTTGCTTCCCCGCCTCACTTCACCCCACCTCCCCCTCACAACTACCACCCACCACCCAGCCACTTTCTGTTTTGTCCCCAAAAGCACTGGTGCTGTATTTACTTTCCCCATGTTCCAGGCACGACACCACCGATACCGTAGGTGGCGTGCTGACGTTTTAATTTGGAACACACTGCTCATACGCTTGCGTGAGTATAGCAGTGATGGGCCGACGTTTTTACTTTGATTCCATTACTAACATCAACTGATGCCGTTTATCCTGTAATGGCAGTTCTGTTTCCTTTCTTCTTTTGTTTTGTTGAAGCCTTTTGGGGACAGTCTGAACGCATGGTCGCACTGGTCTGCCGTTCCTGCATTGAACTCTTCTCTCCTTGCAGCTTGATGAGTCGACTGCACATGCGGTTCACACTTGGCATCTTTTTTTATTGCAGCTCAGTTCCCAACAGTTGATGTGTCCCTCCACTCCCATGTGCCAAACTTCATTGCTGTGTGCATTGGTTTTATAGTTTTTGCTTTAAATAACTCTTTACATGGAGCTATGTAACCACTATGAGTTCTGTCTCTTAAAAAAAAAAAAGAAGAGATCTTGAAAATCCAACATTAAATTCAGCGTTAAAACAAATACAATGATCAGTCACTGATTATCTCCAATTGAGCCTGACAGTGACTGCCATCAAAATAAGTAAATATGTAATCCAATCTAGATGATAAATAATTAAACTTGTATCATAGTAGATAGCTTTACTTTTTTATGTTAAGTTTGACCTCCTGAAACCTCTTTTTTTTTTTTAACGCCTACTTTGTTCACACTGTGATGTGGGTGCGACATGGCCAGGCCCTGCATCCACCATCAGATATTGTCCTAATTTTTGTCTCACCCCACTGTCCGCCACTTTTTGTCATGTAGGGCACATCCTCGTAGTGGATCAGTCCAGACCAGTCCCACCAGTACTCCCATGTCCAATAGACGAGGACGGCAACTCCCACAGCTTCCAGCCACGGGGAAAGACAGAAGTAAGTCACCTTGGTTGTCTTCTATTTGTATTGCAGGGTGTGTGAAGAGACACAATGAGCCTCATGATGATATCATTTTGATTTGGTGGCCCAACGGATTGCGGCTGAGAAGTAGTTTGGTGTGACAGCGGTTGCTGACTTTCACGCTTCATTTTTGACTGTAGGAATTTGATTTGCTGGTTAGCTATCACTCATATCTTATACGCCAGGACTTCTCCTCGTTGTTTTTCTGTTTCATTGGTGTTTACTTTTGCCTTCCCCCTATAACACCTCTACTCGGTTCCCTTTTCCATTTCTCTCTCAGAAGATGGAGACGAAGGAACAGAGCCTAGTGAAGGTTTGTACCTGAATGTGCGGGTTTAGTCTTTCAGACTGGGCGCGCTGGTTGAGCTGCACCTTACGCTGAAGGCCCAAACCCAGTCTGCAATGGCGGGCAGCTGGTTTTACTGGAGGCTACTTGGTGCTCCTTGAACCCTCCCTCTGTTGCAGCTGTGTTTAACGTACAGTTTGGATGTCCTGTACCGCTGTGTTGTGCTTACCTGTAGGCCTCTCTGGAGTCTACTTCTGATTGTACCAGTGTGGTGTTTTAAATGTAGCCTCCCTGTTTTGAGTTACACTCTAAACATGTTTTTGTCTTTGTCTTGGAGTTATTGATTTATTTGAACTATTTGGACTGCTGAGATACTCCACCAAAGCTAATGATTCTGCATTAACTAAACAGGTTAAGCTTGTTGCTTTGAATTTGCCAACATCTCTGCTACTACAAAGTGACATTCGAAGTATAATTTGTTCCTCAGCACTCCTTCAACGAATGCTGTAGCGACTTGTGGCGTGTGCCTTAAGAAGAGCCTGCAATGAAAGCTGTGATTATTTCACTCGTATCTTTGAGATGCAGTGGAAAAACAAAGACTATTGTAGATGTGCAGTGATTGGAAGGGAATGACTGGGTCAAAGATAGAGAGGGGGCTGGAGCTCTGGAGGACTTGTCAAAGCACTCGCATAACTCTTTCATCATTGTCAGAGTCCATGAGGGCTTTCCCTGTCTTCTGTACAGCGGCCAACCAGCCCGTCTCTCTCTTTATCTCTCTCTCTCTCTTGCTCTATCTTCCTCACGCTCTTATTTGCTCTCTCTCTCCTGTCCTTCCTCTTTATCTGTGCCATCTTTTTTTTATCACTCTGAAGCTCTCTCTGTCTGGACCTCGCCATTGCTCCTTTGTGTCGCCTTTTTCCTCTTTCTTCCTTCCCCAGTCTGTCTTTCTACTTTTGCTCTCTGTCAGACAGTTTATCCTTTATTTCTCACTTCTCTCTCTCTCTTTCTCTTCTTTCTTTCTTTGTGTTTCTTTCTCTCTCTCTCTCTCTCTCTCTCTCTCTCTCTCTCTCTCTCTCTCTCTCTCTCTGCCTTACCTTGCAGGAGGGTATTGATCTGACCTTGTGCTGCAGCTCCCACAGAGCCGTATGCCACTTGGCTTATGTAATGCAAACGTCTGTGTGTGTGTGTGTGTTTGTGTGTGTGTGTGTGTGTGTGTGTGTGTGTGTGTGTGTGTGTGTGTGTGTGTGTGTGTAGAGTTTTATGGACCGGATCATGTTATTTTCCCGTGCTGGTTACAGAGAAGAGATACACTGTTGATAAACCTGCTATTGTTTCGTCTCGCTGCTGTCTTTCAAACTATAGTCATACCTCACACTTGCACATGGCTAATTGTCTTGTTTGTTATCTGTTTTTTTTAACTCCTAAGAGGGAGCAGGGGAGGAGCCCGGGGCGTCTAAACCCCAAAATGGTCGCCCAGGTGTGTGTTTTCTTTTTACTACAGAAACGAACTTTAAACCCAATCCTGTACCAATGTTTTTTTCTCCATTTTCTCGAAATGCTGCTTGATTTAATAATAATCCAATGCTTGATCACAATGGATATATTATAAGTACAAGCTCAGTTACGACCTCGTTTTTGGATGGACCGTACGTGTTGCTGTACAGTACATTCATCCACAGGCTTGAATGAATGTTGGCAGAAACTGGAGTTCCCCACAGTTTCCACTTCCTACTTTCCCATCTGTTTATGTGGCGTGCTTCTGTCCTTTGACTGCGCGGCGCTATTACTCAACACTGCCATCGCTGTAGTGCTGGCTGACTTAATGGAAACAGTGTAAGGTTTCTAAAAAAGCCACATAATCTGTCTAGAATCATTGTGCTGAGTGATGTTCTGCAGGCCAAATGCTGCTGTATAATATGGTAACACATGCATGGTGCAATTAACCACACAGGTTTATTGATGCTACCAAAAGTAGCATCATGGAATTTAGTGCACTAGTATTCAGTATCATGGAGATCGCGGTGTGTTTGTGTGTGGATCTGTGGATGTATGTGCCTCAGTGACTTACCAATATGAGGGTTTCAGAGCTCCATCATTTCACAAGCCTCCATCTGTCTCTCTCTACTAGCAGCAGACTATGAGGAAAAACCCCAAGGCCCACCGGTAAATGGGAGGAAAGGCAAGTAGCCAGAGTAGTGTGATGGCGTGAGTTTGCTGTGTGGGATCTCTCGGTCAACACGAGTTCTTCATGTGTGACATGCGCTCGCATCTGTGATTCTCATTGCTTCTTTACTCTTGGTGACTCCTCTTTCTTATTAGCCGTACACAGTTCTCTTTGTCCACATGCCATCTATTATATAGACTGAGTGTGGTTAGATGATTTGGAGTGATCAGATTTAATAGTTGTGCTGCAGCTGATGTTAATATGTACAGAGAGCTGCCGTTGTGATCACTGCTGGTCTGTCCCTCTCTGGCTCCAGGACGGCCCAAATCTGCCATCTACTTGAATAGAAATGAATTCTGCTCAGCTCCACCTCACAGAGAGCAGAACAATTAAATTATTAGAGAAATTACGATTGCTTATCGCATCTCAACACATAATAATTAAGCGCAGTGTTTGCTTAATTCTGTGCATTTCACTTTGTCGTGGAAGAATTGTAGAGTCTAATCTAGACCATGGACTGTTACCTTTGTTGGCCAGCAGATGGAGCAAAGTTCATTATCTTTGATGAGGAGCTGTCCATGAATTCAGTGCTGAAGTGGCAAAAAGGTCTTTCTTTTTCTCACCAATTGTTACACTTGCCTCTGTTATCACTGCTAAATATTTAGATTAGATTGTAAAGCCCTCCGAGGCAAATTTGTGATTTTAGGCTATAAACATTATTATTCTTTGTACATTTAGTGCAGCATAAAATATATTCTCTTGACAATCCAAGGTCTCTAAAATGGCTGTAGACCAGTGTGTGTGTGTGTGTGTGTGTGTGTGTGTGTAAGTAAAAATCTGTACTGTATGTGTGCGTGTCTCGCTGTAGAAGTGACATGGGAGGACCAGCAACGAGGGCTGAATGGCTCTTTGTCTGACGGAGGGACACTCTCCACCCTCACTGACGCAGGTTGGTTGGCCTGGGTGTGGTTTTTTGACACTTTAAACGCTGCGTTTCACTTTGATAGAATATTCGAATTTTCATCACAATCAACCGTATGAGTCCATGAACAGTAAAACTCTCACTGAATCGGTCCCGACAATGCGGTTGCCACAAACACAAAAGGTAATGAATGCTGCCATCTGACGGGGCGTTTTATCGCAGCACAGCGATGAGTTGGAGTGACTTTGTCGGAATGAAAACACTTCTTTCAGAAGGAGTCGGCCTTGTGGTAAGTTTGTGGTGTAACTGCGATAGCTCAATCCACCAGCAACATATGTATCCATCATCTGACATTTGAGCCTGAGCAAAGCACCAAATCTGCTTACTCGTGTAATTCTCTGTCAATCGAGTGTGCCACTTTAATAATAACGAATACTTGTAAGACCAGCGGTCACATTGACAAATTATATAGACATTTTAAACCAACCTAACTGTTCAAAAGCTACCAATGTAACTCATGCTGTCCCACATACCTATTTAATTGCTGAAAATACAGTTTTTCTGTAGAATATTGGGAAACAGCTTTTCGAAAAAGACCTCTCAGATAACTTATTGAGAGCTCCTGTAAAGGAATTTTACCTCGATTGCGAAGCAAAAAATGAATATTTTGTTGTTTTTTTATTCATGGACTCGTGTAAAGTTTTGCAGTTTCAAAATCTGCAACATTCTGCCAAAAGTTATTTCCTGCAGCTGTCTTTCACAGTTTGTGTGGTTTCTTTCTCAGCTGGAATACTGCCTCACCAACGTCAGACTTGGGCATTGTACTGTAGAAGCTGGACGTTAACATAACAAAAGAAACATTCAATATATAATCTCTCTTTATATTTTGAATTGGCCAACAGAAGGATTTAAAAAGATGATTAACATGAGTTTACCCAGGTCAGCCTCTGGATGGCATCCTTCCTTCTTCCTATCTCTCCTCTCTTGGTGTGGCTTTGCAGTGCAGCACGGAGCTGATGTTTCTCCACACACTCTTCTTCATTACTAAGCATTTGAAAACGGATCGTGGTTGAATTGTAAAGCACAGCACATGCCATTACCCGAAACAAAGCAACAACAACAAATGTCTGGAGTTTGATGAGACGCTGTCATCCATGGTTGAATTGCAGGAGAACATGGGATGTGTTGCTAAGGTAATGACTCCGCCAGTGTCTTGAGGTGCTGTGTTTGCTGTATTAGCTTAATGTGCTCCCATGGAAACACGTCTCCACTCCCTTTGAATTAAGCCTCCTTTATATTTACCTGTTATGTCACTCGCAGACATGCAATGCCCACATGATCTCGGCTGTGGCGGCTTCAGATGTAACTGATGTTTAACAGTGATGTTGTTAAACGTTAAAACATCTGATTCTATGAGCATTCTTACTGTTTTCTGTGCTGTTTTGTTGCAGTGTGACCAAGTGACATTCTAAGGTCTGACTCTCTACCATCCGCGTAGTTTTTAAGTGCTCATAAATCGGTCTCTTCTTTCTCATACCCTCCCTTGTCTCTCTTCAAACTCCCTGGTTCTCAGTTGCTCTCTGTGTCTTTGCCTCTGCATAATTTGTTCAACTTGTATGTGTCCTGGAAAGGCTGACTGAGCATGATGCTCTATTCCAGCGTGACCACACTCTCGTTACTTTATTAACACTCAACGCTATCTCGAGGCCGGTCGAGCCTGCTCAACATCGACTGTGTGTGAGGGGGGGGGGGAGTTTGAATCACACCCCTCGCCTCCACCTATTGTTCACGAGTTTCCCATACCAGTCATTTAATCTGTCTGGACCTGCAGCAGAACCAAATGCCTAGGACTGAATTATGAGCGAGGGTCAATGCGAGGAAGCCTTTTTGCAGGTGGAGCAGTTTAATAGTGAAGAGATCCATATGTGTCCGTTAAGAGAATCCGTATTAGCTGAGAGTAAAGAACAGAACCAACATGCATACATTTAGGATGGTAATGTATATATTAAGAGCAAAGATATGTGTGTGCCCAGTTTTCTTCTCCGGAAGAAGAAAAGCATTATGTGTTGTATGTCCGATCTCAATGATATGGACCATGAGTTCCATTTTATTTTCTATGGTCCCATGGTACTTTGTTTACATTTTATGGGAACTAAGGAGTACTTTATTTTAGTAAGAAAAATAAAACATGCTTGATGCACTGACACTGCGTTGACTGTTCCCATAAGAAACATTTACGTTAAACACTTACTCATTTTCAGCATTCGTAGAGCCTTGGTAACACTGAACTGACCCACAATGGCATTCACTATTGTGGAACTGTAGGTACCTCTATAGTGAAAACACCCTACTTGTTATGTTACCTCTATGAAGAATCATTTGTAAATGTTTGCAACACTGATACCTTGCTGCATGTCTGCAGCTGGGGCCTGTATCTGGGTAGAATATGAGACATTCATACCAAACAGCATTAACCCACAGACAACAGAAGACCTTTCCCACACTCACTCCTTCTGGCTTCACATATCACTCTCTTATGCCGATGACCTACATGATGCAGCTGAAAGAAGGAGAACAAAATAAATCACTTGCTCTCTCGATTATCATTTGACTTTAATGAGATGATGTTAGCTGCCACAAAGAGATGAAAGCCGGTGAGGCAGATGTCTCACATTGTCTTTTTTAATTCATGTGACACTTCATTATTCACCCTAATGGAGCACAAATTGAGCTAAATGCAAAAACAAAAAAAGCTATCCGGTGTATGAAGTCAGCGGGCTCCTTTTGTCCTCCCAGCTGTCACCGTCAGTTTTGTCAGGTTACTCCTGGTCGGAGATCAGACCGGAAGGGGGATGAAGTAGCGCAATATGAGTGGTGGCCAGAGGGGGCAGTCTGACTCTGAGGAGTTCACAAGGTCATAAACTGACTGAGGTCGAACCCACGATCTGAGGTCACGCGGGTCCAGCGGTGGTTGCTTGCACCACAAAGAGAACACGATAGAGAAATGAAAACACGGCTCTTTGGAGAGAAAGAGAAGACAGGAATATTCCAGGGTCAGCGGCAGGACTAAAGAAAGGAATAACACGAAGAGGAGAACATATGTAATCGGAAGCAACAGAGATGTCTCAAAGCTAGCAGTCGATCTTGTTGTTACGTAACCTTTTTTTGAGACCGATACTGTAGCTGTGTGTGGGTGTGTGTGTTTGAGAATGTGCACTCTACTCAGGTTACGTCTGAATTTTTTTGTCAGTCTTCACGTTTGTTGCTGAACCCTCGTGAGGTAGTCGGCTCTCTCTCTTTTGTGCGCTCGCTGCTCTGTGCTTTCAGTTTTGTTTGTTTTGTTTTTTCCTTTCCTTTCCTTTCTTTTCTTTTCTTTTTCCAGGCTTTCCCCACAGTTGCCCCATGCAGACTCAAGTGACATCCACTTCTTCTTTTACCCTCCTTTCCTCCCCCAACCCCCCCCTCCCTGCCTATGCCCAGAAGTGTGGAGTTTCTATCTGGTAGGGCGCATTAACATCTCTTTACTGTTTCAGCTCTTTTTCCTTTTAAAGGGCAGAAGCTCACCTTCCCAACCCCACCCCCTCCCCCTCCTGATCTCTAATAACCAAATTCTTAGCCTCTACCTCAGCCTCTCCTGTTTTTACTTCTCACTGTGCCCATGGTGGAGTGTGTGTGTTCTCTGTGTACTCTATGATTTTGTTTGTGTGTTCTGTTCTTGTCGTTTTTGTCATTGTCGTGTCGTACTGTTGTTGTGTCGTGTCCCTCCTCACTCTGACCCCTGCAAACCTGGCATACTCGGCGATCACGGTGATGGGATCGCCCTCCCTCCTTCCTTCCTCTTCTCCCCCCCCCCCTTACCCCTCGTGCATCCTCTCACATCCATCTTCCTCTCTTCTGTCTGTGTCTGTCCATTCTGTGATGTGATCCCAGAAGACACGGACTCACCAGGTTGGACGAACTCAGGTCTGTCTCTTCTTCTTCTTCTTCTTCTTCTTCTTCTTCTTCTTCTTCTTCTTCTTCTTCTTCTTCTTCTTCTTCTTCTTCTTCTTCTTCTTCTTCTCCTTCTCCTTCTTCTCCTTCTTCTCCTTCTTCTTCTTCTTCACTCTGTACATCTTCCTGGCTTGCCCTCCCCCAACCACCTCCCCTCATATCTCGTCCCGCTTTGCTCGCCTTCATTCTCTTGTTCCGCTCTTCATTGTTCTGCAGATGATGCTTCTGGCTTCTTTGTCATGTGTGTGTATTTAGCTGTGGATATGCCGTGTGGCCATGGTCCTGCCACTGTGGTTTATTTGCTGCAGGTCTAGACATGAGACACTGGCAACATTCCAATGTCGGCCCCTCCATTCCGTTTTTCGTCACACTCACAGCTGAATGAAGCACCTTCTTTAAGGTGTAGGGAATAAACATAGCGGCAAACTTATGGACGAACTCCCCTCTCTCCACCAAGGAAACTATGAATATATATCAGGGTCAGAAATACCTAAATTATGCTCGGGGGGATATTGGGTAATGTTACAGTTGCTCCCATTCCTGGATAGAGATATATCAAATTATAACAAATAGGTATGTAAAAAATATATACATTATACTACAATATAATGACAATACATATGTAATAATATAAATAAGAAACATTTAAATTATGTAAACTACAATATATAACAACAGTGCAAATTATTATATAGAAAAATGGGATCGTTGATGAAGAGCGGAAAATAGTATAAATTAGTACAAATAAATTACAATACAATTAAATGCACAGTATAAATAAATGCAGGGTTAATGCCAGAGTAAATTATTGTAATGCTGTGTATAAATACACACACATAACACTAATTAAATGAACAGGTAAATAAAGGGTATGCTTGAGCCTAAATACGATGTAACCTTTAAAACCCCTTGAAAACTTAATGGGTGGGTAGGGGTGAGGGTGTAGGGGCCGGATTGGAATTGGACCAGTGTGATTTTTCTACTAGCCGTCAATGTACGGCAGAAGAATTCTCCTTATTTGGATTACTCTCTGTGAGGACACACATTTTCAACATTTCCCTAAATTGAGTTTGTAGCCCGTTTAAGAATAATTCAAGAGATCATATGTTTTTAATTATCTGGCTTTATGTCACCACATTTGCTGTGAAATTAAATAATGACTGACTTTTGACAGAACCAGGCTAGCTGTTTTTTTCTTCTGCTAAGCTCAGTTAACCAGCTGCTTAAAGAGCAGCATAACTGCAATAGATGAAATATTTTTTTTCATGTCCTTCAGATGAATTTACCCTATTCTTGTCATTTAGAGAAAAATAAAGACGTGGACGTGTGTAGGCTGAGATGTTACAGAAGCAGTTTAGTGATGGTAATAAATCAACCAAGAGAGGCAGAGAATGAACTCCATTCTAATGAAAAAAATTCACCTCGCCTCAACGATGCAGTCACTAATTTGCTCTCAGCTTGTATCGCTTTCCTTTTGTCCGTGTGTGTGTATGTACGTGATGCTATAGGCTTACTGTATGTGCGCATGGCACTTGTACATTCATCTTCACTTTATCATTGCCATCATATGACACACAAGTAGAGGCAGAGAGCAAGTGGAGAAAATGGAGATGCAGGCACAGCAGGAAAGTGGCAACAGAAAGCAGTTTCAGCAGAAAGTATTTGTAGTGAGGTTTTCATTTCGGGGGTTTATTTTCTTTTTAGTTACATAAAATGTGCACAGTTCTAGTGCAGTGGCATTATTACCTCCGGCGGAACAAGGTTAAGCTTCTGTATTGATTATGGCTTGATGTTTGTTCGATGCAAATTGCACTTGGAGCGACATGAAACGTAGCACAGTGATGAAATTGAATTTAGGAAGAGATGAGATGGGCAAACAAGATGATGTGATGATTTTACAAAGCACTGAAATGAGGAAAAAAAATAAGATTTTGCAAGCCTTTCAGTTTGAGCTTTGAGTGTTGACATTTATCTCATGTAAATGTGTCCCAACATGGGCATTGTCGGAAGTCGAACATTTTATATGCTACAGTATTAGTGTCCAAAGCTTCTAATCTATGAAGCAGGAATCAATAAATTGTGCTATTTGATTATTATTCAGCCAATTAAAGAGAGCATTTTAGTCAATGATTAGCCTGGAATTGTGACAATTGGTTACAAATGCAGCTGTTCGATATGTTATGCAACTTACGTTTACCAGTCAGCATTTTCTAATTGTGTTTCTGTTAAAACAGCCGACCATTCAGCTTTACCCCATTAGATCTGTCCTCGTCATAGCTCATGGCTCATAGCTCGGCAGAAGCTTGTCTCTCACCATAAAAGTATGTCCCTCCATCCGGTCTCTCTCGCGGCGTCGGCCCCCATCTGACAGTCCCCTGTCTCTGTGCTGCTTAGGTATGGACATGGAGGAGAGGACCAGGCAGATGAAACTGAAGATGAACAAGTACAAGCAGGGAGCGGGCTCAGACTCCAGACTGGAGCAGGACTACCACAAGGTAAGAACACAACACGTGCTGAATGTTCAGTAAGACACATGCACCTACAGTATACTGTTTGCATGGATGCAGTAAGCATTGGCCATATGGCACACTTACACATGCACATAGCAACGTCATACTGCATGTGTGCATTGATGTTTGCATAGTGTACGTGCACACACAGACAAAGTCACATGAACAGGTAAACACTCAACTCTGTTCAAAGGTTGGAGAGCACAGAGTTGGTTTCAATTGTTTTTTTTTAAGGGTCAGTTCACCCAAATCACAAAAAATCCAAATATATATGAATCTCCACTTGAGGGATAAACCACCCTTAAAATGACCTTTTAAATTACTCACGACTTGTTACCTTGAATTCTTGAAGAAAACTTTGTTTTTCCTCGCATGCCTAGAACGGAGAATCTGAAGCAACAGCAAAACTATATCAAAACATGTGTGTGCAAACTTTCACACTAATTTACACACAGTATACTTCCCAGTTATCCAGTCGTATGCTCAGCACACAAAATCAAAGATTGTCTCCTTTTTGGGTCGTTTCTCAGTTCTTCACAAATTCAGGGTAACATGCGGTGAGTAATTGATATACTACAAATGGTCATTTTGAGGGTGTACCTTGAAGTGTACCTTCCCATAAACCATGAATTAGTAAGTCAGGATCAGCTTCTGTTGGGAAATGTTTTTAACTGAAGAAAGGGAAATAGTTGTAATAATAATAAATCATGCTCACAGAGAGGTCTGTGGATTCTCTTAAGTAACTTAACAAAATTCTAGGAAGACACACTGCTCTGTCACCAGTGCAGTCTTACAAACAGTGAATACCTCCAGAGCTTAGCACATTAAACCAAAACTGTCTGCGAGACTAGATACAACCAGAAGTAAGTTAGAAAATATGTTTTCTCCTCGTCATTTGGGTGAACTGAGCCTTTAAGCCCTTTGTTGTAAATTTGAGGAATGTGACAGTGAGTGTGTGCAGAGTCAAGTGTTTACGGCTCTGTGCTGGAGAGGTGCTGAACATGTTTAGAGAGCCCAGGCCCGGGCCTGCTGTCCTCGCTGCTGTCTGGGCCGCTCTCCTTTTAAGTCTTTGGAATGAAAACTGCAGCATTTGCAGCTGCCCATGTGTTTGCTAGGAACCCATAAAAAGCAGATGAAATTATGAGGTGTCGCTTTTCTGCTGAACATGATCCTCCTTAGAAGCGCCAGTGACAAAAGAAAGCTCTCGCCGTTATTAAACAAGACTTGAGCGCTTGTTCTTAAAATACAATACAAAACACTTAC
Organism: Myoxocephalus aenaeus; assembly: GCA_038501785.1. NCBI lineage: Eukaryota > Metazoa > Chordata > Actinopteri > Perciformes > Cottidae > Myoxocephalus > Myoxocephalus aenaeus. The sequence continues at coordinate 106,023 of JBAMJR010000359.1, read as the reverse complement.
TGTGACACTCAGTTCAGGTTCCCTTACAGTAAACAATATACAGAAAATACACAAAGGATTATTATATATACACATCCAGTTCTACACTATTTCTTGAACCGGGGTGATGCCAAACTCGCCATCCCAGAGCCTCATAATAAATAGTTTAGTCAAAATCTATCACTGATTTTCACATTATTTGGCACGGTCTGCTTTCCCATATTATCATCAGCAACATATACTTAATTTATCAAAAGTTAAATGATTATTACAGATGCATTAACATGTAAGCAGGATTGTATTGTTTTATTTGTCGGGATAGAGCTAAATATAACTGTTTTGGATTATATAATAATTTTGGCTAAGGCTGGATTACTACCATCAGACCTCAGACCTCTGGGTCTCAAAGACCCCAGGTTACCTGTTTGCCAGGTGGTTGTATGTAATTGATGAAATGCACATTTAGAAATTCAAGGGGCCATCCTGCATTATGAATTAATCTGAAATAAAGTTGTGTTTAATTAAACTGCATTTAAAAGAAATCACCGATAAAGATTAATCATGTATTTTTTTTTAGATAATCATATGCTTTTCTAGTAATAATAATCTTGATCTGCCAGGTAATTTATACGTGTTGCTGTCAGATGAATGTAGGATAATGAAAGTATCAAACTTCCAACATGAAATAATGAAACTATTCACTGCTGGTGACTAAATGATGTGAACATACTTCTGTGTTCCCAGATGGGTCCTCTCACAATGAGGAAACCTGCAAGATTCAACACTCAGCCGTATCTTCTTCTCGGTTAATTTGACTGAAAAATACATTCCGACATTTCAGAAAGCACACTTAATACGCCTTCTGTAACAACTTCACCCCTACTCTGTCTCTCTGCTTTCCTGTGAGAGCAAACCAATAAGTCTGCATTTTTCACATTCATCAGCTACAGCGCTTTGTTTGCGCTTGAAGTTCATACCCTTTCAAAACTTTATTAAATTAAACGAGTGTCTCGCAGTATGAATAAGCACAAGAGTGCAGACTTAAAATTGGATTTGCGACTGCACAAGTCAAGCACCAGAAAGATGTTTTTGTGTTATAAGACCTCACCATAACATTGTCTTGTTGTTGTCCTCCCTGCAGCGTTCGGGCAGAGATCCACGGGGCTCAGACAACCTGTCGGCCAAGTCGTCGGACAGCGATGTAAGCGACGTGTCCGCTGTTTCGAGAACCAGTAGTGCCTCTCGGTTCAGCAGCACGAGCTACATGTCTGTCCAATCAGAACGGCCGCAAGGAAACCGCAAAATCCGGTAGGACAGTGAACTCGTCTCGCTCCTCAAACCCATCAAGCTGTTATCAGGAATGGACAAATCCCCCTCAGCTGTGAACATGTCTTACCATTTATGTTGCCAAGTCCAGACGTTTTCAGCTCTGAAATAGTTTGCACATGGTTAAACGTAAAGAGTTAAATGCACCGCCTAGCACCGCGTGTCATTTTCTCCCTGCGTTGAGTTCAGGTTTGGCTCCGCTTTAGAAAAATATCTGGAACCAAAGGGTTGAACTCTGCTCATTCAGGCTATGGGGAGGTTTGTCCATATCTGGCGACACACACTAACACATAAAACACATTGCATCTCTTCGGGTGTTGCAAAAAAAAACGACAACAAATTTTTTTTGCATGGTGCTTTGCTGTAAGTCTACATACAGTATCTGTTTTCTGTTATTTTGAATCAGTCTGCTTTTGATCTGTCTTGCACTGTCTCTGCGTTTGTCTTTCTTTCTCTTGTTGTTGACCATATTCATGCTTTGTGTGGTTTTTCTTTCTGCTTTGCATGTGCCGCTCACTTGCTTCCGTCTCCGTCTTCAGCCAGTTGCAATCAAGGAGCCAGTCTCGGGAGGGAGACGAGCAGTTAGGAGAAGTACTAGAGGAAGAGGCGGGCGTGGGAGGAGCAGGGGCGGAGGGGAGGAGGGCGAGTAAAGAGGGGAGATCGCAGGGAGGGGGGGAGGTAGACACAGACAAGGAGCATCAGGAAGCTTTGGTGGAGAAGGAAGAGGACTTGCGCCAAAGGAGTATCTCAGAGACTGACCTCAGGTAACGCGTGTGTGGCAGCCTCTAAACGTAGACTCCTACTAACAACAACGTAGACCCGTAGTGGCCCGCTGACTTTTGCACATTTATATAACGATGTGCAAAGTGTGGTGACTGTCCTCCACCCTTTAATCATGATAACGGTGGCCCTATTAACCCATACCAGTACTAAAGTAGACTAGCATTCCTACTAACACCTAAGCAGCAGATAAGATGGACATGGAAGCAGTGCAACAAGCATTCAAGATGAGATTCAAGATCGAAGTAGCACTTATTCTGACAAAATAGGACAACAGGTTCAGATTTATTTGCAGAGATTTTAAGATATAGTCTGCAGGAATACATACATATGTGCAGTATATACGTTATGTATAGATGTGTCGCAGTTAGGAGAAAAAAGCAGAAGTGATGATAAGTTTAAGAAATATTATACTACTTGCAAGAGTAGAGTGTTAGCATGAGAACATTTGATAGAAATGATTATACATTAATGGGATCTTTGTCTTCCCACCATCTCCAAATGAACGTCTACAATGCCTCTTTATACAAACAAGGTCCTGGTTACTCCAATCCAGTGTTCACTTTGTTGAGTATTATTTAGCTCAGAGATTTTAAGTATTCATATTTCATTATGTAGCATGATACAATTTGGTCGTATTTCATTGTAATCAATCACACATACATGACTGAATGCATGTACAGAAAATATTCATTTTTTAAGTTCATGCATGCATCAAACTGCAGTTTTAACTATAACACTATACTATATATATAAGACTATATTTAACATGATACTATTTAATTGGCCACATGAGCCGTTTCATAACGTTTCATTTCTGAAGAGTGCACGGCTAGCAGGTGGTTAAAGTATGTCAAGAGCAAATTCAAGAACAAACTGATTTGGAATCCCACAGCAGGATAAAAGCCTAGCTTACACAGCTAATAAGATGTCTTCTCTATCAAATCAGATTCACAGCGTGTGCTTGGACTTGAGAGAAAACTCATTAAGATAAAAGCTATACCTTCTTATGCGCGATTAGCACTGCGCCAGTGTGTACAGTCTGATTAAGAAAATGCATGCGTGGGATGCCAAATGCCCATAGCAGAAATGTGAGCAGATCCACAGAAAGCTATACAGGTACAACATCTACAGCATTTTCTTAGATCCAGATTAATGCTAAAAAAAGATATACAAATCCTGAGTAGGTGCAGTTTTAGTCTACTGTGGCTGCAGTCTTGAGTTGCTTTACTGTTTGTCTGCTCAGTGCTGGGATGTTGTTAGTATTTTGCCTGTTCGTCTGTCTGTCTGTCTGTCTGCGTTTTCCACATGCTGTCTGAGTCCTACAGTGTCGCTCTGCACCTGCAACTTGTCAACCGAAACCTCCCACATACCTCTAGCTTCTCCTCGACAAGAACATTTCTCTCTCTCTGTCTGTGTGTCACACCACAACCCTCATACCTAGACTGTCAAACAGCAATCAATTCACTTTCAGCTAAGGCTTACTGGAAACTATAATTCATGTGATAAAAGTCTTGCCTGAGCAAAGGCGTTCTGAAGATACATTCAGATTCAGTTACATAATTCTAAATTCAAACATTGTCTTCCTCCTTAACGGAAAGTGAGCTGCATTGGTCCTGCTTTCAACATGCTGACAACTCTTATCTGTGTGATCAACCCCAAATCCTTCATGACAGCTACAGTATAAATCTATAACATACTGACTTTTTAACATCGCACATCCTTCTTTTTGGGACAACACACAATGCTAACAGAAAAGCATTCCGCTCTACCACTCATTCAGGTTTAATGAAGATGTTCATGTGAGAGTTGCACTCAGTTTGTAGTTTTTATAAACTGACATTAAAGGGCTAGTTCAGATTGTTTTAAGTGGGGTTGTATGAGGTACTTATCCATAGTCAATGTATTACTCCAGTAGATGGCGGTCTGCACATCCCCAGTTTGGAGAAACATACAGGAGAACCAGCACGGTAGCAAAGCAAGGTACTAGTGTGGACCGGGGCAGCAGCAACACGTATTTTAGACACCTAAAAGAAGAATATCAGTGTATGTGTATATTTAGAATATTTTCCACAAGACTCCTTTGACAGAAACTGTCATTTTAAACGGCTATAGAATGTTTTAGGTGGGTCTTTCTTTTAGGTGTATACATTACCTTTTCCTGCTGCCCCTGTTTACAGCCGGTCATTTCTTTGGTCCAATGCTAATACTCCTGTTTGTTTCTCCTTGCCGACCACTATCTACAGTAGGAACTACACTGACTATGGACATGTACATCGTACCCTCCCCACTTCAATAAAGCCAAACTATCCCTTTATTACAATAAATTAAGTTGCTCCAAATAAATCAAACAATAATCCTATTTTAAAGGGTCATTTTCAGAATATCAAATTTTGCAATTAGAGTTCAGGACACGTTATTAAGCCCCAGCACCCCTTTTTGGGTGCTCCTGCTTTTTGATTTGTTTGTGTGCAATGTCACACATTGTGTCAGGAAATTATAGAATGCACTGTTTACGCTGTTCAGGTGGCACACAGGACCAGGATGTCTGCAAAAGATAAAATATAAAATGCACTCATATTATTATTGTTATTATCAGCCCCAAGGTGCTCACTGATTTTCCAGCCAAGTCATTGCTTGAATTATAAAGGAAACACATCATTCTCTTTAATGAAGCCTTGTGTGACATATCAAGAAGATTGGGCCTGAAACAATTATTTGACTAAATCATTAGTCAATCAGCAGAAAATGTATCAGCGACTATTTTAATTATCAATTAATCATTTGGGTAATTTTCAATGAAATAATTTGCTAGTTTCAGCTTCTAAAATGTGTTTTCTATTGTTTGTTGTCAGCTGAAAATCTTAAAAAAACAAAAGCAAATTAAATACTATTAAGATGGCCATGTCATAGACAAAATCGACCAAAGAAATAATCTGCAGATTATTCGATAATCTTTGTTGGTGTAATAGCTGTATTACAATATAACAATATTACAGACAGTTGAGAGTCTCGATGCCTGCCACGTTCTAAAGGTGTGGCTCTGGATATTGAAGCCACCAATCTCACTTCTGTAAAACTGAATATGACTGAATATGAGACGAGTGGTTGTTGTTTTTCAACCTCAAAAGCCTAGAGGTGTGAAATGTTCTGTACCACCGGGAAAAGAAAAGCGACTTCTACTTTCCATGTGCCGTTACGTAAGCTCTGCCAGTGACCACACAGCCTGAACTTAAACAGTGAACAGAGGACTGAGCCTCGCTGAGCCTCAAGGTCCATACTGTAAATACTGACAGTAATCTCCACAGATCTTTGGAAGAGTCGGGAAGTTGCGGTGCAATGGTTGAGTTGTTACCTGCTCTCATGCTCATCAATGCATGAGAGCAACGAAGCAGGATGATTTCAGCAGAAACATCTCATGACTCATGACTCATGACTCATCTTCTTTGTATCGAGGTCACAGTGCAAATATACATCTGCGACACATTAAACAGGCCCGTCTCGACGTGAGAGAGGCAAACGCTCACACGCTCTAAGCGGATGTTGTGTCCAGCCGGAGCTTTCCGTCAGCACTCTTACATCCCACATCACCTCTGCTCCTTGGTGTCTCTTTCATGCAATATGTTTTAGCCTGGGCAATGGCTCATTCATGTGAGGGAGAGTACAGACTGGTGTTTTGAAGGACAGGGGCTGATCAATTCTAAAAAGAAGTGAGGGGCTGTTTACGTTAACCCCTTGGGCCACCCAGCCCATTCAAGTGTGTCTACTGAGAGGGAGAGACTTACATCCATGGCGAATGATAACATTTCACGACAAGCTTTAGGCTTCAATTAATCACCTCGGTCTCTGACAAAGATCTTCGGGAGTCGTGTTGACAGGCATGAACGCATGCTGATGCTCCGTCCGGGGGCACAGTTGCCATGGCAACGTATTTTTCTGCTTCACCTGACAAAGAAGCGGTGATCCTCGTCGTGAAAAGACGATCAAGATGAGGGGATAAGTGTGGAAGACAATGCCCCTTGCATGACTTTACGTTCGCATGCAGCAGTCATGATCCACCCGCCAAAACATCTGTTTCTTCCCAGTTTGTTAAATGAAAACCTTTAAGGTTTATTCAAAACACACAACTGAATGTTGTTTGGCAATCTCATATTGAGGTGTACAGCAATATTGCTCGCATCTAAACATGTGACCACGCTTAAAGTAGACTACGTTATTTTATAGTAATGCTGCTTATTTTTCCTGATATTCTGTTTTTAGATGAAGATAAAGTCTTAAAAACATTGATTTACACTTTACAAGTCTGTTAACATATTGCTTTTAATGGTTGTTTTGTCTTGTGATGATCACCAAGTGAAAAAGTATACTTACCTTTTCATCTAGAGGTTGTATACTGTTGTTATCTTACATTGAGACGAAATGCTGTCACCAATTCCTCAAGACAAAGACAGTTCCGGGTTTTGTTTTGCTTTTGGGAACATCTTGGCCTAGATGAAAATGCACGGTGAGCAATCTGCATGATGAAGAACACTATGTTCTTTGGGCTGAGGTTGAAAATCTAAAATCCCCTGGAGGATTCCAGTTTTCCAAGCAGGCACATTTTACACAGAGAGACCGGCTAGAGTGCCAAGACCTGTTCAGAGAGTATAGATACTAGATGAGAGGGGCTGGTGTACATATATGTTTATTGTAAAGCAGTACAACCATGTGTCATGTTTGATCAGGAAGATTGATCTATTTCGATAATTAACATGCCCATTTAGACCACCATAACATACCCAGCGAAATTATACAAATATTTTAGCCACTTTAAACCAATTTAATAATCTGCTTCAAAATAATGTGTCTGTTTGTATCAGATTAGGAAAATAGATTACTGGAAATTGAGAAACAATTAAAAAAACAAATGTCTCCATTTAGACCAGCAGGACGTTTTTCCTTAGGGAAATCAAATAAATCAATAAACCCACATAGACTCTTGCTTGTCTTATTAGAATCACATTGTTCATTTAGGACAAAATGAAGGGCATGTTAGACAAATGACCATTTTAAACATGGCCCACTTCCTGGACATAGAACAGGGATTGCACTACAGTAGATATAAACATGTTGACTAGTACGCTGTTTCCAGTTAGACTAGAAGAACATTTGGTCCTTTTAGATGAATACATTGCATCTACTTTTCAATTATTGAATGTGTTTTAAAAATATATCCTGCAACATGAATATCTATTTGAAAGGGTCTGAACCGTCTCTGTGCCCATCCATTTTAACCTAAGTGGGCAATACTTTGTAGAAGCCCAGTCCCCCTGACCTCGCCACTGTAATGAATGATGTAATAGAAGAAGCAGCATCATCACCTGCCCTGTGTGGACCAGATGAAGTGCAGCCTCACTGCGGTGACAGTGAAAGAGAATATTTTAGAATGTCACCTGTACCACATCCGCCGCGGTGTTGTGAGAAGACGCTTGAAGTCGGCTTCAAAGCCTCTGGACCGCATCAACTGATCAAAGGCGCTAATCCCCCAATAAGTATTAAATATTTATGTATTAAAGTACAGGCTGATCCATAACAGAACTCACTGGCATTAAGAAACGGCATAAACAAAATACTTTATACTGCAGGCTTAGGCACCAGGCGTGCACGCTCTTTTAGAGCACATCTGACTTATTTCACCACCAGCTGGCAACCAAAATCAGACGTATAAACACACATAGTGCATAGTGTCCTTGTCAGCAGCGAGCAAACATGTCTGTGTTCTCATACACTCATTAAGTGGAAAGTATTATTTATGATCCAGCTCCTTGAGAGCAAGATGGAGCTCTTTCTCTGTCTCTCTCAGGCAGCTTTAAGCTTAAAAACACAGAGACCAGGCTATGATGTGGACTTGCAGAGTGCCGAAGACCCCATAAGGGTTAACATTTAAATTAAAAGCATCACTCACCTTCAATGTCGAGGTAATGCAATATTGCTGCCTGCACTTGAAATCCCATGACAATGGCGGACATAATCTTGATTATATACTGATCATTTTCTTAATTCTGATACAATGGAGTCGAACACTAATGTCTAATGTATGAAAGAGCAGAATCTGAGGGAGCCTAATTGAAGTAATTGATGGAGTCAATTGTCGAACTGCATCGATTCTTTTCTCATTTTAGTCGGTGTGTCTCTCCATAAGTTTCCTTTATAAGACAGTTACATGGTGGAGGTCAGACACTTTAATTAATGAGTAGTAGCCTGAGGGCGCTACACGAAACTTATCCCATTAAGAATGCAGAGCCCATGATACAGAATGTAATTTGTCTCTTAAAGATAATATTACGAGCGGAGCTAAAATAAGACCCTAATTTGGACACTGGCCTATTTCCTTTCAAACGGGAAGCGCTGGATAATAATGCTGAAGACAACTTTTCCTTTTGTGTGCAGTTTAACGTTGCATGTTAGTTGGAGTGCGGTCACAACGCAGACAGTGCAGAGAGGTTGCTTTTTCATCTCCAGGTGGACATGAGGGAGAGCAAGAGAGCTCCAAACGTGAACTAGCAAGAACTTGCATTGCTTATTATCTCTAAATGATATGTGAATAAACCAATACTTTAACATAAAACATAGACACTAAGTCATCTTCATGCCTGTTAAACTGTGGTGCATTTGCTCTAAACTATTAGAATTGAAATAAATGGGAACATTTCTATTTTAAAATACTTTTAAACTTAATTGGAGATTGAAAGCTCAAACTGCAGGCAATAAAACAATCACAACAATTATTAGCTGTTCTGGAGCTTTCAATCATCTCACACAATCTTCCTCAGCAGAGGAAGTTGACAAACACATGCCTCTATTCTGAGAACTCCAAGTTGTCAATGTCGGCTTAAAAATTGAGATTAAAAGCTAAAGTGACCCTGTGGCGTTTTCAAACACTATGTGGGTCCCTGTGTTCTGTGTCCGTGCACTAATACAGTCCTACGGGGGGTTTCACTGTATTCCACTGATTCAATTCAATTTATTTTGTATTGCCCAAAATCACAAATTACAAATTTGCCTCAGAGGGCTTTACAATCTGTTCTAAAGATGGTGGTAATGTGCCAAGAAACGCAGGACTGTTTCCGGCAAAGGCAGTGAAGAAGAAGAAGAAGAAGAAGAAGAAGAAGAAGAAGAAGAAGAAGAAGAAGAAGAAGAAGAAGAAGAAGAAGAAGAAGAAGAAGAAGAAGAAGAAGAAGAAGAAGAAGAAGAAGAAGAAGAAGAAGAAGACTGAGAGTGATGTAAACGTGGATGTAGATAATGCAGTTTACAGTAAAAAATGTAAATCAGGAAGGAAATGCATCCAACATGTTCGTTAGGCCTCAAGGTAACACACAATGTGTTGAGGAACACTGAATGTAAATGGACCGATTGTTTAAAGAGAAAACACCACAAGACAACTTTGCTTCTTAAACAGCAGTTGGAACAAAGCAATCTCACCACAAGATACATCGTTAGCTATCCTGGAGCTTTTCCATCCTATGCCACTGAGGTCCAGAATGAACTTTCAGTATCAACTTTTCAGCCAACATGCACTCCTTAAAATGCTCCTTAACAATGAAATTACAACTTAAAAGTAAGTGTCATTCTTTGTGCACTCATAAAAACCGGGTGCGAAAATCCCCCTGCGCCTATTATCAGACAAAAAACAACAACATATTATCTCCGGAACCACATCGTTGTTTAACTTCATTTAAATTACTACAATACCGCAACCCTTGTGAGAAGAGACATCTGGTGTGAAACATAATTCAAGTAACCGTTAAGTTCAAGTATTTACGTAAACTAAATTTTTGAACTGAACGACACCGTTTTTTGATTGAAACTCCTTTTAACACCCAAATGCTGTGTTCTAGTATGAATTGTGGTGCATATTCCGATTCTTTAGGTCCTAATCTTTCCAAAAAAGTGTCTTATTAGTATGTGGGCTGTTGTTAGGGAACCATGATACAGTTTGAAAAACTCGGTGACCGCTCAAGGAGGCATTTTTGAGAAATCTTGCTCATATCGTGCTGGATGTTCATAAAATATCTTTTAAAAGTGATTTTTTTGCAGATATACATTTTTTTCCCAAGACTTTGCTGAACAAATACATACAATAAACACAAGTATTGGAATTAATTTGGGGTTCCTACGACGACTCAAACATAGGGGAAAAGAAAAAAAAGCCTAGAGCCGAAATTGGTTCTACCTTGCTTAAAGGGTTAAAAAAAATATCTCCTACTAGAATTATACGACTGAAATATCAAGACCAAACATTACATCCTCATAGACTAAGCTCTGACTGCAACACTCAGACTCTGGACGTGGTCAATAACTTTAAAATGTCATGAACAGTTTCTCCTGGCCAGTGGAGTCACATGCGGTTCAAGTGTTCACTCACTTGGCAACGCTTTGTGTTTGATAGAATACAATACAAGGCAACTCTCACAGGTCAAAATGACACCTCAGTTAGTGGACACAGACTACTAGACTATGTCATAGTTCACTGCATGAACAATCTTTTTACAACAGAAATTCCATCCACTTTAGACCCTAAACTCAGCTATACTGTAAGTCATGAACTCCTGTACCTGAACTCTGTCCTTCTCTCCTTTTCGCCCCACGCCTTCTCATCTCCGTCCTCTCTTCTTCCCTCTTCCATCCTCTCTGTTTCCTCATCCGTCATCTCTCCTCTGGCCATCCCCTCTCTCCTCTGCCCTGTCCTCTCTCTTCTCTGACTTTGCCTGCACACCCTCCCCACCCCCCCTGTCAATGGTGGTGGCTGACAGTGACTTTGCATCCAAAATGAAAAACAGGCAGATGGGCTCGTCGGGCGGCATTAACATGACCAAGAGCACAAGCATCAGCGGCGACATGTGTAACCTGGAGAAGACGGACGGCAGCCAGTCGGACACGGCGGTCGGCACGGTAGGCACCGACGACAAGAAGAGGCGCTCCAGCATTGGTGCCAAAATGCAGGCCATGGTCGGCATGTCGCGCAAGAGCCGGAGCACCTCTCAGCTCAGCCAAACAGGTAGGGCATCCGACTGCACAGCCAGTGTGCTTATGTGTGTTCATATGTGCATCTGTCCTGTGGCCTCCTGTTCTGTCTGTGTTGTTTTCTGTTGTTTTCTGTTGACTTCTAATACAGCTGCTCTTTCTCCTCCAGTTTTTTTCTTTGTTGAAGGGGCTTTGGACTCGGCGCGGCCCTTTTCTGGAGAGGAAGAACCAGCGTGACCTTTTCTCATACCTTTTTTCTTTCTTTCTTCTAGGTTACAGCTCTTGTGGAAACTCCTCTCTCAGTCTTTCTACCTCCGTTTTCTTCCTTATTACGCCACTGGGCTTGTGTTTTCATGCAAAATGCCGACGATCTATTGTGCTTTCATCGTCGTTTCATTTTTGAAGATGCTGTAACTGATTTGCACTTCCTGCCACATTATGGACCTTGTCGCAGGTCACCTTTTGTCACCGTGCTTATGTTGTGACGCTCTCTTGACGCTCGTGTTTTCCCAGTGTGAAACACTACCTCAAACTGTGGGTGTGTGCAGTCGCTTGTATTTGTTTCTATGAGTGCATGTGAGAGTGTGTGCACATGCGAGATATGAACAAGAACCGGTGTGTTGTGTTGCTGTTTTCCTTTAGCTGAAAGCAACTAAATGCATTTTCCTGCAAGGAAAACCATTACATTTTGCAGAACATAGGGCTATTACTTTTCCCCTACGGTACATCCTTTACAAACACGCTCAATAACCATTTGTGAGGGGTTGAGCTGTTACCAGACAGTGTGAAAAAACAGCCGAGCAGGTGGTGAGCGGTGATGTCTCTGGCCGACAGATTGGGGTCTGCTCCGTTCATTAAAAAAAGTCAGTCGATTGGTCCACTTCCCCTCCGCTGCCGCGGCTCTCCAGTGTATTTCTAAGCATTGAGCGGCTTTTCATCTCATCTATTCAACCTTATAGTGGTCGATAATCATTTCTACCCATCAGTGCTCTCTGTCCAGTTCTGGCCGGATAGCATGGCCGAGACATGGAGAGATGGATGTATGGTGAGAGGGGCGGTGCGCTCTCTTGGCGCTGCACTGCCCGTCCTGGCCCTTATCTTTGAGTTAATCACATCAATATGTCAATCCCTATTTTTGTGGCATTTAGGTATGTTTGTATAAAAATGGCTGCTGGGATGATTGATCGTTCCTAATCAGTAACTGCGTTGTGACGTAATTCTCCAAGACTTGTGTTATTGACTATTAGCGATGGTTACATTCTCGAGTCTACTTTTGGGAACCAAAAACAACTGACATTTGTGACATTTACTTTAAGATACCCTTTTGAACGGTTTTGCACAATTGCAGGAACAAAGTTACACACACACACACACACACACACTCCTTTCCCGTGCAGACACAGCACAAACTGAGCTGAATCTCCTGGAGCTATTAATATTTCACTCTGTGCTTCTAAGTGCATCAGATGGAGTTTGTGGGAGCTCGCACACATCTGCCTTTCTATGTTTGAGATCCATATTTGGTTGTGCACCAGCCCATAACACTGCCAAGCTGCCCCTGTGCCCCACTTTGTTGTGTGTTATCCTGAGAGGCTCATCGCCCGCTTGAAGGGTGCATTCAAAGGATGGTCGATTTTAAGACAGTTTGTGGGCGCTGCCAAGTGCTTGTGGTGGGGGGATGGTCCGATCCGCCAGGCAGCACAACTCTGGCTTTGACAAACACAGGTTAGTCAGATGGAATGGATGTGCTCCCAGGTGGCCCGGCCTTGAGTAGTGTGTACACAGTTTGCAGATCTAGATGTGAACTGCTGGTTTTGTCCTCTCAGTCCTCGTTGGAAGGCACTTGACTTTTCAGAAAATACAAATGTATCACTATATCTGAATAACGTTTGGAGTGTGCTTCATTTTGCCAACTGCAATGAAGGGTTACGTCGTGCATACATCCATAACTCCGTAACAGGACCTGTGTGCAAGGGGGGAGGGTACAAAGGAAACAATGGAGAAGAGCGAGGAGACTTTACTTTCAGCATATTGTAGCATCCAACAAGTGAAAGTCTAGCAGTGAACAATTGTTTGATGTAGAATGGGGACACACTCTGAGACTGATTCATTCATGTGGTTTTGATTAATCACGCACACACAAAAACACACGACGCAAAGCACAGCAACACACCAGTGATTAAAAAAAACAAGAATATGTTTAAGAAATTATTTACTTTTCATTCGATGATAAATTAGATGCAGTTTTTTTTCAATTTATTGGTTAAAGTTTCTCTGTCTCAATTTTTAGAAAACTACTTTTTGAAAATAATCAGCCGATGCGTGTGCAGGGACTTTATTGCTGGTCATCCTGAGCAAGCTGAAACATCAATTTGATTTATTAGCTCAATTGTACCATCCACCAGTCAGCAGTCCTCTTGTCCCTGCTACATTATGTTTTAAACTCAATAGAGAGCTAAACTGCTGCTACACGGCCCGACTCAGCTGAAACCACACAGTAACAATCAAATCTCGCTGGCTTATTGAAAACCCATCTCCGTGCAGTAATCTGTGCATTTCTTCGTGCGTTTTCCTTTTTGTTTGGCATCTGAAAACAATAGGCCTGTTTTCTCTGTCTATTAATTCCAGTGCATTTACTAACTATGCTACATATTCTCAGTGGGGACGCCATCATCAGAAATATGCTGATGAAGACGTTGTCAGCATTTTACAGGATTGACCTGCTGTTCACATCTTCACTTCAGTGTTACTGTGAATCTTTATTGGCTCTGGTGTTTGCTGCTTAGTGTACCCCGTGGTTTTTCATTTAAAACAAACACATTTCAGCATTTCACACACACACACACACACACACACACACACACACACACACACACACACACACACACACACACACACACACAGACAGATACATTAATTATATATTATAATGTATTCAATGTATATGTATAATAATAATTACAAAGAAAACATAGTAAAATATTTTTGGGACTGTATGGATTTGAAACCTATTTTGTAAATAATGAGGTTTATGAAGTGGTTTCTGCTTGTGCTGTGCATGGGGTGAACTATCTGTTTGCATTGTGAATTACAGGATTGAAAAGGAAAGCTATCTCTCTTTTACAGTATTGCAGAATTATTAAGCTTTTTATTTTACCATCTGTACAATCAGCATGTAGCAGCATTCTACCTGATAATCCATGTCAGTGGTTTGGCCCCATTATGGCCTCTAAAAGACTCCTAATGGTGTCTCAGAAATGCTTTTACAGCTCAGCACCAGCCTCCGATTGTGAAGGATGAGAAATATAAGAAATTGGTTCTTAATGAGCAAAAACAGGCGCGGTTGCCAGCAGTGATTTAGAAGGGAAAAAAATGGAATTAGTGCGGAGGATTATGAGTGCTTGGTACAGTATCTAGTTGTCTGTTCCCCTGGGTGCAGCCATGGCTATTCTAGCGTGATTCTTCTTACGTCCTACTTTTCTCTACCTCACTATGTGGACCAGATGTGTCCCTCTCTCAGTTGGAATTGTATCTGTTAGAGAGAAGGATTAAATTAGGGCATGTCACTCACTCGGTTTCCCTCAGAATGAAGGTTACACGTGATGCCATAGCAGTGGCTCTAAAAGTGAGTTTAAATCAACCTGTCCTACTTTTTGCTTCTAAGAAAAGACCAGGTGTGATGAGATTTGATGAAGCACGGATGCCTTACACCTTAATCAAACTGCCAGGAAACAGTTGGTGATGCTTGCAAGTAATGTAGTGCAGCTATTTATACCGTAGGAGTTACAATACACCATAAGAACCACAGGTTCACTGTGTTCGATGATGAATGTATAACTTTACTAAGAGGGAGTATGTATGCCACCTCACTGACGATGCCCAGAATAGCCAAATGTATACAGAAGAGGGAAAAATGCTCCACCACATACTGACGTAGAGTTGGACCTCCAAAGTCCTGCGACAGACTGTTTTGCATGTGGTAAAATAGCTGAACTTTGGGCTTTCAACGGAGGTAATTCATCTTCTGAGTTAAGTCGGGTGCCTATATCAGCAGCTGCTCGGCTAGCTGCGGCTGCTAATTAATCTCCGAGGGGGCCGGGGCAGACACGCTGCTCGCAGGATGATGCATGATAGGAACACAGGTACAACCGCGGCAGAGGGACACCAGTGCCCCACTGATTTCTCCCCAGCCCTCTTTCTACCTCACTTACTCTCTCATTCCCTCCAAACTAGCATTTGTATCTCGCTATCATTCATATCCCTTCTGTCTTTTCCCTCACTTCCTAATTTCCCCTGTCTTCTCTGCTTCGTTTCTTCCAGCAGCTCTGCAGTGTCTCTCTCTCTCTCTCTCTCTCTCTCTCTCTCTCTCTCTCTCTTTCTCTCCCCATCCCTTTTACAACCGCTCTGTAGAGGACACATGGCTGTTTAACGCCTGAGCTCTCAGACTCGGCCTTGACCTAAATACGTGTAAATAAACGGAAGTAGCGGAGCTTTTTATACCTTTCAAATTCTATTAACAAAGCCACTGCATATACCAAGAAAATGCCACTGCAGTAAGACCATGCTCAAAATCCTTATGATAGTAGTTTCTAACCCATCGGCTATCGGTCAGTATTTCTGGAGTCCCGTTGTGGCCAGCAGGTATCTGTGTCAAGACTTCCTCTTCCTTGTGCAGTTTTCCAAAATTGGTTGTATCCCTCATTTATATTGTGACATTAACTATCATACTGATCAAGTGTCTGTGTGTGTTGTCCCGACTTTAAGACTCAAACTCAAACTTATAATAATGTCTAAATCTTCTGTACTGTACTGAAAGCTCACTGCTACTGGCTGCAGGAATGGGCCTAGTTTTGCAGGGGTAGAGTTCCTGTTTCTGTGGTCACTGTATGTTTTATCCCAGCTGCTGTGCACCTGCAGCAAAACCTAAACACACGAGGTCAGCATTAAACACAAAGACAGTTTTGGAACGCATTTTGTCATCAGGCATCAGGGTAGCATCCGTTAAATGAAGGTGAAGATATGTAAAATAGTTTAATTTTTTTACCCGTCTGTAATATTTTACTGTCAGGGTTCATAGTGGCAGAGCATTAAAGAGAAAAGTATAATTTCTTTTTTTTAATCAAAGACAATTTATTTCCCCCGACACATTTTTTTATGATCTACTGTACAAAGAGATAAAGTACTTTTTTCATATTAGAATTACAGATGGATCCTGTTGAGATTTAGTCTGTATACAAAATGGTTCTATTGAAAGTGTTGAATTAAGATCACTGATGACTTCATGTTTATTCACAAGCTGTAATGTGAATATCAGAGCTGGTGGACTAAATTAATTGTTTTCCCTCTGAGAGCAGCACACGGTGTCGCTTAGTAGACACACGGTGTACTTTGCATTATTCGAGAAATTAACCAATGTTCTTGTTTTAAAGATGGCCTAAATTATCTGTGATCCCAGGCTGTGATAAGTCAACACTGGACCATAACCCAGCCAAGCTCTGGTCTTTGGTGATGTTGCTGCCAACCATTGCCTTGACAAGAAAACCAATACTCTGATACTGTTGTTTTAAAAGTTTAAAGTTTTAACTGATTGGCTCTTGAACAACTAAGAGCACGCACCATTCACAATGTCTTCATTCTTTTTGCACTGCGGTAAAAATCATCATCATGTTCTGTTGTTTTCTGACAGATATTCCATTTAACGCATCATACCAAAATCCATTATGACTCGTGAATTTCAGCAGACTACATGAAGGATGCAACATCTCACTGTCACAATTCCATCCTACTTTTAGAGTTTAATACTAAAATAGTGGAATATCACTTCCAGAAGAGAATGCATCTATCTCTATGACCTCAGCTTAAAAGCTGTGCATTCATCTTCTCAACCCTGCCGTGCTCCACCAGCTGCTCTGTGTTTTCTGCCTGCAGTGTGGCTCCTCAGCCATATGTCTCCTTTGACTTGAGTGTGAAGCTTGGACACAGTTTTAAAAACACACTTGTGTAGTCACATCCTCACATTCCAGTGGAGTACATTCTTGCCTCCTATCCGAACTTGACTAAAAGTGAACTTCCACCCTACATTTTTAGATATTTTTTTAACCACTGCTAAAAATATGACTTCCTCCTGTGATTGTTTTGTCTTTAAACGCTGACAGCGCCGACAGCTGTCAGTCGAAGAGGAAGCGCGATGAGCAATGTGGTCAGGGTTTTCATGGTCCTCCTCGTCATGAAAAATGGTTAAAAACACGCTCATTTCCTGTTTGCGCTTCAGTTTTCATACGCAAGAGATGTTTTTCCGCAGTTTTTTGTGACATGTCAGCTGGGGTGACGTCGGTAGTCTCTATCAGGATGTTTCACATATACGGCTTGGCAGTATTTAGATTGCTCTTCTCTCTCTTGTTAGCTCTCCATCTGTTGTTGTCTCAGTGTTTGCACCACTGAGAGGAGGCAGGCAGCCAGGGGACAGACTGTTCCAGCTACACCTCCTGCAATTCCCATTTCAAATATGCCTCTCTTACCGCACACCTTCCACTGAAGGTGTGAACCTTTTCAGTGAAGGTGTGAAGTAAATGCCAGGACAGTGTGCGCACATGTTTGGGCGGCAAATATTTAATTTCATGCGAGACATCAAGGCTGATACACATTTCTGACTTTCAATCGCATTAACAGAACATACAGGAAGCTGCATTAATAAATTTTTGTATATTACTGTGAATCAAAACGCGTTTCTGGGAACACTAACAGCCAACTCTGCGGCTTTATGCAGCTTTTATAAGCCTCTTTAGGCTCTTTTCTTTTTTGTTCCACAGTTTTTAAGTCTCACTGCTCTCATTAACCTCAGTATGGAACATTTTCCAACAAAGGTCTGATAAGCAAACTGTACTTTGAAGACAGTGAAATATCTAGCAAGTTAAAGACCCCAATATTTTTGTTTCATGTTTTCAAAGCTAAAAAAAATGCTGGCCGTTTTGAGTTGGTAGCTGTTAACACATTAGCCATAACAATATATTTATATGGTAGGAATATGTTAGGAGTGTGCGTCTCACATTTACCAGCTAAAAATGATGAATGCAGCTTTGTGTTGTAATGTAAGATTGAAACAGTAGTAAGCTCAAAGGTGCTATCACACCTCATTTTGCAATAGAAACAATTTCCCTGATAAAGCTTGTTAGGTTCGAGCGAGACACTGGAGGGACAAACTGTCTGCGGCACTGGCCGGCATCAAGGTAGGCAGCAGGGAATGTAAACTGTGAGAAGAGAGAGCGTGTTTGCCTGCATTAGAGTAAGTATTGGTGTGTGTTCCGGCCTGTGTGCATGTAAGCGCTCAGATATGTGTGTTTGCCTACAATCCGTGCATGTGAGTGCCAGGGTTAGAGCCCTCCATTAGGCTGTGTTTACAGTGCGGCGTGCCAGAGTCGCTCTCTGACGCTGGGCCAGGCCTGGGATCATCAATCAGAAAGACTTCCGAAAGCTTCCACCTGTGATCTCTGCCGCCCGCCAGACGGACATAACGCGTGACTTCTGGGATATTACACCGTTGTGTTGTTGTAGTAGAAGTGGCAGCGTTCTTCAGATTCCTGCCATCTGAGGTGCTTGTGATTTCCAGCCGTGTTGTCACTGTCCTGTAGTTTCACAGTGTGCTTTCATGTTAATCTGTACTGTGCAGTTGGGAAATCAGAGAGTATTTTCAGGGCCTGAAATGGAAACCTAGATTACTTTCTTCAGGCACGTGAGGGACGAACTCCATTTTCAGAATCCTTGAACATACATCCATGCACGTGCCATATTGAACAGATTTGCCATGGCTGTAATAAATACTTTTAACTACACACTTGGTGATTTTATTAATCTTCGTCAATCTTCCAATTAGGTCCTCTTAGTGGCAGAAAGAAAATATCTCAGTCAAGGTGATGATTAAAAGGTCAATATCAATATAATAGTCAATATTAAAAATGTTTGATTGATGTCTCATCAGTAAATCCATCTTTGTGGTGGAATGTCATGAAGTAGAAAACAGAAACATTGTCAGGTCATACTATTAGGACCTGTAGTGTATAATCACATCAGTTTCACCATCAGGGCAACACTCTCACAATAACAATGCTGTTATAACGTTTACCATATTCACCATAACATGTGTTTATTGGCACCAAACATTAAGTACAGCAGAGGACGATGGCAATTAGATTGTGCAGAAGGCCAAAGTTGGTCATAAGACCAATTCATATTTTGACCAGAGGATGGCGCTGGATTAAAAAAAAGGAAGGGATCAACACAATTATTACAATTCATCCTGAGGGAAACATGAGTGTATGTACCAATTTTAATGAAATCCACCCAGGAAATCACCAAAGTGATTAGGATTAATTATCTGTAAGAATTTAGTAGGATTGCGTCCAGAAGACAGTCATTTAAATATTCACAATCTGTAGGTATATATGTCACTGAGTTAGTGTGAGCTCTAAGACTCGTAAGAGGAGCCATTCGAAATGGCCTAATTGTTTGCATTGTAACTGCGTGTGTTTCCCTCCAAGCTGCAATGTGAAGTGTTGTTTTTGTTTTGTGCTGCTCGAGATGAAACCTGCAAATGAACGTCATGCATTAAGAGGCTTCTGTGTGGAAGTAGGTTGCCGTGTCTTTTGCCTCAGCTAGAACACTATGGGGAGTTTGCTATGTCAGGTATGGCGCTAACATTAGCAGAGTACGTTAGCACATAGTTAACTAGCGTTAGCACTTCTTGCTATGCTCGCTGCTCAAGGTATACTCTAACCTCTAATCTTTTGCTTTTTAATGTTCTCTTTAGCCTTCAGCTTCTATCGTTATACCTGTTTTCACTGCAGTTGTATATCCCTTAAACGCATATTTTACCCTTTTGTTTTTCCAAAAAAATTATTATATTTTTTTAATTGTATTATATATATTAGAGAGTGCAGTCAGTGACAGTGTGGGCTCCATGATAGCTCTGAAAGCCGAACGAAGAAGCGATGGGAGGCGGGGCTTATTGTCAATTGTCTTGTCCTGTGCCTAATATGCAAGACACATGTTTAGAACAAAAGCACCATAATTGGTTCTCTGGCAGTGCGTCAAAGCAGAACACTTGTTATACCAAGCCGCACTAGAGACAGTTAGCAGACAGGCTTGAGTTTAGTTTAAAGCCATACATTTGCTCCCTGTGCTACACACCATGCCAGTAGCAGATGTATCAGTATTTCAGGGACCACCTGTGAAGAAATATTTTGTCTTGGCCCCACTGTTGTGTCTTTCTGCTCTTGACTGTTTAAATAGGGCTGACCTCAGGTGTCCACAAATGGTAGAAACAGACTGAAAAAAGGTTAATGTTTAGATAAGTTTGGTTCAAACAAAGAGCTTGTTTCATTGTTTGAAAGTGTGGTTTGTGATTGATCAAGGGAGTACGAATTTCCTGTATCACAACATAGCTGTGTGAGGAACATAGCTGTGGGAAGAAGACCGATTAAGTTGTCAGGTTTAGCACGCGAATATAATCCACTATCATCCACTTCACATTCTCAGCAACTCTAATAACTGCCAGCAAAAGCAGAGTGAATTCCTCCAGACACACAACACAGTTGTGGTATGGTAGTTTTGGATAATAGAAATACAAAGTAGCGGTGTTTGGCACGTGAACGTTGAGTGACTGCCATGTGGCTGAAGCCCCTCTGACAGAGGAGCAGGGCTGTTGGCAGAAATAATGACTGCTTGTTTTCACTTTGTGGATAAGAGGAAGGAGGGATGGGACACGGGATGACAAGAAAAGGAAAATAACGGTCATGAATAGCACAAAAGAAACAAAACAGCAGGTAGAGGAATCAAAAATAGAAGGTAAATGATGAAAGAAGAGGTTAAAATAAATGTTGAGAAACAAACTGTGGGGGGCTCAATATCTCTGGGTAGAGCTCGTTTACCCGCAGAGCCAGCCGAGGTGCGCCGGAGCAGCCTGGCTCTCTGATTGGTGGAGCGCGATGCAGCTCTCTCCCCTCCCCCCTGATGAAAGAGGTGCAGTAGGAACGTCAGATCCAGACAGAGCAAGACTCAGCTACTGAAGCAACGTTTTTCTGAAGCTCTCCCTAAGATGCAGTCGACAGAGCATTTAGGAACCGACTAGACGGGTGCATATATTTGCTCTCTCACAGCATAGAGTCTCCTAGATTTGAGTTGATTTTCAAACCTTTTGCCTGCAAGATCAGTGAGAGAAGGCAAAGCTGACATCTTGTGCATTCAATTCGATTCACCGCATTGACAAGGACGGCTGCCGGTCACCATGGGCAGGCAGGGGCACGATACCTCTGCTGCGGTCCCCGGGATGCGTATCCAGCGCTCCCAGAGCAAGATGAGCCTCTCCGCATCGTTCGAAGCGCTGGCTGTCTATTTCCCCTGCATGAACTCCTTCGATGAGGAGGACGGAGGTAAGATGACATCTGGGGAAGCGTCCCAGCAGCAGCTGCTGGCTGAGGGGGGCAGCACAGCCGTTTAAACTGAGGGACAACAGAGAGGGAGGAGATGGGTTTAGGATTAGTGGGAAGATGCAGAGGTATTGATTGTTAGGAGATTAGGTTGTTAAGCGATTTAATTAGAAAAAAATTAGGATGAAGGTGTGTGTGTATATCATTATGATTTAAAAGTTGATATCTGTGCCTGCATCTCAAGAGAAGTCAATTCATCATCCAGGCAATTTGGTGTGAAATACACGCACTTCTTCTTTTGTTGTTGCTACCGCCGCTGGTGGTGGCATGAAGCAGTCTGACATTTATATTCTCATGTTAGTCACAATATCTCATTTCTCCCTGATGATTTCAAATCTGGCTCTGTGAATGAAAACAAAGGATTTAGTAACTGGACTGAATCACTGTTTTGTATCTGGTGGGCGAGGGTGCTTTTTTAGCTTTGGAATACAACATCGCCCTATGACTGTCTGAACAGAAGCGATGACGCCTCCTGTGTGTGTTTATATTTATGCCTCGCAAGATGCTCCTATCGTTTGCTGTTCTTGTGGCGTTGTGGGTTCTTTATTAAGAGACAAATAAAAAAGGCCATGGATTTGCAATGCATACCTCGACATACTTTTGACTGTTCGTACCGTCTTTTTTTTTTAGCTACAGTTTCTCACACACACACACACACACACACACGCACACACTCACACTTCCACTGTTTGGCCACCAAGCAGCTCTCCACTAGTCATTGTGTTTTGCTGTCTGGCGAGGCCCAGGTTTGAGTTCAGTGACCTTCTGGTGACGAGCCAGTTTGTCTGACTTTTAGGCTGCTGCTACTTCACGTTGCCATTTACAAACGTGCTTGGCCAACACATTCTACAACCAGATTTGATAACGCTCATCTGTCCCTTCGTCTAATGCCGCTGTGTGTGTGTGTGTGTGTGTGTGTGTGTGTGTGTGTGTGTGTGTGTGTGTGTATTTGTGTCTATAATGTAGATGCACACATTGATATTATGGTAAGCATAGTATTAGTATATGTGACAAATGCGTTTCATTCTGCATCAATGTCTATTGATAACATCCGGCTGGCCCCTGATTGGCCCAGATCTAGAAGCTGCGGTTTACTACAGACGTCACATATGACCTCTGCGGCTTCGTCTCCTATTGTAAAGTGTGAAGAGCAGGAAGAGGAGGCGGAGGCCGGCTGAATAACTGAGATTTCAAGGCTGAATGGCTTTATGTGTGTTCATGCCTGTGTGAGAGACAGGAAACAGGATCACCTCTCTTCTCCTCTGACATGAGGAGGGAGAGTGAAAGGGCCCGTGATGGACTGCTGTAGTCTAGATGGGATTCATCCATACAAACTGGGAAATGACGAAGAGGAAATGGCATAAGGGCATCTATGGATTGCTCGTCATGATTTTGCACCTGGGGGTTGCAAACAGTGAAGTGACGATAAACTCTGCGTGATCACCTTCGTCTGGTTTTGCAGGGATTATTGACCTCTGGGAAATAACATGATGCCCTCAGTTAGTACTCATTTGATTACAAGTATGAGAAATGAGACGACATGACAGTAATAGTTGCGATAACATTTTGTAATCCTCGGATTATTAATCTTTTATCATAGCCCTTGTAGATTATAGATATATTTCAGGGTGAGAACATATTAGACAGACGGACAGATGTACTTTCTATCTATACTAGTTTTCCAACGCTAAATGGCTTGTATCAAATATCTCTTTCTGTGTAGTGTATGTGTTGTGTGTGTGGGCGTGTTGCATTAATACTTTTGTGTAGGTATGTGTGCCACAAAGCGCAGCCACGTGCCCCCATGTCAGGGAGGCTGGGTGGAGATGAGCAGCAGCAGGGCTAATGGTTGGAGTCAGCTGTCGTCTTGGATCAGTGAGGATGTGAGGGGGGGTTTACGCTGGATGTTTATTGATGGAGCATGAACTCACCACGGCTCCCACAAGACCCCCGTAGGCAGTCGGTACGGTAGCACAGACCAGAGGAGCTGCTCATGTTGTTCTGTTCGACGCATACACCTCTGTAGAGCTCGTTGAGTCAGCAACACTTCTTTGATTGTCCCAGTGAAATGGAAGTAAGCTATGCGTACTTCATGGCATAGAGATCGATTTTCATTCACAGAGTAGTCTTTGTGTTTTGTTTTCCTTCTAGAATGATTGTTTTTTTTCTATAAACAAATGAAAGCACGGGAATGTCGATAATAATCTGTGTGAGTGCAACTCGCTGTATGAGTCACAAAGTGCTGCAACGTCATGGATTGACAGTCTCCATCGCTCTTTCTCCCTTCCTCTCTTTCCTTCGCCCGTGTGTCGTTCTGTGTGCAAGAAGCGGGAGGTAAGAAGTTGCGCAGCACGATCCAGAGGAGTACGGAGACGGGCCTGGCGGTGGAGATGAGGAGCAGGATGACTCGGCAGGCCAGCCGGGAGTCCACGGACGGCAGCATGAACAGCTACAGCTCCGAGGGAAAGTAAGGAGACGCACATTCATCAGTTAAAAAAGCTCCTGCATACATATCGTCCTGGGAACAGTTTGAACGTACAGAGAAAACAATCTGACTTGATGACTCATACTAGGGTTCACTCTTCCTCGTCCTCATGACTTCCAGTGGTTTGCTGTCTCATGCCAACATCTCTGTGGTAACCAGGGTGTCCTTCTCTCCTCAGTCTCATCTTCCCTGGTGTCAGGCTCTCCTCAGACGCCCAGTTCAGTGACTTCCTGGATGGTCTTGGCCCCGCTCAGCTTGTGGGACGACAGACGTTGGCTACGCCACCTATGGGTGAGAACAATAATCCTTTAATTCAATACATGTATGGTACCTGGCTTGGGAATGACTAAGAGTTGAACATTTTAATTAAGCAACTCTTGCAAGTGATATATTATGTTATTCCTTAAACTAAATATATATGTATACCTCACTAACTTTTATATACTTATACCTTATAATGCTGATAGACATCAGTCAGTAGTGTGCTAAAAGTTCAGGTACTTTTGTTACTCAGGAGACATCCAGATCGGTATGGTGGACAAGAAAGGAGCACTGGAGGTGGAGATCATCAGAGCCCGTGGCCTTGTGGGAAAACCAGGTTCCAAGGCACTGCCAGGTAATTAGAGGAGCTCTCACACCTTACCTTATCACAGGCAATTACACACTTCAGTTCAGAGGTTGTGCGTATTGTTAACTTTTCTTGGCTCTTCCTCTTTCCTCCTCTCTTCTCAGCACCATATGTAAAGGTCTACCTTTTAGAAAACGGAGTCTGCATAGCCAAAAAGAAAACAAAAGTAGCAAGAAAAACCTTGGATCCTCTTTACCAGCAGCAACTGCCGTTTGAAGAGAGTCCAGGAGGGAAGGTTTTACAGGTACGAACGGCCCCACAGGAATGACTCAGTCTTACTAAAACCTCTTCATGTGTCACTGTTTCAACTCGTCTCATCCGTTTGAATCATTTCTGTCTGTGCTCTTCTCTGCAGGTCATCGTTTGGGGTGACTATGGACGCATGGACCATAAATCCTTCATGGGAGCAGTTCAGATACTGTTAGATGAGCTGGACCTGTCCAACATGGTGATTGGCTGGTTTAAGCTCTTTCCTCCTTCCTCACTGGTGGACCCTACTCTGGCCCCACTGACAAGAAGAGCTTCCCAATCGTCACTGGACAGTTTCTCTCGATCATAGCAGCGTGCGGACTGATAGCGTTGTTGTAGCAGCCAGTGTTGCGACTACAGGTCACGCCCCCGGTTACACTGCATGCTTGATGTTGTGTCTTCTGAGCCTGTTTCTAGGGGTGCAAAACGTGATCCTGTCTTTTGAGCAAAAACGTTGCGCACATTGTGCACGTGGGCGAAGCGTGTCGCGAGCGCCTGGCGGCCGGGATTGCCGGGTGTTGTTGTTGTTGTTATTTGGAGGAAGCTGGAATGAACTCCTTAGCACGAGGAATCCGTCAGTTCCAGGTTTTCATCCAATTCGAAGCCATGGGGGTCATACTGGGAACCGCTAAACGAGTTCTACAGAAGCCCTTTTCGAATGAAAAATAAATGTTTTTCTTTCTTTCTTTTTATTTTTCTTTCTTTTTTCTTCTTTCTTTTATTTTTTTAAATTTTTTTTTTAGAGTCAATGTTCTTATATCTGAAGGGGTGACAGTGTTTCTAACCAGATGCTTGGTCACGCCACGCCAACAGACCTAGCGGTGTAGATGGAGTTTTGGAGACCATCACTTTGGGTGAGGTGTGTCCCAGCTTGTATCCACACCCCAAAAGAAATACCCTGCATTATGTACTGAATCAAACCGTACTGGTAAATCACCAGAAAGACTTCAAAGTTAATCAGAGGCAATATTGAAGTGGCTACCATCAACACTCCAGAATATGCAGTAACGATCCAAACCCCATTAAAAGATGTAAAATCTACCATCATTCTTTCTCTGTTGATATATTGTATGAAAATTAAATGAGAAAAAAAAATATTTTTTCCCTTTTAGTTCATTTGCATGGACACAAATTTAGCTGAATAAAAAAAAAAAGAAAGAAAATTATTTTCTTGAGGCTGCAACTTGCATAAAAGATGAAAAATAAAACAGATCAGCCATTTCCAACAATTTATATTATTTTTAAAGATAAATTTCACTAGTGCATGGTTTTCAAGGGGAGTGAATGCAACATCGTGATAAAAAAAAAAGACATTGTTTATCATTCTTTAGACCATTCATGAGTCTGTGTTTTGCAGACATGCAGATAAGGGAAACTTAAAGGAAACCTTTGGAGCTATTTAACAGAAAAATGTTTATGTGACAAAAAGTGATAATGAAAATAAATGTAAGTTATTTATTTCATTGTAAAAGGCTAATGCCTTATCAAGATAAACATTATGTGCAAATTGTACATGTTTCTCTTTTTCTTCCTTGTCCCAGGGTACTTCTCATTGTACTATTCATTGCTACCATTGTTCAGTCCCCTGATATTGTCCAGATTTGAGGACTGTTGGTTATTTTACAGTTCTGTATTGTTTCAGTATGTATTTCATTTTGGATTTGATTTGTTTAACAAGCATGTTGAAAAGGATTTTCTGCAACATGGCTTGGGCACACCTTACAGTAACTCAGCATGTTTTGATAAAGATGATATTTGGAATTTTTGCAGTTTCTTGTACAGTGCATGTCAACTTCATTACTTTTCTCCCTCACCTTGAATTGAACTCTACGACAAATTAGTTCTTGGTCTTCCACGGCCAATTATTGAAGTTTTAACAAAAACATTCCACCCCCAAGGTCATATTTTCTTTCAGGTTTTTGAGGAAAAAAAAAGTGACAAGGAAAATATTTTATATTTAATGGAGGTTGACGAAACAGTTGTGATTGCAAGTGTATTTTATTTCAGTATTGTTGACGAACATGCAAAAATAATCTGTATTGGTACAGCAAGAGGTCTACACCTAATCAAGAGGCAGCAAACATGCAAGAGATGTGTGTTGCTGTGGTTCCATTTTACAGGCACTGTTTGTGAAGATGAGCTAATCACAAGTTCAAATAACAAGGGATATTGCCACAGAAAATGTTTTTTCTTGTTTTAATGAAAATGAAATTAATTTACTATATTTTTGTTAGTTTTATTTAAAAGCCAAGACCAGTTTATTTTTTATTTTCTATTTTTAGTAATTATAAAATACTTCTCTTGTTTGGGAAGTATACGAATCTTATAGTTGCAGTATGTCTGAATGAAATTGAACTGAGGCATTATTCCTTTTCCATATGACGATGAGGCGTTTTTAATGTCCAAGAAAACCTTGTCACAAGCTGTCACAGGCTACAGCATATATTTTCATTTTAATTTTCATTGTACATAACTTTAGATGTCAGAATTTGAATAAACAAGCTACCATGAATAGATCGATAGACTCGTTTGGAACAGGAAAAATGCCTCACATGATGACAAAGACATATGTTATTTATCCTTTTGAATGCCTTTTCATTTTCTCTTTTTGGTGCAATGTGTTAATGCCAAGGCTATGTCTTGGTTAAGTATGGTTGAGTACAGAGATTTATGTAAGTTATTTTTCAAATTAAAAATAAAAAAATTGATATTACACTGATGCCAAGAGTTGGGTGGTGATAAGAGGAACACACACACACGCACAAGAGTGTGACATGCTTTCTAGAGAATCTGCAGAAATATAATCCTGTATGGATTCAGTAAGGGTCAAGCTCCAAAAACCCTGGATCCTACAATTTCCATAATGCAACCTATATGATATTGTATCCCCCACCCAGGGGTCTCATTTATAACCGTTGCGTCCGCAGACAAATGGGCCTGAAAGAGGCGTACGCAAACATATGGAAACTCTGAGACGTCTTTGGATGGTGAGGCGGAGAATTAAAGACAGATTGAAGAAATTAAATATGAGAGGTATCATTACAGGTATAATTTAACTTTGTATCACACGTTACTTTGGACTTATATTATATATATATATATATATATATATATATATATATATATATATATTCTCTTTATCATTAACAGCAGTTTTATTAGTTTTTATACATTAATTATAAGCATATTTAAATTATAACAGATATAAACCAACTCAAACCTCAAATCAAATTGAGCTAAATATGTCATCAGCGCTGTCTGCTCTGGAGAGGGCCGATACCACAGGGACAGATACTGTACAGACAAACTGAAAACAGGTATAATAAGAATATCAGAGCTCACTGCAGCAGGAGTAACCATGGTGATGTCACACTCTGCCCTCTCTCACCTCACCTGGAAAATCTTCACCACCTGCAAGGATAAATAATCACTGGGAATAAAGCAGTGACAGCTCTTGCACAATCACTCCTACCATCATCGTCAGTCCTAATAATAATGCCTCAAGAAAACATAAGTAATTAAATAAATATATTCCCCTTTCAAACGTCCTTTTCACCTAAATAATTCTGAGTAAACGAGTGTTCAGGGATCATCTCATCACAAGCACTTGAAAACATCCTTTTCTTGGTCTTCCTCTCAGTAGTTTCCGTGATTCACCGGAAAGACCCGCAACATTAACACTCATTAGAATGAAATTCATTAACACAGTTATACAAGTTTTATTCTTGATCAATAAGCTTGACTATTATGCGTTTCATGATTGGGTTTTCATACTTTAGAAATGATGGATTCCACATTTGTGAATAAAGTAATATATATGACAAACCAATTATTAAGGACTTATAGATGTTTAATATGATAATTTTAAAGTGTTTAAAGGTGATTTATTCATGCATTTATTGATACATAATATTTAGATATGCACTAATGTTAGGCACTATGTTAACGTGTGCTTTATAAACGTGTTGTAATACTGCAATTCATGATTAACTAGTCGTTAGTTAAGTATTTTATGTGACCTCATCTAAAGTGAGGACTATCTATGCTTTATAACGCATTAATAAATGACATTGAAAAGCCAGCAGTGCCTCAAAAGTAACAAAAGTCTCACAAAGTGATGAAGAACATTAATATTTATTGCAAGATGCAAACAATGTAGTCATGGTGGGAAACACGTTTACCCTATGGGAGACGATGCCCGTCAGTGGCACGAGTGGTGAGTGACAAAGTTCACTCACATTCACATTTATACTAATTTGATCGCTTTCAGAGTTGCACACTCAAGCATGTACCAGACGTAATAATATGAGATATTAGATACATTTTGAAAATCTTGAGATCCACAGGGTTCATCGGAGTGAGATATTATTTTTTTTATGTATCTCCAAAAGTATGAAAAACAGTTTGAATACTTTGTTACATATTAACAAGTAAAGGTTTACATATTAAGAGTAAAGGTTTACTCCTTTACTCTAAACAATTTGCTTTCCTGCACCACCTTTATTGTGTTTGAACAAAGTTTCTCAATCAGTGGCCCACCCTGAACTGTGCCAACATATATTACCTTCAGTTCAAAAGGTGTCATTGTTGTGAGCTGCGTATTTCAGATTTTGGGGTGAACTGTCCCTTTAAGGTGCATATATACAGCAAGTATTCTGAACTCATTCATCCACTAGTGGCAGACAGCTTTGCAATCTTCAAAAGCACAAGCCAGTCTCACACACTGTCAACATGCAGCCTCATATTAGCCCTGTTTGCTTCTGCTTTTGGTTTAAAATAGGGATGACTGACAGATGGCTGAGGTTTGAGGGCGCAGGACAGTTCCTGTTTTAGACGTATTTAAAAAGCCTGTAAACTACATGCATGAGAACAGATGATAAGCTCTGCATCGCAGGTATGTACTTACAGATTGCATTATTAGTAGAGCATTTTCAGATTTTAGAATTTTGACTGAAAGCTAAAGACATTTGTAAATGTTGTATATCTTTTGCAACTATCTGTTCATGTAGTCTCTGTTTCTTTTCTTCCATGTGGCTGTTGTACTCTAATGTTCCATGTCCAGGATGCTATGATTGCAATAAAACAGAGCCTCGAGGATATTGCTTACCTGGCTGTGGATGTTTTCATAACTGGTAACAGGGATGGCGTTCGAAGAACTCTCCTCCTCCTCCTCACATGTAGCGTCTCCAGCCTCCTGCTCAGCTCCCTGCTCCTCCTCTACCTCCTCTTCACCCTGAACTATGAGCTGGCGGCAGCCGGAGGGATCGCCGTCTGCGTTGAAGCGCTACTTACCGTTGCCCTCTTCCTATCAAAGAGAGTCCGGTGCTCGGCGACTCTATTTGTGATCTCCCTTTTCATGAAGAAGAGTCGGAACCTGCTCCTGACCGCCGGGACCAGTTTAGTGGTTCTTAGAAATATCCGCAACACCTTGGAGAACACCACAGGCCTGGTCCGGAGCATGATCTGCAACCTAAAGGCCAAGAAAGCAGCCATCGTCGCTCCCTTCAGTAACTATGTCAAGATGTTGAAGTGGCTAGGAAGCATGCTCAAGGGGGTGACAGACTTAGGGGTGGTCAACCTCGACTCCCAACTCAAGGTGACCCCCAGGCTGGAATCAGAGAACTTCAGGTGGAAACTCAGTGAAGCGGAGCAGAAGCTGAACGACACCGTGAAGTATGTGCAGTCCCTCATGAATACGGTCTCCACTGTGACCGACAGGATGTTCCCTGCCATCAGCTTCCTCGTGCTCATGCTGTTCATAGCGTTGCACCTCAAAAAA
Organism: Myoxocephalus aenaeus; assembly: GCA_038501785.1. NCBI lineage: Eukaryota > Metazoa > Chordata > Actinopteri > Perciformes > Cottidae > Myoxocephalus > Myoxocephalus aenaeus. Next base: position 75,313 of record JBAMJR010000359.1, on the reverse strand, counting down.
TACCGCGGCGACGCAAAATACCAAAACCAGTTCATGACCAGCAGATTTGTTGGTTTCGACGAGAAGCGGAAGACGGAGGGGAAGCCCCACGTCCTGCCGCTCACGGCCGAGGAAGAGAAGCTGTACACCGCCGTCCCCTCGGCCCGTCCCACCGCCAGAGAGGGGAGAGCCATGCTGAAGTTTGGTGTTCCAGTTGTCTCCCATGTCATGGCTTGGGTCCTATTCATAACTGTGGATGCCCTGTTGTACTGCTTTGTTGATATTGTAACAAGAAAGCTATCAGAGCTGGAGCCATTCCATGTCCCGTTGATAATGAGCATCAAAGTAAGTATGCTTGTGAAAGAACTTGATATCTTTCTACATTAACAGTATTTGTCGCCGTCCGACAATCGCTGAATAGGAATTCCCTTCTCTTCTCAGGGGATTGCGACTTTAATAGGCATACCGCTTGTTGAGGAGAACCATCAAAAAGACTTCTCCTACTCTGTGACCCTGTTTGAGAAGAGATGCCTTCCTAAACCCAAGCTGCTGCTCTACAACTCTGTAGCTCCTCTGGCTGCCATCCTGCTCACCTTGTTCATCATGGCTCTGATGGCCGCCAAAGCGGCGCAGCTCAGGCTGATGGTCTGCGAGCGATTCTTCGCCAGCGCCGCAGAGGAGAGAGTGGAGTACCTGCACGCCAAAATCCTGAGGAAGAGAGGCAAAAAGAGGAAGGGGAAAGACAACTGCAGCCTCACATCACTCTACTTGAAGGTATTAATGACTGTCTATCCTGGTTAAGTTTGTAAATCTCTTTGTGTGACGCTTCAGGGTGATTGTCTTCTCTTTTCAGCCACATTTCTGGTGCCCACTCCTCTTCAGGCTCAAAGGGGATCCGCCAAGTGTCGTGTAAGGAAGTATAGGAAATATAATCTATAATAATCTATAATCTATTCTATTATAAGAAAGCATAAAAAGGTCTCCTGATGAAGACAACTTTGAACAACGGAATCTACGTCCCTGATGATCCTGTTATTCCGACTTTACTTTTTAAATGAACTTTTACCTCATTGAACAAAGGCGGTGACATCTACCAGTTTATACCTAAACTGTCCTGTCTGTCCGAGAAGCACTGGCCATAAATAATGTGCTTCAGCTGCAGCAGTCAGGGTGAAGACCTGGTCCAATGACTGATCAAGGCTTTTTGATACTGTTGATTACAGTATAATATTCAGTTAAATAAGCTGCTTTCCAGATTGTTTCAAATCAAGTCCCCAGGTGGTTGTCAAAAGTATCCCACATGGATCAATAATAGGCCGCCTGCTATTTATGCATACATCTTATTTATTATATAATATATAACATTTCTGACCATTGCAAATCATTTTGTAAACTAAACTCCAAAGCACTCCAGAGCACCACGTTTGATGTTCACACCGATCTATATTAATAATGGAACTCTAACAGATACAGTATATTATGCAATCCACTATTCTACATACAATGGATTAAGGAGATATACTGTTTGCAAATTGAACCACTTTATCATCAGATCAGTTAGTAGGACAGCTCTTTAGCACGGCAAGGCAAAGCAGCGCCGCTGCGCCTATTATCGGACGGTTTAAAATAAATAAATTGTTTGAACGTTTCCTTAATTATCTCCGGAACCACATTGTTGTTTAACTTCATTTAAAGTTCTACAGATCCGCAACTCTTGTGAGAAGATACATATTATTAAAACATAATTAAAGTAACTGTTAAGTTTAAGTACTTACGTAAACTCCTCCGACTATACGGCTGCTCCGTCAGCTTGCCGCGACGGCCGTAAGGTTTCACCAAATCCATGATAAATACCCTTTACAAAGTCGGATTTCCCTAACAAACACATCTCAGTAACCGTACGGGCTTGTGGGAGACTAACAAAGCAATCAAAATCCTTACGAACTCCATATTAGTATCTGTAAAATCACATGTTTCTTTTTTTCTTCTCTGTCTCACATATCCGCTTCCTGTGACTTACGTGTACCCCCCACATTTCTAGAAACACGTCACACAGCAAGGGGGAAGGTTTATGCAAATGTTAATACCCAGCAGCCTCTAGTGAGACAATGTATTACATTACATTTCATTTCATTTAGCTGACGCTTTTATCCAAAGCGATAAAAGCTTTGGTATTGTCATAAAACAAGTAACTTTTCTATTTTTGAACCGAACGACTCTTTTGACTAAAACACCTTCCCAATATGTCAAAGCTTGGTTTTGCAGTGATCCTTATTGCAGATTCGGATTATTTAGGTCCTAATCTTTCCAAAAAGGTGTCCTATTAGTATGTGGGATGTTGGTAAGGGCCTGAACCATGGAGTTTGTAAAAGTCGGCGACCGCTTCAAAATATTTTTGGGGGAAATCTAGCTTAGATCATGTTGGACATTAATAGTTATGATCAAAATATGTTATAAAAGTGATTTTTTTGAAAATATACATTTTATTCACACCTAAATTCTGAAAAAAATTATCTAAAATAATGCAAGTAATATAACTCAATGCGGTTCATACGACTACTTACTAGTAAAAAAAGAACCATATATGAGCCTCGGTTTTCAAAAGGTTAAAAGTTCTTAATACCAACTCTGAATTAGGGAAGACTGGTTTCCGGTACTAAGTATGCACCTTGTAATTGGAATTGTAACAAGGTCCTGTTACTTCTGAGTTTCCCCCCAGCACCAATGACACGAGCACACTTGAGATATCAGTTGCAACTGGTTTTATTGTCATATGCACACGCTGGCAGCCTGTGCCTCTGCTCCCTCCTCTCTCCCTGCTCCATCCCTACTGAACCTCATGTAGGGACAAGACAAACACCTAAACAGTTTCAGCTTGAGGCCAATTAGGCCTCATCACGGCACCTGTTCCCTGAGCCGCTCCTCCCCTCCCCCTCCGCAGCTGAGCATAACCACACCCCTGCCACCACAGGAATTAACTGGAAACACAACTGAGGAAAACTTGTCCCTTCTGATATTTTCTGTATTATATTAGTGTGTATATGTGTTGTGTAAATATATTTTTTTCATATACTTTTTTATATTCCATGGAATATTAAAACAATAAATATGTGTTGGTCCATTACTTGACTCTACCTGTTATTCAGCATACTGTGGTAGTTGATTGACTTACATTATATGACATAACTGGCCAATCTGCCAGTTGACAATATTGGTAACCCTGAATGGTTAATAGATGCTTTATATGAACCCTTTCACACTAACAATTGCTCAACAATTACAGACATCCAGATCTTATAAATGAATTCAGTGTGGTTCCAATGAGCTCTCAGAAACTAGAAATGTAAATGTCTTTGTCCGACATTACATCATCATGTTCATTTTATAACAAGACAGATGACATTATTCTATGTGTGTACTGCGATCCTCGCGATAACCGGACATACTGTATACATTTAGGATCGATACCACAGTACTGCCAACCGATCAAATATATTAGTGACATACAAACAACATATTCAATTAAAGTCATAGGCTTGTTGGAGGCATTGAAAAAAACAGCTTGTGTTTCATTTTACTTTGCAAGTCTAATTAACAATCTAGTCAACAATTATGGATTCGTGACGATAGCCGTTAATCCTGCTAATTTATAAGTGCCCAACAGTGTTCATCTTACATAATAAATAAATAAAAGAAAAAAACAGCTTCTTATAACCTAAACCACAGGATTCTATATTTTACCTCCATGTACAATGTTCCACTGAAGAGAGTAGAACAATGATATTTGCTTACATAACATAAGCCAGATGTCCCGTACATGTGCAGTGAACAGCACTTTCCTCTTTTCACTTACGCATGTCGCTGTTATTCACATCTCACAGTAGTTAGATGTATATATATATTGTTCCTTCCATTTTATTAATAACTTCATTAATTTATTCTTCAGATTTTTTAATACATTCTATTTTATTTTTATTTTAATCAAATTGGCAGGGTAGGACAATAATTTTGAAAAATCCTATTCAAAGTTCTATCTATAATTAATAATTTGTATGAGTTTATATTGCAGTCTCCTGACAGGTGTGTAGGAGGAAGCTCCCAGCATGCACCAGGGCAAGTATGTGTTCCTGCATTGTTACTGGTGTTATTGTTATTGTTTAATATTACAATACCTTCCCCATTGCTGTTATACAAGCAGTTATGATCAGTTTATTGTGAATGCGGTCAGACCAATGGTGATGTCATGTGCATGTTGGTGAAACGCTCCCCAATGTATGGACATTACATCACAATGTGTAATCAGGACAAAGGCTAAGGATTGAAGAGTTGTTCAAATTAAATAAAATGACATATTGAAATATTGTTCTCAGTCAGGACACTTAACCTAAACATGCTCTAGATGATCAGAGTTTTCTGTGATGTAAAACCACAATAGTTTGTTCTCAATCACATATGTGGCCCAATTTAATAAAAAAAAAGACCTATTCCGGTTTAAAATAATAACTTTTCCAACTCTGTTAAAATCGTTAACTTCCTTTTATTTATGAGTTAAATTGTTAATTTGATGTGAATCACTTCCCCAATGACGAAAATGTTGAGTCAACAAAAAAAAAAGTTTTCCTTGTTATTTACTTTTTGGAACTTCAGTAAGGCACATCTTCAGAGATCCTCATTCTCGACTGTACGATCCCACACCACCCCTTCCGCTTTCAGAGACAAGAGGAAGGAAGTGGTACAGCTCAAGGATGAGTCGGCCTTCTGTGACTCACACGCTGCCACTGACCCGTGTGGGAACATGATAAGCTCACATTATGTCTCAACTGGCCCTGTGGCAAAAAAGCACGGCAGCGTGCCAGCCCAATAGGAAGCTGCCACATGATGCTCGGTGACAGCCGCAGACCTTCTTCTTTTTTTTTGTACCATGCAAAGGAATGAATGCAAGTCCATACATGGGCATAGTTAGAGTGCATATGATAATGTGCAATCCGGCTGAATATGCAAATGCATCAATGAGTCAATCTGGGTCAATTAAGTAAATCTTGTCATTTTAATGAATAGTTCATCAAAGGGAAATATGCTTTTGGGTTACCAATGGCAACAAACATGATGGAAAACGGGAGAAATAAAACAAAAACAAAAAAAAGCCCAGTAAAAGAAGAATCTAAAGCCAGTTTTGGGGTAATTATTTTATGACAAAATGATGCACAAACTTTAAAATGATGAAAGATCCCCTTTTCAAATCAAACAGCATTTTAAACCCTGACATCATGCATAAGCCCTATTTTCATTCCTCGCAGTGAATTGATTGCATAATGTATGTATGTTAATTTGTGTTCGAGCACATATACTCTACCCAGCTGTGTGCCGAGCGCTGACCTCGAAACCTCACACAGTGGAACAAACATAACAGAGTTATTATCTGCAAACAGAACATGACCTTAATGTTGATGACCTAAACATCCACACCGCCACCTTAACTGCACACAGTGGTTTGGCTGAAGGCCAATGGCTGAATAATGTATGTATGACTTGCAGAAATGTCTTGCCTTTCATGTTCTGGGCCAGTTGCTCACACAGAAATGACTTTGCCTTCATAGGGCTTTCTGATCACAGCTGTAGGTCTCCCCACCTGCAGGCCAAACACAAAGCAGAGGGAGAAAGGTTAAGTACCTCTGTGTTCAGTAACTCATCAGTACCGTACTTTTCGGGTTACAAGCCGCTCCTACGGCTGATCAGTGTCCCCGCTGTAGCAAGCTAGTAGCGCTGCTAGTTGGCGCTGCTAGTAGCGCTGCTAGTAGCGCTGCTAGCTAGCGCTTCTGCTCCTACCGGCCACTGCTGCTGCTACTGCCCGCTGCTGCTGCTACTGCCCGCGTCCCCTCTGCCCAAGTCGGGTGTCGAGCCTGGTCCCGCTACCTTCGGTGGTTTTCAGGGAGCTAGCGGAAGTTAGCGGGGAAGTGACGGAGCGCTAGCAGGAGCCCCAGCTGGCTACAGCGGGGAGCTGTCGGGGACACTGACCGAAGGTAGTAGCGGCTTATAACCCGAAAAGTACGGTATTTGCTTGCTTTGAATTTAAATCTGAATTCCAGTCCCCCCTAAAAGATGCTTTACACATAAGCAGTGTCCTCTAAGTTTCATTTATGATGCTCACAATTAATATGCTCACATAGTGAAACAAGAAATGATGAATCAACATTGTCAGCAAATACTTAGTCAGTTCGTCAGTGCTGAAATCTCTCCCTCATTCGTATTCCACACAAAGCAAAAGCGAGTTAGTTGAGAAGGTCGATACCTGGACTATTTCTTGGCAGAGTGTAAATCATAGACTGTATAAAATATGGATGTTGTCAACATGACGTCAACCATAGGTTTCTACGAAGAGCCGTTATGAAGCTCAAAGTGGGAGGCTTCGTCCGACGGCCTAACTCTAAAAAAGGACAAAGACGTGGATCGTCTGCAGTTGTCATTAATGGAGATATTAGCTATAGAGTCCCAAACTGCTTTTAGTACCAGGCGTTATACATGTTCATTCCTGCGGTAAAGTTGGGCATTTAAAAAAAGGGGTTGATGGGAATTTACTCGCTTTTAGAGCCAGCCTCAAGTGGCTATTTGTCGCTTGGTGTACAACTGCAATAGCTGTTTGTCTTTGCCTCTTCAGGGCAACAGAAACAAGTTGTAAACAAAACACTGGTATACTTTGACATGGTGACAAACAGTTGCTTGCCTTCATACTGAGCAGATGCATAGCAGCATTAGCATTTATTTTGTTATTTCATTTCTAGTCTGGTGAAAGCAAGTCCAGTAGTTATTCTGTTTTAGCTCTGTTTTTGGTCTCCACCAACTCCTGAGGGAAATGTGTGGCTCCCGACGAGCTAAACGCTGCACTACGTTTACCAGCTAGTCAGCTATGTCGTCCGTCTGCTGTTTGGTGCTGAGCAGGTAGGTGTATAGCGGGTTTTTAGGGCTATAGGAGCACAGACACAGGCCCAATCCCAATGTCCCCCCTAAACCCTCAAACCCTGAACCCTCAGGGACTTACTGACGTCCCCTGGTAAGTGTTTGAGTGTGAGAGGCTGTGAGGGCTTGAACTGGTGTGAATATGAATGGGACAGCACTTTGCTGCAACATATCACGTGAATACATACAAAAAAATATTGTGTACAATATGTATTACATTTATTTTATACTTTTTATTCACTGATTTGAACGTCTTCCTCACGAGGTGAGAAGTCATTTTAAATTATCTATTTAATTGTTTTTGTCAAAACGAAATGTTTGATGAATGTAAAATATATATATAATTTCTGCTTGCTCTGATTACATGTGTTTTTATGTTCCATCTTTAATCCGTAATGCTGTAATGTAAAGGTATTTTATCGGGCTGAACGCCCACGTGTCTCTTTGTTTACCTTTTTTTTTTTACGTCTCCATTCTTCCATTGGTAACTGCGTGTTTAACGTCACATTGCTATGAACTGTGGGTAATTCCCTTCGGCAAAGTCAGCATCTAATGCTGACTTACAGAAAGGGTTCATAAAGGGCTCAAAATGTCTGCCAGAGAGTCTCGAGCACTCTACGATTTGACAATGGGACACCCCTAAACCCTCACGGACTTCGCGGGAGCGCGCCTCAAAGTCCGTGAGTCCGTAAGGGTGGAGATTGGGACTGGGCCACAGACTTCACTAGTTGGGGTATTATTTTCTACTCATAAAAGTCGTGGGGATTGACTGACCTGATCCCTTTGCCTGATTCTTTTGTAAACAAATTCAGAGAAGGGCTTCCTGTGGATGAATCTGCCGTGTCCCGCTGACACCTTCAGCCGCCCATCCTCATAGACCACTCTGCCTCTGGAGATGGTGACGACCGGGACACCGTGGCACTCCATGCCCTCGAAGATGTTGTAGTCCACGGCCTGGTGGTGGGTCTTGGCTGATATCCTCCTGCCAAGACACAAAGATACAACTACATTTCAATTTTAAAAGATTTTGGAACTAAATATCTTTATCGCATGCAAACCTTGTGGAAAGCTTAATGCATTATTTTCTAAACTGCCAAGATGTATTCATGGGCAGATATTGAGTTACTGCAGTCAACAAGCAATATAATGAATTATTGTCTTTTTACTTTTGCTGTAAAAAGGCTGGAATGGGACGTTGAAAAGAAACGAGTTTTGATGACGATACCCAAACAAATGTAGCATGGCTGCGATAGAGTTTATAGGCAGAAATTAATACAATTATGTAAATGATTTATCTGACAGCACTCGTGGTTAATTTACTCAAGATTTATGTAAAACTCATAATTTAATACTTTGAACTGAACTGCACCATGCTGCTGCTATGAACCCTCTCCAACCACATGTAGCCGTGTAACGATCGTGAATGTAACCAAATACAGCGTTTTGTAGTATTTGTACTTTAATTGTGTATTATTATGTACTCCATGTACTTCCCCCCCCCCCCCCCCCCCAGAGTGCTGCAAACTGCTGCCGTCTGTGCCCGGAAAAACAGCCAACAGCAGCGAGCCCAAACTACGACGTCTCCGATCGCAAAACAAAAAGAACGAGCTGAAAGACACAAAGTGTCTCTGAGGTGTTTCTCTAAACGTTCTTCACTATGAGCTTTCACACACGTTGTGAATCATGTGATCCACTTTTAGTAAAAGGATTGAATTAAGTACAGAACCTTCCATCACTGCATGCAGTTAGTAATAGTGGTAGTAATGCACCTTCTCATTAGGGTGGTGGAAGGGCTTTCTGGAAAATCATAAATCTCTGAGACTGACAGCCAATTAAAACGCTTCATATTAAAATAATCAAACGCTCTGCACTGTACAGATTGATGATGTCTGCCATATAAATCAGATCGAACTGAAAAGACTAAATCAGCGTGACACAGTATAATAACTCTGACTCAGCCAGTTCCACGAAACACAGTGAATATCTTTTTCCTTTTTTTTCCTTTCTCTCAGAGAGCCCTCCCCCTCCATTCACACATTTCCCATTGATTTGTAGAGCCAGACAGCATGCCAAGTGTGCACTGACAAAAACAAGATGTGTCCTCATTATCCAAGTAGCACCACTTATGAGACACAATCGACACAACTTTCCAGGCGTTCCTGGTTACGCAACCGTTTGTGGCCCCTGGTCCCGGATGTTATGAAGTGACACTCGTGCCGGGGGCAATTCATCACCAAGTTTCACGTGATGAATTCACGAAGGCGCCGTCGTGCTTGAGAAGGCATCGCAGCGGGAGCAGGTGACCGGCCCGAGATGATGGAAAAACGGTGAACTCCTCCACAGCAGGAATTGTGCAGGTCTCACACAAGATGTTTTTTGTTGCCAGTGAATTCATGAACAGCAAATTACACCAGTGTGTAATGTGTTCGTCTCCAACTCACATCAGCGGTTAGTGACTTCCCCGAGGGGCTGAGCCCAGAGTCTGCAGCAAACAGGGCAGCGCAGTGCCATTGTGGTTTATATAAGGCCGAGTGTGCCACAGCACTACTGGAACGCACACTGCAGCCTGCGTCTGTGCATGACGGGCTCTGCAGGACAGCACACCGTCCTCCGCTCCAAATGCAGATCGGATAATAAGAAAACGGAAAGAAACAAACACCTGACCGTTTTTTCATGTGATATTCTGAGCTGCTTACTGAAAATAGCTGTAATGCTGCGTGTTCTCTACTATGAAAATTGGTTTAGCTCCCACGTGAAATGTTTGTCATCTTTAAGATCCTCACCATGACCCATCAGCATCATCCCACTGATGCTGTGCGCATCTAGCTCAAGCAAGTGAGCCTTCCAAAAAAAAAAAAAAAAACATGGAAAAGAATGAATCATTCCATTTTCTTTTTAACCGACTGATGAATGTGATTCATATGTAAATTGTGTCGCAGCTGTAGATAGGTGATGACATACCCTGACTTCTGGATAGAGCACAATCGGCTTACGATTAAGTAAGTGTAAGTGTGCCACCTCAACACACACACATGAGGTGGCACAAGATGAAAGATACACCGCTTCTCGTTTTAGTAGCTCGTATCTATAGCATGCATGCTTTACTGCTAAACTTTACTAACTTTATCTTATTCAACCCAATGCTTGACACCCTGGAGACGTGCTTTAAAGTCTGCCCGATGTTTCAGCAGCACCAGCTGCCGTCTGCATCTGCAGAAGCTGCTGATAGCACTGGAAGAAATGTTTCACTTCCTACTGAAGAGATAAGAGAGCGTTCAGAATTGTGCATTGGAGTCGAACACATTTGAAACTGTCCACACCCGCCATGTCCCTTTTCTGCTCCATTTCAAAAGCTCCCCCCCCACCCACAGTGTTGATGCTGAGGAGTCGGGGTCCTCACCTTGTCATCTTTGGGTCCCATATAACCACGTCGGCGTCCGAGTTCTTGGCGATTCTGCCTTTCTGCGGGTAGAAGTTGAAGATTTTTGCTGCGTTGCTGCTGGTGACGGCTACAAATCGATTCTCGTCCATTTTGCCGCTGTGCTGAGGGGAGGAAACGCACAAAGAGGCCGGGTCGAGTAAATGGGGATGACAACAAAATACAGAATTAGCAGGCAAAAGGTCAGCGCTTAACTGCAGCAGCAAGCAACTCGTTTTCTGCCAAAGTAGCATCTCCTGTGTGATTTGTAAGCGCTGTGGAAGGTGGTAAATCTTCCCCGCGGCCTTGGGGCAGCCGGGCTTCACAACAACTGTGAGAAAAAGCAACGCCGGCTTTGTGCAGCAATCTGCAGCTCCGAGAGCTTTTTGGCTTTTTCTGTTTGTATTGTAGAAAAAAAAACTGAAATACTTGATATTTTCGCTCAAATAAAATGGGAAAAGTATCATTATTCGTGCTTCAACATTACATTTGATGATGATATCCTGGTAGGGGTTAAATTTTTTAAATAAACGTAAAAAATAAAGTAAAAGGGCCGTATAATTTTAAGTGATACTGTGTCGACATGGAAGTATCTTTTTGCCACATCACTCCTGCTGTTTCAGACGTGTCAGTGCTGAACAATGTCAGAGTGAGTGCATTCATATCATTTGTACACACCACTCCTTTCTCCCAGATCACAGACATCCTGTCCTCCACTCCGTTCACTCCGTTTGGGATCTTGGTGAAGTCGTCTTTGCCGAGAGCCTTCTGGCACACAGAGAAGGTGCAGTTGTCCGTCCCCGTCACACTGAGATCATCACTAGCATGTTTGATGGATAAATATATGTATGGGTGAATTAGTAATGAATGAATAACCAATACAGAACAAATACATAACGGCCATACTTTAATCATGAATCATTGAGGCTCAGTGAATATGCAAATTAGCCCATTTGTGTGAATTCTATCTTGTTTTTTTTACGCTGCCATGTCAGCTTACGCATCTTCACCCTCCTGTTCTCAAAACACAAACACATGCTAAGTTACAAAGCACGCTCATCTGTGGCGACAAGTCTGGTCGCTAAGCTGTCAGTTCCACCTACTTGGCCAGTAGGTCCATGAGGTACCCAGGGGTGCTGGGGTCCGGTCTGAGGGGAGGACCCATGACAAAGCCAGCAGCATGGGCCCAGTCTTTGTTCCAGCAGTGAGTGCCGTCGATGCCCAGTCCAGCTGCGATGGGCTCCCCGAACACCACCCGGCCTGTACAGAGAGGACAAGAAAATACTCACTTAGCCAATCTCATCTCTTTGAAAAAAAAACAACCTTGCCCCATTTCAAGAAAAGGGAGCAGCAAAACCCACACTCACCATCTCTGCGTGCACTAGACACCACCTTGGCGGCAGATTTGCTCATGACATGGACCACATACAGCGGGCAGTTGACAGCGTGTGCGATGGTGATGGCTCGCTGGGTGGCCTCGGCCTCCACCTCCTCCGGCCGACACAGCTCATGCCCCTCTGGCCCCGTGATGCCCAGAGACAGCATCTTCTTTGCCCCCTGCAGAGACGGAGACATCAAGACAGCGTAAAGGTTATTGGAGATGGGAGGATAACAACGGCACAGTATCTGTAACCAACACAGGTCAAACTAAATTAATATTGCAAGGAGCATGTGAAAGCATGGACTAACAATTCAGAGCGGTGCTTTAAAACATGTTAACCCTTGTGTTAAATTGATCTTCCTTGTTGTTCCCAACACTGCACAGGTATAATGATAATGCTTGCAAAATCTATTTCAATATTTTGTCCCTTTTCTTCTAACCTTTAAAAAAAATCCAATATGTAGAGACATATTAAATTGGTGCCCCTTCCCTTTGTCACAGACTGGGTTGGCAGATTGTGAAAGGGCCCGAATATGGAAATGACAACAGAGCAACAAAGGGAATATCTCTGGTTTTATATGCTGTATGTGTGTGCTATGCATGGACGAATATATATTCATTTAGTTTGACAATAAGTAATTCACAGACAAAAAAATGCACAGTATGAGTTTTACAGCTGGAGAACCAAAACAGAAGTAATGATTTCTGAAATGTGTTATCAGTTCAAAATAAGCAAATTCTCATAAAGTTAGAAAAAAGTAATGGGCTGTCAAGCAGTGGTCAAAGAACAGATTTGGGTTAACAACACATATGTATGCTTACTACATCTTTCACTCATGTCCCAGTGGCAGCATTAATCCTGTGTTTCCAGCCACGAGAGGCCCGAACGTTTCACTCTTTGGGCATTTGCTGCCTCCTAGTGGTGAATTGTTGCAATGACACATTTGAGAAAGAAAAAAAAGATTGGCCATTCTGACTTGTTAAAGCAGAAAAAGAGGCGCTGGAGCCAGCACTTCTAAATGAACCATCTAATTACACCGGTGCTTTACCGGATGCACCACATTTAAAAAAAAATAAAAAATCCTGTGGTGAAAACCTTTTCTTTGGACAATCCTGAATTCTTCGAGTGAAACATTTTCTGCAGTGGAATATGGACGGGGCAAAAGTTGTTTTTGGTGTTACATCACATTGCTTTCAACAACCAACCTTTGATTTGCTCTCACTGCTACGACAGACAGTGTCAGTGGACCTTACCTTCATTAAGAAGTGCTTTTTAAACGTTCTACACCTATTGCTGCCACCACGTCTATTCTTCTAGCAGACTTCTGAGGACACTAAAATCATGGTTAATCATTAACCGTTAAACATGAACCAATGTTTTGGTCCGTGGTGTGTTAGACATTACCGGTCTGACCTGTTAGCCATGCCTTTCCTAATTAAAAAGGACAGCAGCATGTGTATTTCTCTATCTATCTGCTTTTGTTCAGATTACTGGTCAATTAACTCTCACTGTCCATCCTAAGAAGAAGTTTCTACTAGTTAAATTCTGAACATTTGTCGTAGTTAACTATTTAGCTTTTTGGCTTTCACTAGAAAAAAAAGGAAACTATCACTATTATGGCTGAATGTGAAAAGTGTTGAGTAGCTTGCATATTTGTTATACTCCTTAATAACACATTAGTGTCACTATAAGAGTCATTATTGAGCAGGAAGAGTCAATATCACGTACAACAACAAAAATGGGAAACAAACCAACACAATAGAAGCTCTTCAGTACAAGTCTTTAAGTCTTTCAATGAATTCCCTCTGGTTGATAAACAGGTTATGACCTTCGCTCACGCTGTACGAACCTCTGCGATCAGGTCTCCGTTCTCGGCATGCACCTGGGCTATGGCTCCGACCTCCTTACACTGGGAGAAGGCCGCGTACAGCTCAGAGTCCTGCAGCATGAACACGTCTTTGTAGGCCATGAACATCTTAAAGGAGTTGACTCCCTTCTCTTTGGTGATCGTCTGCATCTCTTTTTTGACCTGGAGAAGAAAAGGGTCGACATGGAGGAATAGATCTGAGTAACATTGATTCTACATAGGGGCAGATATATAGGAAGGTTGTGCCTTAAACACAAAACAAGTCCTTTTTTATGTTTTAGCAGAAACTCGTGTCTGATGTGATTTTATTTAGGTTTTGCAAACATACTTGGCAAGAATTTCTTTCAATGTCTTTTTTGCTCATTCACCTCGTCGCTCCACCACGTGACGGCGACATGCAGCGAGTAGTCGCAGCAAACTTTGAGGTCAGCGGTCTTTCGCCAGCGGTCGTAGGCCTCCAGGAGAGACTTGCCCCTTTGGGGGATGACAAAGTCCATGATCATTGTTGTCCCTCCTGCTAGGGCGGCCTGGTGAAACACACACAGTAAGATACAGGTTAAAGATTAACATTTAGGAGTCCTGTGACCTGTGCACTGCCAATGTGAAGCTGTTATTCAGGCTGTAGTTTAAGAAGGAGTTGTTGGTGAGAATATACTGCTATACTTATGTTTCCCTCTGCCACACCATGACACCATGCAGGGCTGTGACTGATGCGTTCAGACAGACTCTCTGGCCTCTTTGTGCCTCTGTGAGCTGCTTCATGTCGCACTGACACCTGCACCATAATACCTATGATACTACTCATACAAAGCTGACACAAGCGGCTAATTGGTTTTGATGTATTCTGACTCAGTTGTTTAGCTTCCTGTTAAACTGTACTGTGCCAGGTATGGACAAAATAACAGAAACATGAGGAACTCTGGAGTTCTTTCCAGATTATGTGTGTGCACCCTGTACTCATTTTCAAAAAAAAATTAAGAATGAAAAAAATGAAGTTAAGTCAGACAAGTTCAAAACACTTCTGGTCACAACCTTCAAAATAAAACACCAACATGCATGTCAAATTGAAGACAAATACAGCATTATAATCAAATGGAATCGACTTTAGCACGAGATCCTTTAAAATACTTTAAACAAATCCCAAAAGGTGCAGATGTTACGCCAATAGCACACATGAATCCTACGCCTGTGGTGCAGCAGTACATGTCATCCAGGTGTTACCACCAGTGACAGCTAATTGAATACACTCTTAGATAGTCAGGATATTGTGTTATGCATAGATGGAAAGTAATTAAGCAAATATACTCAAGTACTGTGCAGTGCAATTTTGAGGTAACTCCATTTTCTACCACCTCATACTTACTGTTCAATTCAGATTTAAATATTGCTCTCCACTACATTTACTTGACAACTTTAGTCCCAAAGTGATATCCACTTGCAGGTTCAGATTGACAAAACAAAATATGATGAACAAAAATGAAGTATGAAGTATGATGTGTCCCTGTGGAGTCCACCCAGCAGTGTGGGAATCTACCAGCTACAACACTAAAGTTATGACCATGATAATGCATCAATAATTACAACCCACTACGATACATTATTCTGAAATGGGTAATTATGCAGAATGATGTTTTATTTAACCTTTGGAATATTTTGATGCAAATACTTTTGGAACATTTTGAATGCAATAATTACAACTTGACGACCATGCTGGATTATTGTAACTCCCGTCACTACTACGCCTGACGTGAACGTGTTCACCTTGGTTCCGATGTGGAAGTCGTCCACCGCCTTGGTGCCCATGAACGCCAGCTCCATGTGTGTGTGCGTGTCGATGCCGCCCGGGATCACCAGCTTATCGGTGGCATCGATGACTCGCACCCCTCCCGGGATCTGAAGGTTCAGCCCGACTTCGACTATCTTCCCATTTTCTATGTAGACGTCGCTGATCGCCGAGCAGTCCTCGTTCACAACTTTACCCCCTTTTATCAAGATCCCGCTGGGCTCGGCCATCCCCGCTGTGCACCTGAGTGTAAAAGACGGAAGGAACAAAAGACGGTTTGTGACAACTGAACTGAGGCGACAGCAGAGCGGCACGTACGGTCTGATGCTCGTCTGTGTGTGCACTGTGCAGCGAGTGGTGTTCAGAAGGAGGGGAAAAAGAAACGCATGTAGGTCAGCTCCAAAGTTCATGCAAGATTGTGACATGCGCAGCATTTGCGGTTATTCGACTTGTGCAATGTAGGAAAGCGTTTTCCTCTGTTAGACACCGCCCTCCTCGCTCCTCGAATCACAGCTCCGTATAAAGTATGTGGCCTACTGTTGCATGCATTATGCATTCTTTTGGGACAAACTACTTCCTCACAACATTGCATCTTGAACTTTGACCCCCTTGCTATCTGCTGCATAGAGGACAGTGGGTCAGAAGTATGACGATAAACCCGTGACAAAACTAAAGAGCGCAAATGAGCTCCACGAGAGCGCGCAAATCAAACAGCTGCGCGCGTAATTTACTTTGACGAGCGCTTTTACATCACTACGCGAGTAAAATCCCCTCTCACGAGAGCAAAAGTTGCTCTCAAAGTTTGAACCTGCTCGCTCGCGTGTCTGTTACCTGCTCGCGCTCGAGTAGATTTTCTTTTTGACAGTAAGTGGGCGGATCCAGTCACCATCGATCTCTACATCTAATTGGTTACAATCCTCGGCTTCGGATTGGTTGGAATGCATTTCTCACCGGCACACTGGGAACAATGGCGGATGAGAAAACACAACTGAAAGTTGACGTTCTCTGAATACTACTGTTGTTGAGTCACAAAATGTAATTTTAGGATGTTTTCAGGCGAGAAGTTAGTTATTTAAGCATCACATCTGTGGTCGGTTTGTCCAGAATCAGTCGACTTAAAAAGATACGCCGACGGTTTGAGTTCCTGCTGAGGGACCGTGAGCGCTCTGTCTGCCCGCCGAGAGCAGC
Organism: Myoxocephalus aenaeus; assembly: GCA_038501785.1. Taxonomy (NCBI): domain Eukaryota; kingdom Metazoa; phylum Chordata; class Actinopteri; order Perciformes; family Cottidae; genus Myoxocephalus; species Myoxocephalus aenaeus. Next base: position 58,742 of record JBAMJR010000359.1, on the reverse strand, counting down.
CTGATCCCGGCAGGACTTTTTGAAATGATCCGCTGGCTCCGATTTCTCCGAAGCGGTTAAACATGAGATATAATTCGGTTTTGAGGATCTAACGAGCAATCTGTATTAGTTTATTATTTATTCACAGTAACGTTACATCAGTTTGACTGAGGGAAAGGTTAAGATTTATAACTTTTACTTTAAACTGCAGCGGTGTCTTATTACTTTTGACCAAATTGTTTGCAATTTTATATATAAACATAGTTCTAAACACAATATATATACAATTATATGTATTTCTGTATTTGTGATTTTGAGTGTGTATGTGTGAGTTTACCTTGTATTGATTCAAGATTCTTTTATTGTCATATGCACAGATAACAGGCAGTTATTCTGTACAATGAAAAGCTTATTTTGCTGGGTCTTCCTAACACACAGAATTACAATAAACTTAAGGCAAAAAATAAGACACAAAATATAGTGACAGTATTGCACAAAAATATGTATAAAGTGCACTATGCATTGCTACAATATCCAAAGTATGGCCGTGACATGAAGTCACAGCAGCAGGAAGAAACTGTTTGTCAGTCTCGTAGTATCTCTATTGATATTGTCTTTAATAAGGGATCTGCATGTCATTTAGTTTGTTGCATACGCCTAATAAATACCAAACAGTGTTTCAAGGCAGTTAATGTATCTTGGGTGTGTCCAAGTTAAAGAACTATTCAAGAAAGGGTCAAATACAATTACAACACAAGATAAAAGGACTAAATAAGAGGCACAGACCTTTTATTCTATTGGAGGCACCGCCAGTTAATTCCGTTTTTAGAATAAGAGAGCAACAATTGTAGGAACCATTATATTATATCATAGCGCCATCACTTTTAAAACTGTACCCAGGACCCCACCCATAGTACTACTACACCTAGCAGATTCATATAATAGTATAGATACATGGGACGTGTGTAACATAAATAAACACAATATATATAACATTATGTGTATCTGTTTATATATACTTATATAGATACACATATAATTGCAAACAATTTGGTCAAAAGTAATAAGACACCACTGTAGTTTAAAGTAAAAGTTAAATTAAAATCTTAAGTTATAAATCTTAACTTTCCCTCAGTCAAACTGATGTAACGTTACTGTGAATAAATAATAAACTAATAAAGATTGCTCGTTAGATCCTCAAAACAGAATTATATCTCATGTTTAACCGCTACAGAGACTCAACAACAGTAGTATTCAGAGAACGTCAACTTTCAGTTGTGTTTTCTCATCCGCCATTGTTCCCAGTGTGCTGGTGAGAAATGCATTCAAGCCAATCTGAAGCCGAGGATTGTAACCAATTAGATGTAGAGATCGATGGTGACTGGATCCGCCCACTTACTGTCAAAAAGAAAATCTACTCGAGCGCGAGCAGGTAACAGACACGCGAGCGAGCAGGTTAAAGCTTTGAGAGGCAGGTTCAAACTTTGAGAGCAACTTTTGCTCGCGTAGTGATGTAAAAGCGCTCGTCAAAGTAAATTACGCGCGCGGCTGTTTGATTTGCGCGCTCTCGTGGAGCTCATTTGCACTCTCTAGTTTTGTTATTGATTTGCCTCCATACAGAAGGGCCAGACAAACATGCCGGTTTGCATACTGCAAAGTGTGGCTGGGTGCAGAGGGGCATCCTGGTGCTGCATTTGACATAGTATGCAAGTCTTTTTCTGGCATACTACATAAAATGGTAGTATGTGTATTTAGAATGGACAGCTTTTTAGTAAACTGGTGCGGTGCTTATTAAATAAAAGTGTGAGCTGTGTATTGTGTAGAACGTTCCAAAGCAGAACGTCTTAAAAAGCATCGCTCTGGCAGATACAAACCACTTTTAGACTAATTCATATAGTTAGTTTTATTAGTAGCCTGCTAGCCAAAACTAATACAGTCTAATATATAACAGTCCTCCATGGAGGTTATAATGTAGATAGGCTAAAAAGGAACCACACTAAACTGATTTAAGTTAAGTATTTATCAGCTCAATCCCAGTTTGAACATGTAATCGATGAATCCTCCACAAGGTTCCACAAGGTTCTGTGCTTAGACCAATTATATACACCTTATATATGCTTCCTTTGGCATCCATACATTTGTATTGTTATGCAGACAATACCCACCTACATATATATATATATATATATATATATATATATATATATATATATATATATATATATATATATATATATGCTCTATTAAGTCTTAAGAGACTTAATAGAGCAGCCTACATATATATATATATATATATATATATATATATATATATATGTAGGCTGCTCTATTAAGTCTCTTAAGACTCTCCAGTTGATCAGGAATGCTGCAGCAAGTTTACTGACACAAACTAAGAAAAGAGATCAAATTACTCTCGTTGTTAGCTTCTCTTTTCTGGCTTCCTGTTAAATCCGGAATATGATTTAAGATCCTTTATCCTCACCTACAAAGCCCTTCAGGGTCAGGCCCCATCATATCTTATGGAGCTCATAGTACTCTATTACTCCAGCAGAGCGCTGCGCTCCCAGAATGCCGGGTTACTGTTGGTTCCTTTCTGTGACCTAAAGTAGAATGGGAGCCACAGCCTTCAGCTGGGGGCAGGCACCCTCACCACATCTAAGAGTAGGCTTAAGCCTTTCCTCTTCTCACAACGCTGAGGGCTGGCTCAGGCTCGCCTTGGACCAGCCCCTAGATGCGCTGCTATAGGCCTAGACTACCGGGGGACTTCCTATGATACGCTGAGCCCCTCTCCCTCTCCATCTGGATGCATGCGTGGCCATTAATGCGTGTTACTAACTTGGCTTCTTCCCCGGAGTCGCTGTGCTCTCTCGCTTCGCAGGTTTCTGTGGATCAGGGTTTTTACCTGGAGTTGAGCCTGCTGCCATGGGCCTGCTGCCATGGGCCTGCCGACACCACTGCTACTATTATTATTATTATTATTATTATTATTATTATTAGTCACATTTCTATTAGCATTACTGCTTTAATTATCATTATCCTTCTATTATAGCCAGTGCGGCTGTTGTTATTGTTAGTAATTATTTTTCTATTATTATTTCTGCTACTACTGCTGTTATTACATGTATCATTTCTGTCATATGGATTGACTTTGTTGTCATCTTATCATGTTGTTCATGTTGATCCTGGGAGAGGTTTTCCTCCTCCGTTCTTCTCCCTGACATCTCTTCCTTCCCCCTCCCCAGTTAAAGTTTTTTTTCGAGGAGTTTGTCCTTATCTGATGCGAGGGTCCAAGGACAGAGAATGTCGTATGCTGTACAGATTGCAAAGCCCTCTGAGGGCTTTGAAATTGAAATAACAGAGGCACCTCTCAGTATAATGCAATACATTTCTGGCAACTGGGTGATTAGCCCTCTATATGAATATAAAGCATGTTCAAGATATAAGCTTGTGAAAGTTGCAACACTGAAAGACTAGTGGTACCAGTATCCTTATTATGCACGTTCCCAAACCTATAGCGGTCACAACTGACCTCAGGTCACGTTACTGCACCTGATCAGTGGACTGCTTTATACTGGGAGCAAGATAAATACAACGTATCCTCATTCTACGGTTAGTATGATATATTTATTATATATTTTTATGCCAAGTCACATTAACTTTTTTGGCCATAACTTAAGAATACATTTCAAACAGACATCTACTAATAAGTTGAAATGATGACACTGTCATTATTGAGAAAGTCACGATGGAGAATGTAAACCAGATACTAAGCCATTGAGAATAATCACCTTTTGACCTTTAAGCATGCTTTATCTGAACATGTTATTGCCACAGTCCTCCTTGTTTTCACTACCTACTGTCTTAAAGTCAGTGTAAGCCAGTGAAGCCTGAACCTCTGGTTGGCCCTGTTCTTCTCCAGCTAGCGTCCCTGTAAGAGAATGAATGGAAACCAGAGATGTCACCTCAGTTATGCAATCTTTTTTTTCTTACAGATAATACATTTTGGCTTTTGTCTTCATCACTCTTTAGACCACTTGACAACCGACATTTTGACATTATATCATGACTTACTCATAACATGAATAATGGCTATGCTCCCTTAAAAAGGCCTTTCCCTCCAAACTTTAGGGCGGCTGTAGCTCAGGGGGATGAGTGGTCGTCCCGCAGCCACAAGGTAGCCGGCTCGATCCCCAGTCCCCCCATAGCTCACATGTCGAAGTGTCCCTGAGCAAGACACTGAACCCTTAACTGCTCCCCGGGCGCCTCACAGGGCTGCCCACTGCCCATCCAGGGATGGGTCAAATGCAGAGAAGAATTTCCCCAAGGGGATTAATAACGTGCATGTTTCTTTTTCTTTGTCTTTAAACTGCTTTGGTACATTCTTTCCACACATTTATATGAGAATCTCGGACCGGTCATTCAGAAAACCTGTGACAGCAATAGTACAGCGGCAAGATTCAAACACTACAAAGGCAGGGAAGCTGACTAGTCAAAAAAAAAGAAGTGACTGTATGTTTATGAATTGTTTGTATTCACTGTTTAAAAAAATAAATAAAAAAAATCCACAAATTCAGCAGGCTTCTGATAATGCTGTGATATCCCTGGAGCATGCAACTGGCTCTCTTTCATGAAGAGTTGTTCGCCACTGGGAGAGATTAGCATTTTACTGCAGTGGATTGGTTGTCGGCGCTGCATCAGTCCAGACAACTTTTCTCATCCATTAGTGTATTACGGAAACAAGACACATTGGAGAGACAAAGATGCATGCGCTGGTGAGATAAGCGTGCGCACAGGGCTTAGGAACACCTAACCTTCACAGTTGCAATAAACAATAACATGTGACTTAAGAGGATTTACATAAGATGAGAGGAGTAATCAGAGGGAGTGAAAAACCAATGAGGCAGCAATGGCATCTCCTCAAAAGTCTCTGTGCTGCTGAATGAGGAAAGTTGCCATTCCGCTGGATTTAGACGACGGCTGTTGTTATCATTTCTATTTCCTCAACCTGCATTACAAACCAACACAGATGTCAGTTTCTCTCTCGACTGCATTCAAATTCAGCGAAGCGCAGCTCCCGAGCGTTGACAAGGTAAAACTCTGGCATTAGAAGGGCACAGCATGCACAAAAAAGTGACATAAGATAATGCTCAGGCAGATTATCAGCGCGCTGTGCTCAGGCACAAAGAGGCTTGTTTACCGCGCTTGTGCTTAAACTTCACACATCACACTGCGGCTACAGTGAAATGTGTGTTAGAGATACAACTAATCTGAAAAGGAGAAAAAGGCCAGATTATAAATCTGTCGTTTTGGCATTTCTATAGCTGTTTTTAGTTGTTAAGAGGAAGGTTTTGTTGGAAATGAAACGTGTGTCCTCTTTTCATCTCTTATCTAGTTTGATTTATTTTTAAATCCAATCCCGCCAGACTTGCTTGTCTTGTATTTTTGTCATGCAAAAAGTTCCATCTTAGCTCTATTTTCCTTTTAATCAAACTGGATGAAAGAAGAAAAATGCAAAGCATACATGTCTTCACAAGCATGCAAAGGGACACACTGAAAAAGGAGATTCAAATGGGTGAGATGAGGTAATTGGGGAACCAGATGACCTGCATTACTGAAAGGTTTTATTAGCCTACACAGCCACACACATACACACTTTACTCGCTGCAACTCGCAACACGACCAATAGCAACCCAAACATCCACGCTGAGCTCACTCAATTTAGCCTGCCAGCCTCCGCCTGCACTAACCCCCCCCATGTCACACTCAGTGAGAAGTGACTCATGGATATGCAGCAACTGGCCTGCTGGTCCAATCACGAAGGCCTGAATCTGAACACGCTCACAATTGTGGCGCACACTGGAGTTCGGCCTGAACTAGGCGTCTGCTTTTCTGCTTTTTTCCACAGTCTTTCAGCGCCTGAAGTGGGAGACGATCATATAATAAGCCCAGCAGAAGATGAGCTTCCTGTGCGAGCAGAAGGAAGTTCAACCCGCCGGCTGTTGACACTTTGTTGAGTCAGTAAAAAAGGCAAGGGGAAGTTTAGCCCTCCAAACCGGGCCACAACCTATTTGATCTTCCCTGGCATGCAGTAGAGCCTCCTGAGAACAGTTAATGCAACACACTGATGAGCGATTCACTCATCCATGTGAGTGCGTGACGACAGTTTCCAAACATTAACCGGGGATTCATTTTGCAGACATGTATAGCCAGCTGGTCACGTCAACTGATGCACAACGCAGGTTATCACAGACAGTGTGTCTCCGTATTTCATTTGTTATATCACTTTAAATTCATACAGTCCAGAGTATACGGTATGCACTGCTCCAGCAGTCGCTGTGCATACATGAACCAATCAGACTTGCATCCTATTTGCGTGTGTGTGTGTGTGTGTGTGTGTGTGTGTGTAGCCACTGCATTTTTGTACCTTCTTTCCTATTTTAACAATTGATTTCATTTTCATATCTTTACCTTTTTTTCACCCATTTGTTAATCCTCCTATCCTTGTGTTTTTCTTAGCAGCACACGTTAAGTACGTTACGTGTGAGCCGATGACCTGATTCGAGGCATCATTCTGAATATTCATGCACACAAACGAATGGCTCAGGATTGCATTACCACTAATTGCAGCCCAGATGGCAGTGTTCTCCTCAGGTTGGAATGAAATGTGACCTGTCGTTCTGTCTGCTGAAAGATTTGTATTGCACAAAACAAGAAAATGCTCCACACAATCACCGGTATGTGATATGTTTGGAATATAAAAATAAAGCCCCCGATACCATTTTTGAATGATCTAATATAGTGAAATATGTTTAAAAAGATGAAGTAAATGAAAGTTTGTGGGGTAATTCTGGACTATATGGATCTCAGATTTTGATGTAATATTGTGAACAGAGTGAACAGATTATGTTCGCCAAAAATAAGAATACATTGTTAAATGTCAAGTACGGCACCAACTGAATGACGCATTTGGTGGCAGCCCGAAATGAGAAAAAACAACAACAACAACCATGTAATAAGGCTTCAAATGCGACACAAAGTGATGTAAGATTCCCTGACACTTTGCCCACGAAGACAGTAGAGAAGTCTGCAGCTACTTCAAAACATTTGTCAGTCACATTGTTGCAGCTCAAGCATCACAAGGCAGCTGTTAAGCAGACTCTAAAAATGTTAAGCTTCCAACAATGGGAGGCAGAAAATGTGAAGGGAAACAATTAAATTACGCCTTGCATGAAGTTTGCTTTTCATTTTGTGAGGCAAATTTAGTGCCATGGTTAATCATTATGCTGTTGAACACGATTTGCAAAAATATTCAAGAGCTTTATGTGCCTCAGTGCCCCTTCTGTATTGAAAAATAATGGGCCTCTATCCAATTAAAAACTGCATTAAATCTCTAAAGTATTACATGCACTTTACTGGTATCTCTCTGATTAGGCTTTTCTGCATGTGCAGATGCTGACAGCACACCGAGAAAGGGAGCTTTGACTGACTGCTCCCCTTTAAATCTAGCATTCGAATGGATACAGAAGGTGCGCGCATGTATTTACGCTGGAAAAAGGGAATATTGTCCCCTCACAATCTGAAATCTGGGAGAAATCTCTGACGGAAGGGAACATTTTTATAAAAAAAAAAAAGTCAGAAGAATCGGAATGAAAACCTGTTTCATTGTGTCTTGACAACTGTGAATTTCTCATAATTAGGCTTTGGACTTTTGGAGATCTCGAAGTCGAACAAAACGTCCGAGGTGATGTTGAAACGTTATGATGTGTGTTGGGATGTAATAATAAGATGCTTTTTGTATTCATAACGGCCCTTATGTTTTGATTCTAGCATTGATAGGGTGATTCATTGTTCTGCAACAGAGGCACCAGTCCAACATGTGAATGGATGATTTATGTGACCATCTGTTTTGTTTTGATCATGATTTGATTATCTCTTTTTTGTGTGATGACTTTCGATGTCAAGACCCATTTTGTCTCTCTCACACACACACACACACACACACACACACACACACACACACACACACACACACACACACACACACACACACACACCCTTGGACTAATTGCACTGCCTCTCCATCACTGTCTCCAATTTTTTTTTTGAAATAAATAAAAACAGAGTCCACATTTACACCCTCATTCTTTTAAAAAACTGACCAAATTATGATTACAAGTGTAACGAGCAGGGTAGTTGCACAACCGACTCCGGCTCCCCACTATCTATTTGTGGTAATTAAAAGATTTGCAACTACATGTGTCTGCAGATAATCAAAATGTCTTCTGCAGAAGCACTCCCAGATGCATCGGCACTCCAGAGCTCATTTGCTTGCTGCGATCTCATGTTTGTTTAGAATTAATCAATCTACCCACAATTGAGTTAATTAATTAGTGTTTTAATGCTACTCTTTATAATTGCAGTCAGATGAGTCTGCAGACAAAGCAATCACATTAATGCAAATACAACAGATAATTGTTATCCAAACTTCCTCAGCAGCAGCAGCAGCAGCAGCAGGGGAGAGTTCCTACTGTACTGCGTTTGGAGCCGAGCAGCCACTAGATGGCACCATTGAGCAGAGTTTCTCCTCGCTGTGTCCTCTTGTCACTTCCTGGATATTGTTCAATTAACTGTCCTATACTGTCCCCGCTGAATGGGCGTACATATGCATTGAGGGACGGACGGCACGAGGGTCCCCGCGATACCCTCACTTAGTAGATGAACGCCTATTACGTGTCGCAGCGGCTATATATATACTAAATGTTTCCGTTTCCAACAAGTACGACACACGTTGCACCCGGTTGTAAAAAGTGATACATGCATGTATCGAGTGTGAATCAAAGGGAAACGTTTTTCCGTGTCTCTTCGCGCCCGTTGATGACGTTCAATTTGTTGTTTTTTCAGCCTGACCTTAGAGGTTTCTTTCACGAAATGTCAGGGGCCGTGTTCTTTTCAGGAACATGCTTTGCCTCAAAAGGTTGCCCAGCGTTCAAGGTATATTTTGCCCACCCTCATTGCATCTACGCAGAACTCCATTCTAACGAGCTGAGCTCGAGCATGCAGGCAGGTCAGCGTCGGACATGAAACGAGTAAATAATGCACGCTCTCTGTCACGTTGAGGAAAACACGAGGGAGGAGAGAAAAAAACTAAAAACAAACAAAGTCCACGTTTTCTCTCATGTCAGTAGAAAAGTTTGTTTGCATCGCTGCCCCCTGAGAAACTTTCCATCATTCAAATTTCATCCGCAGCATCTTCATCATCATTATCATCATCACCATCATCATTAACCGCAGGCTCGTTTTTTTTCTTCTCTCCAATCGCGTGGCTTTGTAGAAGTACTTTTTGTGTGTGTGTTTTGTTTACCCAGTTCCTGGTGTTTTTCAGGAACGCGCCTATGTGTCGTTCGGCAGCCTCTCAGCTAGAGCCATTATTCCCTCATCTCTTTAGTTTATCTCCTCTGATGATCTGCTCAGATAGATATGACAGCTGAATAAATATGCAAACGTGGTGCGCAGCTCTACACTTCATCGCAGAATTTCTATTATGCGCTCAGATTTAGAGAGTAACAGTATATTGAGATAACAATGGGGCTCTTTGGGGATTTGGATGAATGGTGGGGGGGGGGGGGGGGGGGATCTTCTGATAAACTACAGATATCAGCTGAAGAAATCAAGACACTTCTTACTCATTCGCTTAGACTAATTAAAAATCTCGTTTCCACAAATCTGCTGTTGATACTTTCAGAAGAGATATTTGAATATCAGAGAATAAAATGGGATTCATAGAATTCACACTCGTTAAGTCAGCAGTGTCACGTCCTTTACTCTTTTACCAGCTCGGCTATGTTCTTCAAAGTCGTTTTTTATTTGAAATAAAGATGCTTTCAGAGAAGCTGTGACCCATTTACCTGCAAGGTTTTGGAGAATGAAAGGAATGACAAGAACTATTCAATCAGATCAGGGATAGAAATGTGAAAGCTTCATTCAAACGAAAACAACAGAAGTATTTTTATTTTTTTATGTCATTGCACCTGGCCCTCATTTATCAGTGTTGCTTAATATTGCAGCACTTAGAAATGTTAAAGAAATATGACTTTTTGTGTTCTTAATTTTGTGTTTTTACAAAATAGAGACAAAACTAAAATATTGTAAAGAAAACATTCCATATATATATATATATAAATCTTCAGAATCACAACGTGGACTGATTGGTGCACTGTCGGACTTGTGGGCATATGTTGCCTTTTTATAGCATACTGGTGACTATCTCAGCTTTAATACTCTGGGCTTCCGCCTGGCCCCCAGCTCCCAGCATGCTTTGAAACATGTAAGTCTCTTTTCAATCAGTTTTTTGAGCATGGCATCGATATTGGCTACATTTGTGGCAGAGGAGGCGCTTTGGCAGCTCCGTTTGAAAAGAATCACCATGGGAGGGGTCGGCTTGACCCAGCTTTAATGCAAAACTGAAAAGGAGAGGAAACAACAACAAAAAAACGCCACTATATTTAACCAAAAACTGCAGCTTACTCAGAAAACACATGATAATGATATCCTCTTAACGCTCCTTGCTGCAGCATTACAGCCCTCACGGCAGCAGGGGCCAAGATTTGAGACTAGAGAGAAGACGCAGTTATTACAGCACAATCATTTTTGTTGTGACTGTGTCTGTGGCCCCGCTCACCTCACTCAGTCAAAAGAGCAAACACTACAAAATGAGCAATTAAGGAAGCAACGCTGTGCCTCCGTCTTCAGAAAGGGGTGCATTACCCTCAGATCCCAAATAAGCACTTGTAAATGTGATTATTTTCTTGTTGGGTTGGTTCGTTTTAAGGGATTTGTTTCTGCGCCACAGTTATGCTAATTGTCGCACAGCGTCATGTGCACCAGTTTGACTCCATTTCTCTTAGTTTACTGGAGCAGCAGTAACACTGCTCCCTCAAGAGCTCCTCTTTGGTTGAAGACTGAGTGTCCACACGCAGCTGCTCCTTCCTCCCAACATGCTCTAAAAATAGATACATCTTCCTCGACAGGTTTCTTGTTGTCTTTCTTTCTGTGTGCAAAATCTTAATTAGTGATTAGTTAGAATAATTCTCAAACTCTTTTCCTCAGTGGAGGATGGTCTGTTATTTTAATTAAGCAGAGGTCAGGATTATTAACTCAGCAGGAGTGTGTTGAGTGAAGCTGTGGAAATCAGCAACAACGCTACACGTCGAGCCACTCAATACACCGATGCACATTTTATTCCCCTCACCCCCCACCAGACTGTGAAACGAGGGAAGCTTTATCCTAAAAAAAGAAATGACGCTCCCATACAACGGAACTACATTGTGAATACGGTTGCGAGGGAAATGTTCTGAAACTCCGGAGATGCTGTTTGTGTCCCGTTGAAGTACTTTTGTTGCTTTAACAAAAACAAGTTGTAGTTTTGTCTCCTCAACATAAATTATAGTTTTAATGCTTAAACCTAACCAAGTGGTTATGTGGCGTTTTCAATTTACAACGTTAACCACCTGTTTTAAATTGCTTCAACCCGCAACTGTAATCCGAAATATAATACGTTTGCCTTAAAACTGTAATTGAGAGTGTAGTTTGGTTGAATGGGAAGGTCATTTTGTGGGAGACAGGGTTGACAAGGGAGGAGAGAGAGTCTTGGGAGGGGAAGAGGAGCTTTTGCTCTGTGTTATGTTGCTCACTGATTCCTTTTGATTACTTACTGTTCCAGTGTTTGGATGACGATCCAGCTCAAACCAGATGAGAGCATCCGCTGGGTTTTAAGAGGCGGGGTGTGGTTCAGCGGAAGAAAAAGTTGAAGCAGTGAGGAAAAAGAGAGAAATAAAGGTTGCGCGAAAGAACAAAAAAAGAAAATTGAAAGTGGTCTCCGAGAGAGGAAAGAGATGTGATAATTAAAAGGAGAGTGAGCGAGAGTGTATCATGCGGCTCACGCAGAAGGAGCTGATCAGACTATAAATCAAAATGTCTCTGTTATATCTCGGTTCAGATCTTTTGACAGTATATTGCTTGTTTTCCTCGCGCGACATGGCAGCTGGCTCCACATCAAGCGTATAGATGTACAGTACATAAAGATTCCATTTCCAGCCTCCTCTTGGATGGTGAAATCTAAAAACATAAATGTTATTGAGGCAGTCAAATCCACTCAAGACTTTGCCCATAAAAAAACTTCTGGTACTTTTAAAAGCCTTTCTTCTTGGCATCATTTTGGACTTAAGAAGATGATGCATGGTGGATAGCTTATTAGTTAAATTGTGCTTTGAAATCCACAGCACAGTGACTCGGTTAATATGTAAATACAGAGAGACAACTGCAAATTCCAGCAGTACAGATGAACAGAGTTCATCCTTGGGTTTATTTGTTAGAAATCTCTGCAGGGAAAGATTGCAAAGTGTTGTACATCCTGTCTGTGGCCAAAAGGCAATTACTGCCAGAAAGCTTTTGACTCCTCCTGATTGTGTGATGCCTTTCAAAAAATTACACAGATTTCACATCACATGCTGAGCATACCTCGGCTTCAGTTGGGAGCCTCAGAAGAAAATCCTGACATTCGTGCACGCCACCCCCAAGCTCTGTATCTACTGTAGGCTTTATTGTGTCTGTGGGGACGATGAAAGACAAATAGAAGGTGGTGCCGCTTCCACTCCCTGGTCAGCACTGCAAGAAATGTCCATCTTAACAAGTGATTTAGGACAGTCTTGATTCTAAAATCCCATGATGAATAACATAAAGCGATCGGCCAGCTCCGACAACAGTTGTGCTCTATACACTCCCATGCAACGGTTTCAGGTTTTTGGGGATGTGATGCAACTGGGTTCATGTCTTATGGTGTACTTCTGCTAACATTAAATGATGACAGTGACTAGATTCAGAGCTCAGATACTGACAGTGATGGTTCATTCACATAAGCTTATGTAAAGATACCATTTTAGTAAAGCTATAGACTACTATTATATACTACTACTATAGACTAGTACTAGTTGAATATTCACATTACACCATACCCAGAGGCAACGTCTAGACAAAAAGTGGCGCTGTCCATGATGTGGTACTGAGAAATAATAGTAATTGTTTGTAGAACGTATTGAATTGTATCGTAAGTATGTATTAAAAAACGTTGTTCAATGCTTTGTGTTGAGTAAGGACCTTATAATTTCAAGCAAAAATGTATACTCAGAATAAGAAGCTTCTATCAGAAATCCCCTGATGGACAACCCCATTAAATGTGATAGAATAATTATATCATACATTTAGAGTACATTCAAATACATCTGATATATTAACCACAAAAAAAAGACAACTTGATCAGTTTTATTATCCATAATGTGAAAACTCAATGTATAAAAAGCCATATATTCCACAGTCCTGACTGGCATTTGCCAGTTTTCTACAAAGTGACAATACTTCAAAACGACACTGTTAACAAGTGAAATGATTTCATCCTAATGGGAGGCTGTTATCTGCTCTTCTGCTCGACTCAGTGCTGGACGGCATGGCTTCTTAAGCTGGATATTTTTTGCAGCGTGCCCCCAGAAGCGTTCAGGTTGCACCAGCGTCAGTCAGGGGCCTCAACACTGACTGACACTCTGTGAATGATAGTGAAATCTAGCAGGTGCATTTGGCTTGCATACCTCTGATCAGTACACCACTGTGCTTGTCTTCTTAGCTCGCTCTGTAATAAGCTCCTTCAAAGATCAGTATGTACACCCCCCTCCCCGCCTCCCTACCTCCTGATAAGATCTGGAATATGTAGTTCTCTCCTTCCCTTTATTCCCAACTCTTTTCGTTTTCTTAAGAAAATGTCAGTTTAATCATATCTTAATGCTTTGATAATGGGGTTCTTTTACACGGGCGGAGAACAGTCACTTCAGTGTCTTAAAAGCCCAGGATGTGGAGGGAAGGAGAGAATGTCTCTAAATTAAATTTGCTCGGGCCCTGCTTCGGCGCTGTGAACGTGCATTTGTGTGTGTGTGTGTGTGTGTGTGTGTGTGTGTGTGTGTGTGTGTGTGTGTAATCGGAAACTGAGGCTCTTTTTCACCCCTCTTGACAATCACACAAAACATGTAATTGTTTCATGTGCGCAAGTGGAGACTATTAATATTTAAATGTCAACTTGCTTGATTTAAATACTTGTGAGAGTTTAAGTGGAGACTAAACAGGCCAAAAACCTGCCTCTTTAAATGTATGTAGTGCGCTTTATCTTCACCGCTTTACTTCAGCACTTCACGTGACGAGTAGCAGAGACAAGTCACGTGTGACTAGTGACTTGGGCTCTCTACTGGGCTTCTTTTTACCCAGGATATTTCTATCTTTGCTGACTTAAATATAAATTATTTCAACGACACATGGCCAGAAGGAAATGGCAAAACAAGACTGAACAAATTAATTATTTGTAAAGTGCCACTGCATGCCAACAGGGAAGGAGGGAACGCCGTGGTCCCTAAATGGAGGTGCGTGTGCGATTGTGCAGGTGTGAAGCCAGCTGCTGGGCTCCTGAACGCCCCCCCACTTCCCCCGTCACTCACGATGACAGACAGGTGAGGCAGCGAGCACACACACACACACACACACACACACACACACACACACACACACACACACACACACTCCCTCAACTACAAGTGCACAACTGTTCAGGTGTGTGTTACTCCGACGCCATCGGAGAACAGTGCACTGAACTTATGCTAGTCAGAGTGCTGGCGTAAAAAAAAAAGGAAGTTGTTCGTGTTAGGTAAAGGCGCTGCTACTCAAACAAACCCTGAAATTGGTTTGCATTGTGGAGGAAGAAAAGTTGGAGCAACACCACCCACTTTCAGCCGTTTAGACGAGTGCGAGAGGGAAAGACCAGAGGGCATATTTAAACAGCCCTGTGGCTCTTCCATGTTGCTGTCAGTCCGCTCGGAGGCTGCAGCATTGTCTTGACCTACTTGTGACTCGTTATTGCGCTGAATTAGAGGGATGGCTGACAAAAACAGCTCAACAAAGGGAGGAGGAGAAAGAAAGAAAGGGAGAAAAAAACAGCTTAAGAACAAATAGCCATTTCTGGTGGAGTTTCGAGTTCTAATCAGCGAAGCAGAAGCCAGCGCAGAGCAGGGGAGTCTGCGCGCAAAAAACATTATCTGCGTCTCAAGATGGATCCTTGACTAATCCCGCTGTCTGAGCTCAACGCTCCCAAGATGCTCCGAGAGGAGAGAAGGAACACTGGAGGAGAGGAGGTGGAGAGTGG
This sequence comes from Myoxocephalus aenaeus, assembly GCA_038501785.1. Classification (NCBI taxonomy): domain Eukaryota; kingdom Metazoa; phylum Chordata; class Actinopteri; order Perciformes; family Cottidae; genus Myoxocephalus; species Myoxocephalus aenaeus. The sequence continues at coordinate 43,531 of JBAMJR010000359.1, read as the reverse complement.
AAGGGGACCATGGATTCAACGGAGAGAAAAAAGCTAGTTTTGTCTTCCCAGCGGCCAGTGTCAGCTCGGGGACAACATTTTGGCCCTGATTGCACTCTCTCCACATGCAGCAGATTATGGTCGGGCACCCCCTTGTACGCCTAAAAATCGACGCTGTTAGCTGCTCTAGATCCTTATTAGCGTCACACTCATTTTGGCCAAGTATTCAAGACTCCAGTGTTACCATTCTACTGAAAGAAAGAAAAAAAGCATCCTCAAACTGCTGGGAAGACTTCTCCCCCTTCCCCCTTTCATCTTTTAATTAGTTAGTTTGCATTGGCTGGTACAGTAAGTGGCGGATTTGTTATTTATTTGCTGAAACACAGGCTGCCACATTATTGTGTGGCTCCACGCAGGCTGCTGTCCTCTTTGATTCAGGCTAATGGAGTCCCACCAAGCTACATAATATGTGCTGTATGAAAAGCCCCCCTAATTCCAAATCATCTTAAAGGGGCGATGCGTACGGCGAGAGAGGGAACGTCTGCACAATGCCGAGGAAAAAAAGGAAGAAGAAAGAAAAAGAAAAGGAGGGAAAGAAAAGAGAACACAAAAACTCCATGTGATTTCCGCTTGGACATGAAGCCAATTTTGTGTTCACAGAATATTGTTTTACTGCCATTCACAGTGAATGATTAAAGGGGGAGCCACTTCACATTGATCTCCCGCACAAAGCTCAATAAGCAACCGAAGCCGAACCAGGAAATGCAAAGATTCCACGTTCCCAGCCGAGTTGCGCCGCTGTGATTTGTGTGTTGCAAGTTATTGAGCTCACAGTTGCATAACGTGGCGGTATTGTACTCGCCGTGTTTAGCTCTGAGAATCCATGTTCAATTTACGGCGTTTTAATTGTGCGCTCATTTCCAAGTGGAGGCTTTCGTGTGGCGTGAAAGGAGAGTCCAGTGATGGGGCGAACAAGCGCCTAAGCTGTTGCAGACTGCTGCTGCTTAACAGGACTCTGTCACTGGCACTCTGTAAAACTGTCAGGGTTACCATTGAGATGAATCTAAAACTGGCCACGGGGGTTATTTTTAGACTTGGCTGCAGGATAAAAAGTTTCTGAGCCCCAGAAGTAGGTCAGCTCAAGTGGTGTTCAGATTGCTGTTATGTACAATTACTGAAAAGTGGCATCTCTGGTCGAGAGTAACTTTTTAATCCACACTCCACTGAATGAGCAAGTAAACTTCTCCCTCAACATTATTTTTTTTTAAACGTCATCCCTAATCCGCAAACAGTTTGTTCTATAAATTGGTTTTCTACACGTACCTGATGTGAGTTGTTGTCAAAACACAGCTGTTATGAATTGTTTGCTGCATGCCGGCTGGAGATTTTATGACAGATGTAATAGTTTCCTCCAGCTACTGTACGTTTCCCTCACCATAACATTAAAGCACCGCCGCGTCTAAACATGTACGGTCAACCTTTTCATTTTTCAGTCGCACATATGTCAGAGTACAGGGTTAATTTGAATTACAAGTGCATATGTGAGTTAAAGTATGCAGGGTTTCCTTTTGAAGTCGTATGCATTTTGTGTTTGCTGCTGGTCGATGTTAATAGCAGAAAACATCTAACAAGTGCTTTTATCCTGCCAGTTAAAATCTTTTTACTTTGCATGAGGTTCAAGGGGCAGGTTTACAGTAAACCATATTATGAGAGCGAGCGCGGTCAAACAAACCCCCGCTGTAAAACCCAGCGCCCGTATCACAACTGTGTGTTCAATTGCATTAATTGAATAACAGGAGGAGAGCAGGTGACAGCGCTGGAGTGAAAATGATGAGCGACTGCTACAGTGGCGCGGCCTCCATTCCAACTTTGACAGGTAAACAATCTAATTGATTTTTCTGCGGCGTCTCGCCGGACTGTTCCGACTCCACATTTCCAGTTTAAACGCGGACCGTTCTCGGTGTTTGCAGAACAGACAAGCCCGTCATCTGTAGCACTGAAAACATGTCAAGTTAGAACGAGTAATTTGTGGTGATGAATGACAAGTGCAGGCTCCTGTTCAGTAGTCTGAGCGCTCATTAGAAAACACATTTTCAGATGTCACCAGGCTTCTGTGTTTTTGTACTTTTTGGGTAGAATAAACAAATATCGCTTGAATACTGCAATGTCACAGAAATGAGCAGAAGGAACTTAAACCTCAATTGACATGTCTCACGCATGCAGACTTTTTTGAACGTTGACAGCCATCTGTGTGGATTCCTTTCACTCTCCACTAATGAGCTGTGGGTTGAGGAGACCCAATCTACACAGGCACGTCCCTGGGGCCCCGTGCAGCTGCCGGGCACACACACTTGTGCGCATGCACACACACACACACACACACACACACACACACACACACACACACACACACACACACACACACACACACACACACACACACACACACACACACACACACACACACACACACACACACACATCCCCCCACCTCTCTCCCTCACACACAAACAAACACACAAACACATGCAGCCACCAGCATCCCTCTATGTTTGAAAGCACACTTTGGCTAACTAAGATCTGAAGTCGCACAACTTCACATGGAGTATATGTTTTCTTGCTCCACACACACATTCCTGTGTGCCAACTAGAGAGCGTAAAAAGTGCCAACAGCAGAGAGGAAGAAAAATGTATCCAAACAAAAATACGAATGCCTCACATGATGCTTTGGTTGTGGCAGGAGCGTAATACAACTGTTTTGGTTTTTATTCCACAGAGACGTGAGATAAATTATTTAATTGTGTACCTTCTGTCTATGTGTATCTTGGTATGTGATTGGGCATGGGCTCTCATAATAATTCTGAGCAGTAATGATGAGAGAGAGAGAGAGAGACCGTGCAAGAATATGCTATTAAGTCAAAGTTTGCCCGGCTATTCACGCTACCCCCCCCCGCCCTCCCCACCGACCCCCCCCACCCATCCTCATCCTCCTCACATTCCGGTACCTGTGAACGTTGTGACAATGTGCGGAAATCTATTTGATCCCTATCGCGCACAAAAGCAGATGAGCTGGAATGCCACTGATACAGTGTGTGAATAGGAAATGACAGGAAGAGCCTAATCAATGTCCTCCAGGACTGGCAAGCGGATCGCCTTTGTTTCTTTTTGTAAATACAAGCCTCTTTAACATCACAATATAAGCCATTATCTCGCCTGGCAAGGTAAATTTTGGGGGGAGCCGCACAAAAACATACATTTTTCCCCCTCAGCTTGGAGCAGATCAGTCGGGCGAGATCTAAAGTCATGCAAATGTTACTGCAGAAAAATACTGGCAAAACTCATTTTAATTATTCCATATCAGCACATTTGCATGGAATGGATTTTTTTTTTTTTTTAAGAAGGGAAGAGTTTATGATCAGTGGAGCTTGGGCACGGGGGCTGTTTAGGAATTCACAGCATTTTGATCTAATCACAAAATCAAAATATTCATGAAACACAATGATATCTCCCTGAAGCAGGCGGCTAGCCATTAATTTTCAAATTCAGGTAATTTATTAACACTTATCAGAGGCTGAAAAAGCCTTGCTCTGTGTTTGTAAAGTGGGTGAGAGGGAGAGAGGAGTTCGAGAAAACTGATTCCAGATGATTTATAACGGTGTGCTCGGTGCATTCTCAACCAGGTATTCAATTAGAATGTATGTCCAATTTTCTATTCTAGATCTACAGTTAAAAACTCTATTAAAACCTTAGCATACATATATCTATTATCAGCGTTCACGGCAAATTTGATAACTCTGGCTTTGTCATTGTGCTCTTTTAATGCTCATTGGTGTCTTTCTGTTATTAATTGGAAGAGATTTGACTAGTCTACACACAAGATGCTGCTTGGACCTATTTTTCTTGCCTGTGAACATTTGCCTTTCGTATTTGTTGCGATGAATAAAGCCATCATCAAATAAGTCTAATCACAACTGCAACAAAAAAACCTTCAACCATAGAAACTACTGTAACAGACCATTCTCTGAGCCCCGCCTCCCTCAGTTACGCCAGTGAAGCTTTCTATCCTCGCATGGCACATTCAGTATGTAGTTTACATTAATGGTGGCAAGTTTACCACTCAAAGCACTTATTCATTTAAAAAAACAATGGATCCTTGATTTTAGACAGAGGCAGACAAAGCTTCCCATTTCTACAGTTGCTGGTGACCAATTGTGTCACCTGAATTGACAGCTAGCTCATTAACGTTAGTGCCATGAGTTGGTTGAACTTTTAAATGTTTCCAGCTGACCTATTATGACTTCTTGGCATACTATGACTTTTTGGGGATACTATACATCATTAGTATCACATTTTATATGCCGTTTTTTTTTTCAGACACGTTTTTAAATCTTTCAACATTACAAGAAGTTAAGCTAGCTTACTTATGCAGGTGGTGCGCTAGTTAGCCGTACATGCAAACAATTGCAGCTTACATTAGAGCAGACAACCAAACTTCTTTTTGTTTTGTTTTTGTTTCTAAAAAGGTGATTCTGAAATAGGACCGAGCCCTCTAAACTCCTTAGATGATAGTATCTCTCTTCCTACAGCCACATGACCATCTCTTTGCCAAATCCAAAGCTTGACCGGCCGAGTTATGGTTGCTTAGCTATATGATTGGACAATCGCTGCTTGTGGTGCGGTGTGGGGACGGGAGGGGATTTAGCAAAAAGTAAATTGTCATCATAAGACATTATTGTTTTTCTCATGATAGTAAAGTCACTGTTCCTTTCATTACCAATTATCTTCCATCTTTCTTTTAAGATTACAGTCATGAATACACAACTCCGTACATGAGCATCGACAAAGTATTCATTCATGTGGTGTAGACCTCAGTTTTCCGAGTCTACAAGTGAAAGATATACCCAATAAGGTGAAATGTTGAGCAACAGCTTTAGATAGAACAGACTGTCAACTCGGGCCATCTGGGTGTATGTGAATCCATCTGGGTGCATGTCTCCTGAGGGAGGGAGTCAACTTTTCTCAACTGTAGCTTATATCATGATTTTGTACTTCTTTAAAGTATTCAACGCTTCTTGCTCTACTTAAATCCACGGTGCATCTTAAAGGGATTCCCAGGTAAAGGGAGCGAATATCAATGAGCACGGTCATTAATATGCGCTTTGATGCTGCATCTATTATGGGAATATGTTAATAAAGACAAAATAATGAATACATAAAAAAAAAAACACTTGATTAAGTTATTGTGAATCATATTTTCCCAGAAAAATAATAAGAAAACCCCCCCACATCTTTACATGTTTAGAATGAGTACTCATTGCATCATTGGAAAATCACCAAGGGGATTGTGTGGGCGTTTTTTCTTAATCATTTTACTCCACTGTGCCAAGATTATATCTCATACCAACCATTGTATATTTAGTCATCGCAAGGAAACAGCCAGTGACACTCTTCCCACTGTTCCACAGACAAAGTGGGCTGGGGAAAAGGATGATCCAAGGACAGAGTTAAAAAAAACAGAAGGCCTGGATCTCTTTGTCTCCCGGTAATATCGGCGAGTGGATTCAAACAGCCCCCTGAAGCTGAGCTGAGCCGAGCCCCGAGCTGTGATCGCGGCGTGATAACAACCAGATGGATCAATACAAGTGTTGTAAAGGTTAAATGATGTTATGTTGTTCGTTGTTATTGGACATGGCATGTCACACTACATGATACTGACACCTTTTTCTGCCCTTCCTCTTTCCCTGCTCCAGGTTGGGTTGAAGCCGAGGCCCCGCGGTGATCCCAAGAAGAGGGTCAAGTGTTGAAGACTTCGCCCACTCAGCCAGTGAACCGTGCCTCGCCACAGTGATTTATCCTAGCTGCAGCTTAAAGCTGCAATAAATACAATGTTAACTGCCTCACAATCAAAATGACTATCATATATTTGTTGGACTTTTTGAGCTGTTTCGGTCCATGGGAATTAATCAAAACTAGTGACATGTTTCGGAAGAAAACTCCTAACTCCCTTTTTGCTTTAAATAGCTAGCCTATGTGCACATGTTTACATGTGCCAGTTCATCCAACTTGGAAATCCTAATAAGATCAACACAGTTTCCATGTATGAGTTGTAGATTGTGAACCACATTATTATTATGTGACACAACGAAACAAAAACAACACATGTGGACTTTTAGCTTTTTTCTTTGCGAAACATGTAGAATGTGCTACACCATTGCGCTACACCTTGAAACGAATGGGCTGACGGCTACCAATTTTAACTGGGGTGGTCTCATTTTTCTACAAACAAAAATGACCCTTAAATTATTTAAAGGATGTTTCAATCACATAAATTCTACTCACAGTGGCCCAGGCCTTAAGATTTGGGTAAAACGTTGCGACTATGATTTGTGCAGGGTTCCTCCGATTGCGCATCCGTCCCACCAGCTAGCTAATTGCATTCACCCGCCGCTCCAGCTGTACATCACTCACTGATTAGCTGGCCAGAATGAAACCCGGCAGCTCTGAGTGCAGCAGACCAGGATCAAGTAGCGCAGGTTCAAAGTTCATTGACTAAACTATTTATTTAAAGGCCCTGCACACCCACTCAGGTGTTTTCAATTTGGGCTGATTAGACCTCGCTCTGCTCGTGGTGAACTTGGATGGAGCTATAATGGGAGTTTGATGAGGTCACCAAAATATATACACTTAAAAAAAAGAATGGTAATGGTGTAACCTGCCCCACCCCAAGTTGCAACAAGAACTAAAAGGAGAATCAAGGAGATGTCAATCAAGCATAGTGTGTGCCCCTCCACACAGTCATGAGAGGAAGACTAATCAGCTAAAATAATTGTGGGTGTACGAAGGGCGGGAACAGCTCGCTGAAAAATCTAAAATGCATTAGTCCTCTTACCTGTAGTGCTATTTATCAATCTAGATTTTTTCCGGTGCGAGTTTCCTCGTTTAAATATTGTCCGTCTTCCCTCCGTTATAATGGGACAGTATGGCACTCGACTTGTAGTGTTCAAAGCACACACAAAAAGGTACATTTGAAAAATTCTATAGGTGGAAGGCCTTTTGCTCTAAATTATACTTCTGACATGCAACTGCTCACCACAAGGTCTGTGGATTATCTTGAGTAACCAGGTTATGATTTCTGGAAAGAGACTCTGCTGTTGAGTTTTTTTCTTTGAGCCCCACAAGCCGAGTGAAGACAGACATTTATCCGCAACACTCGGCACCGTACACCAAAACTATCTAGATTGATAAATAGCACTTCATGTAAAAGGGAAAATATCTTTAGATTTTAGGGCAGGGGTGTTCAATTATTTCCTCATGCAAGGTCAGGAACATCACAATAATGTCTGAATGATTTAGTCCCGTATTGAAGTAGCCTAGCGGCTGTATTAATGACTGTATGTAGTCAACTAATGAATGATAGAAAGTTCAATTAAATAATATCTCAACAATATTTATTGTCAGTTTTCAAATTGAACTGGATGAATTATAAATAATACATACTTGAATAAGTGCAGGGTGATGTAGTGGCTAGCACTGTCACCTCACAGTAAGAGGGGCCCGAGCTTGGCCGGTCCTTCTGTGTGGAGTTTGCACATTCTCCCGTGGCAGCGTGGGTTCTCTAAAGTTCTCCGGCTTCCTCCCGCAGTCCAAAGACATGCAGCTCGGGTTAATTGAAGACTCTAAATTGCCTGTAGGTGTGAGTGTGAGTGTGAATGTGAGTGTGAATGGTTGTCTGTCTCTATATGTGCCCTGTAATAAACTGCAGACTTGTCCAGGGTGAACCCTGCCTTCGCCCAATGTCAGCTGGGATCGACTCCAGCACTTCGCGACCCTGAATAGGATCAGTGGTTCAGATAATGGAATGGAATTTGAACATACTCGAATGATAAATAATTGATCTTCTCTCATTTCAAGTAAAATGTACTGGATTAAAAGGACTAGATTAAAATATAACAAAAAGCTTTATAAAAAAAAGTGCATTATCTAGAAAAAAATAACGGAACAGATTTGTCTTGCAGCTTTAAATTTTGTTAATTCAGGTGTGAGGAGATGTCACCCCAAAAAAGACACGATATTATATGCTTCTCATCTTCTAAAAGGAGACATTTCTGGTTATTGAAACCACTTTCAGCTCTATTCTCCTGTCTTTTAACATCATTGTTGGATAGTGAATGAATGTATTAGAGTTCTCATCATATTGGGCTCTGAGGTGTATTTTGCTATGCCTTCATTTTAGATGTGCGTCGGTACGTTTGCTCAAAAGATGTGTGCTTTGTCTCGTAGTGACGCTTCACATTGCTGCTTTTAAAAATCCCCACAGTCTCTGAACATATGAGACACACTGGTCCAGACCCGGACCACGGTCCGCCTATTAGTGACCCCCGTTTTTAGGTGAATTGTCCCTTTTTAAGCAGTTTTCTCATTTGAACTCAATATCTGTAGTATCAGGTCAGGACATTGTCCAGAGTCACCCTTTAACACAGTTAGCCCTCTCATACTGGAAATACTCTGCGTGGTTCGTAATTTGGTCGTAAACAACGGAGTCGCTTGACGATTTCAGCGTCGGAACTTAAAGTCAACACTTCCCCAATCAAAAACAGAACACTCTGACGCTCTAGTCTCCATCAACTCCTGAGATGTTTACAGTTCTTGAACTACAGTTTACAAGTATGATCCTCTGATTACAAATGCTAAATTATGTCACACACATTTGCATTTCTTGCAAATCTTTGCTTCTCTTACTTCCAGAATTGATTACCTGGACCTGAAGCATTTCATTCACCCACTGTACCACGTGTTTACCCTTAATACCGCAGAGGACTATGGCTCACATTACCAGTCGCATTAGCACACCCAGCAATTAGCAGCTTAGTCTTTACTTGGCTGCATGTTGACGACTCCGACTCTTGTTTCTGAGGTGCGCGACGTGGCAGTCCTGGAGGATTATCAGTGCTCCAAATTACATAACTGAACTAATGAGATACACACTCGCACAGTTTCAACCCCTATTCCCACCGGGTGCCTCGCTGGCGGAGTGAAATATTCCTCGGCTCCCTGCGGACTCCCCTGCACATCCCCGCCCGTCTGGGGAGAGGAGAGAGGAGGCTGCGAGCACGGGGAGGATAAACGTAGAGAGGAAATAAATGGAGATGTATCGGCACCAAGAAGGTCTGACTGACATGTAGCTAATAAGCTGTAATTGTTCAGCGAGTGGATTGGAGCTGCTCTCTCCACAGTGAACCGAGGTGAAAGGGACTTCTTAGGCTAACAGTTTGCCACACTGCCGGTTCTTTTCGTTTGCCGAGGCCTCATTAAATAGAGGCTAAAACAGGCTCGCCTTGCCGTGTGTATGTTTGGTGATGTATATCAACAAACCGTATTGCAGGGTTGTTATAATAGTTGCCCGTGGACAGGGACCCTGAATATTATTTCTACCAATTCAATACTGAACAGCGTGATTGTTGACTTTGTGATAGGAGTGAAACTGAGACCAAACAAGCACTTTGGGATGGAGCAGCACTTAAAACCGGTGGTTTCCTCGGCACTCTCACACAGTGCAGAAAATTGAGGTCACGCCGTCATTTGTATTCATGGTAATATGGTACCGCAAATAACAGTCGGGTTTGTTTAAGGTTCCGTGCTCAAGAAGTGTGTTTATGCTTCTCAGCCTGGCACCCAATTCATTTTGCGCCGGCAACTCGCCCCGTTCTTAAATCCCGGCTAAAAACCACAACCTACTGATTTATACCAGATAAGATGAACAAAGCAAAAGTATTGTTTTGGTGCTATTTCTCGCCTGAGTGCGCCTCGAAGCGACGTTGGTTCAAACACGAACCCTTGCTAGTCGCGACGAGTATATGAACGCTTGGTCACACTTGTTGTCTGAGTTATTACTTGTTCTGTTTACTCCGTGTGACGCCAAACACGCGGCCTTCACACCACTGCGTTTTATCCAGAAGAGAGCGCAGCGGAGATTCACAAGCGACACGTACCTTCAAATGCCCAAACTCAAGTCCGAAAAGTACACATTTGTCTTAAAAGCTAGTAGTCCCGATAGTGCATTCAATCTTCACCACAGTGATGAGACGCTAAATGGACCTAAATATGCTCCAGTACAACACAAAGACGTGGAATTAAAGTCCATCCTCGTAAAAAGAGGAGACAACCTAACTGGAGGGGACAGATTCACTGCATTATTTATCATGTTACAATGAGCTTATCCCTTAATTACGGCATGGTAATTCCCTTATGGATGTCAACTGTGTTTTTTTTTCTCTCCCCCCCCCAGCTCTCTCCCCATCCAAATTAAAATCTACGCAGGCTTCTTTATCATTCTAACTACTGTATATTACCTCTAGTGCTAATAATTAGGCTTTTAAAAGACACTTACCTCAAAATGCTAATTGTTTTTGTTTGATTTTGGTGACACTTTATCAAGACGGGCTGTTAATTAATAGCAATTATACATTAACTATTAAAGGAGGCACCTTATTAATTAATGGCCTCAGATGCAATTAAATTACAGATGCACACACCAATTTAGCAACCAACTTTCCTTAATCCTGCGTAATTTCAAAGGGATTTCAGAAAGGGGGGGAAAGCGATTCTATTATTACGGCTGCAGTAGGTGTTAATTAAGAAGTAACTAGCGGGTGCATCTAATATGGATGCTGTGTGTGTGTGTGTGTGTGTGTGTGTGTGTGTGTGTGTGTGTGTGTGTGTCAGAGCTGGGTTTGTGGGGTGCTGGGTATATTTATGCAACAGAAACACAACGTGGGAATTCACCCCACAAACCGAGGCCACATTTCTGCTTGGATAGCGAGCCATTATCACAGACAGAGCCACACATGTTCACTTGTGCTTCTGCTTGACTTGCATTCTTCTATCTGCACAGTCCCCCTCCCTCGCTTTATTCTGTATGCGCCTCTTAAATCTGTATCTCTTAGGTAGAGTTTTCGTTTTGCTACAAGAAACAAGAAACAGAGTCCTCGTGCTGCCGCTGAACCTCGTTGCTCATGGTCCAACGCCTCCTTTGTGCGTGTCTTACCTTTGCGATGAGGTGCTGGATTTTTCTTTCAAACATCCAAGGCTTTTTCACTTTAAGCCGGTGTAGGTATACAACCTCCTGCTACAGTCAGGCTGAAATCAGAGAAACAAAAGGCCAGCTCATGGGACCAGGATGGACGTTCACCATCTCCTATGTTTATAGAAGATGCAATGCAGCTCATGGAGGAATATCCAAGTCAACACACACGCTGTCCGATTATGTTAATAGAAAATCCAATTATGCACTTGTGGCATAATGCTTGAGAAGGAAACTAGGCTTGTTGCCCACGGGGGGTCCTCCAAAAGTGGGACCGGGGGTACGTTGCGTTTGCAAAACGGTGGGATCAATAGTCGTCCATGCTCCGGAGACACACAGTAATTACCTCGACGTCTAAGTTTGTTGCATCAATGTCAATTAAAATATTAGGAATAGTCAGAGAGGTTGGGAATCCTAATTTATTTCAGCAAAATCTGCCCCACTATAATAGTCGTTTAGAGCCGAAACAATTAGTTGAACAATCAATTAGACAATCAACAGAAAATTAATTTGCATTAATTAGTTGTTTTAGTAATTTTTTATACAAACAAAAACTCACTGATTTCATTTTGTAAATGTAAATGTAGTTAGTTGCTGCCCTACAACTGTTGTGGCGATGCAAATGCGTACAAGTGAGACTCTGATTGAACCGAAACATATCACAAGTTATTATTTATCATTATGGTATGGACTATGCCCTGATTTGCTTTTGTTTCGCCACATTAGAAATGTGCACACGCAGCTTGGGCCATCCTGATCCGTGTGATTCAGACGTTGGCTGTTTACGCCACCGTACATGAAACGCCCTCTAAAACACCCAACTGTCTCTGTCCGCGCTAATTAATGTTGACTAAACTTGAAAGCCTGTATAGGCTACACTGGGAAACCACAATTACAAATGTGCCTTCAACAACAATTTGTTTCTTGGGTGACAGAGAACATTAAAAGTGCGACTCCAATGAGCGTACAAAGCTAACAAACACTTGTATTAAAAACTATTTCAAGCCCATTTTGATCCCCCAAGACATCCTATCAGTAACAAGTCCCTGATCGGAGAAGAAACCGCACAACGCAGTCAAACCAGCAATTAGTGCAAATTAACAGACATTTAAAAAAAAAAAAATGTCTTTGCTTAGAAAATGGCTGCTTTGTAGTTCAAAAAAAATTCCCACTTTGGCCTTAGAGTTGGAGTGTTTCCAGCAAATGCTTAAATCCTAAAATAAGTACTGCAATCTTCTGGCACAGACACACTGTAATGCTTTAAAAACAATTTAGCAACTGTCATCGCTGTAATTACAGTAACTAATTACCATCCTCAGCAAACAAATAGCTTAACATAATACGCAGGCCCAATCAATTTTGAAGAAATGCAAATTCTGAAGAAAAAAAAGGACATTTTGGCAAACCTGAAAGAATTACAAGGAAATAACACTTTGTTTTATCCACACATAATTCCCAGGGAATATCATATCATAAATATTTGCATTCAGTTCTTATCAGGACATTTGCATTTGCTTCTTATCAGTCGGCGAGCCAGGCACTGGCAGATAGGGAGAGCTGCCTCCGCGCCATACACACATTTCTAATGAGTCACGTCGCAGGCTGATATCATATTTTGGCTAGAACTTTATCACCAAAACGAGGAGGTCATTTTCTCCTGGAGTTGGCTCATCTTGGAACTGTCTTTGAGTTTTTTTTTTTTTTTTCCTCTGATGTGATTCAACTGAGATTCATTTTTTAAAGCCCACAAAAAGGATTATTTCCTCTCCTACCCCAACCGCAACAGCCCCATATCAGTGGCACGTATGCTTGCAATGATTATCATTCTGTCATAAAATATTTCAGTTTTATCAGAGTATTATTTTATTTGCCACAGCATCCCTCGGAACAGAGACTCTGGGGAAGGGAGGGAAGACACACACACACACACACACACACACACACATACACACACACACACACACACACACACACACACACACACACACACACACACACACACACACACACACACACAAAACCCAGCTCATCTGCATGAACAGCAGTGGATGACAGGCAGGAGACTCTGCTTCCACCATCTCATTTTGGTAGACATGTGCAACAGTTTCCAGGGGAAAAAAAATTAAAGTAATTGTTTGATAACATTTTCAAAAAAGGTATTCCACAATAACAATTTCATGGTGCATTGCAGAGTATAATTATAAATCAGACTTTTTTTCTCTTTTCTTGGACAGCCAAGGAACACTGGGGGTCAAGTGAAGTATCCTAGTCAAATTCTCCTCTCATTAGTGCAATCGCTTCTCTCTGCTAATTATTTCCTCCCTCTCTCTCCCACTCTCTCTCTCTCTCTCTCTGGATTATCCCGAGCAACATGCAGCATCGGGCCCGAAAGATGATTTCATACATCCCCCCATGTTGTTCTTACAAATATGTTTTGCATTAATTACAGCGCAATGTGACAAAATGTTAAACATCCTTTTGATGTAATGTAATCGCTCGTATGTCAAAAATGCATTCATATGCATGCTCTGCTTTTTCTTTTTTTTCTACATGCAATTGGGCAGTTGACTTTCTTTTTCTTTCAGTTTTTAGTTTTGTGTGCAATTAAAAGGCAAAATGCATTTTCTTGCCCACAGTGAGAAAGAGGAGGGAGTTGGGGGAGGAGACGTGGAATAATTGAGAAAACTCAAAAACACAGAGTAATCATTGAAATGCGCTGTAAGGAATGGATGTGACACATAAATGATTTGCTCTCCCGAGTAATTCACATGTAAATCCAAAACAGAAAAGAAAAGTCGGCGATATGACAGGGGCGTCGTGATTAAATGGACGGACAACAGCAGCGGCTTCCCCCGAAACAAACCAGGAGGACGATAGTAAGGAGTGTGACAAAACTAAAACAGAGTCATCCCTCTTCCTCTCGTCTCTCTTTGACTGTCTCTCTCTCTCTCCCTCTCTCTCTCTTCTGGAGAGGATAAGCTGTAAAGGAAACGAGAGAGGGAATGTATTCATCTGCAGCCCTGCCTTCTGGAGGTGGGTCTCTGAGCCCGTTTCCCTCAGTCTTCATTATGGCTCTGTGCCTGCTGCAGCTTGGAGGAGGGCAGCTGGATCACCTTAAGGATTCTCCTTAAATCTTATCTGAGGCTTTGTTTAAACAGAGGAGGGGAGACATTCCACTGGGCCCATGCTCTGAAGATCTATCAAGCGGCATTCACACAATCAGCAGACCTCTTCTTTTTCCCCAAGCATCCGAATAAACGAGGGGATTTGGATCGCTAATAGCACCTTGCATGCTATGTGTGGAGTATTTCTGTGGAACATCACGGTACAGAAATGTGCACTGGCGCATCGTTTCCAACAAATACGTGACTCTCTGTTAACAGCGTCACGTGCAAACTGTGGCGCTGTTAACCCTCCATTAACATATTTGATGACCCAGTATGAGTTGAAAAAGAAATCTAAGCTCATTGCCATGCAGCCCCTGAATGTGTTTTCTTTCGTCCCTACTGGAGCTGGTGCTTCAAGAGGGTCCCAGCTCCATGGCGCGCACACACACACACCCACACACACACACACACACACACACACACACACACACACACACACACACACACACACACACACACACACAGTCGGAAGTCTGCGTGCGTGGACGGCATAGGCCTCCAATCCCCTGTTAGCTCGCCGTAAACCCCATGATGGACAGTCGTATGCTCTGCTCTGGCCCACTGAGCGGAGACATTAGCCATTTGTCCAGCCAGTGAACTCTGAAGTCTCTTTGTCTTTGTCGCCGTTACAGCAACCATCAGCCTTCTGCGAGTTTTACCCCACACTCTCTCTGTCCAACACTTTGATTATCTCTTTCACCGGTAAAACACCCTTTCTGCAGTTTAATATGCACATTATGGAAATGTGCAAGGACTCAGCTGCTTTGAATGGTTGAGAAAATAAAATAGAATGTAAGATGTGATTTCAGCTGATTCAAGATTCGACTGGTGCATGCAAACTACTGCTGCTCTCTGTTGTGGTCTCGCTCTAGCTTCACTCATTTCTCGCAACTAATATCTAGTTTTTAAGAGACAAATTGTATTCTGCCCATTGGAGTTGGAGTGTCCCGTAGAAACTCAGTTAAAATCCCAACAAGAATTAACAGTAATGACAGTTGCAGCTAGTTGCAGTTTACATCCATGTCTGTTCAAAATGTCATCACTTCACCATTGTATCCTATCAGACATTGAAATTGGCATACTAGGCATAACAATAATTGAGTTACTGCCCAAATAAGTTTTTTTATGTGAGATATCACGTTCACGAGAATGGGACAGACGGACAAACAGACAAATAGGCGGATGGACAGAAACGCAGAGACGGACAACCTCGGCATTAAAACACTATAACCGTGTGTGTGTGTGTGTGTGTGTGTGTGTGTGTGTGTGTGTGTGTGTGTGTGTGTGTGTGCATGTATTGTGCATATGTCTATAGATATATGCACAGTACAGGATGTAGATGCACATTCTAATTCATCTAACACCTGTTATTCAAAAGAACATGTTGTGCAACCACGTTAGGGCTGTTGGAGTGGGGCTTTAACTGTTCAAACACATTACAATGTATGCAGTACAGACATAACAATTGTTTTTAATTATGACTATATTATAACTAACTGAAAACTAAAATAGTAAAGTGCATTTTATGGTTCTTAAAAATCTACTGCAACACCTAATTGGGAGTATAACATGCATACTTTCTTTCCCACAGACTTTGCATGTTTAATCATTTGAGCACTATACTATATTATTTACATTATAATATACTAATATTCTATTATAATGATCCTAATGTGTTCCGTTTTTCCCCCAATAAAGTGTTGCCATTCGAGCATAATGAATAATTAGCCTTTTTAAATGAGTTTCCTTTTAGTCCCAGCATGTGAATTATCTTCTGTGAGAGCCAGTTTAGCACATATTTGTATTGTGTATGTGACACTGACAATGTTTTGACATCATCATATTCATGGGATGCATTTTTATATATATTTTGAATAATAATGATTTATAAGTGGATTATGCTAAATTAATGTTTACATTTGGTATTATTCTTTCCTTGTGTGCCAGAATGCAGGTATGTACTTTTATGATTTGTGACACGTATGTTTCAATTTGTGGAGTGAAAGAATAATTTAGCAGAGCACCGTGTTAGTATGAATAGACTGTTAAGTCGGTAACAGAGTGGTCTAGCTGGGCCTGGACTTGTGAGTACACTGGTATAATTCACGTGTAATTCATATACATACTGGGAAATTATCAAAACGCTAAATCCCCAGTCCATATTCAGAAACTGTACCTTTAAACTAATCGAGCACCGAGTGCTCGATCCAATATACCACAACTAGGCTGTGATGTTTCAGCTGTACAGTCACCAGCAGAAGTGTCGCTAACTCGGTGTAGTTGACACACACACACACACACACGTTCCCCGGTTACAGTGACGCTGTGAGGACTGCGACAGCGCAGGTGTGGAAGACCGGAAAACTCTGACAAATCAGAGCAGACCGCTTTTTTGAGAGGTGGCAGACAGGCGCTAAAACTGAGCTTTTTCGACAGAAGGTGAGGTGAATGCGTGTAAATTCAGACGGACAATATGAGAAGAATAAAGTCTTTTTTTTGAACAGTGTAGCATGTAAACATGTTCTAGTAGAAAGCCCAAATTGAAGTGTGAACCTGAAAATGAGCATGACATGTGCCCTTTAAATAGAAAACAAGTCAAAACTAAGACAATCCAAGCAGACTACGCAGCCTTGGAAGTTACCGCTACACCTTCCGTGATTCTCTGCGCTGTAACAAATCCGCAAACATTGATGAATGATACCCTGCAGAATCAAGGTCAACTCAGAACAGGGGACCATTTTCACGAAAGGGAAACGGAACAGCTTGAGAACGGCTCTGGAAACAGTTCTGCACTGCCATGAGAAAGTGATTTACAGTGGGCCATGATCGCACACAACAAGGCAGGTAGCAGCGATGGATGCCTGCAGTCTTATCTTCCATTCTGGCGCTATATTTACATGGGTTTTCAACATTTGTGCAGTCTGTGGTGTCATTATCTTTCAAACTGCTCGCTGAGCGGCGTTGCTGTGGCCGGGCCCTGCCTGGTACATGTGGGGTCGGCGCATTAGAGGCCAAGTTACCAGCCTCTCTCAGAGGGGGGGCCACTGTCCACGCCGACTTTTACAACTGGTGAGCTGCCATCAAACCAAAGCGCTGCTAATCGAAAACTCATGAACAGCTAAAGGCCTCGCAAATGAGCGCAGAGATGGTGTTATGGTGTTTGCAGAGCACGGCAGCCGGGTGCCCGTCCAAATCAAGAGGAGTTTGGGGCCAGTCTTTGTCTGCGGATCTCAGTTTGGCCCGGCAGTCCGGCCCCAGCAGGGACCGGGATCTAGAGGATTTGAGTAGAGCTTCGGCAGCTTTTGGAAATAAGCTTGTTGGGGAGACGGTGCTGTACTGTACAGCGCTGGATCACAGTGAATGGGGAGGAAGTTTAGAGAGAGCTCAGCCGCCGAATAGATAATATGTGTAGCTGTTTTATCAGCATTAGTTACTTTATGTCTGACACCTTGAGAAGATCAATATATTCCTTGTTTGTAGACTAAAATCTGAACTCATAATTACTTGAGTAAGGTGGAAAAGCCACTACTCTGAAAATACTCTGTTTATAAGTACAGGTCAGTTTTTCCTCAGGTAGAAATACAGAAGTATCATCAGCTAAATGTACTTTATCGAAGACAAAATGTCCATATGAATGCTATCTCACTTTATGTAAGTGTACCCAAGGAATCTGATATCAGGGTCTGGCAGTCGTTTACTACCAGTATGAAATTAAAGGAAACTTACACAAGACTTAAAATGAACAACATTCTTAAAAGTGCTGGCAATGAGTGTATAAAATGCTTGTATTAATCATAAATGATTATTTCCATTGAATAACACAGTTAATTAAATGTAACACAGTTAAATAATGACTGTTTGTGTTATAAAAATGTAAGATTACAGTAATCCTTTGGATTGGACTGAAACTCTAATAACACAAAGAAAAAAATTATAGACTGTTGATTATTCTTTACAATTTTATAAGCTGCTTTTATGTGTAAATTATTAAACACCAAGTTAACATGTAACTACAGCTGTATATATATTAAAATGTATAATATTTGCCTTTGTAATGTAGTGAAGCAGCATTCTCCTAGCCCATCGGCCATCGGTCTGACAACAAAATGTCAAATCGTCCTCAGGCAACAGCTGATGGGTTCCCAGAATGCATTGTGGCCAGTGTGTTCCGCCTCTTTTGCTCTCCACACCTGCACTCAACCAAAGCTTGCTCCAACGTGATTGGTCAACACTAATTAGTGACAAACGGAAACCAGAACACTTTGGATGTGAACATCTTCTCCTGCTTCCTTATAGAGATTAAAAGAGTAGTGGTACAAAGTAACATTACACTGAACTACAAGTACCTCAAGATTGTACTGAAGTACTTGATGCAAATGCACCAGTTTTAGTTTGAACCACTCGTGACCACGGACAAACATTTTGAAATCCTTCCCTCCCAAAATGCATTGTTTCATGTTTCAGATGGGCCGCCCTCTCAGCAAGACTCACACGCCGCACTGCCTGAAGTGCAGCGCTTTGATAATGCAAGGCCACCCTCCACTATGACAGAGCCATCAGCACTTTCCGTAACCCTTTTAGTCGGACGTCGCCCACACACACGCACGCTCACACACACACACACACGGTGAAAATTGACTGTTTGGCACGCGGGGAAATCGCATATGATGGAAGACAGGGACGGCGCTGGGTGGAGTCAGGCTGATTAAGTGATTGTGACCATTCTGTAGCTGAAATGCTTTCTGCAATCCTGCAGATAGCATCATCCTTGGGCTTTATCTTTGTTCTTGAACTTATTTTAAACAGTCCCCTCTGCTCTCTCTTCATTACATACTGTCCCCTCCTTTTGGCATCCAGTTTCATTACTGGCGACTTATCTCATACATCCTTCCTTTCTGTCACTCTGTTTATTGTGTGGCAGGGATTTTGAAGATTAGCCGTTCCCACGTACCCTTTAGCACTACTGTATAATGAAGACTCCATGCACCAAATCAGCACAGGCCCTGTGTGCTGCGCTAGGAAGGAGCTAAATATTTATTTATAGTTGGAGTAAATTAATTAGACTATCTAAAGACAGATAGCAGAGAAAGGCTTCGCGTTTAATTTGAAATGGCATATCTGCAATGCATTTTTTCTTCTTCTTCTCTATAATCCGGCGAGTGTACGCTGTCTGCTCGTATGATATTACCATTCGGAGCAGATTATTTGCATATAGGTTGCAAAGTATGAAAAGAGCGTCTGATGTTATTTTGATTGATGAAGAAAAGTGTGCATTGAATCAAGCGATACGGAGTCGTCCTATTAGAACAAGGCCGGGGCTGCCTGGCTGGGATTTAAGGCACATGGCTGAGTGCGGCGTCCTATTTACTGCATAGAAATCAAGGCCTCATCACGCTCGTATCGGCTGTGCTCATAAGTCATGCAGTCGTGCTGATATATATGAGGATTGCTCCCGAATGGCCCCATGAATGCTCCATTAGAAGGACATTTAAACATATCGCTGAATGCATGCCAGAGTATCACGGCAAGGAGGAGAACAAGTGGAATTGCGGTCGTGATGGAACTGAAGCTGTTGTGGAGCTGTCGCAAGATCACTGTCTTGTTGGCAGCGCGCTGTTTACTGTCCCTCTATCCCTCTTCTTTGAAGATATGTTTGATATAATGTGGAATTACACCTTGTGTGAAATGAGAATGAGAATCATACATAAATGAATCTATGCATTAGATCAATTTTGAGACCATGTTCTCTAATCTGTGTATGAAATGTGGCTCTCGTGACTCCTTTATTCACTGTTTATGGTTTTGTACAAACGTTTAGTACATTTGACCAAAGCGCTTTATAGAAAATAAACAGAAACCCAATTTAGCAACCAAAATAAAAATAAATGGTTAAATAACAGGACACAACACATGTAAGAATTAAGGGGGCTCAAATAGAGTTTTAAAAAGGTGAAGATTGTAAAATGGGATTTGAAAGTGACAGTGAAGGGTAAACTGTTCCAAGCAGTGATGGAAACCCTGTCTCCAGGAAAATATAAGAATTAAGATTCAATTTTTGTCATAGTACATACTTTTTACATACATACATGAAACGTATTCTCTGCATTTGACCCATCCTTAGTATGCCTTGAACGGCACCCAGGGAGCAATTTAGGGTTGAGTGTCTTGCTCAGGGACACTTCTCAGGGACTAGGGATCGAGCCGGCTACCTTGTGGTTGCGGGACGACCACTCATCCCCCTGAGCTACAGCCGCCCACAACCAAATATTAGGTTCATGTCCAACTATATAACAGCATAATACATGTAATGCCACCAAGATTAAGTTTTCTGTTAACATATTGAGAAAATGTGGTCAATTAACGTATCTGGAAAGCTGCAAAAAATGTAAACGTATCATTAAAATGTTCACTGAAAAAGTATTTCATTTGTTTCCAGCCAACATGGCAATACAATATCTACTTGTCGTGATTACAGAAGTATTAACTTGTGGAAGCACTCACACAGTCCTGGTTACGGTTAGGCAAAGATCCAGGTCTGGTTTAATGCACAAAAAGTCTGTAGTGACTTGAGACGTATTTATTCAACCTAATGATATCTTACAAAAAGGTCATTCTCAGTTTTCCTGTGAAAGCCTGCAACACGTGTCAATTTCCTAAAGTCTTTTCTAAATAAACTTTCATCTTAACAGGAAACTCAGTTAGGTTACGGAATAGATTATAAAATAATTAGTTAGGTTTAGGCAACCCATTCACCACATCTCCCTTCCCTTTATGACAGGTGTCCGAAAAATAACATTGAACTTTTCGTAAGCTATCATAGGAATCTTTCCATGCCAATACGTTGCTTGGTGTGGGACACATCATTCACTTAAAAACAACAATACTGCCTCTGAACATACAGGCAGCAATTATGTTTGTCAAAATGTAATCAGGAAAGATGTGAAAGTCATTTCTTAGACACAGGTTTGTGTTTGGTCAACCTGTGACTTTTGCTTCTTGACTTTTTTCACCTCCGTATTTTTCCTAGCATTGACAATGCGAGACGGGCAACACGTGTATCCATGTGTTATGGTAGCCACCTGACATCTACATATGTTATAAGTTATACATCCTTCCTTTAATAAATAAGCAAAAAAACAACACAAATAACTATAACAATAAAAGAAAGAAAGTGGTATTAAATAAAGTCACTGAATACTATTTGGAGAAATAAAAAAAATAACCTTCAAAACCTATTGTCCGAGTCTTGCCAGGACGGATGAAGCCGGCTTTACCAATGCATTCAATTCTTCTAAAAACAACAAACAGAATAATAGACTTTCTTGCTTCTACTGTAAGGCCCATATTGCATTACTGATACATTGCTGTTATCTTCAGGGTCACTGCTTTATCTCCCTTGAAGATCCAGTGGATTACACCAGTTTTATTGTCTGCCATTGACATAGATAGAAAACATGAGGTCATCGTAACCCTCGTGATCAGACGATACCATCACCATTTAGAAGTGTTGGATGTAGAAACTCTCCCAGCTTCCAGCCGAAGCGATCGGGGTTTCTTTTTCATCTACATCGTATCAACCCTTGTCTGCACCACAAAGATGTAATTGCATCACTCAACAAGCAGGTTAAGAGACGGGGTTGGAGAAATTAACATTTTCTTCTTTTTTTTTATATTGCAGATTTCCCTAGTTGTTTTAATAACCCATCTCAAACCTGTGATCTAATCTACAGGAACAGTGGAAGTAATTAAAGTTGAAATTAATTACCGCCTGTGCCTGATATTGTAATAACGGCTTTGAGTTTTTTTTCGTAGCAGGAAGTTGATATTTTGTCAGCGTTTTATCTCCCACAACCGCGCGTGATTGTCTGCTCTTACAGATTATTAATGCAGCCAGGAAGAGAGCAGGAAATGGCAGATAAAGGCGAAGAGACTTTCCTTTCTTGCGCTCCTCCTGACCACAGTGGCCCCTCTTGACAGCTCCAAGCCCCTCCTCCCACTCCACCAGCCCGCTTCTTTTTAACAGTGCCTTTATCGTGACAGCATTTAGAGGAGATACCGTAAGACTGAGCAGGCCTTTGATAGAAATTATACAATTGTTCATTAGCGGCTAAGATAATAGCCCCCACCCCTCCATGCTCAGCCCGGCTTTCCCTCTGGGATCTCATTTAAGACCCGTGGCGTTCAGCGGTGCATACTGCAGGGGTTGTAGTTGTGACACCGCGCAGGACCCGCCGCAGACACTGCAGCTGGAAATGTCAAGTTAAGTGAAGGGAACTGTTCGGCCTGCACACTCTAGTAAGCAGGGTACGTACCTCCCTGTGGGGGTGGGGGAGGGTCTGTCACTCGCACGGTGGCTATCCTGTTATTTTTTTATGGGAAATGGTCAAGTAAAATCATATATTAAGCTTTGATAAGCCGTGGTGGAGGAGATGTGACTTTCCAAGTGGAAAAGAAAAAACCTTTCAGCTTTCTTTATGGGCTACTGCCAACTCGGGAGCGTCAAGTTGCTTCCAGGCTTCCTGTTTGCTCCACTTGCCTTGAAGATAAAAGTCAACCCTTGGATGCTCTTGCACTGTTCAGATCTCATCAGTCCACAACTGAATAAGCCTCATTGATATATATTGTTAATTGATATATATTTGTTGTTGAACATGCTGAAGCTACTTCTGCGAGTGATTTGCTATTTGCAAACGTGTCTTTTGAAAGCAGATAAACACGTTCTTACTCTCACAAGGAGAACGTTGAATGCAGTAAAACACCCTTTTCTAACGTAATACTCTCAGGGAGTTGCTGCTATAAGATATTGCTACGTCACGAAGGTCAATGGGTCATTTCACTGAATGTTGTGTGACTAGTGAACACGATGGCTGTTGTTCAGTAGAAGTTACACGGTCTCGTATTCATGTGTTATGTTCTACATTCATATAACTGGAGTTGACTACTGCCGACTGGGTGAAATTGTTGCCTTGATATTTTTATTAATAACTCCCGTGGCTGTTGACGTGAATAATATTTATCAGGAACAATTTGTAATGCAACTAAAAATACTAAAGGACATACAAAGGAAAGAGGACGTCTGGATTAAGCTTTGAAATTAAATTCAAAACAAAGAAGAGTACCACACGGAGCCGTATATTAAATGTATAACCTTACCCCTGGAGGCCGAATAGGCGGATATAAAGGCATTCCTGAAAAGCAATTTTTTTTCTCTGATCTTGTGGTAACGATTGATTTAATTTTGCGTCTCATTGCCCCCCACACATGAAGGAGTCAGCCATTTAAATTCATTTAAATAAAAACTGTCCAATAATCTGTAGGTGTTTTGCTTGTCTGGAGGTAACAGCCTACGTTGGCTTTTTGATTCATGTTTCCGTGTGATTTCTAGAAAAGGCATGGCAGCTAAAACAGAGAACACTACCCTTCACAACACAACACATTTCAATTGGATTTCTTTAATTGGGTAATGAATGGACGGTACATGGTTTGTCATGTGATCATCTTTGGCGGTTGTTGCTGTCTAGTTCATCAATCAGTAGTCATCAATATGACCATCAAACAGGTTTACAACTCTTTTCTTGGAAGAGGGTCTGGGAAGACATTGTTGGAACGGCTTAGCGAGAGCAAAGGAGCGAGCTTCGACTATAATGCCCTTTACAAAACACAATGCGTCTTACGGAGTTGCATTCTGGGAGATTGAGGCGACACGGAGTGATCACCAGATTTGCATCTTTAACGCTGACTTTCTCCATGTGCGCCAAACGGCTCTCGCTGCCGACATGACATCACATCGTCCGATTGGCCAATTATCTGGAAGAACTAACATATTGATCTCCACATGACAAAACACAAAAAATACTCATCTGGAATCCTTCTGCAACGTCGCCTACGTGTTTCATCTCGTACTGTTCAGTGGGATGAAAACTAACTGGTCAGTCAGTCACATTATAAAGGAAAAGAAATACAGCAGAACTTGTCTTCCTTGCCAAGACTGAAGTTGGATGACAAACAGCCACTTTCCCCCCCTGTCTCTTGGATCAGCCATAAGACGATTTCAATGACATGCAGAAGATCAACTGTTGGGAGAGTGAGGACTGCGAGACAGGGGCTTAGAATCGCGGCCGGATCAGAATGAGATGAACATACAATCAGAGGCAAAGCCACACGGGCTTATCTGCCCTTTCACGATGGCTGTCATCGTTTGAGAGCTCCCTCGGCTGCTCCTCCGCTAAGATGAGAAGGCTTTTCTTGGCAGAAGCAGGAAAGTTTCTCTCTTCTTGCTTCGGGAAAAAAAGTTTCGGAATGGGCACACAAAAAAACTCGCAGGGCCCCGCAGAAAGAGAATACATGAAAGTCGTTGAGGAGTGGGGTAAGGCGAAAAAAACGTCGGGAGGTGTCAACCTGGGTGAGAAGAACGGAAATCAAATACAAGGAGGGCGAGATATCAAGCTGCAGGGCACACAGGCTTAAGATTAAATAATGCATGGATCTGTGGAGGCATGGCTTTAGAACACATGCAGGGTTTTAAAATAAAAAGTTTTGTTTTCAATTACTAGCTGCTCTTCTCTCTCCCTCTCTATCTCTCGCTCTCAATTAGAGCTATTTTTCTAATATTCTTGAACATAAAAAAAGAAAAAAGAAGAAAAAAACGCATTCCCTTCCAAGCCTTCCCGCTGTGATACTTCATGCTCACATACAGTGTGTACCTTAATGTAAACCTGCAGTGTCCGTCCAAAACTAAAACACAACAGAGCTTCCTCCCTCGAGTGTCATTTTGATGTGAGCTACTGATGGACTGCCGGCACACTCGGCATATGTCACATCCACTTCATACAAAACCTCATTTGGCATTAGCGTCGGGGAGATCTGTAACATGAGATGGATCCATTTCAGGCGCACATCACTGAACATATCCCATACAAGGCTGCGGCCAGTGTTTATAGCTTACCCCCCTGCGAGGTATTGGCATCCGTTGGCGGCGGCTCTATATCTGAGGCAGTATGGTGGCTGTGTAGTCTTTTTTCCCCATGCGAGCCCTGCTACGCGAGGTGATTAGAGCATCTCTGTCAGTGGCACGAGGGGACAGATGGAGCAACAGAGGACTTTCTGGAGAGGCTGTGGTAATTAGGAGCGAAAGGAGAGAAGATGGCGGCTTCGGAGCGGCCGGGTTCAGGGAGAGGCTTTAAACAACGGCATTCAAGTGGCGCGGGGATTTGTGCGCCCTTTTGGCCAGTCAACATGGCATTGTTGTGTTCGTGTTAACATGTTTGCACCCGCTGCGTGGGTTCTCCTCGCAGCATCAGTGTTGTAACACACACACAAAAAAAAAAAACTGTAGAAATCATTGTCCTTTTTTTAAACTTATTTTTTCATGAGCTAACAGTGCAAGGGTTGTGCAGTCAAACGTGCATTAAAGGGCCAGTTCACGCAAACGGTCCACAGCTCGATATTGTGAAACATCATTATGGTTGTTTTTTTTTATTTTATTTTATTTGTTTGCCCTTTGGATAGTCCACAAAAAAGAACACACAATGGCTGATGTTACAGATGATTATGACTGACAGCGTTATTATTTTTTTCAAATGTCTATAAATAATGCGATAATATCGTAATAATGCATGATCATGTTTGCTTCAAATGACATTTCATCCACCTTAAAACGACATCTCAAAACCTGGGGGAACTAAACCAAAAGGATCTGCATGGCTCCATAACACTGAGTGGGAAAATAACTCCATACAATTGGAGTGAACTGACCCTTAAAAAAACAGTTATCTACTTTTTTTTGCTTTCAGAAAATCAATTCCTCTGTTGGTTGGAATTGTGCGAAATGCAGCATTGGCTCATCACTGTTAACAATTGAAACAACCGTTCCTCCACCTGCTACACACACTGAGCGTGTGATTAATTGCTTTGTCAACCATCAATCTCCGGCACCATAAAATAGCCACGGGACCTGCAGCCAGCAGGTTGCTGGTGAGACGATGGCACTGCAATCCCCATGGGGCACATGTTAATGAGGCTACGGCGAGAGTTAACAATTCGCCATTAAAATCTAATGCATTCTTTAATTAATTAAGCTCTCATTTATAAACAGCCACCACTTCTGTCTCACTCCAAATTTGACCTCGCAATAGAGTGCTTAATGTTTTATGGCGGAGGCATAACATATTTAAATGTCATTAATACATGAACAGCAAGATAAACATACTCAAAAAATGTCTATTAGCGGGAACAGGAACAGGCGTGTGTCTCCGCTAAGACTTCCCCCCCTGTTTTTGACCAAATAATTCAGAATTCATATACATCACAGCTGAAGTGCTGCTGCTCGGACTGGACTTAACATTCAGAGTGTTTTTTAGAAGGTGTCCCTCTTTTAGGAGATGCACATGCAACATGAAATGATTATCTTCCAGCTCTTCCAGAAATCAACTAACTGAGGATCTAATTTCATGTCACACATGCTCAATGAAAAAAATATATATATCAAATTGGCTCCTAAATTGGTTGGTCACTCCAACATTGAAAAATAGGTCAAAGTTTCTGCAATCCGAAGTGTCCGCTAGGCTCTATGATTGCAGATTGATATGTGGGGGAGTTTTTTTCTTCCCTGGCAAGGCAGCAGCTAGATCCCAAGCACAGTGGGAGTTTTCAGGAACCGTTCATCTCTGAGGTATGATTTTACCCAACTAAAGAGGAATGTGGAATCAAAAGTCAAGAAATTTTTCAAAAAGGGATCCAAACATTTTGATGACGACAGATTATATGTGTTTCTCGTCAAACCTTTATCTGTTACTTTTTTCCCTTTGGGGAGGGAAGTGCCATTCCTAATTGTGCTCATTTGCTTGTTTGGATTCTTGTTCTCTTTTTGGGGAACGGGTCCCGTGGCATTGCTGTGGGTGCAAATCTCTGCATCTCCCACGGGAGTTAAAGCAGAGTGTACTTTTCTGTAGCAGGTGTAATGCTACATGTATGTGTAATGTGAGTTCTCCCGTCATTCAGACCGATGGTGCGAAACTGGTCGGCTGTTCAGCTGAGCCAAAAGTGCTCCGCCGTAATCATTCCGCTGTTAATGATGTGCTGCGGAACTGCAGCGTCACCTAACCCCTGTGATTTAATCAAACCTAATTTGGGTCAGTCCATTTTGGCTGCAGCTGAGCACCTCAACATCATCATTACGCTCCTTCAGCCCAACCTCTGCACTCAACCCCCCCCCCCCCACCCAAAGGAGCCTGGACCAGGCAGCACACTTGCCGGGCCGCAGAGCAGCTGCTCTTCATCTGTCTCGTCACAAAAAAAAATCAAAAAAACCTACCCTGTCCTGCTGTCGGGACACGCGGCTCACGCATTTCTCCAGTCGTGGTTCTGAGTTTCACCACGATCCGAATCAGAAATGAGACTTTGTGTTTAAGATTTCACTTGCCGAGCTCCCTCTCGCCTGTGGGACCTGCTCCTTGGGCTTT
The DNA here is from genome assembly GCA_038501785.1 of Myoxocephalus aenaeus. NCBI lineage: Eukaryota > Metazoa > Chordata > Actinopteri > Perciformes > Cottidae > Myoxocephalus > Myoxocephalus aenaeus. The sequence continues at coordinate 15,845 of JBAMJR010000359.1, read as the reverse complement.
TCATCAGCTGCCATTTTCGACGGCATGCAGTAATTTCATGGCTCATTGCAAGCGCTGAAAACCTTTGAAACTGCAAATGTTAACTTTGCCTGGCCTGGAGCCATTTAGGAAGCGATTAATTTAGCAAACAGAAGTGAGCCACTTTCTCCTCCTAGCCTGCGCATACATTTTTTTTTTGGAGGGAGGGAGGGAGGGAGGGAGGGAGGGGTGGGCCTTCTATCTGTATTTGAGTTAGAGTGAGCAATGTAATGACGGTTCCTGTAATTGTGGCGGTGTGAAAATGGTTCCTGCCCCTATCTCCCCCCATCTCTCCCGGCTGAGCGTACAGTGAGAGCACGCAGATTGAGAAGGAGAGAGGTGGAATCACTTACAGCGTGCTTGACCTTATTTCTCTCGTGGCGGTGGTTGCTTGAGCGTGCGAGCAGAACATGTTTGTTCGCAAATTCCAGCGTCTCGTGACGAGTCCACACCCCCTCCTCGTCTTTGATGGCGACGTGATACGGACGCAACAATTCAATTTAGGGAGACGGCATTTTTGGGGAAGTGTGAGGCATCTTCTTTCTTTTTTTTTCTGGCTGCGGCGCTCTCGGGGAAATAGTGCGGCTCCCAGTGAGAGGCTCTCAGTGTTTGCCCAGTATTCCTGGAGGCTTGTTTTGTCACAGACTCTGTGCAGCTAGGCATGGGAGAGGCAGAAGGCAGCGGGTCGGCCAGCCTTCCCCCACAGCTGTCCCCCTCCGTCCTGGCACCCGGCTCCACCGAGCCACTATGAAAACAAATTCTTGTCCCTCTTTGCAATTAATTTCCCTTTGCGAAAAAAATAAATAAAAAAATCACTCTTGACAACATAACATATAGCAGGTTGTGTACAGAAAATCTGGCTGTACACGGGAGCAGGAGTCATTTTTCACTCTGCTGGGAGCAGTTGCCTCACGTATTCCTCCCCATGTGTATAGACCAGCGAAGGCCAATGAAAGAAGTGTACCCAATTTATTTCCACAGTGTCCTTAACTATTGTTATACGTCTATGCTTCTATATTTAGATAAACATCATTTCACATATTCTTAATTCATATGTATATTACAAAACACAGCAGAGGCTATTTTTAAGGACATCTTATATTGCTAATTTACTTTTCTGGAGCTAATAAAAGAGTCACATTGTGTATCAAGCAGACCATGCTCATGGGAGTCTTGAAAGCTACAACAAAAAAAAAGATCTACATGTTCAGGGAGAAGTGAGGTGGGTCAAGGGGCACGAACGACAAAAGAGAGAACGGTGGGAGTAATAGGAACACACCATGACAATGATCCAAATCCCTATTTTGCCTCTCACACATACACACACACACATACATACACAAGCGTGCATGTGTGTGTGTGTGTGTGTGTGTGTCCGCGCTGCGTTCAGGAAACGACTGCTTCCTTACCTGCATGCCCTGTAACCACATCTGCATCCTGTTACCACGGCCACGCTGCAATCTCCCCCCCCAACCCCTCCCGACGCCATTAATTTTACTGAAAGCCATTCACAATAACCACGAGATACTGGGCAGCGGCGTTCAAACGTTTTCTTCCCTCTTCTTATCATAAAGGTCCCACATGTCTTGGCAATATCCCCAAAATAAAATAAAAAAATAAAAAAAAGATAAATTTGTCCTAATTACGTCCCTCGAACAATGTTGTTTGACGGCCAAAGACATCAAATTAAATACTATTTTGATTCGGCAAAAGTGGTGTCAAGGTCTTGTATTTTCACCGCAGGTACATTGACTGATAAATGAGGGAGAAAACTGTAATTATAGGGTGGAAATGACATCAGAAATTAAGCAAATTGTGAAAGGGTTCGCCTTTAAATGGGTTTGAGCCGTGAATTAAAAAGACCATTAACTCGGGAAGAGGCAGGTGTTATTCTCACTGCCCAAAACAAACAGCGAGGGGGGGGGGGGGGGGGGGGGGGGGATGAGTGTGTGTGTGTGTGTGTGCAGGGAGGAATAGATGCAGGTGTGTGTTGTTATCTATGAACAATCCCATGTCATTACCAAGCAAAGGCGTATTTAGCTGATTTTCCCCAGTTTCAGTGCTGTTGGAATTTGTGATGTATTGTCCCATAAATAAACGGCGCTGGACTAATATGTCCTTTACATTCACTCATTACAATACAAACATTTTTAAATTCCTCCTTATTGTTGCTATCTTTCCTTAATTTGCATGTTTTTCCTTATATGGAACAATGCATTGATAATATGCATGCAATGCCATTGATACGAGCCTTTTTGCATTTTTCAGCGTGCCAATACAGAAAGTTCCGTCTGTGGCTGCTCTGTGCTGTATATCCCTTCTCTGCAAGCCTGCATGGATTCAAAGGACTTCAAATTGTACTACAGGTACACTGTTGCCCATGACTCCACCAGATATCAAAAGGCGGTGGATCAGAGTCTCATTCCACCCCATTTTGTGTTGCCTTAGTTTTCTCTGTCTTTCATTTGTTTAGTTTTTTTTTTTATCAAACCTGTGTCTGGTCTTTTCATGAGCCCAGAGAAATGTAAAGGTGATGAGAGGTCCTCTGTCTGATAGGACACAGGGCTAGTGTGGTGATCAGACAAAATTACATCAAGTTTTTTCCCCCCCTCGACTATGCTTGTCTTTTTTTCTTCTTTTTTTCTATTTAATCAAAGCTCGTGCAGTCTGACGCTGCCCTCTCCCTGGGCCAGGTGTCAAACGGTTCCCATTGATGTCAATGCGCTGGTAATCACAAAGTCTATCCACAGATGCCGGCCGCCCGGCCCGCGCCGGCGCTTCACCGGGGCATCGCATTCTCCGCTCAACACCTTTGAGGCACGCAAGATTATTTCTGCAATCTGAAAGAGAGAATAACCTCTAGGAAGGAAACTAAATCACAATATAAAGTAATTAAGCACATTATCAACGCGGAGGTTAATTAGTGAGACCCTACACGCCAGCGCCACCGGTAGCATTGCAAACAGACAAATGCTTTCGTTTTTTTTCGTCTCTTTTTCTGACCGCACTCTCGCGCGCACACACACGCGCACACACACCGCACACACACTGGCTGCAGCCGCTTGATTGTCACTGTTTGGGGCTCTGAAATTGATTAAACAACTTGCAATCCAGTTTAATTAATGGAAACTATCTGTAGTTCAAAGCTATTTAGCAGAATGTTGTGCCTTGGCGCTGCCCCCCTGTCTCGTTGCGCTTAGACAATCGTAGAAATTAATTGAATTCCAGCGTTACTGTATGGGAAAACCTTAAAACAATCTTCCACGTTATAGCCCATATTAAAAGCTATTCTGTGTACAAACACACACAACCTGAGGGTTGATATACTGTTAGCCATGTGTTTATCCTTTAACATGAAAGAACTGTGCCAAGCAGTAATATCACAATACAGGGAAGACAACATGCCCAGCCTCTATATCTCTGAAGTGCAGCTGAGTCCAAAATGGCACATTGACAACAGCATACATAGTTGCTGCATAGAAACAAAAGGCGAGGCATTCCTAATTATTGACAAGCAACATATATTTACTTTTCCTCATTTCAAAATGATAAGTCCTTCAAGCTGCACTCAGTGTCTGCAGTGTGAAGATGTCCCTATCAAGAACTACAGGCGTACCTGTTTGTTCAGGGAGGCTTGGCAAGAAAATACCTTCCCTGTTTGCAGCGCTGAGTGAAGCCATTAACCTGTTTAACTTTTTCTACACATCATATTTTTGATTGCTCCTTTTGTGCTTCGTATCTCATGAATTTGCACTTGAAGCGAGGTTTAAGAATTCTAACTTTAAGTAGATGAAGCAGTGATTCCCAACCAGGGGTACGTCTGCACGTGACAGGGGGTTGTACTAACTCTCACAAAATACTAAATACTGTCCCCAATTCAGAATATTGTCCTGTTTGTCCCGAAAATTGGACTTAACCCGAGTTTAGTTCAAGCCTTATAAAACATAAAATACTGATTGTTGTGAAAAAAAATTCTGGTGTTGCCCACAGAGCTCAAAACTGTTGGAATAGTTATTCACTATTGAAATATAAGCTAAAATATCATTCACTATTGAAATATATATATAAGCTAAAACATCATTCACTATTGAAATATAAGCTAAAACATTTCACTGTTGGAATATAAGCTAAACGTTTTTAACTGTTGAAATATAAGCTAAACCACATTTAACTGTTAAAATAGTAAGCTGAAAGCATTTGATTATGAATATTAGTCATGTAAACACAATCAAAGTAACCTAAAAATCAAAAAGACATTGGATGAAAAAATATTGTTAGTGGTTATTTTCTTCAAGTTCATAATCCATTCATGAGAAGACATTTGGAATATGACCGGTGTTGTTGATGAAGGGCTGCTAGAGTGCACCTGACTAAAAAGGATGTGACATTAAATATAGAAGAATACGAACAGAATACATTACACACACACACTCGGATACTTCTTTATAATGAAAAATATGAACAGAAAAAACAGCCATGCATTGGCATCTAAAATGATACAGCGGCTGTAAATTAACCCTGTTTTGGGAGGGAGAATTTCTTATAAATATGATTTTGAAAAATAAATAAATAAATGAAGCAATACTTCTGTTTGGCCATTCATTAGAAGGCATTTGGAATATGCCAGGTATTGTTGATGAAGGGCTGCTAGAGTCCATCTGACTAAAAAGGTTGTAACATTAAATATAGAAGAATATGAACAGAACCAAAATGAATTAGATCAATAAACACAAGGCATGAGGCAAAGTGACAGGACGAGAACCTGTTTAGATAATGCCAACAACAAGGCGTGCAACAGCTGCTTGCTTGCTCTAAAACTTCAGACAGCCTTCTTCACCCCTTCCCTCCCTCCCGTTTCTCTCCATCCTGCTGCCCCTCCCCCACCCCATCTTTTTTTTCTTTCTTAAATGGCATGAAGGTTGAGATGGCTGGAGTCCAAGATCATCGCGCCTGAGACCACACAGATGGGGAGAGATAAAAGTTCTCTGTGAGCTGCTCACAGTGCTGCCATTTTCCACACAAGTGTAGGAGACGTGGGGAGGGGAGCCACCTGCGGCCGTGACATCACCGCCTTATCACATATCATGTATCACCTGCAGCTCCACGCCTAGCCCAAAGAGACAGATTTCATCTGTCATCTCTGAGAGGATCTCAATATAATTTACTCCGCTGATCTGACATCCAGAGGAGAGGAGTGGAGTTGCCAAACCTAATCTTACAGACGAGGACTCCTTTTTCTGCCCAGTCATGTCCTTGTGTGTGTGTGTGTGTGTGTGTGTGTGTGTGTGTGTGTGTGTGTGTGTGTGTGTGTGTGTGTGTGTGTGTGTGTGTGTGTGTGTGTGTGTGTGTGTGTGTGTGTGTGTGCCGTTGCAAAAAAAGAAGGGGGGCGGGTTGGCATATCAGATTTATCTGTTATTTGAAAGAAGCATCTCGGGTTAAGTGGCTCTTGTGGTTTCGTCTCTCTGTCAACTCGATGCATGTACAAGTGGACTTCCTTTTGTTAAAAAAAAACAAAAAAAACATGCTGAAACGCTCCAAAAAGAAAAAGCCAGTAATTTGCAAGTAAAATAACAGCCACATACAAGGTATTTACTTCACACATGGACATGGAAACTCAGCCCATGTGTGCTTCCTGTCTCCGCGTCTGTTACACCAGTGTGTGCGACCACAATGGAATAACTTTGTCGGCAAGTATGCAAAAGAGAGATTATCGTACATAGAAGCCAGAAGCAAAAACCACAAAGTGGTATCAAAAAGCATAACCTAATTAGAACGACTAATCAACTGTAATGTCTTCATATTTAAGGGAGAGGGAGAGGATAATTAGTCTTGGGGTTCAGTCTCCTTTCCTCTGCAGTCATGCTACTAACAAGAGTTGATGCTGTCTAGAATGGCCACCCACATATAGCAGCTAATTGCAGGTCCTTGCCCTCAAGCACCCTTCTAGTCATAGAGACAACAGGGAAATTGGCCATTTCAGCCGTGCTGAGTATCATTAATAATTAATGGTACTTTCAAGAGTCAGGCTGTCCCTAAAAACCGAGGCGAGAGGTGCTTTGGGAGCTGCGCTGTGTGTCGTTTGCTCGAGCAGATGTAGCCTTTTTTTTTTACATGGCAGCAGAGAACTTCTTCTCTCAGGAACTGTTGTTATTTTATGAGAGGCTTCGCAGCAGGAGACAAGCACCGCTCTGAGATTTGTCACTTTGTCAAAATTCCTAATTAACTATCCAAGACTTATTTAAAAAAAAAAAAAAAAAGCAGCTCAAATAAAGTGAACATCATTCTCCGGAGTACATTTCCTGTAATTCTAGACACAGTGAATGTTACACACACTCGGATACTTCTTTATAATGAAAAATATGAACAGAAACAAACGCCATGTATTGGCCTCTAAAAGGATACAGCGACTATAAATTAACCCTGTTTTGGGAGGGAGAATTTCTTAAAAATATGATTTTGAACTAACAAAAGAAAATGAAGCAATACTTCTGTTTGGCTAAATACAACCCATTTCCATTCAAGATTCAAGATATTTTAAATGTCATATGGATAACAGACAGTTACTCTGTATAATGAAAAGCTTATTTTGCTGGATCCTCCTAACACACAGAATTACAATAAAAGGTAAAAGAATAAATACAAATAAGGCACATATACTCTATGTATAGTATGTTATTGGTGTTACCTGTACTTTTCACATGGCACTCTCTCTTCCAAATAAGTCTATTTGCGTTTCTAGTTATTTGTGTTCAATGACACAAGAGGCCGAACGGCAGTTTGAGCTTTCTGGGGTCCGATTGACCCAGAAAATACAGCGAGTCACGTCACTGTGAGGGATAACGTGCAGTATGTGTCTTTGTCTGGGTGACTTTCTGTTAACAATCTAAATAATGCATGTGTTCGTGCACAGCTCATAAAACATGGAATATTTGGTGTAATGACAATTGTTTAAGAATTTTCCATGTTTTCTTACAGTCAGTATTACATATTTAATAAAAAATAAAATACTTCTAGTTTTATAGTAATGATTATATATATATAGAGAGAGAGAAAGAGAGAGAGAGAGAGAGAGAGAGAGAGAGAGAGAGAGAGAGAGAGAGAGAGAGCTTGTTTTTCCAGCAGTGAGATCTTTCGGGCCTAAAATAAGGCGGTCAATGTCAACAAAAGGGTTCAAATGTTGCGGACCGTATGGCGGCTAATCATCACACATTTCATATTAATAACCGTTTCACGACGTTGCTCAAGTGAGTGATGAAATAATAAACTAATAGTTTCCGCTGTTCAAAACAGTGAGGGAGGGAGGCTTTCCTAAGCGAGGAAGCACCGGTGAGGATGATCACATGCGAGGAAGTCTCCACAGCACTGTTCAAGGGTAACCAACCACTGTCTTATAACTTTATTATTCTTTCTTAATCGGTTTATAAATATTTATGAATCGCCAAAGCCACCCTGACTCGCAGCTGAGATTGAAGCCGGGGCGGCGAGCGCGTTCATTCCGAGGCGGCCGTGGGTTGGGAGGAGAGAGAGAGAGAGAGAGAGAGAGAGAGAGAGAGAGAGATAGCATGGACAGGAGATTTGTGACAGAGCAGAGCATGAAACCCATCAGTTGATGAGTGGAAATCCCTACTTTCTAATTAATAGAGGTACACAGGCCAGGGGGATAAGGAGGATCAGGGAAATGAAATCAGCAAAGAGATACCATCACTCATTTCTGAGGTCCATTGTCACACTTCAGAATCTGCTGTAATGAATCACTCAAGCATTCTGCAGATACATTTGAATGGTGTGGGGGGGAGAATGTCATTGTCCGGTGGAGAGCATTCGATAAGGATCTTTTCTCTTGCCTCTGCCTTTTCTTCGGCCTCTTCTTTCCCTCTTTTGTCGAAGGGCCGCTCTGATCAAAAAGCCAAATCAAGGCTCGGGCAACAGGTGCGGCGCCTGAAAAGGGGCTGCCGCAATCTGCAAGTGAACTGGAAAAGCTATCTTGGATAGAAAAAAAAGAAGGAAAAAGGCCGATTCGAGAAGTTCCAAGGGATTTGCTTGGCGAGGTCAGTCGAGGAAGTCAGGATTTGGTGGGAATCTTTTAGCGTGAGATGCTAGCGGAGGTTCATAATTTACTGAAGGCACGCAACGGAACAATTACAGAACGGATGCTGGAAGGAGTCTGGATCACTTTTTATTTTACACATGAGCAACTTTCGACTTGAAAATGAAACGAAACATAACATGACACATCCTCTATGTTTCCTTGGTAACACGGGATTGGTTGTGTCACTGCTGGATGGGACAATTCGGCATTATACAGCAACACAAAGGGCCTTTAACCAGTCATTAGCCAGATCCCAAACTGATTTCTGCAAGAACATTCTGCTCACCCTGCATGCAACATTTCTGATATTTTACAGTATATGTCTGTAAATCCAACCAATAGCCTTTGACCTTAATGCAAAAATGTGTTGGTTTAAACCAGAGGTGTCTCAGAAAAAGAGGTCTTAAACCTCCTGCCCGTTTGTAAGCGACGACTGTACAACACTAACAGTTTAATCTGCTGCTCTTTAAGGAATAAGAGAAGCGAAGCTTTAAGCCCAGTACATATTAGCTGCTGCTCACAGAGCTGGCAGGCTGAACACGGCTCCTCGACACCCTGCAATGCCCGACTGTGATGGGGAAATCTGACGGCGACATGAAATGAGAAACAAAACGCAGCAAATACACACACACACACACATATATATAAATATCTATATTTATATATATATATATATCTTTCCATATCATACGTCCTCAGAGGGGGATTTGGCAGAACCGCCTTTAGACAGCATTATGCTTGTTTGCAGAATGCACCAAGTGCACGTATCAGAAAAACATAAATAAGTAAATATACAGTCTCTCTTTAGCCTTTGTCTTTGTTTTGGCTTTCCAAAGATAATTTAAGTTTCCAGTTTCTAAGTAGTTCAATCCAACCCAGGGGAGCTTTTCCCCTGAGAGACAAGATATTTTTTTTAACTTCTCCTTTTTTTTTTTTTTATACATCAACCCTTATATCCCAATGCAATTATTTAATATACACCCACTCATAGTCTGCATATGAGATATGAATATAATTGTATGTTACTTTTTAATTACAGGGAAAATCTAACTTGTAAGATGATGGGCTGGAAGGTGCCATTGCATTGTTATTTTTCTTTTTTCATCCTCGTTTTCTGATTATGTGAGCTGGGCTCCTTTGCTAAGCGATGATAAGCAGAATTTCCATGTTCCCTGCATAATTAATCCATCTTTGCCTCTCTTCATGCCAACTCCGCCGTTATCGCCCGCACATGCCTGAATTGCAAAAGAATCCTCTCTTCAATTGGAACTTATTGATATTCGGGAGGAAAAAAAAGGCTCAAAATCCTCAAATTCAAGCCACAGATTGTTAAATGGATTAATTTCGCGGCAATCGCAAGCATCTAACGCGGGGAGACAGGCAAAGCAAATTGAAAGTATCTCCTGTTTGTGGAGTTTTTAGTCCCAAATGATAGGGTTTATTGGCATGTTTCCCCCCTTCCCCCTCCTCCTCCATAGTCAAAAATTACCATTTATTTGCATGGCATAAAATACTTTTATATGGTTGAAAATTCAGAGGAATTCCTTTCAATGCCTGTCGTCGGATTCGTGATAACAACTTCAGCTCCTCACATCTGGACGCTTTTGATACTGGCTGAAAGGAATGTCTGAATATTTAATATTTTTATCTGTTTTCATCGATGGTTTCGCCATTAAGGATGGCTCTGCTGTTTGCATGGAGCCTGGCAGATGTAGATTTATTTTCTGAGCTGTCCACGGGCCTGCCTTTCTGTGAATAGATTGATGCATTTTTTTTTTTCCCCCCATTTTTGCTGTGCACTGATGCCTCTGCATATGTAATAAACCAGCAGACACACTTTTAAAATACATCAACAGACTGTATTATAATGCTGCGTTTAGATGTGGGTCCTCAGCTACTCGTGCACATATGGGGAAAAGGGGTGGGGGGATCTGCTACATGTATTAAATATAATTTACTTGACCTCATAAAAATGAATAATGTGAAATCACAGGATGTCAAAACGAACAGCAGCAAAAATATGTTATTTATTTGGACACTTGGCATACAAACCACTTACTCACATACAAACAGTGATGTATTGAAACATGCACACTTCCCGATAGTGCACCTTTTAACTGATGATTTATAGCCAGATCTTGACTGAGGTCATAGCAGATGCTTCACCTTGAGATTGTGCTAGAATTTAAGAAGGATTTCGAAGATATAGAAATAATATTTAAGAGATAAATTAAAGACGTCATAAACTAATGTCTGCATATTTATTGCTTGGGTCCAGCATTTACAACAGTTGAGGACTGCTATTTTTCTTCTGCTATTCAAGAGCTAAACAGTTTGCGTGATTTATTTCTTACAGTGCAAACTATTGGGATTTGAGAAAGTAATTTTTCTTTAATCCCAAATACTAAAAGCACTCAAAAGTATCAGGTACAATTGTTGGAATAGTTGTTTATGTGTTTAAGTTTGGTGACTGACTCAAGGTTCTCTAGGATGATATTGTAAATGGTTTTTTTTATTTGACAATTTATTTAGTTGTAGCCATTAAAGGTCTGAAGATCTGATTGTGAAAATTATTTAAATAGTTTTTTGTTTTATTTTTGTGCTAGTATTGTTAGAAGATGTATATGCAGCTCTTGATCTGAGTAGAGTAAAAAATAAAAAATGCATTAATTTATTGTATGCAGGAGTTACACAGATGTTTCATGTGAAAGGGAATTATAGGAAGTGGTTAAGTATTCTATATTGTGGAGCCATCATCTGAGAACTGACGTCATTATTCCCATCCAGTCCACATGGCCACCTTCGTCCCCTGCGGGGTTAAAACCTATGGGAACAACAGCCAACCAGTGTCATCAGTTCCCTTTTGTCTAACTTTTAATTTGGTTGCCCTTATATATATATATTCAGCTATATTATTTCATTACAAATGTGTAGCAGAAACCGAGCTTAATTCTTCGTGGATATGTGAATTATTAAAAGGTACTTCTGGTTTAATGTCCAAGCTTCCCACTGAAAAGCATTAATGGACAAATTAATTCTACAGGCGGCATTCCCTCACTGTCCACTGTCAGATCTTTTTTCTTTTCTTTGTCCTTAATAATGCAACGTTAATATTTTAGGAAATGAACCGTCTTGAAACGAGTACGGATATTTATGATATTAATCCACAAAAAGGGTTCGCTGGTTATCCCCTGGAGGAGGTGTCACAATCTCAGCTTTTGACCACATGAAAAGACAGTGAGATTAGCAGTGAGAATATACTGCCCCGTGGTTCTCTCCTCCTCCTCCGCCCTCCTCTACACAAAGCTTTTTTATTTACACATTTACACACTCCCAATGGGAGGAGCATAGTTTGTTCATCCCGCCCTCTTTTAGCACTTCCATCACTTGCCTGGACTTTAACGTTCTGCTGTAAATTTTAAAGACGCTTCGGGGACGTGTGGCATTTAGATTTCAAATTTTCCAACGTTACGCCTTTTTTTCTTTTTCTTTTCTTTGCTGTGATTCTTTTTCAAAGTGTGCAGCATGTTGTGCTATAGCTCCCTGCATGGTAAACGGAAAGGGGATGGTAAAGGAGGGAAATGGTCCTGGACGGCGCTGCGGAGAGCGAAGCCTCCCTGGAAAAAGAGCTGGCGCCGAGGCCTCCAGGGCCGCGGGTGGTTTTGGCAGCTCGGCCAGCGTTAGTGGGCACTCTCTCAGACATCTGTTTGCTCACTGCTGCTGGAGCTGCTGGCTGGATGGATGGACGGATGGGTGGGTGTGTGGTGGGGCAGTGGGGATGGGGGGCTGGAGCATTCAGCTACAACAGCACCAGCAATCTTACCTAACGACAACAGCAACTCAACATTTTAGCTGAAAGTCTGGAATCCTATTAATGTATAATGCACAATATACACACACACACACACACACGCACACACACACACACACACACACACACACACACACACACACACACACACACACACACACACACACACACACACAAGGAAGGAGTGCCTTCCTTGCGACGAGTAAAGCAGGGTTTGTTTTTATTTGTTTTTATTGTGAATGTCAGCATTGGGATGCATGGCTACAGAGGGAGCATTCAAGGACACATGCTTGATTGTAAAATCGCAAAGACAATATAAAAACTGCTCACCTTTTGGTTTCAGTTCCTACATGTGTTTCTCTTTTCCCCCTCTGTATCTCTTTTACACTCAGGACCTTAACAGTGATGTATGTGCCACAGCCACCCTGCACCCACACATCACTGTACTCCATGCGCACACACACACACACACACACACACACACACACACACACACACACACACACACACACCTTGCATCCTCTGGAGACAAACCAATCCCCAACAGCCAGAGGGTGACACCACAGCAGGCAACCTCATAACACCAATGTCCAGGCTGAGCTGCTGAGGCCGCTCTTTAAGGATGGAGCCCCACATCCAGCTGATGGCTGTCACTCCCAGCGCCACTGGACATGTGTGATCCCTTAAAAAAAACACAACATCAACCCAGTAATGTGTCATGCCAGACTCGCTGTGACGTTACCCGGTCAGCACAGCAGCTCACTAAAACAGTGTAAGAGGAAGACTGCAGCTGTTATTATGGCAGCAATTCAATTTTGTTTTATTTTTAACATCTGGGAACACCTGGTTAAGTTACTGCACAGGGAGCTCATTTAATGCCTAACTGTTGGAGACGTGTTGTATTGTAACTTTGTTACGATGCAGTCGTGCGTCACTATAGGGACAGTACGAGAATGAACAGGAGGAGTTGGGATCACAAAGGGGAGGTTTATTTAAAAAAAAAAAAAATTGCTGCAGGGAGGGCACTAACATTTTTGGGGGATCAAGGGAGGAGGCTTTTGACTCAATCTTTGATTAAGATTCTATTTATTCAACAACACAAATTAAAATCAACTATTTATATAAAAAGGTTGGATTTATTGTGTGTGTGTGAGTGCCGCAGATTCTAAAAGGTGCATTTTGCAATATGAGGACGACAATTCTATCTCTGTATTAGGTGTTTAATTTGCCCATCCAAATCATTTAGAATCAATACGCCACTTCTGTTCAAACAGAATACATGTGGATCTTTTTAAGGTTATAACTCCAAAGAGTGCATCTTACCAGAGAGCAGAACTACAGTAAAGTTACATGTTAAAAGTGCCATACAAAATGACAGTGACAGCTCTTGATTAAAAATTAAAGTACGGCTTATATATAGTCAGTTAACAGGACACCTCATTTTATTTTGCTTTCCATAAATTTGGTAACTGTGAATTCCACTCCTGTTGTGCGATTTGAAAGTGAAAAAGAATTGATTGCATTACGGCTTAAACTAGAGCACAACATCCGGAACACTTTGGACACACAAATTGAGTTGTACCGATTCCACAGAGCGCAGAAAATAATATTGCCATGGAAGGTCTTGAATTTTCATTTGCATCCAAATCATTTTGGTGCAGTCCCTTACTACTATGTGATGTAAACACAGGAACATTAGGAGTGTACGATAGGACGGGACCGTGCCACCGAGATCAGGCCACAGCAACATGTTTATTGTGAAATTGTATCGACTGCAAAATGCAAGTAAAACTGAAGAAAACCTGTCACGCCACCCTCTTCTTAAACGTGACAAGAATCCTCCATCGTTTCCGAACGACCGCATCGCTCGACAAAACTTGATCTATTATTTAACATCAAGATGTTGCTCTCGCGAAACATTTTCTGGCTCCGGAAAAAAAGAGACTTACAGTTCACAGACGCGCCGATGTGACTTCCGGCAGGAGACTACCGGGCATACCAATGAAGCACCTTTTTGTTCATAGCACATTTCCCTTAACAATGAACATGATGAAGACACCAGACAGCCCACCTCCACTGCCCCAAACACTGAATGGCATTCCCCAAATGTGACTTGGCAGTTCTAATCAAATGATTTAGCGCATTAAATCAACCTTTACCCCTTTAATCAGATTATGGGAGTGCACTGCGCAGCATCTCCACAGCATACAGTATACCTTAACCTATTAATATGACCAACCTTGTGTCAGTGATTTCCCTTGCGATGGAAACAGTATCATGTTAATTATCACAACCATCTGGTCTGAGCAGAGGAGAAAAAAAAACAAGAAAAAAAAGCTTTCTCTTCCTCTTGCAGATTTGTACCTGTCAATCAAAGGCGGCTTCAAACAAGCCACTGGGGCTCGGGAACAGCAGAGAAGAACCACGCTCCAGTCTCAGAGGATTTAGGAGTGGCGTTAAATTAATCTGCAGCTGGCAATTTGACTCCCCTCTCTCACTATGTTGTTGCTCTCACCACAAATCATTATTGATTTTGGTGCTGGCTCCCTAATATGGCCGGTAAACTCTATTTATGGATGTTTAGCATGGTGATTTTAGCCAGGGCGTAGGATGGCTGTATTTTAACCTTCTAATTGGTGGCAACGTTATTTCACTTGTGGGTGTTTGGAGAGTTAATTGCGTGTTTGACAGAGAAATCTTTAATTGTATTTTGTATTTATCGTCAACTGGGGCTGTCCTGAACCAGAGGAATTATTTGTTGACAAATTGATAAGTTGATTTAATCGACAGATCTGAGTTTCTCCACAAAGAATCACACAAAAGCACCACTTTAAAGTCTTTGTGTTTACCAGAGATGTGTCCAAGTCATTCAGAATGAAAAAGCATTAAAAAAAATCTAATTCAAATTAATACATCTTAATTAAGACCAAAACGACTAATTGGTTGACAAATTGATTATCACTATTTGTTGCTTTTGAGTGGATCATCATTCTCCTCAGAGTGTGCAGTGTGACAAGCTGGGATATTTTGGGATATACTGCATCCTAACCTGCATGAGAAGAAGAAAGAAAGAAAACTTAAACCGTTGGTGGACGAGGGGGGGAGAAACCAAGGAGACAATCCAAGGAGACAAACCAAGGAGACAAACCAAGGAGACAAACCAAGGAGACAAACCAAGGAGGCTCGCGAGACAGATGCTCTCCTCAAGGTGAACCACCGCTGACCCGTCTGCCACATAAATTATTCTGTAGTTTCAGACTCCATTCCAAAGTTGTGGAATTGGGTTACGAGATAATTTCACAGGCCACTTGCTTGTCTTCCTTGGCAGTCCAACTGGCTAATTGAAGAGAGTGATTTCCAGTTTGGGCAACTACTCAGAACATGGCAGTCAAAATCGCAATGATTTGAAGGCTCTCGTTTGACTCTCTCTCTCTCTCTCTCTCTCTCTCCCTCTCTTTAAATATTCTGAATATCTTTCCCGTCCATAGGCAGACTAATTGTAAAAAAGAAAAAAGGAAAAAAATACCCTGATTAACAGTTTATCAAATATTGATAAAAAACTACAACAACAAAGTATTAGAATCAGAGTCTCTCACTGGAAATCCACTGTGTACTCATTTAAATATATATTTTTAAAGTAAAAGGTTGGATACACGGCTTATTAACAGAGAATGCACCACTTTCATTTACTCTAAAATAACTTCCAATCATAGATTTTGTGTCTGTTTAAGAAAATAAATAAAGAGAGGTCAAGTCATTTGAGGTTATGGCATCTCAATCCAGATCAACTCTCAGAGTGCATTATGGGGGGAATGAGTGGCGAGCTGCAACCAAGCTAATCCTGGTGTATTTAACCAATATGAGTTCAGATGCGCTGGTGGATATGAGGACCACATGCTGCATTAAATGGTCCTGGTAATTCCAAAC